>FR989937.1:5557717-6757717 GCA_905404155.3 Plebejus argus | reverse complement strand
TCATCTATGAATTTGAGATAAAAATCGGTAATCAAAACCTCTAGGCCACTTCCAGTTGTCGTAGCGTTATGAAATTTTGCACACAGGTTGTTTGTTATGTGTAGATTAACAAAAAATTAAGAAATTTGAGAAATTGGTCAAGCGTGAGTCGGCTCATCTATGAATTTGAGATAAAAATTAATATGTACAAGTAAATACACTGAAATAAGATGAGGAGGAAAGAAACAAATTGGTATGATTCCTTAAAAAAAGTATTGAAATCTCACCAAAAACATACCTGTTAAAACGGGGCCAAGTTCCTATTCACTAATTGTTCGCCTTAAAAAAGAGTTGAAATCCAATTCAATGCCAAGTTTAGATGCACTTCCAAATCGATCATAATCATCTTCATCAACAGCCTGATCCTAAATACTTCTAAATTTGAACTTGGCAGGTTTTCATGCTAGTAGCACTTGATAATTATTGTATAATTTTTAAATTTAAATATAAGATATCTATGTGATTAAATTAACCTGCCAAGTTCAAATTTAGAAGTATTTAGGATCAGGCTGTTGATGAAGATGATTATGATCGATTTGGAAGTGCATCTAAACTTGGCATTGAATTGGATTTCAACTCTTTTTTAAGGCGAACAATTAGTGAATAGGAACTTGGCCCCGTTTTAACAGGTATGTTTTTGGTGAGATTTATATTTTCAGAAAATTATTGTTGATTTTAAAATTGGTTGTTATTTTTTGAGATAAGAATTTAAAAGCTTCCGTCTGAAATGATTTAGCGAGGATAACATGAAATGTTTTTCTGAAAAAATGGAAAAATACACGGCCAAACACATAAATTATGTGCTTATGATTCAACGTAATTAAAAATTAATTATCCTTGCAACACTCAATACCTTGTATGTAAATTAACAATTATTAAAAAGTCATAAAACCATTACCTTAAAATTGATACAGTTGCTAAAAGGGTTTTTATGTGATAAGTAGAGAAAATATATAAATTATTGAGATAAGCGTGACATATGAGTGCGTGAGTGTATGTAAAGCTGGCCCTGACCTTAAGGTCTAAACCTGCTCGCCACTTTGCTGATCAATGACAAGTAACACGCTTGTTATAAATCGAATACGTTATCGTAGCTATACTTATTTATTATTTATGGGGAGGAAAAGAGTACATTTTTGTTTAAAAATAAAACATTACTTATGGCCGCTATCAAAATATTTTATATATTGCAGAGAAACCTCTTTTTAAGCACACGGGTGAAGAAAAAAGTCCCAAAAAATGAGATAAATGAAGTATGTGTAGTATAATTATTAATTAATCTATTATAATATAAGGTAAGGCATAGACAGATAAGTCATGAAGAAAAAACTTTAACTTAATACTTTCCATAAAGATGTTAGGAAAATTAAAACTAAATGCGTCGCAAGACCAAATCATCAAGATCATTAAAAAGTATATTAGCTAAAGTAACATGTGAAGATGCACTCAATAAATTCCAAAGAAAGAATTTCTCGTGAGATTTTTACCATCTCAAATCATTTATTTAGGTCAGAATAATAAAAAAAAATTAATTATGACAATGTTAATTCAGCGATTTAGATATTTAACGACGCGTTGAATGTGTCGTTGACTTATATAATCGTTGTGACATAAGCGTTATACAATGTTCGCTGAGATAAATAAAACAAAACAATGAATAATTTGTTATTACAAACAAAAATGTTTTACTATTGTTATGGTACGTTAGCCTAATTATTCTACTTTTAATTTATGTAAGTTTAAATCCTAGTATACGT
Source organism: Plebejus argus (assembly GCA_905404155.3). Taxonomy (NCBI): domain Eukaryota; kingdom Metazoa; phylum Arthropoda; class Insecta; order Lepidoptera; family Lycaenidae; genus Plebejus; species Plebejus argus. The sequence goes on along the minus strand of FR989937.1, from coordinate 6,755,921 downwards.
ATTCATTCATATTTTAATGTTGGAAGCGTGGGTATTTTCTTATGAATGACTTGTAAAGCAAGTAAGAAAAATAATTGAGATTTTAATAACACTTACACTTATTTTTTATGAAAAAATATTTTTAAAGAAAATATTGACCGGAGAAAGAGCTTACGCGTTCACTTCATTCTTTTCGTAAGTTCGTCGATTCGTTAATCGCAAGGAAACCGTACATTTTCTATGGCAAAAACTGTCCCGTGACCTTTGCTCATATCCGTGAAGAGGTATCAGATATATATTTGTGTTTATAATCGATATCTTTTAAGATATTTCGCTTTTAAATAATATTACATTAAGCTTTTAATAAGCTACTACATACCTAATTACACTCAACACTTAATATTCTGTTCAACATCGATTTACTGTATTTAGTAATAGGTGAGCGCGTTATTTATTAGAAGATATAAAACCTGCTTTTGCATTGCTAATCGTATAGGCGAAAGCAAAATGTCACGTATCTGGTAAGGCGTGAGCAAAATAAGCAAATGCAACATATTTTCTATAATCGAAATCGATTAGAATTTAGACCTCATGGTACTGTTTTATGTAGTACTGTTTGAAGTTTAATAGAAGTGTGTTGAGCATTCTTAAGTATCATTCACAGCAAAAATACAAGGAATTAGGTTTTGAGTAAATCTCAGTTTAACTTAAACGCCGATTAAATACTATTTTCATAGTTTGTCGTATTTAATTAAAACTAGCTGTCCCGGCAAATGTTATTTTGCCATATAATGTATTTCTACTTCATCAGTTGATCCAAAATCTTCCCCCCTCTTTTGTCCCCTAAGGGGGGGGGGGGTGGTTTATACACCAAATGTTGAGTTGGAAATATAAAGTAAGTCCATTAAAGAAAAAAGTTTGATACAAAATCTTACCCCCTCTTTGGTCCCCTTAGAGGGGTGGGGGGTAAAATGTTATATACCAAATGTTGAGTTTAAAGAAGACAAATATATCTGCGAAAACCGTTTGCAAACCGGATCAGTAGCTTTTGTATTAAAGAAAAAAGTTTGAAAAAAATCTGACCCCCTCTTTTGTCCCCTTAGAGGTGTGGGGGGAAAAATTTTTATACACCAGATGTTAAGTTGGAAGAAGACCAATATATCTGCGAAAACCGCTTTCAAATTGGATCAGTAGTTTTCGTGTGATGCTGGAACAAACATACAGACAGAAAGACAGACAGACAGAGAGACAAAAAACTAACCACATTTTTGGCTTCTATAGCAAGGTAGTAACACCTCCTGCTTATTATTTTTTTATTATCTTTAATGTACAGAATTTTCATTTCTACAGTTTTATTGTATGTCTATATAAAACTAGATATCTTACGAAACGATTAGTTGTCCATAAAAACTTAATACATACTAATAATTTGTTACCTTTTTAGGCTTAACTACTTTTCACAAAAATTGGTATATAGATACTTTGATTCCTGTGTCCGTAGTCCGTACATCTAAAGTTTACTCTGAAGACGAGTCCTAAAAATAAAAATAAGATACTTTTCAATGGAAAAAGAAATTAATTTTTAAAAAACGATATCTATAGTAATAAATTATTATAGATATCGTTTACTTCTAGACTCTAGTGTAACAACTAGTAAGCACCTTGTGTTACTAGATAGTAGCAGTAATACTTGTACTAGCAAGTACATGAGCTGTTATGCTACTTACAAAACATCAGAGCGGGCTGCAATCAGGTTATTCGGTGCTTATAGACGAAGTATGACGTAAATAAATAGGACAAGATGTAATTAATATCTATTATGATATATTATACTCTCATCTGTCAATGCCCCCAAAATAATAAAACAGAGATGCAAATAAAAGCCGCCAACACGTTAGCGTGAGCCAATTATAGGTTTCTATGCTTTAAGCATTTGTTTAATTTATTATGCTTTAAGCATTAATAAGGAATTAAGATAATAGCTATAATAATAGTTAACATTAGTTATCGTGAATTTATTCATTATTTTATCGTATATATTTTCGCAAACAAAAAATATCCTCTGTTTTTTCCATAACTTTTTCCCATCTCTTATACTTCAGTCTTGTTGTAAGCGTGTAGAGGTAACAGACAGACAAAGTGTTTTTGCATTTATAATATTATTATTAGGGATTAGAGGTATTGAGCTTAACGAGTATCCAACTATCCAATAATTGTTTCTGCAGTTACAATTTAAATTACCAACTTGATGATAGATCACTATTGGGGTCACGTTTCAGCCATCATCAGATTGGCCAATTTGGAAAAGTTCATTGGCCAGACGTCACAGTGCCCCAGTGAATGCTAATTCTTTTAGATTTGGCGAATTGATTCAAAGCTTGTACGTAATATTGCTTCTTAAGTGCTAGTAGTATGAGTAGTATTTTTATAGTTTGTAGAGCTGTAACTTATAATAGAGTCATGTAGATAATCCTTATAATATGAATTCGAATGTGTGTATGTCTATCTGTTATCTTGTTTAGTCTTTACAGACGAAATTAGATATGGAGATACTTTAAAAGACTGGAAAGGGCGTAGGATATATTTTAGTTTTAAAAAAATGTACGGCTCCCACGAAACAAATGAACTTCCGCGCACCGTAGAGTCTAGTTTATATAATAAAATAGAAATTACAATAAAAATACTTAGTATATAATTGGATCTTCGACCACTGTTTGACCTCAAGCGAAGACGGCGCTGGTGTCAAAAGTTCAAACGGCCTTGACTTTTTAAGAAATACATTCATACAACATCTGTCAGATATAGCAGTTAATCACGGTTAAAAATTAAACTGAGATTAAGTAACAGTGGATTTAACTCTACATTTTCGAAAACATAGATTTTCTCCGCTTACAAGAAATCGATAAAATGTGATGATCATAGTTGTGTAAATATCAGTATGTCACGTCCGTACGACCTTCGTGCTAGATCCTAGACAGCTTTCGTTGTTTACTACCTTTAGGTGTACAGACACACTGACAGTTAACACGTGTTATTAAACCAGTCTAAATTAATTGGTTCATAATCGACCACTCACTGACGGAAACTTTCGTCATTTAATTCACGAGTCACAACGTTAAATTCGTAAAAATTCTTTTACTTACGTGCAAATGTAGATAAACCAAGGATATTTCAAACTTTTTTTTAACACTGAATATATTCCATGAAGGTCACGATATACGGGAACAGCACTTTGGAACGCGTGAGACGTACCGACTCGCGGTTGTTGGTTCAGACACTGAGCGCGCGCCAAGGTATTGCCAACTTACTTTTACTTGCAAGACTCACTCTAGGCGGCGAGACCTCGTTCGCGCCACTTGCATCCTTAAACGAGTTTTATAAAAAAAGTTTCCCCAAATTATTATTAATAGACGGGAATTTTGGTAATTAAGACTTCTATTATACTAGTCTTGTCTAGACTCAAAGTATTGCCACAATTGAAACATAGGTACATACAAACAATTGAGGTGCATGACTGCAGATAGAGATTAATTATAATTATTCTTTATCTACAAACTTTCGTAATGGGGATGTTAGTGGAAGCCCTTTAAAGTGACCTCCGATCAAGCAAAGGGGTAAGTATTAGATATTATGCTTGATCAAGTTGAAGCCCATCGTCTTAGGGTCAATTCAGATCGCAACGCGACACGTAGATGCATTTATAAATTTGTACTGAATAGACACATTTTAATTGCGTGAGACGTCTTACAAATCTGTCAAATCTATACAAATTTAGAAATGCATATACCTACGCATCGCATTGCGGTCTGAATTGACCCTTGGTTATTAGTTGAGGTATAAAACATAGTTTGACAGCGCAACTTAATTTAAGTGGCTCTAATTTTAGTTCAGTTCCTTAACATAATCATTTTGTAACTTCCGGTAAAATAAAACATTGCCCAATCTGCCGTTAAACTAATCGTGCATACCATATTTATTATTGTGTATTTTCGAACGTCAGTCGAAAACCTTGGGCAATGATACACATATCACTTACAATAAAGAGGGCAACCTAATGGATTGAAATGTTGACAGTTGCAAGGGCGAATTTCGATACTGTAACGCTATAATGTAGAGACAATCGCGATATCATATTACGGAATCGGGTATTCAATTGTTTTTGGAGTATTAGCCAAAACTGAGGCCAAAACAAATGAACCATGATGTGGCGCCTAGTAGAGAGACGTCTGGGCAGTATGGCACTGCCCATTCGTCTCTCTACTAGGCGCTTCAATTAATTGATAGAGCAAATAATAGTATTTTAAACAGATAAAACCGACTTCAAAATTGTATGCAATTGAGAATTAAAATTATGACGTTATCTCAAAAACTACTGGACCGACTTTTATGAAACTTGCAGTATTCCCTAAGTTGAACAATACCAAGTACAACAAAAAAGAATTACTCAAATCGGACTTTTAAATCCGGAGATATACGAACACAAACATAAAAACACACATACATACACCTTTGAGATTTGGCACATATTTTGTTCAGACGCTGATTTAGACTAACACATACTTGAAAAACTGGGAAGTTATTCCACATAAGAAAGCTCCATAAGGCAAATACTAAGTAGTATCAGAGAAGTTGATTCCGAGGCAGATAGCGGACCTAAGTAATTTGGTCAAACTCATCAGACCGATCACAGCTAACATTGAATTGGCATAAGCCGACCAAATGACGTAGGTCCTTCAACTGCCTAGGAATCAATTTCCCCGATGGTACATAAAGCGCTGGTCCGAAACAACATTGACAATTTCAAACATTCCATGAAGTATTCCTGGACCATAATTTTCGGCTCATTTCTTTTTAACAATATTCAAAATATAATGTTATTTGTAAAATTAATTGACCAATCTCACATAATTTGAAACACGAGATTCGAAGATTCTATTTAGAATGAACTAGGTATATAGAAACAGGTTTCTCGAATATAGCAACGAATCCTTCGATTATATAACTCACAATAGTAATAGATATTTCTAATTAAATAACTCGCCGTATCATCTATTATATTAAATTTTAATAAGCTAATCAATTATTTTGTTCAATTTGCTGTAGATGTAGATTTATCCTGCGGAATATTTCCGTATTCTCTTGATAGCTCTATATCAAATATTTGATAGAAGTCAAGCTGTGCGAAACGATCCAGCTTTTAGATTTCAATTCTCACAATAAAACTAATGTGACGATGTAATATTGTAATCTTTAAGTGCTTAGGACATGATCTATAATGTTAAATTAAAAATTGAACTGCTACGAAATATTGTAGAGATTGTATTGTAATAAATTATTATTAATAAAAGATTAAAATAAATATTTTACGCCTACTACATGCTAAATATAATATTCTTTTACCGACTGACAAAAAAGGAGGAACTTCTATGTTCGCTTAACGTTATTTTTTTTTGCAACGCTGAGGCTGTCTGTAGTTAAATATAGTGTTGCTGATACTATGTTTTACTACTTTTATTGCAATCTGCAAATTAATTAATCTTTTAAATGTCATAATGCAATTCATGATTATTAAGCAGTTTATTATAATTTATCTAATCCAAGTTTAATGTATTTTCAGGTAGCTGACTACATAAAAAATTACAAGTTTTGATTTTTTTGGCGTGTAGTGATCTTCTGAATTCTGATATCTAGCAAGACAGTAAGTTTTTCTATTTTGGATAGAGCTATTTCTTTTTTAAGAGCAACAAGACTTAAATTTTTCACATCTACTAACCCTTAACAGTCAAAAAGTGAGTAAATATTATATTTCTGGTAATTTTCTGGCATAGCGAGATTATTTTCAAGTAAAATTTGTGTAAAGTTTCAAGTAAGTAATTAATTGAAAACTGCGATTAAATCTTACTCCATTACTAAATCAACTAGGCGCGTCATATACGTGAAAATTATGTAAGCTAATTAAGATAGTTAACACTTTTCATTCATATTAACTAGAGGGAAGTTTAAGATTGTTAAATTTGGTCTGTCTATCTATTGTCTTTTAATAAACTGCTGAACTTTAGATAATCTTCGGTACAGAGAAAAAGTATAGTAATATTATTAGTATAGTAATATCATAGATATAAGTATTATAAATTTTAATAAGTATTTTTGCAGGGATAAAAATTTATATGCACGTTTTAAAGTATAGTTTTTCTCTCCCGAAAAATAAAATGTTCTGGAGGTGGTTAATACATATTTAAAACTTTATTAGCTAGCTTGGCGCCATCTACTGACAAATTTATAAGTTAAGTTACAATGATAGCTCAACGAACTTTTGTTAGGTAGTTTACGCCGCGTTATACGAAGTGTGTTTATTGAAGCCTAGATGTCGCTTTGTTAAAAAGACAAAATATAGGTTTAGCTCTATCTTTCCAAAATGATGTCAAGAATCAAGATACCTAAAACTTGTGAGAGGCGTGGTTATAGTTACAGTTATGGTCAAAGTTATGGTTATATTTGGCTAACTTTAACTTGAACCTTAACTTTGACCATAAGTCCATGCTTTGACCTATGTTTCCTTTTTCATTGCTTTGACCACGGAATTTGACAGCTGATGTCTGTTGCGTAACTTATTTTTTTGTTAGGGCAGCAGCTACAGTTAATAGGGTTGAGACTATAAAATATGAATTATCCATAAAAATCGACGGGAAAAATATTTGTTATAAACCATTATTATAACAATACTGCCATAGTAAATTTTCACGAAAAATTTTCGATAAGTATAAGTTATGGCGTATCTTACTAAAGATTTGACATTTGCACTGTAGTTATAGTTAAAGTTATAGTTAAAATTACAGTTATAGTTAAAGTAGTTGGTGCTTTTATCCACCCACTTTTAAAGATTTGATAATATTATTGTAAACGAAATAATATTATAGTAGCCCAGTCATTGTAGAGGGTTGACCTCGGAAAATCGACATACCCAGTATATTACCACGTAAAAACTTGTATTTTGACATAGTTCTCAAAATTAACATAATAATTGGATGGTCGCAAACCAAAGCCAAAAAAATATCTTCTGACTGCATATACTCTCTTGTTTCTTAAATACTAAAGCACGAATTAGACTCATCATATTGATGCTACTGCTTTACATAAATCCTGAGAGATTTGAACCCTGAAAACCTGAAAACAAAATGAGGTAGTCGTAGGCTACTTCTATCAATAGAGCAGTAACACTTTAACACTCCTAAAATAATAAACTTACTCAAGTAACAAGTTAAGAATAAGAATAAGAATAAGAATACTTTTATTTCCAGCATCACACGAAACATCATAATAATTAAACAGTATTCAGTGTACCAGTTATTAAGATCTAGTTACATTAATTATAATGTTATAATGCTGTGTGATGCCAAAATTGCAATATTATTTCCACCAGGTCATTCTGTTGCCCTTTTTTCGGTAATTTATACCGGGTTTCTAGGGTTTTGGGCCAGGAGCTTAACTATTCAACGGCGTTTAAATGTTCAATAAATAATTAAAAAAATGTTAAAAGTATTAGCCAATCAAGAGCGCTCGACTCTAGTCACAAAACCTCTGAAACCGTGCATTAATAAAACAGAGTAGTTAAAATGGTTAGTAGGATATTACAGCTAGGAGATAGTTACAAAGTATAATAATAGCTCCCACACTGGTTTCGGTGACGGTGGCCGATTTCATTGAAACCAGGCCAGCTACGCAGGAGTATTTTTTTAGTGCCCAAGTGTGTGCGCAGTACACAAGAGCACTCTCTATCCCTTTACTCTCATAACCCAGTGGGACGGCAGACCGACACGACCGGCGAGAGATCAGGCGCAGGACCGACTTTTTTACATGCCCATTCGACGCATGGATCATCTTACTTGTCAGACAATCAGGTGATCAGCCTGCATTGTCCTAACCAAACTTGGAAATAACATGTTTCCAACGCGGGAATCGAACCCACGACCTCCGAGTCAAGTGCCGCGCTCTGTACCACTAGACCACGGAGGCGAAAAAGTTACAAAGTATTCGCTTACCGACACTCCGGGTGGCTCTAATAGAGGAAAATCCAGATACTGTAACTGAATACACGCTGAGAGCAGTTTTCCGCCGAAACTATCAGATCGGGTACTGCTGACAAATAACAGTAATTAATGTTGTTAAGTTTTATATTTATTTTGTTCTGTCTGCTTATCTTTTAAAAAATGTACTATCAGAGAAGTTGATTCCTAGGCAGATGGTGGACCTAAGTAATTTAGTAAAGGCATAGCTTTCACATATCCCAATATTGTATAAAAATCATTTGTCTAGACGCATTATCCAGGGAGGTAATTGGGGAATACATTTGTAAGGAAAAAAGTGTTCGTATCCTCTTATGTCAAACCCATATTCCGACCGATCACAATCAACATTATATTGACATAATCCGACCAATTGACGTTGGTTTGTCAACTGCCTAGGAATAAATTTCCTCGATGGCACATGGCAGCTTTAAAATGATTAATATTTATCATAGATAGGTATGATGGTATTAAAATTATGAAAAACTATTTGATAAAGATTATAATTCTTTTCTATTCTTTTTAGGTATGTACTATATTTTGTTTTAAAAGAAAAAATCTTCACTTACTATCATTCTTTCGTTTTATAGACAAGAAGACTTTTGCATCCACGAAAATATTGCAAACAAAATATACGCAAAGTCAATAATATAGCCGTCAGTATATCACAGTTATGCATTTGCGCAGAAAATAAATTCCTCTCAAGCTAAGCTGCGGTTACAAGCTGGGAGAGCTATATTTATTACACAACAAAGATGTTTATAGGCATTCCGTTTATCGAAAATGCATTACTTCCATAACAACGAGATCCTTCGGAGCTTAGGAGAGCTTTCTCGTGCGCACAGAGAAACATATTGAGACGAATCGGTATTTTATGTATACTATTATAAACTCTGAAAATTCGATTAAAATCTTTTGTCTCTACATAAAATTATAATACAATATAGATTGATTCTAAAAATCTAAACAATGTTATTATATTTTTTTAAGCACATCAAAATCAAATATCCAACTAGGATGTGAGTATTAGCTACAGCTGTGATTGTTAACCTGTGCTCCTCGGAATTCAGGGATCATTTTTGTCTGTGACCGTCCTTTCTCGATCGTGATCGTGACAAAAACACGGGGTGTTTCAAGTTTGACGCATCAGTTTAAATAATACGTCTTTGGACTCCGTGGGCCGTGACTCCAATTATCAATACTGATTTCATTTTAGTTATTAATAATAATAGCTGAGAAATACCTATAACCGAGGTATAATTTGACAATTTTTTTTGGATTTGTATATCGTCTGTATAAAGGAAGTATAAAGGGACAAAGGTATTGCCATGAAATCTCAGTGCCATCCAATCGGCGTGTTTTTATTTTGACAGCGTACGTGTCCGGGTAATCAACGATGTTTCAAACGGCTCCGGTTTATTCGCTTTAAGCCGACGGCCATTGGTCCGGTAGTGAATCGCTTTTGCATTGTACCCTCGTATTTAAATTGGATAGCCATTTTTACGGTTCAATAAACTCGCAAAAAGTGTTTGTTGTGAATAGGCATGATGACTATTTTTTTTCTTATTGGTAATTGAAAGACCCTTAAAAATAGAAACATTGCTGAAAGAATGACCATGATAGCTTAAAAATTCACCAAGATATTATGACAATTCAAACATCTCATAAAAATAGACTTACCCGAAACGCTCCATACAAAGTGCTACGAAAGACTGACGTCACTCTTTCTTAGTTTGTACGCATCGGGAGAGAACTTTGTTCGATAGGTATATTAAATATTGCGTTTATGAAAGTGGTTTCATAACAAAAGTTGCTTTTAATTGCATATGTTATCGAATGGTATACAAATATCAAGAAATTTAATTAAAAAAAAATCGACTTGATCATCCAACTTTGAAGGCATGTAACAAAAAAAATACAAATGCAATGCCAGTCAAAACCAGTTAAAGCTCAGGTTAGGTTTGTGGTTAAAAATCTGAAGACCCCCTACATTGACAAAGCTTAGACTAGCATCAATTTTGTTTTCATAACTATCGATGTCTTTCCTTTTAAATCAATAATAATAAGGAGGAGTCCACACCGCCGGTTTAAGTTCTAAACAATAATAATAATAATTTGCGTCAGTAAAAGAAAAGGTAAACGGTAACTTAATTTGTTTACTTGTTTGCGCTTGTGTAACAGTGAAAAATACTCACCAAATGAACTCAGTTTTATTTTGGGAATGATTGGATGATCAGACGAGAGTGATTAGCTTTTATTCTACAATCTACGAAAAGAATTGCTATGTGTACAAATAAAATATATACTTATTTTGTTTATTTTATATATCTCTGTGTTTAGATGTCTAAAAATTGTATAAATCCTATAGTACCAGATTTTGTCTCGCAAAAGAATACTTTTTAACGATTTAATTGCAATTTGAACAACAAAAGCCTTTCATACGGGGGCACACTTGACTTGTTTATAATTCTATTATTGTTATTCAATAAAGTAATTTATATAAAAAGTAGAGATAGGTGATGACCTAAAAAGTGAAGAGTTCGATGCATTGATTTGAATTTTATAACAGCGCATTTCAATTTCAAACTCTAGCCTCTAAAGGTAGACGCCCTCTACATGTGATGTATTTAATTTTCAACAGCTGAGTAATTTTAAAACCAGGTTAAAATAAGACCTACTTCTTTCCAAGAATACTCCTTTGTTTTATTTTGGACCTTAAGCTATCATTTATTTTAGGTTTAGTCTGCCCTTATATAAAGGACAAGATAAAGCCTACGCTGCCCTAATAAACCAGCACTTAGTATTAGCACTAAAAGCTCTCACATTATTTATGTAGAGTTAAAATAGGGTAATGTTACGAAGTTCTCCTATATAATTTTGACCTTAATTTTCATTTTCACCTAGACGTGACTTGTTTCTTGATATACATCATAATCACTGTCGTATCGGTCTGCCCGTCTTTGGTCTGCCCCTGTAGGCGCTATGAGTAAACATCTATTGTATTTAGTCTGGTATTTAGTGCATCAAAGCAAAATCACTCAAAACATTCTGTACAAAAATCGTGCTCATTATAACTTACTATTCGCGGGGCAGAATTAGTTTCGTACAAATGGTAATGAGTGTGTACAGTATTAATTACACTATCTCCATGCTTCAGGCCGGAGGGTGTTTCATTATCATACTGCTCCTAATGCCTTCATCTCAAATGCTCAACATTCGAAAATAATAAGCATTCATTTCATTACTAACATTAAATTTAAACAGTTTATATTAAGCAAAACATCCAATTCTGGGCATTTCAATAGTTCGTACTACAAAAAATCTTGTTATTATCATTCCCATTATTCTTAAAACAAAAAATAAAGGTATCCGGAATAGGATGACTGTCGATGGTTAGGAAATTTGCACTTAAATTAAAACGTTTACCTAATTGACAAATCCATCCCAATTCTAAGGAAAAGCCTCAATTTTACTTAGAATTGAGATTCCTTAAAAATCAGTAAAGTTTTCCTCTTAAAATACGTATACAGCTGTAAATAAACCTAAGCAACTAGTAGAGAATCGCAATTTTATTTGCTAAAAAATTAAAAATTTTCATAAACATTTTAAGCTTGAGAATACGAATAAGAAAATGCCGTATCTGACAACTCAACAGATATTCCCTGAAGAGCGTTGTTTGATTTCTCTTACGGGGCAACAAGGGTAAACTCTTAACTATAGGGCAACCAACTTGAGTCAATTTGACCGGGATTTAAACTGTTACATGACCTACTTAATGTCCTGTACGTTACTTGTTGGAAATGCTGAAAACGGTACCTAACTTTATTACGCGTGTGTATTTATTTATTAACCATATAAACTGAGAATTAAGTCCAATTATAATTTCAACCAACGACTAACATACTTGCATACTTACAGAGCAAGTTAAATAAAATCTTTTAAAAAAGAGAAGATGGATCGCCTATTCATAGATGGTAACCGTCGCCCTTAGTATTACTTTAACTCAATATCTGGTTTCCCTGAAAATAATAGCATAAAAAAGTGTAATCCGTGATCATCCACATTATTAATTTTGTAAATTATGCTTATCAATACTTGAAATTGTAAAGTAAAGTTTTGATTCCTTTCATCGATAACATCCGAAGTTTTGGACCAATTTAGGCAAAGCAGATAAACAAAAATGGACATAAATTGGACATAAACTATTTCTTGTGAAACATTTACGCGTAGCGAAGGGCATGAAATTTTGCGCGTATGTCGTGTTAAATACCTAGTGCCTAATAAGTATGATTTTTATAAGTTATGGGTAATAGGAATACAAAAACTGCTACACGATTTTTGTGGCAATAAATCTAGTAAATAAAAGTCCTTTTCTTAAAAAGAAAATTACCATTTTCTTTTTGAACAAAGTGTAAGTTGTAACGCGCTGTCTTCCGAAGTTAACCCTCTCGAGTTAGCCGGCGACAAATGACCGCAGTCGTAATGTCTCTAAAACAACGGAGTTGTTTATTATGTTTATTCCTACTTCATTGTCCTCGTGAGACCAAAATTGGGGTACGCTATTAACCCTTAGTCTGGGTCGATTTGACTCAATATGCTTTCTAAACCACTTTGACCCTTGATGATAAATAGAAAAAGCTTAGGCTTCTGTTTATTTGCATATTATGATATTATACAAGTATGTTTGACTTCATACAAACGACCTCTATATTATTATTACAATTTACAACAATTGATACTTAATTAATAATTATTTTGAGAGAAGGTAGATTATATACCTGTCAAATATTATAAAATATTTATTGAAACGTCAGGCGGGAATAAGAAAAGTGCCCCGCGACAAAACTTGTGAGTAATTAAAACGTACAAATAAAAAATGAGAAATAAAGATTTGTTAGGTTTACGCGAGTATTAAGTACATGATATATCATTGTGTAATACTTGCGTAAACCTAATGAAATTATTATAATATTATTAAGTACGAGCTTTTGCCCGCGGCTTCGCTCGCGTTAAAAAGTATTATTATATACAATCTTTCATCCCCTATTTGAACCCCTTGGGGTGGGAATTTATCAAAATCCTTTCTTAGCGGATGCCTACGTCATAACATCTATCTGCATACCAAATTTCAGCCCGATCCGTCCAGTGGTTTGGGCTGTCCGTTGATAGATCACCATGTCAGTCATGTCATGTCATCAAGTCGTGACCTTTGAGTTTTATATAATATATAGATACACTGATCGGTCTCGCTAGAACTCGAGAACGGCTTAATCGATTTGGCTAATTTTAGTCTTATATTTTTAGATGCCCAGGAAAAGTTTATATTAGGTTAAGTTTATCGGGTCATTTAGTACATTACAGCTACCTTGTACGCTTCCAGTTGACTATATTATAGGTATCTATCTGACGATACAAACTTTTCTACTTCTCCTAATTCCTACGCTCATAGCAATAATTTATCATGTAACTGAAAGCTATTCCAGTCTGAAACGATTTATATTTGATATGACTGCGTTGCTCGACGATACCAACTGCTATCTAACGAGAACGGCCACAATATCGTTTATCACTGCACAATAATAGCAGCTGTATATCATTTAGCTTCGCTTAGTTAACTTCGTATTTATAATTTAGTATTAGGTATTTAAGTATTCGACAGCAATGCTTTGCCATTGTCTTAGTAATCATTATCACCATATAATTCCACTGTTTACTGACTTATAAAAGATTATCCTCCTCCTCCACTAGGTTATATCTTTTTTATGACAAATACTTTACTCCCCCTCCCTATATAAATCCAGATCATAATATACAGTATGATATCTTTGCTACCAAGTTATATACGCAACCTCTATTCAAGTTCTCACAAAGAATTCCCCAAAGAATGTTGAATGGGAAATCCGATCAAAGTTGCTCCGACCATCAATCACGTGAGCGTGGATTCACAATTCCCAGAAAACACTCAATACTTTGTTGCCTATTTGGTTTTTATAACTTCCTGCAATGAAATAGTAGTTTCATGTAGAAATATTATCGATTTGATGTCCGTAATTTCGTTCCTGAATTTTAATTATACGCGTAAGGATAGGACATTTTTCGGGCTGAAAACTATCCAAAACTATCTAATCCTAGTTGTCAATGAAGTGTTAAGCCACGAAAATCCAAGAGTTTTTATATGAATTTAAGAGTTTTATTATGAAATTTCATTAAAATTGCTTTAGCAGATTAAGCGTGAAAATTTAGACGCGCGCGTTAGAATTTAGACAATATTATATAGACATACGAAATGTTTAAACTCTCTCGGCCTTTATAATACCCTACTATAAATAAATGCACATTAAACTACTTATAATGTAATATGAAAATATTTTTTTAACGATTGCAAATTAATAACTTTAGCGAAAAAAGTCGTAATTCTAAAATGTATAAAGTTGAACAAAAAGAAAAGAAAGAAGTAAGTCTAATTTTAAATCAACAAAACAAAATGCTGAAAACAAAGATTTATTCAGTAAATAAAAGTGAGTACTAAAGCAGGCACTTTGATAATAATAATTAGAAGTTAGTTTACGAAGTTTTACTTATCTATAAAAGCGTGCGTTTGGCAAATTTCACGGCTCGGGTCAGCCGGAATGGACCATTAAGGGAGTTTATGAGGACAAGAAAAATAACCTAAATATTTGGAAATATTCTCCTATGTGCTTATTATATTTGTGTGAATGAATAAAACATTCGCAATTTTCTATAACAAACACGTTTTATTAAAATAACACATAAATAATTCGTTTAATTATAAAAATCGACCAAGTGCGAGTAGGACTCGCGCACGAAGGGTTCCGTACCATTATAGAGCCAAAATAGTAAAGCATTGTGTTTTTTGTATGGGATTTTTTTTTTATTTAAATTTTAGTATTAATTATTAAATTATAAATACAGCTGAGTATTTTGTGTACATTTCAAGTGCCTACCTGTGTCATCATTGATAACAAGCAAAAAATGCTTGAAAAATCACGTTAATTGTATGGGAGCCCTCCTTAAATATTTAATTTATTTTGTTTTTAGTATTTGTTGTTGTAGCGGCAACAGAAATACAATACCTGTGAAAATTTCAACTCTCTAGCTATTACCGTTCTTCAGTTACAGCCTAGAGACAGACGGACAAACATCAAAGTCTCAGTAATAGGGACCCTATTACCCTGTTTTTACCCTTTGGGTACGGAACCCTAAAAATTGACCGTTTCAAATGAAAAAAATTGATAAAATATCCAATACGCTGCTCATTAATTTTGTCGTAGCACCTTTTTGTAGGCAGAAATATATTGTGCTGCTTACTACCAATTTAGGCAGTCGGGCTAAATTTTTTACCTTTTGTTAGTTTAAACACAGTGAAACTATTGTATCACTTTATATTAATTTTTAATCAGATTGCCAATAACAATAATTGACAAATGACAAGTGCAAATTAATCACAATTTATATTTTATTAATTAGTAGATCTTTTGATTGAATGATAAATAAGTAGTTGTAATTAATTAATCGGTAATTAATTCAATTCTCCTTTTAATTTGTACGTTTTAATTAGCAGAATCGTAATTAATGAAATGCATCCTTAATGCAACTAATGAGTGGGCTATTAAATAATTCGGCATTTTTAGAGCCGGTGTAGAAAAGGTGCGGTTATATTGTGAAATGTACAGCATATCACAGTCACAGGTCAGAATACGCTGATTGTAAGTTTTTGACAATCAATCCCAAGTCACGTCATCCAAGAATCATTTTGCATAATATGGAATCCTTACTAACTTTATAAATGCGAAATAATGTGTGTCTGACTGTCTGTGTTACCTCTTCACGCCCAAACTGCTCAATCGATTTTGCTGAAAGGTATGGAGGTACTTCGAGTCTCGGGAAAGGACATATAGGATACTTTTCATCATGGTTCTACGGTTCCCGCACGATAAACGAAATTTGGTGCGACGGAGTTGCAGGCACCAACTAGTATTTTATAAATGATGGAAAGTGTGTCTGTCTCTCTTATGTGTGTGAAAGTACTAATGATGTCAGATTCACCATTAGGACTTTATTTATATCTATTTAAGGCGCTATATTGAAAGTAATTTTACCGCAAGCGCAATTTTATACTTAATGTGTATGACTATAAAGTCGTGAATACGCTGCGGCCAGAAGCTATCGGATCGCTCGGAAAACATGCGAAAATACGTAATTTTGTTTATTTAAAAAATAACTAGGAGCATTTAAGCAAAATGCTTCTATACGATTCTGAGTTGCAAAGGTGTCTATCAATTAGACTAATTTCCTACAATACATCTATTCTCGTTTAAAAATAACCTTCAAATTTCGTATTTTTAAGAGGTCATTAATTCGAAAATTAAATGTATCGAGGCAAAATACATTAATCGTGTTTCTGGTTCTTCTCAAATCTAGATAAGGCTATGAAGATAATATGTATATCTCATTACCAGATTTGTTACATTTCTGAGGGTCCTATAGTATTACTTCAAAGAGGACGTTATTTTGAATATAGCGCCTTAAAGTCCAGACGGTGAATCGTAGCACACGCTTGGGTTGCTAATTAACTCTAACATGTCAATTATTATGTTTATTTATTTATTTTATCGCGTTTGACTCGCACTTAACGCAATTTAATTAGATCATAGGTTAATTAAACCCTTTATCAATCAGTGATTCTCTCTCGAGGAGTCCGGTTTCATTAGCGTTACGGGCAAACTTAAACAATCGGGCTAATACGTAAATTCTACCAACTCTATGAGGATTTTTTTTTAATGTAATTCGGGGCCGTCTATGGGCTATTCGCCCATATCCTAGAGTCTATGAGGGTTTAGAAAACGATGAAACACTTCGAGAAAAGGTCGTCTTGGCGGGGGCACTACAGTGTTCCCAGATTCGTCGCTTATATTTAAAATCACGTAATTATTTGTTTTTTGTAGGTACTAGATAACTGGTACTAGATAAGCTAATTTAAAATTATTGATTAAAAGTATTATAATGCTGTACTCACAAAACAATAATTATTTTTGCGAAAATTATCTGTCTTCACTACTTTTCTCCAAAAGCTTTTGATGCAAAAGATACCGATAGCTATTGAAAAGACATAACCGTCAAAATATTATCATAATTAACCTCCTAGCTGGCGTCGAGCGCTACAATTTTTATCTTTATCCACAATTTGGATTGCTAAATTAAATAAATAGTGAAGATTCATCGTTTGAGGTCCGCGTGCGGTAACGAGGTCGGGGTTCGTCACATCCCTGCAGGGCTGCCAACAAAATCTACAAGGACACGACAGGGAAGGTGGCAGCCCTGGCTGACGTCAGCGTCCCGGGGTCCGCGCATGCGCACGCTTGCCCCGCGCGTCGCCACTAGCAGCGCAGACCGAGTGCACGCTACTCGCTCGCCCGCCCAACTTCGACACCGCGACATAAACTTTCGCAGCCAGTGAGTTTCACGGACTCGATAGTGCGAATCGTTGATTTTGATGGTTTCGATAAATATGTGGATGGATGATTAATGGGTGAGTTTTTTTTTTGGTAGAAATATCGATGTTGTATTTTGTTTTAGATTTTAGCTACATTATTTTTAGTAAAAAATGTAGTGAATTAAAAAAACATTGTTCAACGGTCGGCGAATTTTTCTATTTTTTTAATTTTTATTAAAAAAAAATTCAAGTGCAGCAAATACTTTGGTTGCGTTGCGTAACTGGGTTCCAAGCTGCGCCGAGACCGAAATATGCGAGCCGTGCATAAACTAATAATACGTTGGTGGACTTCAATGAATTTGAACACTTCGTTTAACTTTGTTAGGTAAACCCGTAACGCTTTAAAACCATAAAAAGGTTTTATTTTAGAACGCTCCACGGTTTATTATTTGTTACAAAAAAATAACACGTAGTTCATGTAGGCTTACTTTATTAAGGCGGACTTGTGCTGGGTTAAAGTTAACTCTGAGTTAAGCATCATATTGTCATCTTTATTACTCACTTGGTGAGTGACAGATATTAACTCAGAGCTAACTTTAACTCAGATCTGCGCAAGTGGGCCTAAAAGCTTTTTTTTACCTCCATACAATAAAATTAATAGGCGCTTCGTTTTTAGGGTTCCGTACCCAAAGGGTAAAAACAGGACCCTATTACTAAAGACTTCGTTGTCTGTCCGTCTGTCTGTCTGTCTCCAGGCTGTAACTCAAGAACGGTAATAGCTAGAGATTTGATATTTTTACAAATTATGTATATCTGTTGCCGCTATAACAACAAATACTAAAAATAAAATAAAATGAATATTTAAGCGGGCTCCCATACAACAAACGTGATTTTTTGGCCTTTTTTGCCGTCTCTAGGCTGTAACTCAAGAACGGTAATAGCTCGAGATTTGATATTTTCACAGATTATGTATATCTGTTGCCGCTATAACAACAAATACTAAAAATAAAATAAAATGAGTATTTAAGGGGGGCCCCCATACAACAAACGTGATTTTTTGGCCTCTTTTGCTGTCTCCAGGCTGTAACTCAAGAACGGTAATAGCTATAGATTTGATATTTTCACAGATTATGTATATCTGTTGCCGCTATAATAAAAAATACTAAAAATAAAATAAAATAAATATTTAAGGGGGGCTCCCATACAACAAACGTGATTTTTTTGGCCTTTTTTGCTCTATATCCAAAATGGCAACAGGTAGGTACTTGAATTTTTTACAAAATCCTTAGTTATATGTGTACTTTAATATTTAACAATAATATTAAAATAAAATAAATAAATAAGGGGGGCTCCCATACAAAAACACAATTTATGGCCTAATTTTGCTCTATAATGGTACGGAACCCTTCGTGCGCGATTCCGACTCGCACTTGGCCGATTTTATCATTCTTTCAACGAAAAGCTTTACAAAATAATATTTTAACAATTAGGTTAAAATAAAAAGCTTTTTCACGATTCCTCAATTTATTAAGAGGTATTGTCGTAACGGAATTACAGACTAATTAGAAAAGATCGTGTCTGTCAGAGATGCCATTATTCACCAAGTTTCACGAACAAAAACGTCTTTTGGCAAAGAAAAATTTCGCACAGGTAGCAGCCCTAGCCATGCGAAGACAATATCAAATTATCTGCTAGGGAGTGGGGCGGTAAAATTTTTATTACTCCATGTTTCAGTCGTAGCAATTAATGCGAATTAATGTTCTTGTTCGGGTGATTAACGAAATTGTAGCAGATTCAATGGTAATACTAGATTGAACAGGCTTACAACTATTGGTTCCGTTACAAGAGATAAATATAATAGCTCCCGCCTCCCACACCGGCTTAGGTGACGGTGGCCGGTTTCATTGAAACCTGGCTAGCTACGCAGGAGTAATTTTTATAGTGCCCAAGTGTGTGCGCAGTACACAAGAGCACTCTCTATCCATTTACTCTCATAACTCAGTGGGACGGAAGACCGATACGACTGGCGAGAGATCAGGTGCAGGACCGACTTTTTACATGCCCATTCCAACGCATGGATCATCTTACTTGTCAGACAATCAGCTGGTGATCAGCTTGCATTGTCCTAACCAAACTTGGAAATAACATGTTTCCAACGCGGGAATCGAACCCACGACCTCCGAGTCAAGAGCCGCGCTCTATAACACTAGACCACGGAGGTTACGGACGGACAAGAGATAAAGTGGTTTATAGAAGTACAGATTATTTGACTACACATAAAATGCACATTTTTTTATTTCATATCATTTTTCCGGCCCTAAAGCCTCCAATTAAAAAAAAACGCATTTTTACCGTTAGTTATTGTGTTTTCCCACTCACGTCTTCAATTATGACATGCGAAGCGGATTTTAGCACGCACATCTAACAATCTACGACGATCATGGAAAATCATAGACTTGAATTGGTCTGTCATGGGCCAAGTTTTTACTTATCATGGGATTAGACGACGTGATGTACGCTACCTAGTTTGTACTATTGTATATTGTTGTGTGCTTAATATAGAATTTGAATTTGAATGAAGATATTCAATAAAGAAAAAACATGACAAGGCAAACATTATAAATCTTACTATACTCAATACGAATAAAAGATCAAAATGTTATTTACGAACGCTGCTGTAGCCTGTAACTGTAACTTGTGGCAAAAACGTGTAATTAATAAGACACAAAAGAAAATAATTTATTTCTCAGTTCTTCCATTTCATGTAGGTATGTTCTTAGATAATAATCATAAAATTGGCTCGTTCTTAGGCCGGTATAAATAGTGGGTACTCAAGATGCATCTCGGTCTCAAGATACGGTTCAGGCTTTGTGATTGGTTGGCTGTTAAAATATAGACCAATCACAGAGCCGAACCGCGTCTTGAGACCGGATCGCATCTTAAGATTATTAGATTACAAAACGTGCAGGCCAAGCCTACCCTCCGTGAAATTTAAACATCTTTTCATAGATAATACTCTCCAAAGAATGAATAATTCATGAAATAGGTAATGGATCTTAAGGTTAAATATTTCTTTTATTGTTGTAGAGGTTCAGACGACCTCATTTATATTTCAATAGGTCATTAATTTGTTAAATTTTTAAATTTAAATTTTTTTAAAAAATCTATGAGGACAAGGTCTCATTCGACCCGGAGAGGGAAAAACTTTGTGATTTCGGACAGCTAATCCAAAGGGAAGCAGAAAATTAAGATTTATCTTGGATGTTTGTCGTTGTTTTATAAATTTGCCCTCAAGGTATTTTCTCGTGTTTTAACGGAACTTTGTGAATAAATCTCAGTAACGTGAAGTGTACGACAGTCTCGAATGGAGTTTAAGTGGACTTTGTCATTAACGTAACATTAACATATTATTCGACGTACGAAGTTCTCTTTGTGAATAAACAATAAGGTCAAAGAACATCTAAATCTCAATTATCAGTGTGAAACAGCCAACACGGTTTAATTAGTTTTATATCATGTTAATTTCTAAACACGTTTTTGGCGACTCGACTGTTTGAAATATTTCTATTCTCTGGATACCAGTGATCAAAATTCAATTATAATTGTATAATATTATTATTATCTACATAATTTAGAATCTATAACGTTTCAGGGTTCATTTTTTTTCTCTGTTCATTATTTTAATAAGGGGTAAACGAGCAAACGGGTCACCTGATAGAAAACATACTACCTCCGCCCATTGACACTCGCAACGTCAAAAGAGCTGCAGGTGCTATTTTTTCATATTCTTACCCTCTTACTAATAAAAAGTTACACAGCGTGTATAGAGGGTGCATAAGATTTTTTCTACTAATAATCATTTTTTGACATAAGGCCTGTATAACGATGCTGTCATTTCCATACAAATTTCTCTGTATAGACCATGTATAGACTCTGTGTAACGTGTGTGTAACTTAAAAACTCCTGTATAACTATTCACACGTTGAACGCATGTTTAAGAAGTTTTTATTAGTAAGAGGGGAAGACTATAATTATGTACTGCTGTACTTATATCAACTTAGAGTACAAAAACATCTCAATGTACTAAAGATAAATATTTCAAACACTAAATAACTAATCATGTTTCACAAAATCAATAATGATGTTGGTAATCCAGTGGCATCCAGTGGGATGAAATATAGCCGGAGGATGTCAAGCTGGTGTCACATGACACCTCCCTATAATTTACTTTGAGGTTATCTGAAATTCCGAGTAGTGGGACAATCTTGCAAATGGTATGTTGGTCGTGCATATTAATGGTGTACTTACAGGTTATCCTGCATTGCTCTTCGACGAGGATAATATTATTATGGTCGCCATTTTTCTTATTTTATTGGTGTCAAATTAAATAATGTTATTGATTTTTTTCAAGACAATATTTTATTTACTTATTTATTTATTTAATCAGGACACCAAACAGTACATACATCGAAATATTATTACAATAAGCTTATTATTATTTTAAAATCTTCTGATGCATGTACCTTAGCAGGTGACACGGCATTTATAACTACAGCTCCACAGAATATAATATGAAATTATTAATTACTAAACTAGAAGAACAATAATTACATGTATATTATATATTGTGTGATTGTAACAATGAAATATAATATTTCAAGTATATTTTGTCACAGTTGAGGGATTAGCGAACGAAAAATAATAGTTTTACGAATTTAAGTTTTACTTTAATTCAAGAAATAATTTATTTATTACAAATTATATACAATATATTGTTATATCCAAAAAAGGATAGATATCCTCTGGGAAAAATCTAAACTCAAAGTCAGTTATGGAGAAAGATCTAACATTTTCTAGGGAAAATGTTCGCTTATATTCAAATATATTAAACATGTCACTTTATCTATTGCCTATCTGCAAAACCACTGAAGTGATTTTAATTCGTGTGCGTTTGAGCGCGAAAACGTTTTCTACCTGCAAAATTTATTTCGCTGTTCCTTTAAAAATACCACCGGATTTGTGTATCCGTGTACTTGTTTCACAGTGAGATCTAATTCGGTTTAAATGAAAGTAAAGTATAGATAAAAATTCGAAAATATTATTTTTTCACACTGATTTTGTTATATCGTTATTTTATACCTCTAACATTTACAATTAAAAATATTAGTGCGAGTTAAGTGCAGTGTTTTCCCCCACGACCCGTATATTAGAGACCAAGAAAAGTGTCTGAGGCTTATCTTCGTTCCCGCGTACCCGCTCTCCGCTGACTAGGTTTCTCTTATTTTCATTTGAATAAATTTGTTAATTGATAATTCTCTTTTATTTATCTCTTAGCTTCTCTTCTAAATTTATTGTTCCCGTGCCCGGGCTCCGGGACACACATCGTAAAAAGGTGCGGAGCAGTTAAAAATAATAATATAGTTAATGCGGCATCTCTACATTGGCTCATAGATCAATGTGTAGAGATATTCGTATATAATTGGCCACGATCAATGTCGATCGTGCATGGTTGTATAAAGCTTTACAAGCATAGTAATCATGGTTATCATAGCTTATCGTGGGAGTGTCTCAAGAACACTATAAATCAATGCTTTCAAACTATGAAACTAGATCAAATTCGACAACAAACGTACGGACTCGTAAAACTTGAAAATACCCTTGTTTGCATCAGTTGAAATGTTATGTCTTTGGTTATAAGTTGAAACTATGAAACCAATATTATGGCCTTTCGTTCTGGAGATTCTTTTTGTTAAATAAGGCTATTAAAAACAGTTATAAATAATATATTTTCATATATTTAAGATACTGCATAAAATTTAAAGAGATTTGCTTGATGATGAAGTAGATAAGTTACATGGTTTGTTCAAATTATAAGGAAAAAAATTAGTAAATGTCCGTATGTTACAAAATGTTAGTTATCATGTTCTTCAACTCACGTCTTCAATTATTATTATTGATCTCCTGGATCAAGCCAAATATGGAAGCTTTTAAATTGATAGACGTACCGAGTTTTAGGAGAATTTCAATTTTCAACTGAATGAATACATAGGAAAGCGTATTCATAATTCTGAGACGCAAAGGCAATAGTGAACGTTAAATATGCTGCATTTTATTGTCAGCCGTATCTTTATGAATGTCGAGAGCTCGACTTCACCTACTGTCGCTACTGAGCACTAGTTATCCGTTTATCTAGATGGAGAAGTTGCGCACGTGTGTGAAAATGTGAACTCAGCGTGTTGATTTGAACGTAGATATTTTCTTCGATTCTTAATACTTTGTAAAAATCTATAATATCTGTCGTATTATTTCTATTGGCAGCAACGAAAATTGACGTAGATGTTACAATAACAGAAAAAAAATTGATTTCTGAAAGAATCAGATATTTTCAGAATGTAATACGTGATAATATAAGATCATGGGACCTTACTGAAAATATTCAAAAGCGAACAACTATACAACATCTGCTCATCTTTGTGTGGCACATTGACAAAACCCCAAGATACAAACCAAAGACAGCGGACATTAAGACGTATAAGGTATTTATCATAAAGTTAATATATTCCACTAGGTATATTAACATTATGGTATTTATACGGTGCGTAAAATATATATTTTCAGTAAGGGTAGTTTTTGTATAAACCTATAAAATGTGTAATATTATTATCAATCTCGCTTTACTTTGGTTAACAATAGAAAATATTTATAGACCTTTTCTACAATCGGCTGAATAAGCGTCGTAATATAAATCCAAATCTACACAAAAGAAAATCTAAATTCAGCAGACCGAAAAATTGGATCGAATATATTTTTAATGAAAATTTACTGCAGTAATAAATACTATTTACGTTCTCGCAAACTTTTCGCATATCTCCAATATTAATTTCAATGGGGCGAAAACAATATCCTGATGAAAAGATAACTTTACGAGAATTATCTTCCGTGCAATTTTATCGTTTATAGCACGTGTTTATTTTTAATAATATTTCATATCGGCTTAAATTATTGCACATTTCTTTAACACATAATATAAAAAAGTTGCGCTTCCGTGGTGTAATGCTTTAAAGGAGCTTGTTTTTTACTCGAAGTTCGGATTCGATCACATTAACCAATCGGAACTAGTAAAAATATTGTATCAGAGTTTGGTTTTTATTGCATATTCAATATTCATTTCCTAATTTTATTCTACGACAGATCCATGTATTGGATGGATATGTAAAACGTCAATCTTGCACCTGATCTCTCATCTTATCCTTCGTGTTGGATCATTTGTCTTGAATTAGAATAGCAAAGAAAATTCATTACATGTTTGGTCACCATGGCTCGATTTTGATTGGCCATCGTCATCGAAATCAGAGCGGGAGCTATCATAACAAAAGAGTATTTATAATTCCAGTCCAATCCGAGGACTGGTTATGTTTATTAATTAGATCGGGATAGATTGTCTAAACCGATCCAGCGGTCCCCCATTATCGCTTTGAGTGCTTAAGCTTCATAATTTATCAACTGTTTTCCAAGTCTATTTTAATACGATTGTATCTAAATTTCATCAAATGGCGTAGGGTTCCTATGAATTGCAGGCAGTAATCTTGTTATCTTCACTTATGTAAATAGATAAAAGTTTCTTTCTCGGAACTCAAAGTAACTCCATACCGAATTTCATTATAATTGGTTTAGTGTTTTAAGCGTGAAGATGTAACAAGACAGATAGACACATTTCGCGTTTAAAATATTAGTATGGAAGTGTTGATGTGAAAGTGTGTCAGTCAGTCTGTCTGTCTGTTGCGGCTGTCTGCCTGTCTTAAACGACTGAACTGATTTAGATATTGTAATTTGTTATTTATGAAGAACGAAGATACTTTGAGAAACGGGAAAGGTTATAGGATAGTTTGACGACCTCTGTGGCTTGGTTGGTGGGCTGTTGGTAGCTCAAGCCGGAGGTCGCGGGTTCGAATCCCGCCGACGGAACAAAAAGTTTTCAAAGCTCCTGGGTCATGGATATGTATTAAATATGTGTATCATATTATAATAAAAATCTTAAATATATGTATAGTATAAAAGTATTAAATATATTTCCGTTGTCTGGTACCCGTAACACAAGTCCTTCCTGAGGTACTTAGCACAGGGCCAGACTGACGTGGTGTGAAGCGTCCATAGATATTATATTATATATAGTTTTTGTTCATAAAAATATGCGGTTCCCGCGCGATAAACGAATTTCGGGCATCATGTACTCAGTACTAATTTAAAGGCAGGGTTTCTCAAGAAGAATCAACCAATGGCACTGTTCGATAGTCATTTGTAGTCATCATGATGAGTGCAATTAAAACAGTCCACCCAAACATCTGGAAAACAGGAACACACAAGCGAGGTGAACTATTAACTTTACTATTTAGATTTCACAGAATTGTTTGAAACTTATACGATGTTTTTAATGTATATGGATAAGTTGTTGTGTTGAATGTAGAGCTAGAGTTCATAAATTAAATGATGATTATATTATACACAAGAGTTCTACTAGAATCTAGATAAATACTTTTGGTGACTAAAATATAAGTGATCTACAAAAATATATAATATCTATCTACTTCTATAATTGCTTAATAATTAGGCTCTATTTCGTTTAACCTGAATAATTAAAAAAAAAGATTTTATACAACAAAATGTTTACTGTAGAAATGTTTCGTGGATGTAGCAAGAACTCATTGTGTCTAGTTAATAAAAGTTAAACATTAATTTTGTAGATGAATTTAAGTTATTCATATTCCAGACAGCGAAGTTTAAAGTAAGTTGGATTCGGAGAGCAATTTCTACGTCAATTTTTAGTTTACCTAGGAGTTATTACTTACAGAATTATCAACAGAAATTTTTAGGGATGGCGAGTGACGATATTTTTATTTTTCTTTTGAAAATACCTACCTTCTTTTTAAGATTACTGAGGAGTACATTTCAATTTTTTTATTCTTTTAGCCACAGATTTTGTTCGTAATTTTAAAAGTTTGTCGTCTTTAATATTATTTTATGAGGAGTTCTATCTAGCTTGCTTAGCAAAACTGGTTATGACACTTAAGTGTAGTGTACAAGTACTTTTTCCTCATTAATCCCCGAGGGAAATACGATAGGGCTTGAATTGTGTAGGGTCATCTTTTTTAATCTGACTAGGTATTGATACAGGGTTCTTTGTTGAATAAAGCTTTACATTTTTCAGAGTATTGTGTGAAAATACTAAAACGATTGAAAACTTAAGTGGAAGAACCACATAACTAACATTTTGTAACATAAGTACAATTAAGTACTTATTTTTTTCCTTATAATTTGAACAAACTTTATATCTTATTATCTTCGTCATTTGGCTAATATAGAAACATACAAACTGGATTTGTGGATTTTATGTGTAGCCAGATAGCTACACATAAAATCTTTGCGAAAAACGGCAATTTTTAAGCTGTTACTACTTTAACCTGGTTATAGTACTGTTACTACTTCCATTCACGTCTTATATTGTAACTAGCTGTTGCCCGCGACTTCGTCCGCGTTAACATAGTATAATAACAAAGATTAATAGTTTTCCCCTTTTTGTGGTTCTTATAAAAAATATAAGAACCACCCTATTGCAATGACTTCGCTGTTTATAGCTGTCTCCAGGATGTATCTTAAGAACTTCGCTAGGTAAATAGTTGAAATTTTTACAAATTATGTATTTCTGTTGCTGCTATAACAACAAGTACTAATAACCCTCCTGGCAGTCTGGTAAAAACAAAATAAAGAAAATTTTAAGGGGGGCTCTCATACAAAAGACGCTGTTTATTTCTTCTTCTTTAATTCTGTATTTAAGAGAGCAACTAACCCAAAAATCAAACTACGCTCTTCTTTCTTCACACTCACGCCCGTCTTTCATATGCCAGATGAAAAAGACGACGCAGATTCATCGCAAACTAGTTTTTTCTCAATAACTCGATAAATATATTTTTCCATTTTGAAAATCCGCTAGGTCAGCTTGTCAATGATAGAATGGTATACAATATGTTAAAATATTAATTAACTTAGTTCAATGCACAGTTATGGCGATAAACGAAAAATTTGTGAAAATTAGATGCATCTTTGTGATTTTTTTCTATCGAGAAAATTTTAAGACATCGTGTTTTTGCTCAGATCAGACTCTTGGAAACGTAATCTAGTATCTAATTTTAGAAAAGGAAACAATTCGGGGCTTATTTTCAAGTATAAAAATGAATTATAAAATCGAAAATGATGGGTTAGTCGCCTCCTTAAATATTCATTAACTTGGTTACATTTCCGATAAAATATTTCACTTTATTATAGTGAGATACTGAATAGAAGACGTAATCAATAGTTTGGTGTGCTACCTAAGACGTTTGCCAAGTTTGTAGTATAATTTAGGCAGCGGTTAAACTTGTTCATAAATTAAGGCTTCTAACTGCTTACCGGCGGAATACTTAGTTGAGATACGACTTGATATACGATATGCGGACTATTTGCTGTAGTATTTTATCAGAGAAATTCATGATAGGCAGATGGCGGGATTTGGTTGGGTCGTCAAGCCTTTTTTTTTTGATGCGCAGGGGAAACCCTTTATGGGTGCCCCGGGTTGGGGATGTGCCTCAGTTAAGCTGAAGCACCCCGGGGGTATGTGGGACTCCCGACTTCGGTTTACCCACTAAAACCACCTGCGGTTTGCCTTCAGCCGTATACGAAGGGATATCCTGGATCTGTCTAACACGGTCGTCAAGCCTAGCTAAAAGCTTACAAATATCATTAAAGAAAATTCTAT
This sequence comes from Plebejus argus, assembly GCA_905404155.3. Taxonomy (NCBI): domain Eukaryota; kingdom Metazoa; phylum Arthropoda; class Insecta; order Lepidoptera; family Lycaenidae; genus Plebejus; species Plebejus argus. Next base: position 6,727,636 of record FR989937.1, on the reverse strand, counting down.
ATAATATTATACATGAGAATTAATTTCGTTAATAGACTCTATCTTTCCTTTTTGTCTGTTGTCTGTTGATTCCTTTATGCCTGTTGATCGCCTCATTTGCATGTATAAATACACGTAAATGGGGCCCCTATTTAATCCCTTTGGATTTAAATTAAAACTTAGGGTCAATTCAGACCGCAACGTGACGCGGCGATGCGAGGCGCGACACGGCACAAATTTGACAGATTTTATATGGATTTGACAGATTCGCAAGACGTCTCACGAAATTGAAATCTGTCAAATCCATACAAATTTAGGTCGTGTTGCGTCTCGCCTCGCCTCGTCACGTTGAGGTCTGAATTGACTTTATTTCTGTGGAATTGACCCTTACTCTTCGTATATGTCATACATCATAGGTATACGTCCACTAAATTTCAAGTTTTTGCTGTATGCAGGGTTCGGCCAGTGCTCTGATATACTAGCTTTGCTTTGTTATTATTAATTATAATATAATATGTTATAAATTATTTGATAATATAGTTATTTCTATTTGTTATAAAATGAAGAAAACAATAAATTGGTAACGATAGTATTTCGTCAAATAAACAAAGTCGCAAACCTTCAAGAAAAGAGCGTATTCCCGCTTAAAAGACCGGCAACGCACCTGCAGCTCTTCTGATGTTGCGAGTGTCCATGGGCGACGGTAGTTGCTTACCATCAGGTGACCCGTTTGCTCGTTTGCCCCCTTATTTAATAAAAAAAATATAGAATAAACGTGTTTTCTTTCTTTCATGTTACGTGAGCACGGGGCAGGAATTTCAAAGACAGAAAGTTGAAAATATCTGCCACAAACTTTTTATCTTGTAAGCGTTCTTTAAGAAGTTTCAGAATTTTCACGACGAGAGCTCAAGAAAAGTTTTCATTGTGTACGAAGTTACGCCCATTCACAGGTATTTAACAATAATATTTTTAATACAACTGATAAATAATTTCTGAATAAGTTTGAGCATTTTGCTTTCATCACATTTCTGTGCTAACCTTATCGTTGAATGTAACCGAATGTAGTCACATTTTAGATTATGTTTAAAAGCAATTTAAATCGTAGCAAATTTTATGTATCAATAGTAACAAAAAATATATAATATCTAGTATTTTAATCCAAAAACAAGTTATAATGAGGGTTCAAACATTCACTGGACACAGTCAAGACAAGTCAAGGGCCACTAGACTATTTTAACTCAACTTGAATAGTTTTGAAAACAATAAAGTACAAGTAAAATCTAGAGTCATTTTCATACTAGTTGCTCCTCGACTACAGAGTAATATTATGTAATTTACGATAACTATTTTCATTCATATGTAAATCCTCTAAAGGAGTTGATGACCGACCAACGCTCGTAAAGAAGAAGATGTAAAAAGAAACAGCACATCTAGTTGCAAACAAGATTGTTCGGGGACCTCTTTATGGCTATCGGCAAAATTCTCTGCAAAATAACCCCAGTTTCAACTTGGACAATTTGAGCGAGATTTTTTCTGGGCTTAAGAGTTATTTTGCTTTTTTTCTTATTGTAGCTGTTGTGTCTAAGAATCTCAGGATATACATACTGATATATGAATTATCTGAGTTAACAGAGAGTATTTATATTAATTATTAATATTTTTTTCTATTGCAAAAGTATTTATAATTAAATTACACTGAATGAAATTGCATACTTTCGGGACAAAAAACAATGAGTATTGTAGGAAAAAAGTTCGTTTAAAAAAAGGTGCTTCTGTATGAAGTGCTTTTTAGGAAAACAGGTAAAATAAGTATGCCATACACCATCATGTACCTTTTTTCCGACGGTATACAATTGCACCCGGTATTCAAGGTAATAATTATTTTTATATTGTTATCATTTTCAATACAATATGATTGGAGATGGCATTGTAACCTAGTTGTATTGTAAGTTTCAATAGTCGTGCCAATAAATTGCACTCAAATAAACGAAATCAATATTTGTTTATTTGCATTTCAAAGCGCTACACCGTTCGTGTTGTTGAGATGATGAGTGATATCGAATGTTCCAGATTTATTAAAAGTGACAGCGTATATAAATACAAACTAAAGATAATATATAATCTTTATATAACATAAAAATGAATCCATATTCGCGTGGTCACGACAACACTCGTAAACGGCTGGACCGATTTTGCTGAAATTTGGCATAGAGATACTTTGAGTCCCGAATATAGGATACATTTTGTCCCGGAAAAATGAATGGTTACTGCACAATATACTTTTATGATTTGCGCGTAAACGATTCAATCGATTTTGATGAAATTTGGTATCCAAGAGATAGGACAAGAGATACGACAATTGAGTCTCGGGAAAGGACAAGGGATACCTTTGGTCCCGGAAAATGTACGGTTCCCGCACAAGTAACTTTTATGAATTTTGCCTAAACTATTTAATTTTTTTTAATTATACCAATTAAATAATCATCGTTAAGACAGGACAACGTCGTCAGCTAGTATAATATTATTTAAAAAAAAACTATGTTGAACGTAATATGACCTCCTTTTTTAAATGTGGGTTGAAAACTTCTAGTATCGTCTGTTTTAATTTTATTTTATGTAATAGTAATACATAAAATAAAACTTAATAAAAGCATACTACCTGCCTACTACAAAGTTACCATCATGCAGTATTATTCTATAATAAGTATCTATTAGTTTTCATCAAATAATCTTAAACAAAAGAACCGATTTTGATGAAATTTGGCACAGATATAAATAAAATCACAGGACCATTTTGGGTGTCCAATATGGTAACCGGAAAGTCTAGATTATAGAACAATACATTGGGCAGTAAAATAAATGTTGATATTAACTTTTGAGGTCAAAGCAATCTGTGCTTAATGTTAAAATAAATACGCTGATGAAGAGTTTTTAAGATAAAACTGAAATTAAAATATGAGAAAAAAAAAAACAAAATGCATCTGCTCGCAATCTAAAATAATTTTTCCCAACCTTGTTTTATATTTCCTTTTTGTACAGTCTGCTCGGGTTAAATGCTAATTTGAATATTTAATTTTTTGAAGACTTAATTTGATGTTTTTTCGTGCACAAAAATGTTCCCTTTTTGCCACTTGAAGCAATCTCATCTATTTAAAATAATGAGATTTTTTTAGTTGCAATAATTTTATTTCAATTTTTCACGCTCGTTTACAGTTTTCTGATAGTTTCATAGCATTTTCAGAATTAGATTTTTGGTACACATAATATGAATTCACCCTTCAATTATTATTTAAAAAATTAGATAATCAAATTAATATAATATATTAATTTGATTATCTATCGTAGTTTTGACAAATCTTTTTGTCGCCTAAGGGTGAATTGCACCAGAAGCGTAGTTAAAGTTAAGGTTAAGGTTATCGTCAAATATGGCGACTTTTGCTAGGGATTTGACAGTTAATTTCACATTTTGTTATGGTTAAAGCATAAAGTTAATATACTTAGCGGTATAGAGCAACAAACTCGAGCTGTCAAACGTAACCGAAATTGGTTTTCATCTGTGTGAAAAATATGTGTACGTATACACTTACACAAGCATGATTGGACATGAATTCTATGAGATTAAATTGTCAACGGTCAGCCCCGGGCTGACGGTCTTCAAAAAAAAAGAGTGCTGCTGTCATGTATCACACGTCTCTTTTTACCACGCAGTGTTACTGATAGTGACATCTCGCTTGCCCAGGCCTTTGTTTCTCTATTCCGCTAGGTATATTAATTTTATGGGTTAAAGTTACAGTTATAGTTAAAGTATGTTGATGCAACTCACTCTTACATTATAAAAGCAACACGGGTGCGAAATGTCAAGTTTTTAGTACGTTCAGCTTTGACTTTTTTGTTAATATATGTATGAAATATAAATATATATTCGGTATTGTTTTTTGGATTGGACTTATTAAAAATAAAAAAAACTACGGAACCCTAAAAACAAGTGATTGATTGTAACTTAAATATAAGTTTGTGACCTAGATAAGAAATGCTAGTAACAGGAGCTAGTAGCAATGCCTACGTTAAATGAATGAGCATTTATGAAGAATTCTGCTATAAAATGACGCACTTACATAGATATGTAAGAGGAAATGGCCTCAAATGCTTAATGGAATTAAAGTGCTCCGGAGAAAGTTATGAGTCATTTAATAAATGTATGAGATAGATGTATAAGGGCATCCATATAAAAAACCATTAACTTTGTATAATTTTATTACAGGGTCAAATACATTTTTAATTTTATTTTGAACATGACCTTAGGAAACAGTACATTTTTCTCTAATGAAAGTAGCCTGTGTCTTTCTCGCAGGCTATACGATACTTGTACAGAATTCCATCCAATTCTGTGAAGTAGTTTGAATGTCGATATAAACTTTCCTCTATGACATTTTTATTACACAGCACGACATCAAGCAATTTTACTCACTAGTAGCTAGCATTAATGTTCAAAATCCCATAAAACATTACCGGTAGCGGCTCCGTATAAATACATAATTTTCATAACCTTTACGATACAACTCAAGGGAAAAAAATTTTCGTTAGATAAATCTTATCCAGTCCAACGCACAGTTTAGAAGTTTCTGCGTCAGTGAAATGGGTCTGTAACACGGGTTGAGGAAGATTTATCGTGTGCTGTAATTATAACTGGACGTACCAACTGTTACTTCATATACTCGAGGCTCCTGGAACATTTAGTTTTTGTAGATACGTTCTTATGTTATTACGAACTTCGAAATTCGAATGTAGCGAAATAAAACGAAGGTAATACAATGATACATTATAATTACCTGCTTTCATATTATGTACTTATCTTGGGGTTCTTGTAACAACGTAACTTTCTGCCGCGCACTGTAAAACTCTGTAATGAACTGTCACCAGCAGTATTTCCGGACCTTTACGAAAGGCAAAGCTTCAAGAAGAGAGGCCGGAAGAAAAAAGGCCGGCAACGCACCTGCACGCACCTGCAGCTCTTCTGATGTTGCGAGTGTTCATGGGCGACGGTAGTTTCTTACCATCAGGTGACCCGTTTGCTCGTTTTCCCCCTTATTTAATTAAAAAAAAACACCTGGCTTTCCTGACTTCTCGCTTACCTCTTAAATATTGAAAAGTGTCTGATGACATAATTTTTGTTGCCCTTTTTTGCCTCCTTTTCCTATAAGTACTTAATATTATGTTAAATCTAGACTTTTTTTAGAGAGAGGCTCTAGAGTCTCAAACAAAGATTCAGCCTTCGCTACTGATTCTAGATATATTATCATGATGTGTAAAATGTAAATGGTAAATATACCTGCACGCACCTGCAGAACAGCTTTTTTATTAATTTCTGAAAATAGCTACATTAATAAACCTATAAAAACAGCACTTATGGTTAAAGTCATGGCCAGTTACATCAAGCTAACTTTAAATTAGCTTGAAGCTAATAGAAGATTTGTTATTTGATCTACTATTAACTCGAAACGACGTTTATAATAACACCCATTACCAATTACAGATAGAGTAACTTATCGTCGGTAAGAATTTGAATATCCTGATATTTTCCTGAGCCAGAGGTCACAGATCTACTTTCTTACGGATTACTTTTTGATAAACCTAATGGATAAATCCCTAAGCCATTGATTAGAGTTTATGTAACTGGCTCGTTTTCTTTTATATTGTGCTAACGTCCGGAACCTGCTGAACGGGGCTTATGTTCGGACGTTATTGGCTTCTAATCGTGTTTCGTTCGGGTTTTCCCTACTCGCCTCCACATTGGTTATTTGCAGTGTGTTTATTGAAAATATAATTAACAGATATTGTTATAGTTCAGACTATAATATCCCGACCACCGGCAACGTTGAGTTTGGCCTACCTATTAATTTTTTACCTCTTTTATTTACATGTTTACATTTTTATTGCTTTATTGTAATATCTGTGAAAATATTATAAGGATTAAAGAGTAACGAAAAGTGATCGGTAGCCCAACAGCATTGTAACTATCATGTATTAAAGAGTAATTTAAATCATATTATTAATATACGTTTTAGGACTAATTTTAAGTATCCAAAACACTGATAAAATAAATAATCATTAATTAAAAAAAAATATGCTACAGACAAATAATAATCAGTAAAGTTTTCGCAACTTTTTTTCGCACTCAATTTTCTAGAACATTTTTTCGTATCTGCTCACTTTGTAGAACGCTTACCTGGCGTAAACTTTTGTAGTTTGCCTCATTCTTTGTACTTTTAAGGGTCAGGATAATGGACTTAGTGACGTTATCGTGCGTTTCCAATACGTTACACAGTCAAAGTATTAGAGTGAAAATCAAGGTGTTCTATAAATTTATACAGAAGAAGCAAGTCTGGAAACCGCTTCTTTTCAAATCCTAAGTTGTACTTCGACGTTTTTAAACACAGTTTCTATATTAAGTGTACATAATTTTGTATGCTTATTATATATCTTATATGTTTTATTTATATTTATAATCGTGAATGATAAATACTAACTTAGGGTATGTTTCACCACTTCCTGATAAGAGCCGGATAGGCTATCCACCACATAACCTGACAGATTTAGGACCTGTTTCACCACTTCCTGATAAGTGCCGAATAGGCTATGCACCATTTAACTTGATAGATGAAGTATGGAGAATCTGTAAAAACAGTAATTGTGAATAGCTTATTCGGCACTTTATCATAAAGTGGTGAAATATCCCCAGAGTATGGAGAATCAGTCAAAAAAGTTGTTGATAGCCTATCCGGCACTTTATCAGGAAGTGGTGAAACAGGCCGGCCTTATGGTGATAAAATATAATTATTACTACTATACTTTTTGTATCTCCTACTTACTTGACTTGTGCTAAGAAGTACCACAATCCTTTACTGATTCCGTTGCAAGTTCGATTTTTAATTTCATTTGAAACAGACCGTGAGCGAATCCCCTGCGTCAAGCCGCCATTTTGACGAGCCACAGGGAATTTTATTTCGTTCTTTAATAATGAAAATACCATAATATTTTGCAAACCTTAATTTTGGCAGTAAATGTAATATATTTTACGCCAGTATTATAGTACTCTGTGGTAATATTATATTACTTTTGTTCGAGATTCAGTTGGATGACTTGAGAGTTCTAAGAACGACACAGACACACGCGGCCACGCGGCCAAGTCATCCAACTGACCGCCACCGCCACCGCTGGCCGCATCTGTCTGAGAGACGCTTAATGCTTAAGAGGCCGGGGTACCCTCGAAATTCTCATACATAATTACCAAAATCATTTTCTCATACGAAAATATTTAACATGTTTGAGTTATTTTTCGGCTTAAAATAGTAATTACCTAGGTTTAAATATTTTGTTGGGCCGCTGCAGTTTCGCCCCTGGCGGGTCCGGCGGCCCAGCAACAAGCGGAGGAGGAGGCACCGGTGGGTTTTAGTGGGTAAGCCTGGGTGCTCTTCCTTACCGCAGCACCTGGGGAGTCCCACATATCCCGGCGGCCTTTCCCCCGGGCTGTCGGGAATGCGTAACGCATTTCCCACCGTTACAAAAAAAAAAAAAAAGGGTTAAATATTTTGTAGTACATTTACTACAAAATATTTAAACCTTAAAAATAATTTTTAGTATTTAAATATTTTGTGGTAAATTTACTATTTATTTATATATTTTTAGTGTTTTTGTCTATTTTTTGATGTTTAAATATTTAGTAGTAAATTTTCTAAAAATGATTAATCACAAAAATTTTTTTTTAGTATTTAAATATTTTGTAAAAAAAAATTGTGCAGGAACCTAGGTAATTACTATTTTTAGCTGAAAAATAGCTCAAACATGTTAAATATTTTCGTATGAGAAAATGATTTTGGTATTAAGTATTTATGAGAATTTCGAGGGTACCTGAGTATTGATTAAGTTTTATTTGATTTTTGGTTACCATAGTAGTTTAAAGTTTCATGTTTTTTTACAATTTCAAACGTTAAAATCATTGTTAAATAAATGAGGTATTGTAGCATTAGCTATACAGTATACAATATACATACTAGTAATTTTTACTGCTAAGGTGTTTTCGCATTCATTTTATACTACCACTTATTAAACAAGCATCTCGCGGGCTTACAAAGGCTTTTCTTCTCATCTTTATAAATAAATATCTCTTGATTAAAAAATATAAAGTGAACAAATCGCATGTTATTGAGGTCAATCGAGGTCGGAGATAAGTAAAGAGAGAGAGAGAGAGATAGAGAAAGACAAAAACCTAAACGTAATACTTCGCCTTATCCCAGATTACGCTGTATTTTATCTTAAAGTGGATATAAAGAAACACTCTAAGATAAGCATCGTGTATTTTGCGTGTTTTAGTTTTTATGTTCTGAACATTTGTGCTCGCAAATGGTTTTTATTTTGGGTATCGTAAGATATTTTACTGTAATAAAATATTGCAATTATTGTACCTAAGTTATAATTGCTATGATGATGCAGGTGGCATGGTTATCTACCATGAGCCAAAGCAAAGAGGGATCTTTCCATCTGAATAGGTTTGATTTTCATAAATAAAATCGTCATTAAAGTGAAATTAGCGTTGAATATCCTAAATCCTTATTTTTACAAAACGTTTCTATTATAATAAAGGTAAAATAGTGCGGCCACTAGGTTCTTAGTCATAAAATATCAGCAATATAGTGGAAGCCAATACCGCGAAATTAAGTAGTGCCGATATCCGAGGTGACAAAACCGCTTTACGTCACCCGCCGATAGGTGCACTAGAATTTTCTAGAAATATCTAGAATTTTCTAAAATAAATACGAAGCCAATTTCATGATGACCGAGTTTCTTAAATGGAGTAAGTTTTTCCAATAAATCAGCACTTATTGAAAAACTTGTTCCATTAAAAATAATTAAACTTTATATAACACAGTAATATACATATGTGCTATAATTGTTATATTTCTACGAAAACACTTATAAGTATAGAATCTCTAGTATATCTATCTCTATTCAAGATGTACCCTACTTTAGGATTTATGTCGTTGTGTTATAAAGTGCAATGATCTAAATCTTTTCCATACATCGTCTTTCCTTAAAAAACAAACTTTGATGAAGCGTAAAATTTAGTTTGTTATTATTTTTAGCAATATTCCGCAAAATATTGCTAAAAATAATAACAAACTAAATTTAAAGCTATGGATTTCCGCAAAGTAACGCCTGATTCTATTAACTATTTGATGAAGCGTATCAAAATTCGGAACCCTTAATATGTTTAGAATTTTCATAGAACGCAAGACTTTATAAAAATACGCAACTAGAAATAGAAAAAAAAACACAATAGAACAAAACAAAATTAATAGAGTACTTAACTTTGATAGACCTTCATAAAAACGCAATATAAACGTAAATAAAGAATTAAAGATCTATTATTCTAAAAAAATATTATCTTTATATTGAAGAAAAGTTTTTTCTTTTTCTAACACTTGACAGTTAGACAATAGTTCTCGTGGAGGAGGGTCTTATGTCTAGAGTATTGAGGCAAGAAGCCTTCACAAAAGCGTATTCGGTGCCATAGATAAGGCTTTACGATTGTTACATAATATCAACTTACAGTAGGCCCTTAAAATATTATGAGGTTATTTAACAATAATAATAACTCCCACACCGGTTCGGTGATGGTGGCCGGTTTCATTGAAACCAGACCAGTACGCAGGAGTGATTTTATAGTGCCCAAGGGTGGCGCAGTACACAAGAGCACTCGTTCTTCCTTTACTCTCATAAACCAGTGGGACGGACGACCGACACAACTGGCGAGAGATCGGGTGCAGGACTGACTTTTAACATGCCCATATGACGCATGGATCATCTTACTTGTCAGACATTCAGGTGATCATCCTGCATTGTTCTAACCAAACTTGAAAATAACATATTTCCAACGCGGGAATCGAACCCACGACCTCCAAATCAAGAGCCGCGCTCTAAGCCGCTGGACCATGGAGGCGTTATGAGGTTATATACGTGAGGTATACGAAGAAACAATAAAACTACATGGTGTGCAATTTGATGCTTAGCTTTAACAACAACAGAATTACAGACTAGAATTTATCTGCAAATTCGTTGCGTCGAAATTCGTGTACCGATTTAGATAAATTTTGATGAGGAGATAAATTGAGTCCCGGGAATTAATATAAAATTATATTTATCCAAAAAAGTAAAGAGAGATTTCAACGCGACACACAAACGAACCTGTGGGCAAATTTTGTTTAAATAATAATAATTATTAATAGTTTAAAAAATGAAAAACACGTTTTTAGCACTCACTAAGCCAATCCGCCATCTTGGATGTCCACGTATTGAATTAAGTCACGTGACTGTTTTTTTTCTTCCTGACAGCATAATATCATGGGTGTGCATTTCAAATAACCTGTCGGCCATCTTAGGGAGGCCGCCATATTGGATTTGTAATGACGTTTCTAAGATAGTCATAGCTAGTCACATTGTCATCAAAACTCAGAGAGTGTGCAAAATTATATCCTAATCGAAGACGGGGAAGTGAGTCAAATTAAGATTCCAAGAATTTCTTACATGTATAATATATTTTAGTTACAAGTGAAGCGTGTAAAAAGACCAAGAAATATATATTTGAATACTTTATTCATCCAACTTATCCACCGATAATAAAGAGCAAAATCTTTGGCTTACTATGTCAAACAAACTTGCAGATTCTCTAGAATATGTCGAGATGTGTACCTCGACCGGGACGAGCGTCTTGTCTAAACACGGCTTTAAGCCAGTTTTGATTGGGCCATTCACTGCCGGCTCAATATCGACATGGTACATGCCAATTCATAGACAAAATGTAACTATGGATAGTTTCCAATCTAGTTTTCCTTTGAAGATTAGGCATTTCATCGAGCTGTTTTGATAAAAGTTTTTACAAAAATTATCTGACATGATTCGGCTGGAAAAACACCTATAAAATATAAGTACAATATTTAATATTTATGGTAGCAATCCTACGACTTTTGTACTGCCTAGACGGCTTATAACATTGTCATTGGTATTTATGACTACACCTGAATAATTTTGACAGACAGACTGTCTGTCACATTTCAGCTTTGTGGGTTTATGAATATCGATATTTTATATTCATGACTACGTCACAAACGCCTAATGTTACGCGTCGTGCGAGATTTATTAATTGAAATCAAAATTTTAATCACGGAAAACTGCGCACCGCCTCACAAGCGGTGTGTAATTAAGCGGACCATTTTCAACAATTTTCAATTTACGTCGAATTCTGTTATACTATGGAGCAAATTTAGTTTAAACGCAATCCGTCTGCAGTGTTATACTTTAGTAAAGTTTATTATAACACTACACTCCAGGAGCAAAGCTAAGCGCAAATTATGTCCAATCCGAATAGTGTAAATTTTTTAATCTTCATAGATTTTTACGGCGTAGCTCGTAGCTCGTACCGCGTAGCTCGTAGCGCGTAGCTCGTAGCGCGTAGCTCGTAGCGCGTAGCTTGTACCACGCTGTCCACGTAGCTCGTAGCGCGTAGCGTAGCTCGTACCACGTAGCTCGTAGCTCGTACCGCGTACCGCGTAGCTCATATCGCGAGCTACTCGTAGCGCAAAACTGGTGGCAAATTTCCAAAACACTCTACGTTTTAAATTAATGATATTGAAAAGTAATCAAATATTATTATTTTTATCTAATAAGGTGGTTTTCACATAATATCATAATAGATTTAAAATTAACGTGTAATGTGGCGTCTTAATAATTTTTTACGATTTCCATTTTATAGAAATTTATTATTTTTGACAAAATCGTAAGCTTATAATATATAATGCGCCTGAAACGCGCCAAAGTTTTGCAATACGTGCTTGTAGCCTGTATTTTTATATTTTTACTTATAAAACATTATAATATTTTGCGGGAAATTTACTTTATAGCTGTCGTTGTTAGAAAGTTCACGCCAAGCTTAATACACCTTGAATTTTTCTCAGTATTTGTATGAAGTAAGAAGCATGTTGCTCTCCTTTGTTGTATGTAAATAATTAACATCCTTAGCCTTCAGGGCCTTGTGTAGGATAAAGACGAGGGAGGAGACGTATCCACTAAAGATATTAGCTCTTATAAAAAGATCCTATTAGGTAGAAAAATATACAGAACGTTCTATTATATTACTTACATGTAAAGCTTAGCTATTTGAAGCTAACTTGACCAAGGCCTTTCGGAAATCCCGAATTAGATTTCCATGTTGAAAAAATATGAAAACTTTGGATCCCTTTTGACGAAAAATGGGGAAACGTAGGTGAATGAAATTTTGCCCAGTTATAGCTTATATGGTGAAGGAATGCATCGAGCTAATATTATTTTGAAATTATGCTTTTATCACACATTTTTTTAACAAATAAAACATTACACACACTACAACACACACACATAGGAGATGACCGATTTTTTAATGACAAGCCTATACAAAATATGAATTATTCTCTTTTATTTATGTTTGCAGTCTGTTGACAACAAGTTGACAAATTGAAAATGGATTATAGTTTTTTTTTTTTTTAATCTTAGATACAATTAGACAATGCTTACACGGCCAGTCTGAGATCAGCTGAGTCCCAGAAACAAGAGTTGAAAAAAAATATGATAAAGTCAATATTTTTTACAAAATATAGGTTGAAGTCCTAATTTCGTTGAATTTAAGGTCGAATTTCGACCATTGGACGATCTCTAGTTTTAATTATAATTCATATACTCTTGGATACTATAAAAACTGATTTATGATTGTACGTATTAAAAAAACTAAGCTAATTATAGTGTACGTTTTGGCTTTAATTTATTTAAACCAGATCAGTCATGGAACAAGATTTTTTATTTGGGCTTTTCTATTAAAAAAATCTGATACTTACTAAAATTATTCGTCATCGCAATTTTCATCTCATTTATAACGTTTCTATGTTTGGCGCGATAAATAATTATAAGCGTGAAGGCCGCGGGGACAAATTGTTTCATTTCCATGAGGCATCTGTGTCAATATTTCACGCCCAACGATAATATCACTGGGCGCTACAAAAACACCCGTTATTGGTCAAGTGTTAGGGCTGTAGGGTCATATTTTGTGTAACACCAAACAGGTACATGTACATTAAATAAATATGTTTCATATTTCGAACGAAATATTACGCACTAGATGACGCTTGCAACTCCGTTGCGCCGAAATTCGTTTATCGTACGGGAACCGTACATTTTTCCGGGATAAAAAGTATTATATGTCCTTTCCCGGGACTCAAAGTATCTTCATGCCAAATTTCAGCAAAATCGGTTGAGTGGTTTGAGCGTGAAGAGGCAACAGACAGACAGACACACTTTCGTATTTTTAATATTAGTATGAAAGTATGGATTATATAAATTTAGAAACATCACAATACCATTGTTTTTACAAATGGCAAACCCATTAAAATATTTAGATTCATCTATCTTCTTATATATAAAAATGGATTTTCAAATGTGTTAGTCGCACTAAAACTCGAAAGCAACTGAACGGATTGGGCTGATTTTAGTCTTAAAATATTCGTAGAAGTCCACGCAAGGTTTTAAAGTGACACGAAGTTCACCGGGAAAGCTAGTATATTACAAAAATGGATTTCCAATTGTGTTAGTAACGCTATAACTCTATAGCGGCTGGACCGATTCTGCTAATTTTAGTCTTAAATAATCCTTGAAGTCCAGGCCAGGTTATAAAATGACACGAAGTTTGCCGGCTGCTAGTGCATAATATATTCTAAGGAAGTTTGTCATTATCTGATACATTGAAAAACGCACTTGATAGACAAGGACAAAATGTATAACGTATCCATTGTGTAATCAAAATCATTTATTATCACGATAATCATAAAAATTTATGCTCTAAATCTGCGTAAAATGAAATCTGGCAGAAATCTACTTTTTTTTACCATGGACCATGACATGGTAGTGCCGAAACGAGGTATTACGCGAAAGGTATACCTAAGAATTAATTTCCAACAGAAAATACTGTGTTTTCTGTTTGAAAATAAAAATACGAAAATGTCGGCACAGCTAACTTTGATTAAAAGCCCTAATAAAACTAGTTTGTACCGCTGCAGTCCCACTCCACTGTTGCTGGCAGTTTCAAAATGATCCCTCCATACCTCAGTGCCAACCTGACACTTTTGTGAGTTATTTTGCTATGATATTTTATATTTTCATTTAGAATTGCAACAATCAATTTAGCTCATAGCGAACATAAATAAAATAAATAAAATAAAATAAAATAAAAATAAAAAAATAAAATACGTTTATTTCAGGCAACAACCCATAGAAAAATTCTTAAACTAAAAGGAAATAATTAATTTAAATATTTGCCACCCTCTGGCGTACCGGATACATGCACGTGTGCACGGACCCAGTGCTTCAGGAGCGGGCTGTCCAGCTTGTCACTGAGTGTTTTCAGGATGATGTTGGGGCTGCCGCGCGTTCGGAACATCAGCGATGCAATGCGACGTCGCAACACGGTGTGAAAACCGTCAGTGCGTGCGTGCGCAAACATCGCCGATGCACTATGCCATCGCGGAAGCCCCACCAACACCCTGAACGCATCATTATATTGTACCCGGAGAACGTTGATAGCCCGCTGCGTATAGTTGATCCACAGATTGCAGGTGTAGAGAGTTTGACAAAATGCTTTAAATAGTGTAATTTTCACATCTGTGCTACACTTTGCGAATCTGCGCGCAAGCATGTTACAGCGGACTGCCATCGCTCTCCTCTCCCTTTCAATATCTCCATCGTCTTTTAAATCTTCGGTAACTATGTGACCTAGGTATTTAAATTCTTTTACTCTTCGGAGCGCAACACCTTTGAGCAGCACTGGTGGTACATCTCCGATTTTACGAGCCCTTGAACTAAATATCATGAGCTCGCTTTTCTTTACGTTGTATATAAGACCATGCGACCTGGCGTAGCTTTCACACACACTTATCATTTTTCTGAGGGCGGCTATTGATGGGCTGAGCAACACCATATCATCGGCGTAACTAATACTGTTAATACAGAGACCATCAACAAAACAGCCTACTCTGGTGTCGCTCAGTTCAGCAATCAGCCTGTCCGTGTACAAGTTGAAGAGAGAAGGAGACGTTATCCCCCCTTGTCTCACTCCACACTCCAACCTGTACTCGTCGGAGAGTTCTCTGAGCCATTTGACCTGGTTAGTTTGGTGGCCATACCAATATTTAAGAATATTAGTTACCTCACCCGGCACACCTGCCTCCTTAAGTTTTTGCCATAGGATATCATACCTAACCAGGTCAAATGCCTTGGAGAGGTCCAGAAAAGCTGCATATACAGGCGTACTCCTATCTGTGTAGTACTTGACAGTCTGCTTGAGAGACATAATGGCACATTCTGTGGAGAGTCCTGCTCTAAAGCCGAACTGTGCGTCATTTAACGTTATATATTTCTTAAGTTGTCTCTCAAGCAAGCTATCAAGTATCTTCGATATGGTTGTAGCTAAAGATATCGGGCGGTAGTTGCACTTATCGGAGCTATCTCCTGTCTTGTTTTTTATTATAGGAACTACAACCGTCTTCATCAGCTCATTTGGCAGGTAGGAATGCCTTATACACAGTGTAAACATTAATCCCAAAAGCCTTGGAAGATGTGGCCCAGCATATTGAAAATGTTCTATGCTAAGACCGTCGTGTCCAGGTGACTTACCACGGGTCATGCTTTTTAAAATGAGAGCTACATGTCTCGCTGTGACCCGCTCAGGCACCTTTGACACTACGGCGTCAGCTCCCCCTAACTTGCCAGGTTCACTATTTAGCGGAGACTCCACCTGGAAGTGACATCGAAACATGTTCGCAATATCTTTCGAGTCACTGATGCCGTCTACACTTGTCGGGATACTGGGTTTTGCGTTTAATTTTTTTGTTTCCTTCCAAAAACCTTTAAAATCTTTATTTTTATGTTTAGAAGCCAAAATGTTCATTTTTATTAATTCTTGATTATTCTGACAGTATTTTAACTTATTTTTAAATATTTTTCTCGACTGATGCATCTCATTATAAATCCTACCACTACTAGGCCTACCATACCATATCCAGGTCAAAAATTTCTGCCTGGCCGCCTTATGAGCATCACTCACATATTTGTTCCATCCGACAATAGGACGACCACGGTGACGACCACCATCGCGACCAATATAGCTGTCAACAGCAGCCTCTTGCAAACATTTAACAATGTCACCGTAAAGTGTGTCTATCGCGGCCAAGTGAACCCTATTATTATTACTACACAATTTATCACAACATTTATGAAATGTATCCGGAAAGTCAATTTCTCTTAATTTGCTGTTACAAGATGTTGAATATTTTTCTATTTGGCTCAAATCCCTATCTCCCCAATACACTTTATTAGTTTTAGACAGCGGCGGGACGATAGTCTCACTAACTGATAAAGCTAGTTATAATATATAAATTATCTAATATTTGCAGGGATATTAAAACTAGCTAAAAGCCGAGCATTGTGAGGGCTCGTGTCGTCACACCTTGGCTGACTGATGATAACACATCTACACAGAAATAAAAAATTACTATGTTAAAGCACAAATCAATAGACGTGATAGTTTTTTCGTAAAGTGTAACAGGACTCCACAAAATGTAAGGGTTGTGGGATATACTAGGGCTCGCTTCGCTCGCTCTGATTATAATATGACACATACTTGATAAAACCCTAAATAACTAAAGGTTGCTAATATGTTACAAAAGTTATACATATTATAACTTAGCTAATTTAAGTTAATTCACGCAATTTGCGTGCGCTCGATTCAAAAATATATTAAGTGCTTAATAATATATTAAGTGCTGTATTGTATATTATTCTATTGTTATAATATTATGTAGCTCTTGTTATCCTCCTAACAACATGAGAAATCGCCTGATATGTTGGCAATAGTTTGTCCTAACACCCACGCACGACAAGAATAATAACGGAAAATTCGTTTGTTATTTCCCGATACCGATCTATCTCCAACTTTTATCCTGTTAATATAATAC
Source organism: Plebejus argus (assembly GCA_905404155.3). Lineage (NCBI taxonomy): Eukaryota > Metazoa > Arthropoda > Insecta > Lepidoptera > Lycaenidae > Plebejus > Plebejus argus. The sequence goes on along the minus strand of FR989937.1, from coordinate 6,710,570 downwards.
TTTTTTTTTTATATCTATTTATTTATTAAGGGGTTTTGTCAATATAATACTTCGTATTGTATTATTCTTGTACCTTAAGAATAATTTAAACCGACTTAAAAAAAGGAGGTTAATAATTGAACCTGTATGTATGTAATATATCCAGAACTGCCCAGTTTTTGTATATGTTAGTTTATATTAGCGTCTGAACAAATGTGCCAAATTTCAAAAGGGTATGCATGTATTTATCTATGTTAGTATGTTTTTGCTCGTCCGATTTATGTGATTGTTTTTTAAACTATCAGAAATTCATTTTGCGGGATAAAAAGTATCTTATATTTTTCTTGGGACTCAAATCATCTCCAAGTTTGAATTTCTGTATATTAGCTATGTGTGTAAATGCAGTAAAGGATTCATTCATTCATTCATTCTTCTCCACAATTACACAGTAAATTTCTTCACAATTGATTCAGGGATTAAGGCATGAAGAGGTAACAAACAGACACACTTTCACGTTTATAATATTAGTACGGATTATTTTGTAAAGGGGTTCCCATGGAACCATAATAGTAGATATTAAGAGTACTTTTACCGAATTCAGGTCTTTGGGTTTTCTTCTGTAAACAAAAGAGAAATCAGAAGTTAATTTAAATTACTCGAATTTTGTAGTCAACATCTTAATTACTTTTAGGAGTCATTATCTTTGAGATACTGTAGACTTTTACAGATTAGGTATTTCGCCAACTCTGCTAAACTTTACCTGTGGCAATTAAACTTTTTTTATCAAGTTGATAAAGATTGAATATGAAACTATTAATTACTAGATGACGCCCGCAAGTCCGTTGCGCCAAAATTCGTTTTGGCGAAAAAAAAAATTTTGGTAAATTTTTTGGGAAAAAAGTAACCTATCTCCTTTCCCGGGACTCAAAGTATCTTCATACCCAGCAAAATCGATTCGGCGTAAAGAGGTAACAGACATACAGACACACTTTCGCATTTATAATATTATAAGTATTGATATACATTTTTGTATTATGTATGGTTTCGGTGGGATACGAAAATTTCAGCGCGAGATACAAAAGAAAGTTGCGGGAAAAATCTAGTAAACTTTTCAGTAATATTATGTATAATAAACTAAAAATCTGTTATCGTGTATATATTTTTACCCGACTACGGTAAAACAAAAAGGAGGGTTATGATTTTGTATCAAATTAAATAAGTATACTTCAACACAAAGTTATGTTCTAAGAATTCGTGACGTAAGATTTTATATTGTATACTCCAAGCCGTTTATGATCTCTCATGCAAAACAAATAAGATGAAAGGAACATTGTGGACAGTACTAACAATATTAAAGCGAAGAACACAATTAATGGCATGAATAAAATGCTAAATGCTCCTTGTGTGTCACCTTGTAATTGATAGGGTAGCTGTAACATAGATTTGCCGTAGAAGGAAAATCTAGATCTTATTAGGCATTTCCACGATGGACAAATATATTTACGAACGTGTAGAAGGGTCATGTCTTTTATTGGCCATGATCCAAGACGATTGTGATCAATCATGGTGACAAACAGGGTTATAAATAGTTGGCTAATGTGAAAAAGGTCGTTGGTGCACCATATAAATAAGGAATTTTAATAACGTGTTTAAGGTAGAGTTACTAAGGAGTCTTAATTTATTTTAAAGCAATAATATTTATTCTCCGATCGCAGATTCTTGAAAATCTATTTAATTGCTCTCGCGGCCGCATGTGGCCGCTTGGGAGTTGAAGAGTCTATCCTTACACATGCAAATTTACAAAATGTAAGACCGCAAATTTATTTTTCATTAATTATTCACCATTGTGAGCTTAGTTACGCGTAGCAATACGAATTAGCATTTGTTAAACATATTCAAATGCAAATAATGTATGTTATTATCTAATGAGTTATTTAATATTGGTGGAATATTTGATTGCTCTCGTTTTCAAATTTCGACTGATCAGTGATTACTACATATTGTTGTAATATTATATGAGATATGCCAAGTGCTTACTGTTAGTATTGTAGAGAGTGTGAATTTATAGATTGTTAAAATAATATTATTATAACATAAAAGTGGAGAGTCCAAAAAGACATCATTTATGATATTTTATTGGTTAAACTAAGTAAAAAACCGGCCAAGTGCGTGTCGGGCCACGCGCAATATAGGGTTCCGTAGTACCGCTAGTTTTTGAAAATTATTGTATGGTCAATGAATGTACATTTATAACATGTTTTACACTACTAACAACATCATATCAGTTACTTTCAAAGGAATTTGAACGAAAAGTTCCTTTATACTTCGCTGAATACATTTTTTTTAGTTGATCGACTATTATGAATTAAATCCTCAAGGAACTAGGGGACAGCTGCGATAACCTGATACCGGGCTAATGGATCGGATATGAAAAAAAGCGGCCAAGTGCGAGTTGGACTCGCCCATGAAGGGTTCCGCAGCAGCAATAAGGTTTATTTTTATGAAATTAAAAGGTTTTTGATTTATTTTTATATTTCAGTCGATTTAATGAAATTTATATTAAGGTTTACCATTTATGACGTATAAAAAAAACTACTGGATAGATCTCGTTCAAACCAATTTTCGTTGGTAGTTTTTATAGTAATCTACATCATATATATTTTTTAGAATTATCATGCCCCTACTTTAGAAATTAGAGGGGGGGGGACACACATTTTAGCACTTTGGAAGAGTCTCTCTCGCAAACTATTCAGGTTCGAAAAAAATGATATGAGAAACCTCAATATGATTTTTGGAGACTTATCCATAGATACCCCACACGCATAGGTTAGATGAAAAAAATTTTTTTTTGTTTCAGTTGTACCTATGGGGACCCCTAAAATTTTTAATAATATTTCAATTTTTGTATCAAAATCTTAATGCGGTTCACAGACTACATCTACTTACCAAGTTTCAAAAGTATAGCTCTAATAGTTTCGGAGAAAACTGGCTGTGACATACGGACGGACGGACGGACAGACAGACATGACCAATCTATAAGGGTTCCGTTTTTTGCCATTTTGGCTACGGAACCCTAAAAAATATTTAATTTATCTCCGTCGGTCGGCCTTCTTATATCTGCAACACAAGCTCAACTCATGGAAGAAAAAGCCACCAGAGAACCGCTGATGGTATTCATTAGCAAAGTCGTCTCCAGTGCAGCTGCAGCAAATGGTTCTACGTTATACACATCCTACAACAAATCAAATCATACACCAAGGCGCGAACTAACACATACATCAACACAACACACGCTAAATCAAACACAACGCACACGAGTACAAATCCAAACGGCCACACAGACACACTACGCATCAACCCATATACTAGGGGAAATACACTCGCCAACACAATCACAGGCAGTGTCAACCACAAATGTAGCAGAACCGACCCTAATACAAACCCAAAAATTACTAGCCCACGGGCAAAACGGGGAACCGAAAATTAAATTAAGACCAATCCCTCTCTTTATGTCCAACTCAACAGAAACGTTAGGTATAGCATACAGTCGTTTCAACACTCCCAAACACGTTAACATCTCACCGGGACTAGCAGCAATCCTAAACGGGAGTACATCAAAGACGAACATGAAAATGAGCAAATATTTAGCTCTCCCAACATCTACCTTCGCTGGCGAACCCTGCAGAATACTGCAATCGGGCACGAAAACGATAATAGTATTCGAATGGGACGCGCAAACAGCCTTTGAACGGGCATGTTCGTCTTTGAAGGAGTTGGGAGTAATGGGGTCAAGACATAGTACCACCCCACGCATAATCAGCGTAGACGCCATGTCATTGGGACAGGACAAAGGTAGGGCTGCAAACTACTATGGAATAGTAAAAGCCTCAGAACACCATGAGGTAATCGTCTATGAGAACAGGGGGGAAGACCTAAGCTTCCTCAAAGAGAATCGTAACGATCAGCCAGCAGCGTCCCAATCCAATAACGAGGCGAGCTCATCCTCCGCAAGCGAACGACTCCAAGCATCACGAGAAAACAAAAAAGAGGATGAGAAAGAGAGGAATAAGAACAAAATTATGAAGTCTAAAAACTCAATGGCCACAATAAAGGAGTTTGTGGGCTCCATCAAGAAAGTACTTTATTGTGAAAAAAACCTAATGCAGCCAAACAGCCAAGGTGAAGACAATCAAGCAGATATGATCAAGGACAATAATACCCCTCCTCAGATCAAGGCTTCATCACAAACAAACCGGCAGGCTGCAGCAATGGAGGCTTTCTTGAGGGAACCATCCACACAAAAACCAGCAAACAAAAACAAAAGATGTAGGGCCGATTTCGGACAAGTGTTACCGCCGAAACTCAGAATTGTCCAGAGCCCCGAAGATCATATAATAAACGCCTTCCTCGAGTTCCAGGCGATAATAAGAGCAAATAAGACCATAAAGCTCTTGACCTGCAATAAGATCATGCAGGCCTATCAGCAAAAAAATCAAAAGCTGTTAGATGTGAGACTCGAGGATGCAAAAGCTGCCATATACGACAATCTCACCTCCACAATAATTGCCGGGACGATGACAGGGAAGTATATGGCGGCATTAAGTGCCGACTGCGGGTTCGTGACTCTGGACGATGATGAGTCAAAACGCACGGGAAAACTCAAATATATTACAACATCTGAGGATCCAATAGTGGTAATAGCGGAGTGTACCAGAATAATGTTGGAAGACAGGATACTAGAAATGGCAGAAGTCTTATCTGGGGACCCTGAATCCAGCATGGACTGGGATATATTCGCGAAACCCATCAACTACTCGTGGGTCAATGGAGTTCCTGGATGTGGGAAGACAACTTGGATCATTAATAACTTCAATGAGGAAACGGACGTTATAATAACAACTACGATCGAAGCAGCCGAAGATCTAAAGCAAAGGCTAACGCTACGAACTGGTAACAAAGTTAAAGATAATGTTCGTACCATGGCCTCTTTGCTGGTAAATGGGACAAAAGGAGCCTACAAAAGGTTAACAGTTGACGAGGCTCTCATGAACCATTTCGGCTCAATCGTCATGGCGATTCAGTTAACAGGCGCCGAAGACGTCATCCTCATTGGAGATATTAACCAACTTCCATTTATAGAGCGTGAAAACCTCTTTAAACTAAATTACTCTCGTCCAAACCTGGTAACCAGCATCACCCAGGAGTTGTCTTGCACACACAGGAGCCCTATGGATGTGGCATACGCCCTAAGTATGGTCTATAATAACATCTATTCATCGAAGGAAATTGTGCGGTCTCTAAAGCTAATGAAGTATAAAGGAGCGAGAATACCTAAAACCGATCTAAATACCCTGTATCTTGTCCACACACAGGAGGAGAAAGCAGCCCTCACTAATGCAGGCTATGGATCGGGAACGGACTCTCGCGTCCTTACAATCCATGAAGCTCAGGGACTAACAAGTCCTTCGGTGATAATCATACAGACCAAATCCCGTAAGCTGGCAATCCATGACAGCGTTCCTCATGCAGTTGTAGCCATATCCCGGCACACTAACACCTGTGTCTACTACACTGACACTGATGGAGACGCTGTGGCCAGCTTCATTAAAAGATCCACGGAGGTGTCAACTGAACAAATAAAAGATTACAACTTAAAAATGGCAATAAAAGACAGGAACGATCAAGTCATAAATCACATAGCAGGTCGTGAATTATGATCCCCAGGGTTCGGCAAAATAATAATAATAATAAAATAATATAAATAATAATTAAACTGTTTAAACCCAAGTGTGGATCCCGGACTAGTCAGCGGGATCGACAGACCCTCGTCCTTTCCTGGCGTTTCACATATTGCAACATTAGGAGGGACACGGTCCTGGCGATCCCACTTGCTGGCATCTGGTAGATTCGACACAGAACGATATCTTTTTAACACCCTAAAAACTCCACCCAGCTTGAGTGACCCCTCTCCACCAAGCCAATGTCACAACATCTAAAGGCAAAGGGTGGAGCAGCATAATATTATCTAAGGAAATCTAAAAATGTCGGATCTACTGGCCGCCAGGACACTGGGACCACACCGTTCAAAACATTCACTTCATAATTAGTATAAAATATATAAAAGATAGGAAAATATGTATTTTTATTACATGTAATATGTGTATATATTATATTCTATTCTAGTATTTAATTTATATTTTATAATTTTTATATACTATATATTTATATATTATATATAAAAAAAAAAAAAAAAAAAAAGGTCCATGGCGTGATGGACAACAATCACAATATATTGTAAATAATAAATTATCCTTGGTGCGAATAAACTAAATAAAGATGGCAAAAAAAGGATATGGGCTGTTAGCCCATAGATGGCCCCAAATTGTAAATAAAAAAAAAAAAAAAAAAAAAAAAACACAAGCTCAACACAGACAATGTTCTTAAATATTGTTATATTAATAACTAAGTAGTATTTTTTATAATTTATAATTATTTTGCATTAATTATTATTCGTATCACATTATTAAGGCCAAGTTAAATAATTTCAAAATATTCTTTCCACAGCGAAATAAATTAGCACACGTTCTAAATGAATGTACACCATACATTTTCCTGTTGAGAGTTAGGGTAAGGAAATCGATACGTTTCCCATGATCCTTAGGCTGTGAATAATTATTAGCTATCTTTTTTGCATAATTGATGTTTTCAATTAGGTACTGTTAGTCAGGTACAAGAACGTTTTTAGGGGTATATACCACGAAAGTATAAACGGATTCCTTGCAAAATCATTTTGTTAGTCTTATTCTATTCTTACGTCAAGTTGGAAATTTCCATATTCACGAGTTATTAACTTTGGCTTCAACTTTTTTGTTGATCTGGATTCTAGAAATATGAAATAACATCCTCGCGTGTTCAAATCACACTTACATGGGTCAATCAAACTATTCCTTACTGACATGGACATTTATGAAACTACGTCTTATTGTGCTACGAATTTAACATCAAACCATCGTCACTTTTTGTTTGAAAAGGCTTTTTTGGTAGTAAAAAACTTTGTTTTCCATGTTTTATTTTTTGGTCCTACAATAATTTATCTTAGTACTCTTTAATGCATAATTCAGGCATGAAACAATTGTTACATCAGATTTTTACGTAAACAAATCTATTTATATTCAAGAATAGCAAAAGTTAGGTTCTTTGGAAACGTATACGAGATATCTATAACAGTGATACTGACCTGACCTGAAACTGACCCCCTCTTTGGTCCCCTTAGAGGGTTGGGGGAAAAATTTTATACACCAGATGTTGAGTTGGTAGAAGACAAATATATATGCGAAAACCGTATGTAAATCGAATCAGTAGTTTTCGTGTTAAAGAGAAAAGTTTGATACAAAATCTGACCCCCTCTTTTGTCCCCTTAGAGGGGTGGGGGGTAAAATTTTTATACACCAGATGTTAAGTTGGAAGAAGATAAATACATCTGCATAAAACGCATTCAAATCGGATCAGTAGTTTTCGTGTGATGCTGAAACAAACATACAGACAGACAAAAAACTAACCATATTTTTGGCTTCTATAGCGACTTAATGACACCGCGCGCTTATTATTTTTTGAATATCTTTAATGTATAGAATTTTCATTCCTACAGTTTTGTTAATTATATGTAAAGATTGTATAGAATATATTATCTTTTATCCCGTAAAAATGTATGTACGGCTTCCGCACGATAATCGAATTTTGACGCAACGAAATTGCGCCAGTCATCTAGTACTAAAATAACAATAATATAGTCATTCCTAAAACATGGTTTTGATGCGACTCTACCGCTTCCTACTTCATCTACCTTCTTCAAGGAGCAATATTAGCGGTAATATCATAATATCAATATTATAATACTGAGCGATATAATATTGATGAGTCCCGGTTGGATCCCGGAGCACTTTCCGCCATATCCGATCCATTAGCCCGGTATCAGGTTATCGCAGCTGTCCCCTAGTTCCTTGAGGATTTAATCGTAGTTCTACTGTATGACTTGTATATTATTACATGTGTAAAAGTTATGCAGGAGTATTATACGAAAATTGTTGAATTATACTACGAATGACAGAATTTTTTAAGGGTGGATATTCAACTCTTTCTTATGATCGTAAACATGAATGTAGAAAAACAGGACAAAGGAGTCTTATTATATGTATACAAAACTGTGTCTCCAGAGTCGGCCACGCACACATTCTTACGCCTGTCAAATGGCTGGACTAGCGTAAGAATGTGTGCTTATAACTCTATCTTCCTCAATAAATGGGCTAACACTGAAAGAATTTTTCAAATTGGACTAGTATTTCCTGAGATTAGCGCGTTCAAGTTCAAATAATTTTACCCGTTTTTTCCACATTTTCCTCTATTTCTGCGCTCTTATTAGTCTTAGCGTGATAAAATATAGTCTATGGTCTTCCTCAATAAATGGGCTATCTAACACTGAAATAATCATCAAAATCCGTTGCGTAGTTTTAAAGATTATAGGGAACAAAGGGACATGAGGGAAAAAAGCGACTTTGTTTTATAATATTATGTATAGATGTATGTGTTATATTATTAAACTTTTTGTAGCTACGTCAGTATAAGAGTTTGATAATATTTCACATACTTAATCATTTTAATATTGTATACCTACACGGTCTGCATAAAAAGAAAAGTATTGTATAATTTACGTCTGCTGACTAGTCGTAAATTATAATTCGTTCCTTTTTCATATAAAACAACATAAAAAATTTAGCTAGGCATAAAACGGAACAAGATAGGCAGCACACTTGACACAAATCGAGTTAGTAAGGGAATTTGTCGTGACGTATCCCTCGCACCGCCACTTACTCGAATTAAACCAGTAATTTCTATATCGTGTTAGGGTTGCCATCAACGAGCTTGACCCAAAAAATACGATAAAATAATTTGGAAACACGAGACCTACTCGTAAATATCGTAGAGCAGTGCCTTTAGTGATGTTACGTTCGATAATTAATTAACAATGATCAGATTGAATGCAACTGATATAAAGGATCTGTTTGGTTAGTTATCTAGTGATGCTTTAAGAATTATAATTTATAATATATTTGCAACAATATGTAACAAATATGTATAATGTTAACTTATTCACAGTTGCAAATATATAAACGTGACAATGCGATGGTTTTTAAATGTTTTTTGATTCAAATTTGTAATAGGCAGTTCAAAGATCGTAGGCGACAAGTCTGCCAATTCAATGTCCAGCCAAAATAATTCTCAAATTGTTCTCCGCGGAACTTTGGGGCTCTGCAAATGTTTTGTGTGGAGGGGGGGTGGAGGGGAGGAGGGGGGGTTGTTGTCTCCGCGAGTTAAATATATTAATTGTTTTTATAAATGTCATCAGACACCAGACTGGAGATAATTAATTCAAAGACAAAACATTCCTTTTTTGGGGGTACCTACGTCAAAAATCTGTGTTCTTAGACATCCATTACACGGTAGGTTTTGCTGTCAGTTTTACCACTGTCATGACTGTGACTGATGGATAACCTACCGTGTAAGAGCGTGACTGACGGTTGCATGAAGCTGATTGACGAAAATCTGGATACATTCGTCAGTCCATCAGTCACCATCAGTCAAACATAATTCATGATTGACGGAATTGCTTGTATGAGCGTATAATGGATGCCTTATAAGGGTTCCGATACTTAAAAAGTTGCAGTAGTTCTGTGACAGTGCATGCATTATTTTTTCGAATAAAATTCTTCATCTTGAATATATTCACTATCTGAAATAGCGGTGAAAAATGTGACTGAACTAAATCGAAGTATTGAGGAATCGTAAACTACAAACTAGTACATTCATTTGGCGAGTGGCGCCGCGTCCGTCGCAAGATTGATGGTGGTCTGTACGAACTTATACTTTTTCTGATCCGTTAACTTTAGTTTCATAGTTATAAATTACTGCTGTCTTAATGCTGCTCGAGTGGCAAAAAGTTTGGCGTGAAAATAGTAAAAATTGTTATTTATGTAAAACCTAAGAAAGTTTCTGGAGTCATAAATTAAAACTTATGTCAACTATCTAATACTCTTGGTTACTTACCAAGAGCATGAAAAATTCAGGTGGCATTTGAAAATATGGTACTTTATAAATGGCTTACTGTAGCCCAGAACACAAACGACTAATTATATTTGTATTGTACCTTCCCCGACACTTTTACAGGATTAAATACCTTATAACGACATTAGTTTCTCATTATATAATAATATTATTATCGTTTCTGCTCGATATCTGTACTAATCTAGAATCCAAAGTAATCAAAGCTAATGACTAACACTGTATAGGATAGTTCTATATTATGATCAGTACTCATTAAAATTCCAAGCCCAATAAGTGTTCAGCAGTTCGTTATCAAGCTAATTAAGCTTTTTCTACAGATCTTAATTAAAAAGAACTGGAAACGACTGCAAAACTGCACTTCCATTGCCACTCTTTACAATAAAACAGCTTTTATGGATTTCATCGTGGTTTATCTCAGGTAATTTAGTAGACTTTTTTAATACAAGATAATGAAAGTACTATTAATTATTACTGCTTACCGTACAAAAATGAATTGTAATATTAATATACTTCAATAATTTTCTCTGAAATTAGGTAGAGATTAGATGCTTGTAGTTTTTACATATTTTTAATCAATACTGTTACGGAAGTAAACTGAAGTCTGTCATAAAAATGTAGCTATTATAATATATCACAAAAATACAAAATTAAATTAAAAGCAAAGCTAACTTTGCGAAACAATAGGCATGATGACTAATTTTTTTCTTATTGGTAATTGAAAGACCCTTAAAAAATAGAAACATCGGTGAAAGAATGACTCTGATAGCTTAAAAATTTACCAAGTTATGACAATTCAAACATCTCATAAAATAGACCTGCCCGAAACGCTCTATACAAAATGCTACTCGATTATGACGTCACATTAGAGTTGTTTGTAGGCATCGCGGGAAATTTTTGTTCGATAGCTATATTAATTATCGCGTTTATATTGTAAGTGGTTTCATAACAAAAGTTGCTTTAAATTACATAAGTTATCGAATGGTATACAAATATTATGAAATTGAATCGAAAAAAATTGGCTTGAATATCCAACTTTGAAGGCGCATGACAAAAAAAATACAAAAGCTATCTATTTGATTTTCAAAGGTTTTGGCATACGTGATTTGGTGACGTCTCGATTCATACATTTTAGAAGAAAACAAAAGAACACGCACAAAGACGCCTCATAAGAAAACTATTAGCTATGTCCACATTGTGCCCTTTCATCTTCAATTTTCAAAGAAAATTGAAGATAAAAGGGCACAATGTGGACATAGCTATTCGCTATTAATTACAAAATATGGATAAGACAATCCGTTTTTCAGTAATTGTAAGGGACCTGTCAGACAGAGAGCGGCCACGCGTTTAATGCGTTCTGCGTTCGCATTCTGCGTTCGAGCGGTCAGTCACACAGGAAGAATTCTGACGCGGTCAGAACACCCCCTGTGTGAGTTTGTGACAGCCATTTTTACATAATATGGAAAAATAGCCATAATATGAAACGCTTGCCGGGTAGGCGCACTTTGCCACACTCACTATATCTCTATTCTCTATATAACGTAATACAATACAAATAACGCGAAACTAACTGACGAAAGAATAAACGTATAATATTTAGCTGTAATCTGCAATTTCATTACACTTAGCAACCGTATAACAAATGCTGAAAACTGCTTGGGCACGTGTAAAATATTTATACAAATATTAAGTGAAATTTCCTTGTTGCAGGTACGTTATAATTCTCTCAAGACTTATGATTAATGATTTCCGAACGATCTTAATGAGCCGAATCTTCAGGTGTAGGTAAGGTATTTTATATCTCAAAGTAAAAATGACATTTCATTTAAAATAAGCCTCAAAATAAATTGATATTATGAAAAATGTAGGTAAGACTACAGGGTGATCATGAATATTAATTAACACTTATTAACCCATTTTTAGTTGCTTTTGAAATGCAATGTTTGAAAATTTAAGTAAGTACTTAGTTCTTGAGGAAACTTCTTCGCATTTTATACAGGGTGTAACAAATCTAAGTTCCTCGTAGAAAGCTCACTGTGAAAGAAGCAGCGCTGAAAGATCAATTTTTTTTCACTTTTGTATGGGGAAACTCGTGACGCTCGGGCCCTTGCCCATACAAAAATGAAAAAAAAAATAGTCTTTCAGCGCTACTACTTTCACAGTGAACTCTCTACAAGGAACATGTACACATCCTAAACTATTATCACTTAGTTTTGTTACACGCTGTATAAAAATTCAAAAGATGTTTTTATAAAGTTTTATTTACAATTGACTAAAGTATGACATTATAGGTGCCATTTTGTTCGATAACATTTTGCCATCTTGTTGGTAGGGATATGATCCCATAGCTGTAAAAATATTGGGGCTTCTGATGAAAAATGTCAACCTGACACTGCCTAAGGAATTCTGCAGCGACCGGGACAGGCGGAAATGTGAAGGTGCAAGGTCAGGACTATACGGCCGATGCAACAAACTCCCGTAATTTTTGCTGAGTGGATTATTAAGATCTATGAGGTCTAGTGATATCATGGTGAAAAACCACACCCCTTTTGTTGATTAATTCCGGCCGCTTTCTCTCAACTTCTTGCTTTAATCTCATCAGTTGTTTGCAGTACAGTTCAGAATCGATGGTCCTGTCTGGTGGTAACAGCTGCTGCTCATAATAAATAATGCCCTTCCAATCCCACCACCCACCACACGTACGTGATCCAATTTTCATCACCAGTTATCAGATTTTTCAAAAATGGTTCGGTTTCATTACGTTTCTTTCAGTGAGCTCATGAGGCACCCAAATATCAAGATATTTTATAACAAGTTCATACAAACTATAATGCCAAAATACTTTTCCCCAACCTATTATAATTATTAATTTATTTATTCAAGATTCTATATATTGCTAAGTATAAAATATACAATACGACCTAAGCTAATATCTATAATATAATATAAGCTTGTACATTACTTCAGGCTTTGTTTGAATTATAGGCAGGACATTAAGTAATTCAAGGGTTAGCTTAAAAGGGAGGGTTACGAAAACGGCCGTACTTTAGTGATTCATTCTCTAAAATACTCCATTTATCTAAACAAATACGCTTTTTATGGTCTCACAAATCTTACTAAAGTGTAAATAGTATTTGATTTTAAAACGATTAAACAATTAAATATACCTCTTAATATTATTATAATGTAACGAGTTTGAACTAAACGTTTTTTTTAATAATTTACAAAAAAGACGTAAGCTACACGCAAAAACATCACATTGTTAGCCGTCGCCAAGTTATAGCTTAGTTACAGGCTATAATTATATTACAACACAAAAAAAAAGAATAAAAACTGGGACATAGCGAACAAGAGAGTGGTAGGTCGATTTAATAATACATTTTTGATTAACTTCCAAACTTTTAAGTCGATCAAGCTTAACCCGAAATTTCAGGCGTCACTCAGCCCCTCCCACTTCTTTATTAAAAAACAAAAATAGCTCTTTAAGAGTTTGGCACATCTATATGTATAAAACTCAAAGGTGACTGACTGACATGGTGATCTATCAACGCACAGCCGAAACCACTGGACGGATCGGGCTGAAATTTGGCACGCAGGTAGATGTTATGACGTAGGCATCCGCTAAGAAAGGATTTTGATAAATTCTCACCCCAAGGGGTTCAAATAGGGGATGATAGTTTGTATATAATAATACTTCTTAACGCGAGCGAAGCCGCGGGCAAAAGCTCGTTTTTATATAATTTCGTCTTTTTGAACAAAATAACCTGAATATCTAGGATGGACAGCGTTAACGAAAAACCCTTTGATTTGATCTTGGGAGCTCATGAGACATGCCAAATTTATCTTGGGACTAAAACCACAACGGAATAAATCAGAAAAAAAGGTAAAAGTAGGAAGAGTTATCGCAAAAACTAACATACATACGCCATAAACCATAATATTGGGTTAGGTAAGGTTGGCTAACAGCTAACTTTAAAGGACCGTAAAGCGCAGACTGCAAGTCACCGGTGTAGATCGAGTAACACGGGAGAGGCGGAATCCCTTGTAATACTCCTCCACTTATTTCCCAAGACGCCTTTATCCCGTCCCACTTCTGATAATATATAATTATTGTTTTACCGCCCTTTTTACTTGACTTAAGCTAAAGAAAGGTAATAATTTGGGAAGTATCATAATATTAATACGCGAGCGAAAAACTTTGTGACCCTTTTTACGAAAAATGGGGAAACGTAGGTGCATGAATACACCTTATGGTTTATATGGTGAAGGAGTGCATCGAGCTAATATTATTTTGAAATTATGCTTTTATCATACATTTTTTTAACAAATAAAACATTACACTCACTACAACACACACACTATATATCTCTTAATCTGTTATAAATCAATTCTCGAATTGTATGAAAATCTATTGTAATATTATAAAGTCGCAAAAATGTGTCTGTCTGTTACCTCTTCACGCCCAAGCCACTGAACCGATTTTGCTGAAACTTGGTTTGGAGATACTTTGTGTCCCAAGAAAGGAATAATGATACTTTTTATCCCGGAAAAAGGCACGGTTCTAGCGCGATAAACGAATTTGGCGCAATGGGGTTGCGGGCGTCATCTACTTACGCCATCATTAATTATAATCATATTACATAATTCAAACTATGAAGAAAAACTCGATGTACAAGAATAAATAGATACCGTAATTTCATAGCCAACTCCTTATTTTGTTGTTAAACATAAAAGCGATCGACAAGAAACTATAAAAGTAGCGAATAGATTTGGCTCGGAATTCGTAATACAGAATTTACTCCACTACAATGTGATAACTTAATACGTGACTTCACTTGTTCAGTCAAAATAAAATGTATTTTATTGATACAAACGCGTGAAAAGTACGTTCCTTAAAAGGGTGATAATATAAAAAGGTAATAATGCTTTAGGGTGTGTGACTATGTACACTGAAAGACTTATTTTTGTTAGGGTTCCGTACCCAAAGGGTAAAAACGGGACCCTATTACTAAGACTTCGTTGTCTGTCCGTCTGTCCGTCTGTCCGTCTGTCCGTCCGTCCGTCCGTCCGTCTGTCCGTCTGTCTGTCTGTCTGTTTCCAGGCTGTAACTCAAGAACCACTATAGCTAGACTGAAATTTTCACAGATTGTGTATATCTGTTGCCGCTATAACAACAAATACTGAAAACAAAATAAAATAAATATTTGAGGGGGCTCCCATACAAGAAACATAATTTTTTGGCCTTTTTTGCTCGTAATCAATAATGATAACAGCTAGGCACTTGAAATTTTCACAAAATCCTTAGTTATATTTGTACTTTAGTAATTAATAATAAAATTAAAATAAAGTAAATATTTAAAAATACATTCCCATACAAAAAACACATTTTTTGTCTACTTTAGCTCTATACCGGTACGGAACCCTTCGTGCCCTAGTCCGACTCGCACTTGGCCGATTTTTTTAATTAAGGGACAAGAGATATGTAATGTAATGCTTAAAGTCGAATCTTTAATGTTACATTACGCGTGAATGCTCGTCGGTCAGGGAGGTATTTTGTAATGTAATGCTCAAAAACGAATCTATAATGTTACATTACACGTGAATGCTCCCGGTGAGGGAGCACGTCCTTAAGGACACATCACGTCATAATTAGACTATTACATACCCTAAAGTATTATCCACCTTGTATACCTACTGCGTGACTGGTGAGACATGTTCAATACCCGAGGACGTGATATTTGGCTATTATATTAGTTGGAAAAAAATAATATAAAAAATATAATATCGATTGATCACTGAGTAAATGTAGCTTAAAGTTAAATAATTATTTACCCAACACATGGACACCGCGAGCGGGAGGGGTAGTTGTGTGGTGTTTCTTTGGTAGCAAACGCCTCTGCACCGGCCGCATAGTATGCCTACTTGCCTAGCCTTGTAAAATACTTAGTATCCAAGATTCATTTTTTTGGGAAATTCGGAAAAAAATTAAGAACCTAATTTTATTACATAATTATAATGAGAATCGAGTACAGAGTACTCTCCATAAGTATCGGTATTGTCTCACCAGTCATGTTGTATAAAAGCGACATTTGCAAATTGTGAGGATAAATCCATTTTTTGGTGGATTTAGTTTTACGGCCGAACCCAATATACGATCCTAATCCGTTTTTACCAATCCAAGATCGATATTTCAATCCATATTTGTGTTTGAGTGTGCCAATAATGTATCCACAGATTGAAATTACAATCTGTGGTTGCAAGCCATCCATGGGAGGCTCGCTCTATGATTTCGGATAGCCCTCCGTTTGAAAATGACAGTTCGAGTGTATTCATAACCTATCTCACAATTTTGACGTTTCTTTCGATCGGTTTTATGATCCAAATCTGCAATCTTAGGAATTTCTCGGTTTTACTGTTTAAAATATGGATTTGTCTATACTCTCAAGCAGTGATAGTAGTGATTTTGAGGATCTCATACTGATCGTGCGCGAGTCCGACTCGTACTTGGCCGATTATTTTTTATTACTTAATTAGAATTATTAATTACCAGTATTGGACAAGCAACAAAAAAAGGGTGCGCTCGGTGCGCCATGATGACTGCCCGCTGCCGGCAGGTAGAAAATGAGCAATGGCATGTGTCAACTGTCAGCTTACAGCAAGATGGCGCGTGAAGTTTGTTTGTCAATTGTCAGTGCCATTAGAATTTAACGAAATACTCCTAAATCCGAATTTTGCGGATATATGTTGTCGACTCGAAATCAATATTTTTTTATTTTCTATTATTCACATAAGGTTTCGATCGAGTCTATCGTACCCCTGGACAGAGGGAAAAGATCGCAGGCAATCCGGCCAGAAAAAAGATTGCAGATTTCAATTTTTATTATTGAAACGTGGATTGGAGATCGATCTAAGGATTGGGATCGATCCGAGATTGATTTCAATCTATGCATAAGGATCGAATATTGGGTTCGGGCGTCAGTCGCATACGAAAACGAAATCCATCCGTCCGCTTGGCCATTAATCGAAGTCACTGTTGTCTTTTTTATTCGGTTCTGGCTTTAACCGTTCTTTGGACGATATCAAACAGTTTTGATAAGTATCAGAATCTTATTTTTACAACGACTAATGATGTGGAAGAAGTTAGAAGACTTAACTTTATTGCCTTTTGGGTAGTAGATGTTATAATTAAGCCGCGTTTCGATTAGCATCTAAGTATTATAGTTAAATGATTAATATAATATCTATACCTTTGCTAAGAGCAGCTTTTAAGCAATAAAATAAGTTTTCGCTTTCTTTTAAATATTTTGCTTTCTTTTCTTAATTCTATCTCTTTTCTTTTCTTAATTTCTTAATTCTATCTTTTATCTCTAAACGATGGTCTTGTTAGAATTGATTTGTGACTGGTTGGAGAGAAATTTATCGACAAGATGTGTTCTAAATAATAAAAATGCCATTTGGAGATGAAAAATTGGCGTCATCTTTCATTCCTAAATTGTCCGCTTCTAATAACTTATGATTGATCGGGGCAAAATTGTATTTTTATTACTTTTCCGTATACAGAGATATTGCCGAATTGAATTTACAGAAGTCATGTACCTATTTCCAATATTCTAACACCTCCATAGCTTTCAAAAAATGTAAATAATGTCTTTTATATTATTTTGCCTGCCTGCCTGTCATAAAAATATGGCTTACATCATACTAAACACATTTTGGAGTATAATATCGATCATAATATATAATATTTTGTGATATAATATAAATAATAATGTTTCAGTACTCATAAAACATCACACGGCAGAACACTATGCTTATGTACAAAATATAACATTTTTATGGCTTGTATACGCATAATGATCGGAGTACATTGTTGTTTAGTATAGCTTTATATTATGTTTGTGTTTTACACCTTTTTTGATGAGATTCCTATCTGCAAATATGTGGGTGTCTGCTGCGTCCGAAAGGCGGCAGTGGACGCAGCTCTTCCCACTAAAAACTCGGCGGTAAGTACTCCACTTTGAGGAGCGGGCCGCAGACCGATTGCGTGCTAAAATTCAAGTATACTCAAGTCTGCCACAAACGTTTCTATGTTATCCAAATTTTGAGAAAAGTGCGAAAATTTATAGAATCATTAAATTTTATGCCTCATCTCACGCCTTGCTCTAAAGTATAGTGAGACACAATAATGATCGTCTAACTTTACGACCTCGGAATTAGGCCGCACAATTTAAAACGGGTCAGCTGGAAACACAAAAGTATTTCGGACGCGTAAACACAGTATCATAAAACAGCTTATAATATTTTAAATAATTTTAGCTCAAGTAAGGCATAAATTAATGGTAAAATTAATATTTTTTATTTTAAGGGGAAAATCATAATTAGTTTAAAAAAATGTTTGTGGTCTATGAGGCAATAAAACATTACAAAATTTACTTTGAATCTCTTATTTTTTAAGTTGTCATGAAAATGAGGGTTTTATGAGGCTTTAAGATCTATCGTAAATCTACGAGTAGACCGTTTTATTATTTAATGTATTAAGAATCGTTTAGTTAGCGAGTGTTGAGTCAAAGGCTTTTATCAGTGATTGGCCGCGAGCCAAGACTAGCTTGAATACTTTCGACTAATAACTTTGAAAACTATTTTCATCGATATTTCAAGAAGACTGAATGCATATTCATCATTCATGCATTTTCTAACCACTCCAATGTGTATAAATATACTTTGACTTCGATTTCTCGGTGGATATTTAACAGCTGATTCTCTTTTAGCGGTTTTAATCGCATGTTTATTAAGCCCCTATAAGTTTTAAAACTTTTATCCAATAAAAATGTAAATCATTTTTAAAATTAAATTTTTAGACACGTCAAATTATTATTTTGTACGAAGATACTATAGCTATTACTTTCCATTTTTTTGGATTAAGGATATAAAATCGTGTAAATACGAAATATTACCTACACAAATTAAAGGCGTGAAAATTACTTAATCGTTCTTAACCGCGGCGCGGGCGGATCCCTGGGTGTTTGTAAATAAGCGGTATAATTTAATTTTACCCTAAGCTCCAGATTAGCAGACAACGAAAATTATAATGATGGTCGAAATAATAACTAACTAGATTGTCATATGTTTTGAAGAATAAACTAGGCGTTTAAATGATTAATTGTCCTTCAATATATTTAATTTAATTTTTCACAGTTTAATATTTTTGTAAAAAAACATTTTCAACAAAATATATTGTTTTCATTGCTTTGTAACTAAACTAAAGACTAGGTCGCCTATGTATCTATGGTCATACCTATGTCATACAAGCTATATACAATAGAAGCTGCTACCTGCACATCGATGCTTTGGAATCGATACCGGTATCGATTATTTTCAGCTTCTAGATTGCCATCCAGATATCATTATATATTATCAGTCACTATGGGACATGTCAATATGGCCAACAATCCAGAATCTGGTAATCGATTACCAGATTCTGGATTGTTGGTAAATAGGATATATTGTCAATTTTGTCTATTTAGGAGCTCGTAATCGACACCAGTATCGATTACTCAGTATCGGTTACCAGCTAGATTGGACATTCAGATATCAATATACTATCAGTCACTATGGGACATGTAAGGTCATTCGAGGACGAAGGGCTAGCCGGCGCCGTAAATCTTCCACCCCGAGTCCACGCCCTCGTGTGGAGACAAACTATATAAATATTTTATTCCAGAACTTTCGTTATACCTTGTTTATTGAATTTTATGTTACTTATATTCTTTGGCGTGCTTTTATTATTTACCTGTGGTGGAATTTTTTCTGACGTCTTATTTAGGTTTATTTCATTTGGGTATGCTCCGTTTTAATTTGCTTTTCTGCTAAATATTTTTATGCCAGTGACGGAATAAATTGGGTTCGGATATTTTAGTTCGCGTTAGATAATAGAATGGAACGTATAAAAAGGCAATTTCAAACTTTATATTATACTGTATTTTTAAACAGTACTTACCTGTATAATTTGAAATTGAAATCATAACGTGTGCTCGAAAGAAAATGGCCGCTAAAAATATATCGTTTCGAGATACAAGCTGTTAACTCACGTTTTGGGGATCAATTTGTATAATATTTACATTCATTTGCGCTACGCCTTTCACGGGATACGCAATATGTTCGACAGGTTTTTGTCGATGTGAACTTTTTGTCAAGGGAGTGAAACTCATTTTCTAATGACGACATTGTTCAAATGTTTTTTCAGTTTCATTTACGTTTAAAATATTTTAAAATGTATTGGCAAGTACCTACGAAAATATTTGTTTTCAGCTTGTATTTTAGGTATATTTCAGTGCTTTATTTGGGCAACAATAATATTATAAACTACGCATTATGCAGGCTCTACATTGAACATTTTTATTTTTTTAAAACTTAATTAGTATTGAATTCTAAATTAACATAATATGCTATGTTTCCATTATGCTATTAGAATATTAACCTCTCACTTCACATGATATAAATAATCGTGTCAAATATAATTTATCACGGTGTAACGTGCAGCATAATATGCAATTATGCACATACACAATTCTCTTGTGTGCGTGTGCATCATTGACATATACGTGTGAGGCGCACCTTAAGTCTTTACTTTTAGTCTTATATACAAGATTCCGTAAGGGCTTGTCACCCTGTCGGCACCTATACTTACCTTTACCTATGTATTCCACATAGAACTTACCTGTGTAAATTATGTGTGAGTTGTGACTGAATAAATGAAGTCTAAGAATATTTATATTTAATTCATCTCCCATAGGGCACACCCTTACAACGGAATCCAAAAGGCTTGCCACTTGGATGCACGAGTTGTAACCTGAAGTGAGACGTGTATTTCATTTTAGGGAATTTCACGTGTTGATTAATTCTCAGTAATTAATCAATGTTCAAATAACGAGGATTATTCACCAGTAGCTTTTATCTGCGGGCAACACCTTATCATTACAGTGCAGTGGCCCATAGTAACACTGTATCTTTTTTAAACTTTGATCCTATGAGTTTAAAAACCGTTTTCACTTAAAAATTTATACTTTCAGCTTTATAATATTAGTAGGATTACAATCTATAAACCTACATTTTCCTCTCTATTCATTCTCAGTAGGGCTAGCATAACAACAGTAGACATGGGAAAGAATCGATGTACTGACAGATTTGATCGACATAATCGTGGATTTCCATTGTCTAGCTGTCACTTTGTCTATTCTTCCGTAGAAAGAAACCGTTTCTATGGTGACCATGCTACGCCTGCTGGTGTAGGCATAGTATAAATTAATATCTCTTGAATACCAATTATTAACATAATATTTATGGCTCATAAAAGTTATGGGCTGAGAACATAATTAAGAAAGCCTTAAGTTTAGGTATTCAATATATTATAATATTTTTTGTAGTGATGCGCCGAATAGTGATTTGGCCGAATAACCGAATACCGAATATTCGGCCTTTACCGAGCCGAATATTCGGCCGAATTATTCGGTTTACCATTATTTTATTTTGCCGCGTAAACAGGTTCTATCGTGTACTCTACGTGCCGCTGCTGGCTAGCTCGGAGCGAGCCTTCTCTCGCGAGCGCAATGCAATCGCAATTATTGCGCAATAATTGCTCCAAAATCGCAGTTTCGTATCACATACCAGCCAAAAAAATACGATAGCAACGAGCGACAGTACTCCCTCTGCTGAATAATCAAGGAACTATAATTACATTTAAATCGCTAAATCTCCATACTTAGACCGATAGCTCTAGGTTTTTTGGTTTCAAAATTCTAAAGTTTCTGATTTTTTGCGTATAGGTTTGGGACCACTAGGTAAACCTAAAAAATGATTTTGTGTCATTTTGGTCGACAGCTTCCAGAGATATTTAGGTATTTTGCTTTTTGGTCGCTATAGGCCGAAAAAAATATTAAAGTTTAAAATTTAGCTTTTGTGATATTAGCAATATCACAAAAGCTAAATTTTAAACTCTCGGGCAGTAACAAAATATATGCAGACACGTTTTGTGTCAGATTCATCCACGAGTTTCCCAGTAATTTAGCAAATATTAGAAACGTCGCCTAATTGCGTCGAAAAAATATTAGAGTTTGTAAAAATGGTGTAAATAATGTAATATGGTTTATTTTATTGATGTCTGTTACTGTTAAAGTTTTGTGTCATATTCATCCACGGGTTTTGAAGAAATTTATATTTTTGCTATCACTATTTGCTATACTGTTGCATTTATTTCGTATCACCTAAGCTTTTGACAGCAATGCGATGGCAATCGGCGAGCAATTTGAACTGTTAAATTATAGCGATCAGTGATCACAACAAAAGTGATTTTTTCCGATTGCTTGTTTGTCGCTGAGTGGTTAGTGGTGTTTTACGTAAAATTTTAAACTATAAAACGTATTTTTATAACATTGGTGCACACAGTGCTCGTATTAGAAGCCATTCCTGAAGAAGAAAGCCAGAAATACAGTTAAATAAGACCTCGCAATCGCAACCGAGCCCAGGCACTGGAACTGTCTGACTGTCTGTGAGGAGTTTAACACATTGACAAGAAAAACAATGATTAACATCTGTGCAGTGTTGCGAAACATTTGCAACAACAATCGCCTGCCAGTAACGACGATTTCCAAGTGCTTCAACAAGTTTAGAACCACACTTTAGCCATTTCAGGATGTGTGTGTGTCTCAGAAAAAGTGAGAACCAGGTTTTAGTGAGTGGCAGACCGCAAAGAACTTGCAGAGGTTGTGATCTTTATTGTAGTTTTAAATAAAACTAAGTTTTGTAAATATAACAGAGCGCAGTTCATTTCGAGAGATTTTTACAAATGGAAGTCTCAAGACAATATGGAGTCCGGATATGGAAATTGACTTGTCTGTGGTCATAGACTAAAAATGTTTCTTTTTTATGTGAAAAAGCAATAAGCTAAGGTTCAAATTTCTATTACAACATTAATGAAGTGAAAAATAAAGCAGTAAAACAGTGTTATTTGTTTCATTTGCATGTAGATTACTATTAACTATTAAGTTATTGTTATTTGTCTTCATGTAAGTAGAATTAAATAGAATACATACCTTTAATACTAAAATACATAAGAAGCAAGGTTTATTTTAAGTAGTAAAACATTTTCTTTAAATGACTAATGATTTTATGCATAATCTCCAATATAATGAACTGTGCAACAATAAATAAAAGATTTCATGTATTATTTAATAATAACAGAAATATATTAAAACCAATGTTAAAAAGATTTATTAAAGTCAGAATACTGCTTAAAACCCATCAATCCTCCAGCGGCAGGCGGCTGCCGCATAACAATTGAAAATCTATTGTGTGTGGCGTTTGCGACACCCACAATGGAGAGCTCAAACCTCTTATGCATAATATTAATTTCTTTATTAGTTTTTCATCGCGATGTTTTATAATAATAATAATAATCATTTATTGCAAGTATCCAAGACTCATATAAATAGGTACAGATCAAATTACATTAATAAAAGTCTGAGTGGATTCCTTTTCGACGGTTTGAGCATTGCACTACCTACCAATTTATCTCTAAATGATTTGTTTATTTAAAACATTATTGTCTTTTTTCTGTTTTTTATTTTGTTTTATGAATTTGTTGTTTAAAGAAAAACACACATTACTTACATAATATAACAGTTATTATTTTAGCCTGTATTCTGCATGCATATGACAGCAGTGACTGATATACAGGTTATCAGGGCGTTCACAGAGCGCGGCCAGCATGCCGTTGGAGCTCCCCCGCATGCGCTGCACCAGCGACGATGTTCGCCTGCGCATTGTGGCAAAGAAACAGTCCACTCGTGCGCACGCGAACATCGCCGAAGCGCTGCACCAGCGGGGGAGCCCCACCAGCATCCTGAACGCGTTATTATATTGGACGCGAAGGGCACTGTAGGCCCTTTGCGTATATGCTGCCCAGAGGCTGCAAGTGTAGAAGGATGTACAAAAAGCTCTAAACAACGTCATTTTTACCTCTAACGAGCATCTCGCAAACCTCCTAACAACCATATTCGCCCTAACCGACAGTGCCCTTCGCTCCCTTTCGATATCAGTATCGTCTTTCAAAGTGGACGTCACAATGTGTCCTAGGTATTTGAACTCCTCGACTCTAGCTAAAGGAACACCATTGAGTAAAAGAGTCGGCACTGTATCCACCTTTCTGGTACCACCGTGAAAGACCATGTACTGACTCTTTTTACTATTGTATATCAGCCCATGCTCCGCTGCGTAACGCTCACAAATGTCAAGTAGCTTTTTGAGACCACAGACCGAGGCACTCAGCAAGACCATGTCATCCGCATCGCATAGTTTATGTTATTGAAACATACTCCATCTATATAACAACCGATATGCTTCATGCTGAGCTCCTCAATCAGTCCATTTATATAAAGGTTAAATAGGACAGGTGAGCTTAACCCCCCCTGTCTCATGCCACATTCCAGCTTGTAGGGATCTGACACCGCACCAGCCCATCTAACAATATTTATTTGATTATCATACCAATATTTAAAAGTATTAACCAATTCATGAGGTATATTCGACTTCCTCATCTTCTTCCAAAGAATGTCATATGACACGAGGTCAAAAGCCTTCGAAAGGTCGAGGAAGCAGGCGTAGACGGGCGTTTTTCTTGTATTATAATACTTGACAGCACTCTTAAGACACAATATTGCGGACTCGGTGGGAAGGCCAGAACGAAAGCCGAACTGCGCATCATGACATCTAATATATCTGTTTAAATGTGTATTAAGAATGCTGTCAAATACTTACTTTTGCAATGATAGTTGCTAGCGAGATGGGCCTGTAATTAGAAATATCTGATAGGCTTTTCGTTTTATTTTTCGTTACTGGGACCACAACAGTTTTCATCATATCGTGAGGTAAGTAAGAATGCGATATACAGAGATTATACAGCAAGGCCAAAACTCGCGATATATGAGGGCCAGCATATTGTAGGTGTTCAATGCTTAATCCATCGTGTCCGGGGGATTTTCCCTTGGATATTGATTTGATTGCCCTCACTACATCAGAAGCCCTAACGTTTACCTGTCAGCTATCTCTTTCTGGTCACTCGTACCATCCACAGACACCGGAAGACCAGGGCGGCTTCTCAGCCGCCTTAAATAGCAATATTGTAAATATTAAAATGTAATGTGTAATATTCATCAATATTATTGGACTTTAATTTTGCTGCCTAGTGCCTAATGTTGTGTTACATGATACTTAGGAGCTGAGCCCTGAGTGACATAGGCTATGTATGTCCCACGAGCGAAGCCGGGGCGGGTCTAGTTTTTAATATTTTGAAAAAAATAAAACCGAATATATTCGGTAACTGAGCCGAATAATTCGGCCGAATACGAATAGTGAAAAACATGCCGAATACGCCGAATACCGAATACGAAACGAATATTCGGCGCATCTCTAATTTTTTGCATTATAATTCATTGCATGAACTAAGGGGCTCTAAACTAGTTATTATCACATTATTTTTACGACTACTAAACTATTTTTATTTCCTAGAGAAAGTCGTTTTAATATGTCCTCATGATAATATTTTTCATCTTAATTTTGTTCGTTATTTTTTCATAAATAGAACGTAAAATGGCATACCATATACATACATGCAAATACTGGCTATCTTTTCCCATATACTGTAGTAAGCTGCGGAACAATTGGGTATTTTATGGCCGCAAAAAGTATAGTCTTCCATAAAACGCTCTTGTTATGGTCCCGGTCGCTACGTTATCAAGGATTTATAAAATTGTTGACAATTTTTGTTCCATACAAAGCATGGGGGTTAAAAGCGATGTTTTACTTCAATAATATTATGCTAGATATTGTCTGCAACTTCGTTGGGAGTGTTGGGACAAAGTTAGCTTAGATTCAGGAATAAAATCCTATGTCTTTTCAGGAGCCCAGGTATCGTTATACTAAACACCGAATTCGGTTTAGCGATAATGGACAAAGACAAACTTTAGCGTTCATAATATACTCGTAAGTATGAATAATATTTACTCGTAAGTATGGATAATACTTACTCGTAAGTTGGATTATAAAAAATAGTTTCAAAGTAAAGACAATTAACAGTTTTCGGGATTCGACTACATTTACTAACTGTTAATGATACGGAGGAATTTACAAACAAAATTGTATACAAGAATAAAAATGATGTCGATAAATATTACGGAGCAAAGAATTGACCAAATGTACAAAAATATTCGTGACCGTTTTACCTAATAACAGCAATGTAATGAAGAACTTTCTTGGCACTATCATCATATTTTGCTGTTTGTAAATTACGGTAACATTATTATAGATAAAAATTGGCGAATGAAGTTTGTGCATATTATGGTTGTTTTAGACGCTTAAACTACTAGAAAGATTTTTTATCTTTGGTATGGTAGGATAGGAATTAAGACTTTAATATAGAACATTTAACATTAAACCTAAAAAAGTAAATTTTTTTAGAATTAAAATAGACTATATATTATTAACAAGGACAAAACATAAATGAGTGATTTAAAGTTATTTAGGGCGACTCTACCTAGTAATTAAGATAGGACCATCACTAACATAAGACGTAGAATCTTTTGCTTCATCATAATAGCTCATATTCGATAAATGAAGATAGCTGAACCGCTGTCGATTGTGAACAGCTGGACGAGTTTTTAGGTCGCGAGTCTTCAAGCTAAGGTCAGCTCTCTACTAACATCGCGCTGTATAAGTGTAGAGACAACTTCAGAATATTAAATAGGTTATAACAATAACATCCTCGCATGTTCTAATGAACTAGCTCACGCTAATGCAATCTGTGTTAACGTTTCTCTACTTATTCAAGTTTCGTAATAAACTTTTTATTTGTGGATTTTATTATGCTTAGTGCTAGAAGTATTTACTTCTGTATTTATGACAAGAATATCAAGGAAGCAACAGTCTAATTCTTTTCTGGAATGTTAATGATGATAACCTCATTCACGGTCATACTCAGTAATAATAATTATTTCTTAACTTTAATTTAATGACGATTTGTTATAAAATCCATAAAGTTTATATCAAAAACTTCTTTATATCAAAGTTGAGCATCAATAAATATCTCTGAGTTTATTGTAACACTGTTATTACAACTTGAATACTACAACTTTTCCCCACATAGGTTTTACCAAAGGCTTAAAAAGTCCAATCCTCTTGGGTGTCATGTAACAGTCGTAACAAAATTTCACCCGATAGGTTTTATGACGTCGTAAATACGTATCCGATTGAAACTCCATTCATAAAACCTTATTTGCATCGTTAGCTCGGTGTGTGGGATCTTCCGAGTAATAAACGAAGATTTGGTGACCGAGAAACTGAGAACAGTTACTTACTTAGCGGAAAATGTAGCGCAGCTCAAGAAGAATTTGTTCAAATGAGATTTTAGGACTAGAAATGGCGTTAAAAACCTTATCATGTTGACTTTACATTGACGTACAATTTAGTGGTAGGTATGCGCAGTGTGCACATAATAATCTCAAGAATATTATATTGACAAACTACTATACATTTTTTTATTTTTATTACTTATATTTTTCACGTGAAGAAAAACTTAATCACCCAACTAGAATAGTTGCAAAAGGAAAACCGAAAACAATAATTATTACGGTCTTACAACAAAAGATTAAACATATTCTGTTGAAAAGTTGTTACGTCTTGTTTTGACACCATTATGTACTGAATTTTTTTCTAATCAACTGTTTAACAGGTGTTCAAATATTTTGTAGTAAACTGTAAGACCGTTATTGTTTGACTCCTGTCTCTTCTAAAGCGTAAATTTGCCTGAAATTTTCCCTTAAAAATGTTTAAATGAACATCTCAAGGCAATAGCGAATTTAGTTTTCCTGTGAAACTCAAATTTATAATAAGAAAATTATGCGAAGTAAAAAGCGCCCGTGAAAAATATTCTTTAATAAATATAAGGCAAAATATAGAGGCAATTAAGTACCTTTCTTGTCAGGTTAATACTCTTTCAATCGGCACGGATAAATCCTTTGTGTTCACTTTGCTTCTATTTAATTTTAAAAATAATTCTCCTTTGTTAGCGAAATGTGCTCGTATTGTGTAAGGTTCTGTCTACTCTGGTTCAACTCCCGTTCAAAATGAATAAGAATAAGAATAAGAATAAGAATCATTTTATTCATTTTTTGTGACAGAAGACACCACCATTATGAAATATACAGAAAAATAACAGAATATAATAACAATAAAGAAAAAAAAATGAAAATAAAAATAAACATTCTTTAACAAACAAAACATGCGTTATGAGAAAAAAAAAGGACAAAAAAAACGGCTTGGCAGTGCTTTGCCACGAAAAAAAGAAAAGGGGGTCACTCAGGTTTTGACAACGGCGTTGCCGCTGTCCCTGGTCTTCCGTGACCACCTGTCCCCGTAGTTTGTAAAAGTGTACTATGTACATTATAAAATATATAATTTAAATATTTATACTTTATATTTAAATATTATTATTAAAGACGTTTCAGTTTGTGTACAATAAATATGTAATAGTAACATAATATCTTATTAAAAGTAGGTGTGAAATGCGTGACATATAATAAGTATTTAAAAAATAATAGTAAAAATAATTAAAAATAAATACCTCCATATTTTAATGTTATAACAATTATTAACGTAGCTAATTACTATCGGTTTGTTGCTGTAATAGGTAAAATAGGTGTAAAATGAAAGAACGCTTGGAAATACGTTTCAAATTATTTATTTAATCTACGTCAAAATTGTGTAATAATAATCTTATATATTAACCCTCTTACTAATAAAAACTTCTTAACCATGCGTTCAACGTGTGAATAGTTAAACAGGAGTTTTTAAGTTATACACACGTTACACAGAGTCTATACATGGTCTATACATAGAAATTTGTATGGAAATGACAGCATCGTTATACAGGCCTTATGTCAAAAAATGATTATTAGTAGAAAAAATCTTATGCACCCTCTATACACGCTGTGTAACTTTTTATTAGTAAGAGGATAATACGCGAGCGAAAAACTTTGGATCCCTTTTGACGAAAAACGGGAAAATGTAGCTGAATGAAATTTTGCACAGTTATAGTTTACATGGTGAAGGAGTGCATCGAGCTAATAATATTTTGAAATTATGCTTTTATCATACATTTTTTTTTATAAATAAAACATTACACACACTACAACACACATACATAGGAGATGACAGATTTTTGAGTGACAAGCCTATACATACGAATTATACTCTTTTATTTATGGTTGAAGTCTGTTGACAACAATTTGACAAAACATTGAAAATGGATTATATTTTTTTATTGAATCTTAGATACTATGAGACAATGCTTACACGGCCAGTCCGAGATGCTAATTCCCAGAGACAAGAGTAGAAAAAAAATATGATAGTCAATATTTTTTTACAAAATTTATGTAGTAGTCCTAATGTCGTTGAAACTAAGGTCGAATTTCGACCATTGGGCGATCTCTAGTATTATTTAATATGAGTAATGGTACATTCAGCCTTCAGGTGAAAGGAATAACATGAGCGAATAAAATTTAATCAAAAAATCATATGGTCGCTGATAACCTTGATGTCCTAAACGACCTTAAATAAATGAGAAAAAAACATGCAACATTTTGTGTCAGCATTGTTGTTACCTGCTATTTTTGCTCAAGTTTTAAGTGCTCATTTAAGTTAAGACTTAACCCCTCATCTGTCAAGTATACCGGGAAATGGTTCCCTAGCATCTGTCACGTATACCGGGAAATGGTTCGGCGGCCGGGTTCCGGTTCCCGCTCCAGTTAACGTGTTTTTAAGTGTTTAACCTCATAGAACAGATTGCAGTCATAAAGTGAATTAATCTAGCAACCCAGTAATGTATATTACTCACGCAGTTTTGGTAAATAAAAAGAGAAAAAAGAGAAAATGTTTTCGGAAAAATGACCTTCAGTTGACTACTTAAATCTATTGTTTTTACTTAGAACTATATTATTCTGTTAATTTGATTTGATACTCTTATCTATCTTAATTTTAGAAAATGTATTTTAATTCTTGTAGTAATTATAGGTTCACTAAAAACAACGCATTTTTAAATATCCAGTTTTGGCGCCAAATTTGAAAAAAAATTTTTTTTTTCATCTGGTACTCAATATTTATAATCTATGAAGCTTTAATGTTTTCGTTATCTGTAGCGAATGAAGTCAACTTAATAAAAACAAAACATCTGTGACCTTAACGTCATGCGTTGTTTATGTTTTTGATAAAATACGACACTCACTTCGGAAGTGTCAAGTGGCCGCTCGCGGCGTACAAATTATAAACAAGTGTTGTTTAAAAAGTGATATGGTGGCACGTGTGAATTAAAATGTTTATGTTTTGTAACGTATTGAGCCGTTAACTAAATGTTAAGTGAGAATAATCTGCTTCTGTAAGTAAAACTTATTGGAGATCGAAATTTCGATTTCTACGTACCGTATTTTGAAAGTGGTGTTTCTAGGTTATTAATAAATTAATGCATTCACGAAATTAGAATAAAATAAAGAATATCTAATATACTTTAAGAATGTAATAGTGAATTAACCGTATTCCAATTAGAATCTGGAAAAATCTAATTAGAATCAAATTCTATTTCAAAACATGTGCTGTCAAACCCGGTCTGTCACGTATACCGGCATATGGTTTGACATGTAGGAAACATGCAAATTTTGACAGCTGACAGATAAAGGGAGAGTTAAGAGATTCAAACTGAGATTATTTTGACGGAGTCTTAAAATATTTTCGTAAATTACGTGAACTTTAGCACTTTATTGAACATAAAATGTTGATCTTATCTTTTGTTTAGGTAACCTGTATCTACAGAATTGTTTTTGGTAATAATTTGAAAATATGAAAAACTTTGAGCTAGATACGTGCGTAACGTTACGATCATGTTTTTATGGTTTTATCTTGTTTGTTTTGTAAAGCAAATAAAATAATAATTAATCATAAGTTGTTTTTATTAATTATCAGTTGTACTATGATGCCATTTTGTTTTTAAAGACGACTTCTAAATTTGCTTTTTTACTAAAACATACATAAAAATCTTATTCAGTAACTCATCATTGAAACAGACGAGCAACAATAATATGACAGTTACTGTAAATGAGACTTTACATGAAATCTCATGATTACAGCTCTGTAACCTCAAAGGGTGAACGACGCCAGAAGGGCGAATGTCAGACTAATTGACCTCACTAGAGCTTTCATATCTACGATCATAATTTACTCTGTAATCCCCGAAATAATGCCATTCGTTTGGTCTTTACAATGTTATAAATAAACCGAAAAATGTAACCAACGAATATTACAATTTTACATGAGTTTTTATAAAATAATGTTTTTGGGCTAGTCGTGCAGTGCTCGGATGAGTAAAATATTATAGTCTTACGTCAGAATACGTGACTTGATCGAAAAAATTGCAAGACGGAGAGGGAGAATACTCCCCTCTACGTCTTGCATGCATTTTTTATTATGTATCTAGAAAAATGAGAACGTATAATAAATAACAGTCACAAAAAGGTCGTATGGTAGTTGGACTATAAATTGTACCATTTCATAATCACACACTAAAACTCGGAAGTTCTATTGTCGACAAAAAGCCTCTATTCGTGAGGACCGACGTCCGGGTCGCATTGTTAGGCCATTATTGTTACCCTCAAACCTACAACGCCTTATGACCGAATGTTTTTGTTGATCGCACTTCAATGTCCATGCCAATTTTCCAACCACTTTACTGACCGATCATCCTGAATTCTATTAATTTTATGTTAGTTTAAATTAAGTTTAAGTGATACCCATAATGACACTAATGTCTTTAAAACGATTTTCGGAATCTTGCCAGCAGGAGTTATTTTAATAGAGCCCAAGTGTGTGCGTAACACAAAGACATTCCATGTGGACATTCTCAATGAGACGGATAATAATATACGATTGGCAATAATTCAGGCGCAGGACGGACTTTTTTACTCGTAGATGCATAATTTATTATCCAACGCATGGATCATTTTATTGTCAATCAGGTGATCAGCCTGCAAAGTCCTTTAACTAACTAATAAACTGAAAAACAACATGTTTGTTGGTTCCGATAACTAAGTGTAACATGGTCAGTTAGCAACAGAAAATAATAGAAAAGGCAGTAATTTAAAATCCAATTTAAAATACAAAAATATTATGGTTACAAGTTCTTTTTTTTTGCCCATTCAGCAAATCATTTAAAATTATTGCATATGAATGAAAATCACAGAAAAGCAAAATATTATGCCATATCGACTTTTGTTCTTGAACAGAGAACAATTTTTGCATTCTCAGTCTCGTGTTGGATTTATGTGAATCTGAAGCGCAGCTCTCGATTTGTTCCATTTCCATGCGATAATAACTTCGAAAAGATTTGAAATTACATATCTGACATTACTGATATCACATATACCAAAGAACTATAACGTTAGAAAAGGCATTCCATACAATCGTCAGCGCGAAAATGTGTCACTCTCGAGATGAGTGAGCTCACTCATCTGTGACCAGTGAGCCTTAGGACGCGATGACAGTCAGACATGCTCAATTAATTGTTTACTGCGTTGTTTTTCACCACATTTCGCTTCAGAATGCCGTCGTGTGCCTTCCGAAATTGTAATAATAACACCAGAAACACAAATAAAGCCAAAGGTGTAACATTTCACACGTTAGAACTATGATTTAATTAATTATTTAATTTATTGTCGGCCATTTTAAGAGAAAAATTTTAGCAAAGCGTAAAATGAACGAAAGAGAAAGTAGTATATGCTATTACTGTAAGTCAAAAAAGGACGACAATATTTTCTCGATACACATTTTGCTTTAACGTTCAATGGGCTATGACCAATATCTTGTGACCCCCGGTTGTATCAACGCTCATACTAATAGGGATCATTTTACAGTGGACATCAAAACGGGTAAACTTAGGTACCGTCAGCATACTCGAAAGTTATTTCAGCATGCAACCGAATACCGTTACGTTACGAGTAGTGATTTTTGTAACGATTTTATTTACGTATTTATGTAAAGTTTTAAGTTACCGTATTCGTTAAATTTCTTGAAAATCACGTAATAATACGTAATAAATATACAACAAAACTAAGTGATAATACTTTAGGATGTGTACGTGTTTCTTGTAAAGAGTTCGCTGTGAAAGTAGCAGCGCTGAAAGACCAATTTTTTTTTTCACTTTTCACAAGAGTACTTTTTTTTAAATGTTACGAATCCGATTACTTAAGAGTCCGTATACGAAATTTTGCCGATGAATATGAAATTGCAAAGGTTTTTTTTTTCTTTTTTATCGAATTGGATAGAATTTTATCTATAGATTATTTCTGTCGTTTTCTTTTTATGAATTACAAGCTCTAAGTTGCGGAAATTAACAGCAATTTTTGCCCATTTTCTCTAAAATTTTGCCGAGTTACATATTTTTTTACTCAACTATTTCATATTAAAGTGGTAAAAAGTAATTCCAACATTGTATAGACGACTTTCTCAACAGTACATTGTATTTTTTTCATACCGTTAAGACGTCAATACAATCAATAAACAGGTGATATCCTAAATCTTTTACAGCAAAAATTATAAAACTGTCGCGGGTTTGAGTTGGATTATTTAAAAATACTTAAAAAAATGTAGCTCCAATATTAGATTATAATTGAAATGATCTTACATGTTTAGCATTAAAACTTATAGAAATACTGTATTTTAACTGTTAAATCACGTCTGTAAAATCAGCGAAATCGGCAAATTTCGTATACGGACTCTTAAAACTGGATCACTCGTTTGTTGCTCGATTTTCAAAATTCTTTTTTTGTTCTATAGTGCTTAACTCGAATTTGGTACCACGTTCATTAAAGTTGTGACCATGATGGGATCTATGTAATCGAGGGAAATTTACCTATAGTAGTACTATCGAACCATGCATGTTATTTTTTGAAAATAAAAAATATTTTGTATGACGTACTATGGAAACTTTATGCCGATAGGCGCGAGTTACTATGGACCCGACCGATTTTTTTTTTTGATTTGAACAAAAAAAAACTTTACAAATCTATTGTACTACTAAGATAGAATCATTTTACTGCGGGAAAACAACCATTTAAATTTCACACCGTATATATATATATATATATATATATATATATATATATATATATATATATATATACATACATACATACATATATATATATATATATATATATATATATATATATATATATATATATATATATACATACATACATATATATATATATATATATACGGTGTGAAATTTAAATGGTTGTTTTCCCGCAGTAAAATGATTCTATCTTAGTAGTACAATAGATTTGTAAAGTTTTTTTTTGTTCAAATCAAAAAAAAAAATCGGTCGGGTCCATAGTAACTCGCGCCTATCGGCATAAAGTTACAAGTACATATATATATATATATATATATATATATATATATATATATATATATATATATATATATATATATATATATATATATATATATATATATATATATATATATATATATATATATATATATATAATTGGATTTTCAGTACATAGGGGGTTTAGCCAAAGCCAAGTACAGGGCCTATAGCCAAAATGTTTTCGTTTTCGCTTCGTAATAGAATCGCCGATGAAAATGTATGGAATTGACATAAGCGTTCGTTAATATGACGTTGACGTTCAATTCGTCTTATGTCAATTCCATACATTTTGATCGGCGATTCTATAACGAAGCGATAACGAAAAAGTTTCGGCTATAGGCCCTGTACTGGTTGCTCGCTCCCATATTATCGATATTTGTACCGATAATCAATATCGGTATAAAAAATATACCGGCATTACAGTCCCTGGTAACTAGTGACGTGAAATAATGACCACCCTTTTTTGCTGACCGTACCACGCACACACACATTAGTGTGGCGCGCGTCGCTATTTATCTAACGCACACATGCAAAAACATTGCTATAGTTTTGACGGCACACGTCGTATCTAAGTATTTAGATATCGTTGACATATACAGTTTCATTGCTGAAATTAAAAAGTTTGTATCTGAATAAAATGTAAAAATATGATGCTGTACAACATCTAATAGTTAATAAAATACTGGATATTCACACAGGTGTGTTTATGTTTTAAAAATTTCTTTTTCCCCAAACCGACTATGTAATCTGTGCTGAATTTCAGATTCATACGTACAATTTACATAAATTGCTTTCTTAATTTTCTGCTTAGCTTGTTATGTAACCAGTTACCAAATAAAACTCATTATGTAACACGACATGAGGAGTACCATCGATTTTGGATAAACTATTATGAAAGTTTTAACATTGTTTCCAAGCTTCCAAAGCCATCAGTTGCTTAATACAACTATGGCAAAGCCAAAAGCTTATTATGTCAGTTCTGGTCCTGGATATTAATTATAAAATACGTATATATTATACTCGTATAATGTTATAGATTCGTGGCAGTATGTAATGTTTTTAATTAATGAATATCGTAATACTAAAATAATGATACAAGTTTATTAATTAATAAATGCTATCTAATAAATAACACACAACATTTAAAATATAACAAACATGTTATTATTATTTTGAACATAACATAGTCAATCATGCGACACAATTAGTACATGATGTGCTTATTCTTAAGGTATCTCTTGATTATGATAATTTGATGTGATATTGTGATGCGGAGAAATTGTATTTTCTTTTTAAGGTTGTTGCAAAATGGTACCTTGTAGTGTGATTCAATAAAATAGCTTTAAGAATACAAGAACCTCGGCGTTCTCAAGAGATTGGGTATTGCAGAGCAATTTCTCTTCCGATTTCAATCTAACCAAGATTTGATTTTTACTGAGATAACCTCAGAATGGTCTGTACCTTGACTAATCCGCTTAATGTTTTTGAGTTATTGTCGACTCTGCAAAATTACAAAAATAATAATAATAATAACATAACATAAGAGCAATTACTAATATTTCCATTATAATTTGAACAAACCTTGTATCTGATCTACTCATCATCATCTAGCTAATAATTATTATTATCTAGCTATACATATTATAATCTACATTACAAAAAAGGCTCCTTTTATGTAAAAAACGACATTTTTCAAATTCTTAGGTTATACACGTCTTCGTCCACTTATCTCTTCAATTAAGTACATTCTGTCTGTCTGTTAGTTGTTCATACTATTAAATCAATTTACAAAAAGCATGGCTAATTTAATACAAACTCTTTTTGATAATTTTGATAAGCGCTACGGATTTGAAACTTACTAATTATTCATAAAATATGATACGTTATTTAATCCGTAGGGTAACGTATATACAAATGAAATACGAGGAGCGTAAACAGGTTATATTGAATGTAAATTTGTTCGAATATGCTACTGCTTGTAGCAGTGAGATTCCGAATCGTATTGAACTCAAACACTAGAGTATGCTACAGTACAGTTTCTTTTACTTACCTAATATTACCTGTGTCCCTTATATAATGTAGGTTTATTCTATCCGGCTATTTATCCGGCGCTATCCGCTTTTCTGATATTTTACTAGATTTAGTTTAGTGAAACGACATATTATCACTGGCGATAAATTGGTATTTTGTCATATCACTAGATATTTTTACTAAGAAGACGTAATAAACAAGAATATTCAACATCTACCGGGAATGTCGTGAAATTCCTGATATCCACATTTCTCTGCAACATATTATATAAAAATGCTGAATGCATGCTGAATGTTGATATTAATTATTCTCAAGTATTTTTTAATTTAAAAATTATTTTATAAAAACAATAAACATTAAAAATACATATTTTTCTACAAAATATACACTGCAATATAATTGTAAAAAATATGTGTTTTATTTAGCTAAGTATATTTTAAAGTAATTTTTAGCCAGCAAAAGCACTATCGCTGTCAGAGCTTTGGTTTGAATTGGTTTATGCAAGTAAAAGCCACCGACCTTCAAAAATAAAGCGCAGATTACTTTTCTTTATGCTTTTGCTTGCAGCAAACGACGCTTCAGAACAAAAGAGCCATGCCTTATTTTTATTTTAAATGTATAACACATAATAAGGTAAGAGTCATTTTTAGGGTTCCGTACCCAAAGGGTAAAAACGGGACCCTATTACTAAGACTTCGATGTCTGTCCGTCTGTCTATCTGTATGTCTTGATGCTGTAACTCAAGAACCGCTATAGCTAGACTTTTGAAATTTTCACGGATTGTGTTTAACCCTTAATAAGGCAAGGGGATAATATTTCCCACCTGGTAATAGATTCAAAAACATTGTTTTTTACCTAACTTATGTCACACTGAATGCCACCTTATAGTAAAATCTACTCTATGGTAAATTGTTTTTTTTTACTGGCAATACGCGCGGCTGTAAACGTCACCTTGAGTTGATATGTCAATGTCAAAGTGGAGTGACGAGTTGAAGTGAGGTAAAAAGTGCGAAATAACGGTCGTTACAGCGAAAAATCTAAAATATTGTTCCACAGAAAATACTGTAAGTAAAATATGGTGTCTATATCATATAAAGTGACTATCCTAGCGCTATTGTATATGGTTTTGATTACCATTGCAGTGATATTTCTCCTCAAAATATTCAAATTACAAAGTGGGAAAATAATTCCCTTTGCCTGATTGTGCAGTACTCTATTTTTACTTATTATGTTGTAAGAAAGTAAGTGTGTCTGTCACACTTTCACTTTATTTTGTATGTAGATAGTTTGAGCCTGAAGAATTATATTATTGCGAGAACGAAAATACTGTGCTCAACTTGCCAAGTATCACTATGTGCAAAAAATTGTTTTAAGTGTTTCCATGAGGCTTCACCACAAGAATAACTTTTTCTATAGAATAACTTTCTATAGAAAAAAGTTATTCTTGTGGTACCTCACTTTGCCTATATTTTATTAATTAAAACTTCTTTTGCTTACATATCGTTTTTTATTTATCTTTCAATAATATAAATGCACTATAATGTATATATATATATGTACTTTGAAAAAAATATTTTGACTCATAAAAATTAATATCACAACCGAAGTCGGGTGGTCAGCACTATAATTGAATCAATAAAAATGACTGCAAAACGAGGTAACCTAAACGGGCAAAGGGAATTATTTTCCCACTTTTTGAAACCCTGCCAAGCGTAATCAGGCAAAGGGAATTATTTTCCCACCGAAAAAAGGGGGGTTTGGCACCCTCTCACCCCCTTTTAAAAATATTTTTTTGAATCTCCAGTATTAAATTGCCCTAAACACACATTTAGTTCTCAGCCAACTTTTACATAGGCTTGTGCCTTATTAAGGGTTAATGTATATCTGTTGCCGCTATAACAACAAATACAAAACAAAATAATATTAATATTTAAGGGGGGCTGCCATACAACAAACGTGATTAATTCGGCCTTTTTTGCTCGATATCAATAATAGCAACAGGTAGGCACTTAAAATTTACACAAAGGCCTTACATATTTTATGTGTACTTTAATAATTAATAATAATATTTAAATAAAATAAAAATTTTAGGGGCGCTCCCATACAAAAAACACAATTTTTGGCCTAATTTTGCTCTATAACGGTACGGAACCCTTCGTGCGCGAGTCCGACTCGCAATTGGCCGATTTTTTTTATTTTCCTATAGTTACTTCTAAGTGTCAAAGCGAATAATTAAGTTTAATCGCGTAGTCAATAGTCATAATTAATATTATGATAATTTTTGTTCGTAACTCTGGTTTTTATTATCATATTGTTGATTTCAGTTACGTTTAAACAAATTAAAAAATTAATATCGACTGTGAATGTGTTTGTGTGAAAAATTAAGCATTCATTCGAGTGATCCCGAACAAACTCTCGAATAAACCGCCCCATATCACTTTTAATATAGTATTTTCTTACAGCAGAGAATTATGGACGGACGCTATGACGTACTAACCCAAAAAAATTACGTATCGAGTTATTAATGCATTTAATATGTTCTTTAGATCATTTAGAACAAAACTGCATTAAAAATAATAATTATATTGTTATTGTTTTATACCGACTTTGTAACGAGTAAAATGATTTTGAGCAAACATAAATATACAAAATGTCGTTGCTTCAGGCAGCTCATTTTGAGTACTCCAATTCTAGCTTGGGGATAAGTTTATTAAGGCTCTGTGTTAATTTATGACCGAAGGGGTTTAGGTTAAGCGTTGTCTTGGAACGATGTTTTCCCGCCATTGTGATTTCGGGCGTGCCGTTTGTAAATCACGGATTTTCTTGGCAAAGCGTTTTTATCACCGCTCGCAAGATTAAGGCAAGAATCTAATTGCAGTTGTAACTGCATCTTTAAATTATTATGAATGCTCCAATCAAAAAGTAAATGCGCCATGACAAATAACCATGTAAATACAGTCTTATTGTATTTGTCTTAATGTAATCCTGATTGGCTATTCTTGAGTTCGCTTGAGGAGGTATCAGTTAGATACGTTATACGACTTAACAGTAGAAGAAATAAACTTTTATACTTTCACACAAACTACAGTAGAACAAATACAGGTAAATTTTCAGCCTTAAATAGAATGAAGAATAGTTTCTACAAATTTTTGCAAACTGAAGATTTTGATGTCAACATAGACTCCGTAGGTAGGCTCAGAAAATTGATATTGCAAGCAAGTGAGAATTGATAATTTTCTCTTATAAGTATAGGAGAAAATTATCAATCCAAGAACTTTAATGAGTCATTAAATATTAAATTTTTATTTTATTATTTTTGTTACAATAAGTATTATAATTTTAAGTTAATTTTTAGGGTAAACAGTTTTATTTTTGGATTAAGATATTATTTTATTTTAGTTTTGTATGTTTAAGTTTCATATTTTGTGTCACTTAGGTACAAAAATGCTGTTTCACATCTGTTATTAACAAATAGGATAGAATCTAGTCTTGTTAATTATTTTAAGAGTAAATGTAAATTCCTACAAGCTGTTGATGTGCCAAATAAATAAATAAATAAATAAATAAATACTCCACGAGAGCTGATCAGGTAGCAAATGACAGGTAGCAAAAGTGAGACCATTCGAACAGACCACAGAACTAACGAGCCTAGTAAGTGACTGGTAGAGCGATTATTAATATCAGTTGTAATACTGAGGACTCACAACGGGAAAATACTTCAAAGATTGAATGTTCGTAGTAGTGACGACTACGTCATCTTTGTATGAGAATGACTTGATACTAAGACAGTAAAACTTCTAAAAACAGCAAGAATACTATAGAGTCAGCACCTTGGGCTCAATTCTCAATTCTTATACCTTGAATGTTACTCCGATTACAGACTCACTCGCGCAAATGCATACAGTATCTTAAGGACATCCCGTTCCCATTGTAGGCACGGTGAGTGCGACCCCTCCCCATTAAAAGCATAGACTATGTAAAGACATGTAACTGCAACTCTGCTAGCGGTCGTCCGCTAGCAGAGTTGCAGTGAGTTTCATCTTGTATTTGTCGTTGCAAAGAACCATCATATTATTTAATCTTAATTACCCTTCTGATCAAAAACCTTCTGGTCCTAAAGCCCCCTTGCAAAGGTTATCCTTAAGGGATGAAAATTTTCTCTAGTGCTTAAATTTGATATTCTTATAAAAAATAATTTGGATGTACCAGCTCTGGAATCAGACTAAGTATGAAATATTGGGTACCTTTACTTCAAACTGTTACATACGTAAATCAACTACTAAGCGTAAAGAACATACTGAAAACTTGTCTTTCCCAACATTATCTAAAGACTTTTAGTACTTGAAACATTTATACGCTTGAAGCAAAGTTTTAAGTGTCATAACTTTATGAACAGAACACCTAATTCATAGTCATTTAGCACTTACAAGTAGACACATTAATTTAACTTCTTGTTAAAGCTCTTGAAAAGAAAGTCAAGAAAGTCAATAATAATTATTGTTCTGTACTTTATATGAAAAAAAAATGTTTTTTGTTTTTGATAACAATATTTACCCAGAAAGCTGCAGATCTGTTATTAAGTGTTAAGATATTGTAATATATCCAATATCCATGTATGTATAGCATTTACGCAAGCTGGCTTCGTAGCGCGTGCATTTAATGTTCCGCTAAAAGGAAAATATGGGTGCAGCGATGAGTTTCAAAGAAAAATATTTGAAAGGGTTTGTAGCGTGTAGCAATTGAAATTCAATATTTGTTCACTCGTAATATTTAGTTGTGTCCAATATTACTTCTGAAGTGATATTATATTTATATTATGTTATCCAAAAGAAAATAGTATAGCATCGAGTATGAATTTGGATTTTTCAAGACTCTTATTCTATACAACCACATTTAAACGAAGGTAGCTTATGTTGTTTGAATTGTGATTCTTTAAAGTAAAAGGCTGGGTTAGACCACCGGGATATGAAGGTGTAGGCAAAGAGCACAGAGCAAATCTGTACTCAACTTTTCCTCAGGCACGTACCGGTTATTAATATTGATAATTAAATTTCGAACTCTATTTAGTTCTCACGAGAGATGTCTCTAATGATCTAAACCAGGAGGCAAGTCACAGACAGATTAGCCTCGCAGTGCAGTTAGTAAATAAGTAATTAACATTATGACTTTTCATTTCTCACATCATACAGCATGTAAGGTTAAGCGATCAAAACGCGACGACACGTTGCATATTTTAAAATAGCGATTCGAACTTTCAGGGGGTTTGTATCTTTTTGTGCACTAAATAAAATTCAATTTTGAAAGCATCGTGTCTCGTTTCTCGATCTAAATAGAAACGACGATACCGTATTATCGAAATGAACCAGAAAGAATCAAGTTATACGTCTAACATTTATCAAAATGTGAAGTAAGTAAAAGTTAAAAGGCATACAGAATTCACCGTTTATTCCCTGATAGCGATACTTTGGAAGTTTCAAGTTACCCTTTATCTAGGAGTTAGCAAGGCTTTGTTTTACGGCTCACTGACTTTTGTTTTCATATGAATTGCAGAATGTTTCATGATTTTTGTTCGACGGAAGTTTTGATGGTTCCAGAACAATCTAACCGATCAAAGGCTTCAAAGTTCGAATCGGCGATTGATTCTTTTTCGTCTGATTACAAAATTAAAAAGACTACATTCATTCTGAATTTATGTTTTTTTATTGAAAGGTTCACAATTGGCTGTATCACTAAAACAATTTTATAAAAATAAAGCAGTATGTTAGTCGAATAGCATTAAGTGTAGCCTTCTACAGTGAACTAGGCATGCAATAAATAAATAGTTAATGTGTATGTAATGTGGTTTTTACAAACTTGTTTATGCAAGCGTCTTTTCTAATACCAATTATAAGTTTAGGTACATTTTTTATCATAATATGGCTGTAATGTTCTGGATTATTTACTTATCTTCCATCACTACACAGGCTCGACAACACGCGATACTCGCAGGTCTCCCGGTACACATCTGTAGTGATGTGTGCCCCCTCGACATACCATGAGCACGAGACAGTGTTATAACTATTATGATAGTTATAATATACTAGACACATACACTACAATGGCTATATTACAAGACGAACTTTTGTCCGCGGCTTCGCTCGCGTTAAGAAGTATTACTTTATACAAAATTTCATCCCCTATTTTAACCCCTTGGGGTTGGAATTTATCAAAATCCTTTCTTAGCGTAAGCCTACGTCATAACATCTACCTGCATGCCAAATTTCAGCCCGATCCGTCCAGTGGTTTGGGCTGTGCGTTGATAGATCACTATGTCAGTCAGTCACCTTTGAGTTTTATATATATATATATATATATTGCAAATGCCATCCGTGTAACATTATTTATTGCAAATGCCATCCGTGTAACATTAACAAATTGTAAGTTAAGAAAGTAATACGAATATAGTCTGTTTCTTAAAAAACCTACAATTATAATTCTGAACTATCCCTCAAATAACAATTTCAAAGCCTTAAGTCTGAGAGACCCTGGAGTACCATTTAGTCTAAAATATATTATTTTAACGTGTAGCCAGTTCATAAATTGGGTTGTCGTGGCACAATGGCTGGACGATAGATGTAATAATAATCTGTCTGCCTGCCCGGACGAAGTGAAGAATAGCAGTCATTGTAAATTGATGCGACTTAGGACTTGCTGATAAATTACATTACAAAAGTTATTGGCGAAGTTATAGCAAATATTGAAAAGCTGGAAAAGTTGTAGGAAATGTATCATTTTTATTGCGAAAGAAATATATCGTTTTTGAACCTCGATGAAAATCAGGAGAGTATCGTATTATTGAAATGTTGGTTAATTAATTACCAAGTTAAACAAACGAGCTGAGCTCTAATAAAACAAGATTTATAATAATCATTATTATTATTATATGTAACCTATTATTAATAAATATTACTGTGCTGTGTATATTTTAGTTTGATATTCTGTCTGTGTATTCATGCCTAGGTAAAAATAATATAATTGTCTTACTCAAGGTAATTAAAATACCGACCTCAATTTTGTATGATTCTTCAATCTTCGATCTATAAAAATCGCCAATAAATACTCTATATTCTCGCATATAAATATCTATTTTTTCCCAATTATAAATCTTGTGCCAAAATCCTCTGAATTTACCCCACCTACCTAGCAAGCACATAATTAAAGATGGAATCACATGTAACGATTAGGGTTGTCCGGATAAACGTTAGCAAACAATCCCTTGTACGAGAATAGGGATAGAAAAATACAGTGCGGACAAAGAACACAAAGAGTGCCCCGGGTCCCGCACAATGAGTGTTTGGGTATTGTAAACATTACATTTCACTCAATTAGCTTCGTGAGCTATCCCTGTTAACTTGATTGAACTGTTTACGTAGGATTTGGGTTATTTTGACACACTTAATTTATCTTATAAACTAGGTGACGCCAGCAACTTCATTGCGCCAAAATTCGTTTATTGTGCAGGAATAGTAAGTTTTTCCGGCATAAAAAATATAGGATACTTTTTCAAGTATTTATATACCAAATTTCAGCAAAATCGGTATAGCGGTTTGGACGTGAAGAGGTAATGACAAACATGATATAACAAACAGACACTCTTTCGCATTTATAATATTAGTAATTGGAATAGTTTGATAGGAAACGGATGTTGGCTATCAAACTTTCCTAAGAAAGGCATTCTGATTGACCAAAAGTTGTAAAGTTTGCCATTAAACGCTCATTAATTTTGCCAGTCATTTTGCTAAATTATCGCAAACAATGCGATAATACTTGATTGACAGTTTCTTCAGACATAAGACCATCTTAGCTTCACGCTGTCTGAGCAAACACAGGCTCATTATTATACTATACTTATAAGCTGTAGATCCTTTTCGGGCCGCCATTAATCAGGTTTACCAAGCTCATGCATAGATCTACCACGATCAATCTTAATAACGTATAGGGGTA
This sequence comes from Plebejus argus, assembly GCA_905404155.3. Classification (NCBI taxonomy): domain Eukaryota; kingdom Metazoa; phylum Arthropoda; class Insecta; order Lepidoptera; family Lycaenidae; genus Plebejus; species Plebejus argus. Next base: position 6,665,935 of record FR989937.1, on the reverse strand, counting down.
ACGGTAAACTTTTTTGGTACTATTGTTATACTAATTTGTTCGATGGTCCACTGTAGGTTTGGGATTACAAGGAAAAAGAGTTTCACTTGATATACTACTTCGAAGATATACCTAGTTATTTTAGCTCCTAAGTAAGATATCAAAATCGTAGGAAGGTTTTCGAATTTTAGTAGAATTAATAAATTATTATTGTGTGTTGTAAACAACTTAAAACGCCATGATATTCTTTATGACGGAAAGTTTATTAAAATAGTTTTTAATGTTTATCAATTCGATGAATATTGAAAACTATTTTAATAAAAATGATGTGGTTTGATGAAAAATTAATAAGATAGATTACTGGATAAATAATATTACAACATTTGAGATGTTTAAAATAACGACAGAGTTAATGTAAGGGATCAAGGTAAACCTTGCAGATATAACTAGAACTATTCCCACAAGAGAACCGCACGTGTAAAATGTATGACGTGGTACGAAAAAGGTGTGTATGAATATTAACAACCAGCCATATTTCAAGTGCGTTCATGAAAAATGAATTCAAATGAGAAAATCTACTTTTATGTGTGTTATCGTTGAACGGTTGTTTGAGTCTTTCTGCATCATAGCAATCTTATGTTTTGAACACGACAAAAATATTTACTCAACATTATAAATACGAAAGGATGTCTGTCTGCCTGTCTGTTACTTGTTCATGACCAAACCTTTGGTATGGAGATACTTTGAGTCTCAGGAAAGGACATAGATAATTTTTATCCCGAAAAAAATGGCTGTACGGTTCCTGCGTGATAAACGAATTTTCGCGTAACTTGGTTCCCGCAACCTTGTTGCGCGAAAATTCGTTATATCTAGTAAATAATTACTATCAATGTGTATTAAGAACTTTTTTCACTTCATCCATACTATACTAATATTATAAATACGAAAGTGTGTCTGTCTGTCTGTCTGTTTGTTACCTCTTCACGCCCAAACCGTGTACCGATTTGGCTGAAATTTGAATGAAGACTTGTATGAAGACAATTTGAGTCCCGAGAAAGGACATAGGTTATTTTTTATCCCAGAAAAATGTACGGTTTCAGCGCGATAAACGAATTTTAACGGAGTTGCGTGCGTTATCTAGTTAATTATAATGAAACCTTATTTCGGAAGCTGGAGTAACAGTGGGATTGTTCCCTTTACGGAATGTCTCAAGACACCTGTCGCTCGTACTCGCTAATTGCCACTCACCGCGCCTCACAAAAGCTGACTGATGGCTGCCAACAAGTCACTCGTTTTAATAGGCCTCTACGACTCACGTATTCAGCGTAAACTTTGATCAAAGCTAAAATTTATCAGCGAAACTTTCATTAAAGGTAGTTGCTAAAATCCATATCCATAATTATATTATAAATGCGAATGAGTGTCTGTCCGTCCATCTGTCTTTCTGTCTGTTACCTCTTCACGCCCAAACCGCTAAATTGATTTTGCTAAAATTTGGTATGAAGATACCAAACTTTAGCATACCTATGTTGTGACCGGCACGTGGATCTAGTCCATCATATGCAGATGACAACAATATATTACGACCTCTGTGGCTCAGTTGGTGGGCTATTGGTAGCTCAAGTCGGGGGTCGCGGGTTCGAATCCCGTCGACGGAACAAAAAAGTTTTCAAAAGTTCCTGGGATGTGTATTAAATATGTTTATCATGTAATAAAAATCTTAAATATATGCATAGTATAAAAAGTATTAAATATATTTCCGTTGTCTGGTACCCGTAACACAAGTCCTTCAGGTATTTAGCGCAGGGCCAGACTGACGTGGTGTGAAGCGTCCATAGATATTATTATTACTAGCTGTCCCGGCAAACGTTGTTTTGCCATTTAAAGTATTTGTACTTCATCAGTTAATACAAAATCTTACCCCCTCTTTTGTCCCCTTAGAGGGTGGGGGGGATATATAAACACCAGATGTTGAGTTGGAAGAAGACAAATATATTTGCGAAAATCGAATCAGTAGTTTTCGTGTGATAGTGGAACATACATACAGACAGACAAAAAACTAACCACTTTTTTATCTTCTATAGCGATGTAGTGACACCCCCCGCTTATTATTTTTTGAATATATTTAATGTATAGAATTTTCATTTCTACAGTTTTATTATATGTATAGATATTATTACCGATCGCGCGCGTTTTGCCCGCATATTAGGAAAAACATCTATGAATTAATAATAGGATGCGGGCAGCTATTGGACCAGGGCTTGTACCACAAAACCGTTTTGAGACTCGTCTTGCTCTAACAACGGCATTTCACGTTTGTTAGGATGCGGCATTCTCGTCCGAATGTTTGAGTTTCAAAACCGTTTCGTGGTAGACCTACTGATCCGCTCGCGGACGATGACACTCTTGACAGGAAAAGCGCCCTTATTTTTGCCATAACCTCAATCATCAAATGTGTTTGTTCCTGTCGTTGGATCGCCCTATATTTTTTCATCTAAAAGCTCAGTGTTCGAATTACGCAGACCATTATGTATCGCGCTAATGTGCGGAGCGCGGACATTCGAAACGAGATAGAATTGACGGCAGCTTCGACTTTGTCCTAATTGTGGCCGGGGTCGATACTTACTCTTTACTGGCTCCACTAACTAGCACTGTAACAATGCTTTGTTATATCCTTTACCCTTTTAGTACGGTACTGAGCTTAGGGAAAATGCCAGCGTTTGTTTAGCAGTGATTTGACTCAAGAATATTGCTATTGTGTATGCAGGATAAACATCTTAACTTCTTTAATCTTTTCATAACAGTCTAAAAAAATTAAACACGGGCCTGTTTCACCACTTTCTGATAAAGTGCTGAATAGCCTATTTGGCACTTATCAGGAAGTGGTGAAACATGCCCTTAGAGTTTGAAGTATGAATGTCTTTGCCAGTATTAGGTGTAACATAATATTAATAACCTTAACTTATCACACTACCATTTTGTACTTTGATAGAATATAGACTGGATCGCAAAGTGTATAAATCGGAAATAGTGCATTGAAATTGTAAAATCAGAGTAAAATCTGCACAAGTGGATCATAATATCAAATTAATTATAGTGTTAAACACGTAAAAAGCTTTAAATTTAAATAGTTGTGAACACAAAGGCGCAATGAAAGTCTTTGCTCGGGGCGGTTTTAGTTTACCGTCACCTTATTAAACGGATCGGGCGCAAAAACTGCACAAAAAGTCACTCGGAAAATCCGCTCCATTTCGCATTCCATTCCGTTTGACCCCGTTTGCACCAAACTACATAATTAAAGATTATTCTTTGACGACCTCTGTGGCTCAGTGGTAAGCGCGTCAGTCGCTCAAGCCGGGGGTCGCGGGTTCGAATCCCGCCGACGGAACAAAAAGTTTTCAATGTTCCCGGGTCTGGATGTGTATTAAATATGTGTATGATATAATAAAAATCTTAAATATATGTATAGTATAAAAGTATTAAATATATTTCCGTTGTCTGGTACCTGTAACACAAGTCCTTTAGGTACTTAGCACGGGGCCAGACTGACGTGGTGTGAAGCGTCCATAGATATTATTATTATTATTATTATTATTCTAGATTTATTAAAATGGTGTGGTCAACAGAGGAAGCAAAAATTTTAAATACTTTTTTAAATAAAGTTACATTTTACTGTAATTTTTTTCTCAGGCCGTATCTTCTGTTTCTTATGATCATATTATGGTACACTCACAGTTGCGGTTACCAATGATATTCCAATAAGGTCATCTTAAAAATAAAAAGAGGAAAATAATAAAAACTTTCAGCTGATAATGATAGTAAGTGTTTTAACTTGTAATCAAAGGAATTTGCTATTTTGTGTCATCTGGTACATAGCATAGCATACATAAGGCACATATTATTATATTATCCCTTATTTCAATTTTATAACCAATTAATGTATTACAATTATTAATACATTATATTATTACAATTTGTAATACTGTCTCATTTGTGACATATTCATTATTCAATTATTCATATTAAGGTACACATTAAATGGCTTATTTACAATTTAGGACCATATTTTATTGACGTGTGTATTGTTTGGTATAATTAAAATAATAAAAAATAAATAAACCAGTTCTCACTTAGTTTGGATTACTGACTGATCGGTCGGGCGTTAAGCTGAGCTGAAGTAAAATCAATCAAACCAATTAAAAGTTATGAATGTTGGAAGCTGTATATAAAGAGGTGTAACGGCAAAAAATGTCTAGACTAGTTTTCTGACAGTGTATTTACAGGCTGATTGTTGAGTGGCTAAGTAAAAATAACAACAAAAGAATCAACTTTGGCTTCGGGAGTGTCAGCAGAAGTTATAAGGTGTAGCATCAGTGCCGGTTTTAGCACTATTAGCGCTCTGGACGAAATATCTTCGGCGCCCAGGGTGAAAAATGTGCGCATGCGGCGCCCCGTTTTGTTTGCCTTAGGCACCCAATTTTCTCCGGCGCCCTGGGCGGTCGCCTAGCATCGCTCCCCCTAGTGTGTAGCGTATATTTTAACAGTGCGCATGGAGGATGAGGAGGAAATAGGGATATTATTACGTCCTCGCATAGCCAGCGGTTCATTCGACCTCCGTATTACTTTTCAATAAGACCACGTATCGAGCTTAACAACTATCCATTACAAACAATGGGCACAACATTGGCCGTCGCTAATAACCTACACTTCAAATATATTTTCCCGAAAATATAGTACGTTACAAACGATTTCTCTTGAACACGTAATTACGTTTCTTTTCACGTGTCGCAAAAATTTCACCCGCAGATTCGCCGGAGCAGACACCAAAGCTCAAATTAACGGATTGTGAGTAAACTGCTCTCGCTAATTAAAATTAACACGTTAAGTGCTTTGAGATTTAAAAAAAATATAATTTTACTAGATCTCATTTTATAAACTGTGTATTACTTGTGAATACCAGTGACTGAGTACTCACAACTAGTATATTATATACTTAAAGCAAACAAATTACGTTGTACATGTACATTTTTTCTGAGTATATCTATTTTTTTTTATCTATCATGTAAAATATAAAAATCTAGGTAGGTATGAATGTTGTAAATTTTGAAGGTCGTTAAAAACACTTTGTTGAGAACATAAAAATACTTTCTGCTGAAATATATTCTGTGAACAAAACCTGTGAAAGCAAAATAAATATAGGTGTATCCAACATATTCTATATAAAATTCAAATATTCCTGTGCTATTTTACCCAAAGAATAATATAAATCTTTGAACATGTGAGATAGAAGAATGTTCGAAGCGCGATAAATCTACATTGACAGGTGGCTCCCAAATTGTGGGGATCAAGGAAGACGCGCGGCCAGTGAACCTCAATTTAATTCTTTCCAACTGGGAATATTAATCACCCAAAAAGTTCTTATAAAATCTTTTTTATGGCCTTAGATCTTAGGGGTGAGGTTACACTGTATTAAATCAAAACGTGTGGCATGACAATGCATAAAAACAATACAAAATAATAATTTTATTATGAAACAGCGAAATACCGATTGGTATGTGTTGTGGATTCTATATTTGAACTCAATTTAAATATGATGTCTATCTGATAATGTAAAAATAAGGCGAGTTTTTGGTTGCTTAGGAACGATAATATTATGGTGATCGTGTGCTCTTCGTAAATAAAATAATATCTGTATTTTACATGCCTTTGGCTTTTAATTAGAACCAGATAAAGTGAATCCCTATATTAAGAAAGTCACCCAAAACTGGCGAGTTACGCAACAATTACTGGCGACCGTGATATTTTCATAACTTGCAAAAATGGAAAGACTTATAAATGGAGAGAACAGATACTCCTGAGTTTTTTGTGGCTAATCTATATTTTCGGTCTAAATTGACCCTTATTCATTTAGGAAGATTGAACTACTATGATAAAGAACGGGACTTTAAAAGAATTTGTAAATAAATTAAAAACGTTAGTTAAGTTAATTAGTAGTTAGTTAGTAAATAATTGTACAAATTATTTAAAAGTTAAAATACCCAAAACTAAACAATTTTTCGTTTATTTTAGTATCAATAAAAAGAACGAAAATAAAGTATTGAATAAGTTAGGTAATAATAATCCCAACGTTTTACAAAAGAGCAAATAACTCAAATTAAATTTTTTACAACTCTCACAAGTAATAAAATTGTATTCAAGGGAAATAAAAAAAATAAAAAAAGAATTCGTTATTGAACCTCAACTTGGCAACAATGAAACAAGTTCTCAAAAGCTTTTAATTGAGCTTAATATTTTGTTTGTGTTCAGTCTACTTGAAATCTTTTTACATAATATTTAATTCAACGTTAAAGTTTCTAATTCACGTTGGTAATAATGACTGAAATTGAAAATAATTGAAAAGACAATAATTATTTTATCATTATCAGAAATCGTTTATATCATATTAATATGACGTATTGATAACAAATATAATATTATTTGTTCTCTGATATACACTCATCAAATACACTCAGGAATAAAAAGCTAAAATAAACCTGTGAAAAATGGTGACACGAGGAAAGTTGTTTGCTCTCGCTTGCTGATCGACCCTATTTTCGTCCCCCAGGGGCACTAAAGTGGAAACGCAGTGTGTTGGCAGAATTTCATATTCACGTCTGGTTAGAACGTCATTCGTCATGCCGCGGACGCCGATCCCGTGTCAGATTTTCGCCAGATACATTACTGGACGAATCTACATCATCTATTTTATCGGAAAAGTGCTAGAAATGAAAGCTATTTTCATATTTTTTATCTTGATATGTGGCTCAAAATCCATACGTGGTCGCCGATTCTGTGTCAGATTTTTGCGAGATACATTATTGGATGAATCTTCATCGTCTATTTTATCGGAAAAGTGAAGGCTATAGTTTGTCCTTCATATTTTTTTAAGTATTTATAGCTTAACAATCCATACTAATATCATAAATGCAGGAGTATGTCTATCTGTGTGTATGTTACCTCTTTATCGCTCAAATAGCTAAACCAATATTTCATAGTAATTAGTCATTCCACTTTTATTAATTTATTTTACTACAATTAGTAAAAGTGCATGAAAAGTGTGTATTATTAATGTGAAACATGAATTTCCACCAAGAAGTTACAGGGCATTCAATATCATAAACCAATATTGCTAAAATTTGGTATGGAGATACTTTGAGCCCCAGGAAAGGACAGTATATTTTTATCCCGGTCCTTGCGAGTTCAATATAAAGAAAATAGAACATTTGCGACCTCTATACTTTAAAGGCCGTCACAGACTTAGCTATAATATATATTAATATACCGTACTAAACACACTGAGACCAGAAATATATATATTATAGCTGAGTGTGTGGTCATACGAAATATGTATAGAAAATATATAGTAATATATACCTAGCTATAAACATATTAATATATATTATAGCTTTGTCTGTGACGGCCTTTAAGCTATAACGAATTTTGTTTGGGGACACGTCTTTTCTTATTTCTGACGTTTTGGCTACTTTATTTTATTTTAATGCACCCGAAGATTTAAATTCAAATTATATTTTCTGTACTCGCTCCACTGTCCACAATACTTAATGAATACTCAAATTTCATGAAAGATCTAGAAGTCTGCATATTATGTTATGAAACCACAATTATATTTAAAGTGGAAGTATATGTGCAAAGGATTCACCACTAAAATAAGCTGTTAAGCATCTAAGTAATTAACTTCTACAAAAATTTTTGTGGTGTTATGAATGCAGTCATTTAGCCTTAGATCATTGTTCTAAATGATCTAAAGAACATGACTGCATGAATAACTCAATACGTAATTTTATATAGGTGTGTGTGTAAAAAAATATCCTGAACAACGTCAACCATGTAAAAGATTCACCACTATAATAACTATGTCGGCTTTTGTTTATACCGCCGTGGGCTGTCGCCGGCAACACAACGGAGCGTTATTGACAGAAACAAGACATGAATAAGGCATCGGGGATCAACTGGGGAGAGCTTAGAGAGTTTCACTTACCTTTCCCCCCATAATTATTATGTGAGGGTTATAATACTGTGTTTCACCCGATGTAGATAAATTTTGTTTTCTAAGGTTTTTACAAGACAAAAACATAACTTTTCACTGAAAGGATATATTTTTTGAGTTGATATAATTTTTGTAACAGCATTTCGGATGCATAGCCTAAAATATTAGTCATGAAAGTAATCTTGAGTACCTGCGTTTTGATAAACTAAAAAGTATATTTGACTGCTGATGCGGTACTTTATGACGCTTTGAATATTTCTTATATTAATCCACACTTAAAGATCGAAATGACGATTTAAAAAAAAAGTTTTAGTTTTGCTTACGTTTAAATGCGGGTATATAGAAAATAAAAGAGCACCCTAATGTCAATCAGAATACAATACGATGTTACTGAACAAACGATCGTTATTTAGTAAACTGATACCTCCTAATTAATCGTCAGTGTTTGTGCATAATTATTAAGTCATTATGCGACATGTAAACAGATCGTTTTATTGCTGTTTTGCAATTTGTTATATTTATGTAGATTTGTGTATGTAATAATAACTCAACTAGGCATTATAAAGTTGCGTTGAATTCAAATTGTTGAGTTACGAACAAATTTTGCGAACCGCCATCCTTTGCTTGACCGATTAAAATTATTACAAAATATTATGTACACGTAGACACTATAGATATTATATTTTTGTTTTTATACTTTGATATTAAGGGCTCCATTCCACCGCGGCGCAAGGAGAGACTACGCACGTGCGTCAAGCTTCGCTTTGTAAGAAAATATATGTGACTGTGTCCACTGCAACCCACGGACACGCTACGCACGAATTGACTCAAGTCAAAGAAATAAATTCGTGCACGTCTACGCGTGCGCGTGGCCGTGCACAGCGTGCGCCGCGGTGGGTTGGCGGCTTAATATAAATCTTAGGCGCATGAAATTGCTATTATCAACAGTGTTGTGCAGTGTTCACAGTCGTTACGAAGCTACGCGACCACAAGTACGCGATGCTACGAAACGCTACGCCGCACCGTAGCGTGCTACGAAAAAACTCGTATTGCTACAATAGGGATGATGACAAGGTCAAAGATTAGCGAATTTTGTTAAAAAAATAAAGAAATAACGGTAAAAAATAAGTGTTCCCAAAATTTCAGCTCAATAGCATATTTTGTACTTTTTAGGGTTCCGTAGCCAAAATGGCAAAAAAGGAACCCTTATAGATTCGTCATGTCTGTCTGTCTGTCTGTCTGTCTGTCTGTCTGTCTGTCTGTCCGTCCGTCCGTATGTCACAGCCACTTTTCTCCGAAACTATTAGAGCTATACTATTGAAACTTGGTAAGTAGATGTAATCTGTGAACCGCATTAAGATTTGGATGCAAAAATTAAAAAAAAATTAAAAATTTTAGGGGCCCCATAGGTACAACTGAAACAAAAAATTTTTTTTTCATCTAACCTATGCGTGTGGGGTATCTATGGATGTCTCCAAAAATCATATTGAAGTTTCTCATATCATTTTTTTCTAACCTGAATAGTTTGCGAGTGAGACTCTTCCAAAGTGGTAAAATGTGTGTCCCCCCCCTCTAATTTCTAAAGTAGGGGCATGATAATTCTAAAAAAAATATATGATGTAGATTACTATAAAAACTACCAACGAAAATTGGTTTGAACGAGATCTAGCCAGTAGTTTTTTTATACGTCATAAATGGTAAACCTTAATCTAAATTTCATTAAATCGACTGAAATATAAAAATAAATAAAAAAACCTTTTAATTTCACAAAAATAAACCTTATTGCTGCTGCGGAACCCTTCATGGGCGAGTCCAACTCGCACTTGGCCGGTTTTTTTGTTATGAGCCTTCAAAGTTGGATAATCAAGTCGATTTCTTTTTCAATTAAATTTCTTAATATTTGTATACCATTCGATAACTTATGCAATTAAAAGCAACTTTTGTTATGAAACCACTTTCATAAACGCAATATTTAATAATCAAAATCGAACAAAGTTCTCTCCCGATACGTACAAACTAAGAAAGAGTGACGTCAGTCTTTCGTAGCACTTTGTATGGAGCGTTTCGGGCAGGTCTATTTTATGAGATGTTTGAATTGTCATATCTTGGTGAATTTTTAAGCTATCAGAGTCATTCTTTCAGTGATGTTTCTATTTTTTAAGGGTCTTTCAATTACCAATAAGAAAAAAATAGTCATCAAGCCTAATCGCTACCGTCCGTCCATCCATTTTTTGGCCTTTAAGCAGTTGTCATTAACGTGGCAATTTCCTGGAATATAAATTTTACAAAGGTTGATCACATCAGGGTCCCCGCTACCATTTATGTGCAATGTGTGCAATGCACACGGGCGCCATCCTCTAGGTATGCACATTGCACGCCCTTAGCTTTTTAGCTATGGACTAGAAATTATAACTATTTTCTATTTTATTTGCACATAAAGTATAATAAGTTATAACTGCCATAACATTATTAAATATAATAATATATAACAGTAAAACATATCAAACATTTCCAGACCTAATTAATAATTATAATACGGGTACGATTTATGGATAGGCTTTTGCATGATATTTCAGATGGAAACCTGTTGTGTGTTAATTGTTATTTATTGGTTTACCACTTGAATAATTATACGTCATAATATTATTATTGATATTAAGGGCTTGTTTCACCACTTCCTGATAAGCGCCGAATAGGCTATCCACCAATTTACTTGACAGATCCAGTATGGAGAATCTGACCAAAAAGTTGTGGATAGCCTATCCGGCACTTTATCAGTAAGTATTGAAACAGGCTCTTAATTTATTAAATTGTTGACAATACATTATTTTGGTAAATTACGTTCAAGATGCTTAAAGCCCATATTTTTTCTGAAAAATTATTATGAGTTTGTTACGTAAACTGTAAGATAATTTTACATTTTCCTTGTATATACGGAAGAAATTATACTTGTAATAATTTCCCACGTATTAGCCATAATATGGAAAAGAAGTTTCATAACTCAAATTATAAAATACAGAGACGAGAGAGTTGTAGAGTGTCTTTATTGTGAAATGCTTTACATAGATGAGAATAAACTGAGAAACGGGGGTTCCCCTGAGTCTCCGAAGCTGGTAACATATACACATATTATTATGGTATAGTCAATAGTGTGTACCCTCAGGGAGCTTATGGAGCTCCAAACTCGTTTACAAGAAGAATTTAATACACTCAGAACAAAGTGAAATAATTTTTATTCATTACGTTTTATTCATTACGTTTTTGCAAGGAATATTAATTGTTAATATTGTCATTTATCTGTTCATAATGTTTCAACGGATTTTGATTTTTACTTTTATACAAGAAATACAATAATATATGGACTATATATTAAATACGAGTGTAATTTCTGAATATTATTATGTAGGTACTGTGCTTGACGCTCTAACGGCTGTTCCCATTTAAATGAAATATGACATAAAGCAAATATTTAGTACAGTATTGTGACCGCAGGACAGAATATCATGGCTGTTGTATTTTAGCAACAGAATTTTCACTATATCACTCACCAAGAAAGTGATACAGATGACATGATGTTTAACTCAGAGTTAACTATAACCCAGATCTACGCAAGTCCGCCTTACATTGTTTATATATTTTACGAAAGAGATAACGTTTAATCCGGGGTTAACTTTAACTCAGATCTGCGCAAGTGGGCCTTAGATCATAATAATATAATACAGCTTGTTGTGGCTTGCTAACAAGTGCCTGTTTCACCACTTACCGATAAAGTGCCGGATAAGCTATCCACAACTTTTTTGACAGATTCTCCATACTCTATCTGACAAGTAAAGTGGTGGAAAGCCTATTCAGCACTTATCAGGAATTGGTGAAAGAGCGAGAGTTGTAGAGGTGGAAAAGAATGGCCGTTGTCTATCAAAAGGAGAACCAACTCGAAGAAGAGATTACGTTTCGAAGAAGCTTACACGTATTTCCAACGTAGTTTTAACAAATGTAAAAACTTCTAATCCCAACTTTATAAAGTTACGTTATTTATTCAGGGAGTTTAAATAAAACTTTGCCTTATTTCATTACATTTAAATTAACAAATTCAAGCGAAATTCCTGTTTCAATTTTAATTAAATGTAAACTTTTCGAATCATTGTGCACTTATTAAGCTTTGGTTTAAAAATGTTTGGAATTCTAAGAGTGCAGGTTACCGTTTAATTATTTCACAGTTTTAGCAGTATTTAAGCCAATCATTAGTATTTCAACATCTTTTGTATTTCAATGGTATTTAACTAAATCAATGAAACTAAAAGTTTTCTTGTCAATTTTTCATGTTTAATTTCTATTACAAAAAGAAGAAAACACAATATATATAATAATTAGTAACAGATTTTGCGGATTTTTGCTTTTAAAGACGCTCTCTATAAACCTGCGTTCTTGCTTCCACCAACACAGAACATGACAACCATAACTATGGGCTTCAAACTTAAAGTTTGACAACACGGTCGTTAACCTTTCGTACGATTAATCTTGGATGATTTGTCACAGAGAGCCATATTTCAAAGCATAACTAACGCGGCGCAATAACGACACAAAATCAGACCGCAAATTAGGATTGCGGCTGGCTTTATTGCGTAATAGCTTTCGGTCGGTCTCGTTAGTCTAAATCCATGGAGGTTCGGTCGTCAAGCCCCGTCATCCTCATAATTCTATCACAAATGCAGCCTTGAATCGTGGATGGATTAAATTTGAACGATGGATGAAATGCGGCAGTTGTTTTAACATAGTTTTAGTTACAACGGTATTGCCCTGGTATGCCAATGAATAGCTTTTCAGATTCTGAATATTATTACCTACATAGTTTTCAACAACTATACACAATATTGTAATTATATTTCTACCATCTAGTACCCTTAATTATTTGTGGTTAATTGAACTTACCTTAAGTGAACTTCAACCAAAATTATACGAGTTGCTGCATCCGTAGAGATTTAATAAACCTGTAGTCCGAATTTTGTGGTACTGCATCATCACACGCCATTTAGATATTATTTATTTAATTTAAAACTGAAAAAAGACAATCAATTATTGGTTTTATAGTACTTCCGCCTTGCTTTCCTAGATGGCGGTGTTAGTTCGTCCGTCATTCTTTTTAGAGAGGATAATTCATAACATTTTATCATTCCGCAAGTAAAGAATAGGGGCAACAAACTAAGAGAAGTGGGTGGGGTGGGATTTTAAATCTCTACGGATGCAGCAACTCGTATAATTTTGGTTGAAGTTCACTTAAGGTAAGTTCAATTAACCACAAATTATACTTCGTTGCTGCATCCTATGAGATTTAATAAACCTGTAGATGTTCAGCGCGTAATTGCGGAATGATAAAATACCAGATTAATTACATTAAGTTAATTAATTACGGAATTTAAAATGATAGGTATAACATTATAGACATCATAACAATTTTTATTTAATAAAGTATTGTACTTCTAAATAATAATACTACTTAATTAGTTTGGATATGCTATGAATCAGAATTTACATTAAAAATAGCTTCTGCGAAAGCTCTGTCTTGTGCTAAATCTGGTAAAGGTAAGTTATAAAACTTAGCAAAACAAAGTGATGAGCCGGCCCAGCCAGCGCATCGCTTGATAATGTCGACGGAGACTCCCGCGCGGCGCGCCGCCGACGTGGAGGCGTGTCGCGTGCTGTGCGCTGAATAAACGCCAATCTCTATGCCACTGTCCTTGAGGACACTCTTTATCCAGCGACTTATAGATTGGGAACTGGCATTATGAAAAGGCTTTCTAGTTGTTAAAATGAGCTTATCAGTAGCTGGGCCATTTCTCAGCTCTTTTGTCTTATCTAGGTACACAGATAAAGCTTTAGCTGGGGCTTGATGAATAATTATTGATAGTGATTACGATACGTGAATTTTCGGAATGAACGTCTTCTGTTCTTATGAGTGATAACGTCTGCACCCGTTGTCCCGTCGACAACGAGTTGAATTATTATATATAATTATTATAATATTAGAATGAGAGTAACCATTTTTTTTTTTTTTTTTTTTTTTTTTTTTAATTTCTAATGATAATAAGTATCGAATCTTACGGATAAAATTTAGATACGTACTCCAAAAGTTTATAAGGTTCCCTTAAAAATGAATACTTTAGGAAGCTGGGCTTACTCCTAAAAACTCCTTTAAAAAATCTTAGGATCGTTATTGCAACGGGATTTACCAATGATTAGAGACAAACTAGAGTCTAGACCTATAACAATTTAACATTCCGCAACTTGCTTTTTCATTAAGTTTTTCTGTTAAAATTTAAGAATTCGTAATAATATTATATCAGCTACGGATCCTTAATACAAATCAATATTATTACTTTGACAAAAATTAAACCAATGTTTTAATCCTGTATCATACTGATTAATTGTACCTCCCGATAACGGTTTTAGTATGATATTGTCAATAGACATCTCCGGTATTCAGCGTCTTAGGTAGACTTTCCGCACAATACTGCGCACGCCAGAAGGTTTTATCTGGCCTAAAATAAATCTCGTCAGATTTGAGAAGCGATCAAAACAGTGGAAAACACGGCCGAGACACGACGGCCAGTACGGAACGACTTTACCAGTCGCTTCCTCTTCTATAATTTTCCTAAGACAGTATGAGCGCGAATGGCAGAAAGGCATAGAAAAATAATCGTGCCATGAAATTGTAAAAGCAAGGATGATGAAGGCACCTGGGTCTTGTTTCCAAGAGACATAATATCTTAGCAGATAATAATATAGCACTTATTATTAAAGCACAACGCGAGTAAGTACGGTATCAGCCATCAGGTTGTCAGGTTGACCGAAGCTCAATAAGATCTTTAGTAAGTTCCTATCGTTACGTTACGTACCTAGACGCCTGGTCAGCGTCTGTGTTTTTATATAAATAAGAAGCAAATAAATTATATATGCGTTGTTTCTCGCACTACTGCCATATATCTCTCGCGATTTCATTGAGATGATGAAATTGAATACTTCACATTATAATATTAATATATATGATAATATAATTATGGCAGTAGTATTATTTATTCTTAGTAAGACATTTAAAATATTATCACAACGATGAAATGAAAAATGATTTCAATCCCTAGGCAGCCAATAATTCAAGATAATTGATATGATGGCGAGCTTCATCCGCGGACCAATGGCATCTAGTTACTACTCCGTCGCACGCGGCGCCCCAGCCGGTGAGTGACGAGTCTGTGAAGATCTCCAGCTCGTATAAACTTGTGTTTATTCTAATAAAAAGCTTACTTTATTAAAAATAATATTGCACCACCAACTGGTGGTACACATAAGGTTTTACAGGCATGATGGAATCAAAATTATTATTACATTTTTGTGAAGCTAAAAACTTATCTCGTTCAAAGTATTTAGTACGCGGCCAGTTGTATCAAAGAATATACAACTACACATACATATGCTATTGCTGGTCATGCTGAAATTAAAGTGCCAATGAACTTCGCGAAATCGCGCTTTGTTATGGATTTCGTTGGCTAGTTAGAAAATTTCTGGAGTAACTGCATGACTTGAGTATTTAATATTATGTCAAAGCTAATATAATATCATTGGTCAAAGCCAATAAATCTACAAAGTTGTGAAGGCGTCATACTAGTTTTCTCAAAGTTGATAATAAAACCTAATTGTTTCAATTTTGACCTTAATATATTATATAGTAGCATAATCTTTAGATTTCGATTCGAATTTCGACCACTAGATGGCCCTGCTTTCTTGACCACATAAAAAGAGGCTTTTGAAGCTTTACAAATATAAATGGCACAGAACTTAAGCCGTACAGGAAGGCAGTTAAATTCACAAAGATTATCATGAAATCGAAATCTCAAAAAAAAATAATAATAATAATAATAATAAATTTATGTAATGTATGAATCGGCACACCGCACAAGCAATTCCTTGAGATCGATTGAGATTTGAAATTGAGATATGAGGAATATACATTTGGAAAGACCAATTTTATAGCAGTGCGAATATCTTCCATTTTAAAAGTTGATTACGTGCAAATTAAAAATGTATTTAAGTAATTTTGAGTTGAATATAAATCTTAACCCACCGATACTTTTCGGTGTAAGAAAAATGTATGAAATAAATTGGTCTGGCAAATTTTCATTACATACTGAAATAGCACCTAATTGTTTGAGTTCACTTATTGCTTTGCTCATCTGACTCTTTGTAAAAGGTGGATTACTTGGTTCCACACGTTGGTAAGGTGGCTTACAGAAGGGACTTATAACTCAATGCAGAAGGGTATTTTATAATATCCTTTAGCATAAGACAGCACTGCACCGTGCTATCGGAGGTTATTAGAAGCCAATTGCGTAAAAAGAATTGGATGCGGCCAGCGTGAGGTACCTCTAGTAGCGGCGTCTCCTGTCGTTGCTCGGTCTGGCGCTCGCGTAGGGGCGGCCGCGGCGCGGGGGCTGCTGGGCCCTCCTCGCCGACGTGTCGACGGCTGCGGCTCGTGCGGGCGGGCCGGCGCTGCTGGCGCTGGCCTCGCGTACTGCTGACGAGGAGGAGCTCGGGAGTTGCCCGGCAGTGCTTGTTGCTAGCGCTTTTTACCGAAAAGGTAGACGTCGCTTTTTACGCCTTGGATTGTATTATGAAAAAAAAAATTTATCGGTTTTTGCAGCCTGCTGTAGAACTGCGGCTACCTCTTGATTGAGTTTAGGCGCTTGTGCCAGCGAAAAGTTAGTCGGTATAAGAATCTTCGCCACAAGCGACTCCTTGTATTCCTTAGCCAAACCATCGACCAAGATTTTACCCCAACGTTCAGAGAGTTCGGTGGGAATGCGTTCGCCTAGGGCTTTCTGTTTTATTGGCCTTGCCAAGAATATTTAGTATTTCAAGTGGTAACCTGGGAGTAGATTCTTGGTTAGGATCTACTGGCACGGTGGCTTCTGGTTGGCTCAGCGGTGCTGATGTCGGCGGTGCGGCCTGCGGCGACGCCGGTGCAGGCGCGGCCGACTCCATATAATCCACGTCTTCGACGTCGGCTAAAGATTGTGGAGTTCCACAGCAAGATTGAGCCTCCCGCGCGTCGATGTCTTCATCGCGCCTTTTGTCGTCGGATGAGTGCTCGTTATCGCAGCGGCCTTCCCGGGAGGAAGACGCTGATGACTCGGATCTTGTCCGGTGTGAATAAGCAAAAGCATAAAGTTGCTTTCAGGATGATATCACGTATCATCACGACTCAGTTTGTAACCTGGATAATATCGCGTATTACCCCATTAAGGTACAAAAGGTTGACTATCTGGTTAATATCACGTATTAACCCTTAAGATAGTCTTTTTTTAACGTATCGTTACCATGCCATAGCTGAGAACAAAGAAAAAATTCATAATATTTTTAAAAATTAATGCGGGTAGTTTGGTACCTTTTCCTTTGTTGCAGCGTAATTTACTTTCCAATCGCCGTATTTTGCGGCGAATATGTTCGTAATCATCCTTATTCTTCCTTTTTCCAATATTATTCGGCGATTTACACTAATTATAACACTTTAACACTGTAGAAATTAATTTAAAAAGGATAACGTGTTGACGATGCCGCACACGAAAAACGAATGACGGACGAACTAACACCGCCATCTAGGAAAGCAAGGCGGAAGTACTATAAAACC
This sequence comes from Plebejus argus, assembly GCA_905404155.3. Classification (NCBI taxonomy): domain Eukaryota; kingdom Metazoa; phylum Arthropoda; class Insecta; order Lepidoptera; family Lycaenidae; genus Plebejus; species Plebejus argus. Next base: position 6,648,230 of record FR989937.1, on the reverse strand, counting down.
AATAATTGATTGTCTTTTTTCAGTTTTAAATTAAATAAATAATATCTAAATGGCGTGTGATGATGCAGTACCACAAAATTCGGACTACAGGTTTATTAAATCTCATAGGATGCAGCAACGAAGTATAATATACATTCTTAGGAAGTTTAACTTGCTTGCTAAGGCCCACTTGCGCCAATCTGGGTTAAAGTTAACTCTGAGTTAAACATCATGTCATCTCTATTACTGACTTGGTGAGTGACAGATATGACATGATGTTAACTCAGAGTTAACTTTAACCCAGATTGGCGCAAGTGGGCCTAACAAATTTAAACCCAAGGTCTTTTAAGTTATACTAACTTTAAACCGCCATCAAATTCAAACTGTTTGTGGCTGTCTTAATCCTGCAGTAATAATATTGTAACACTTTGGCAAAGTTTATTGACTTAACAAGTCAATAAAGAGAGTCTCGAGTTTAGCTAAAAATGTAAGCGGATGTTACTTAATCTTAAATGAGCAGAATCGACATCTGATTATGACGATTTCGATAATTAAACATACATAAAATTCTACAATTCAGTGTGTTAAATTATGAATAGTTTTTATAGCTCAATACAAAATTACTAGTGATTTTGTATTGAGCCACTACTACATTACTAGTAACTAGAATATCCATTCATACTAATATTATAAATTAGAACGTGTGTCTGTTACCTCTTCACGCCAAATCGCTGAACCGATTTTGCTGAAATTTGGCATGGAGATTCTTTGAGTCCCGGGAAAGGACATAGCTTTTTGTCCCAGAAAAATGCACGGTTCCCGCGCGATGAACGAGCTTTGGCGCAACGGAGTTGCGGGAGTCATCTAGTTTACTACGCACGTAATAAATAAATTCGTAGTTTAGAATAACATAAAGGAAGAAAACTATGCAGTGTGTCATTTTATGTTTCAACTGAGATTACAAAACAATGTTATTGCTAGCATTAAATTGCTAACAAACAATATTGATTTAAGAATTACATCCAATTGATCACTCGCCAGTGCGCAGACCGTATTTAAGCCGCTTACAATAACAGAAAATGCTCCTGATTTCATGATTTCATCGTTGTTTCTGTGAATTATTTGAAAACATATTTGTTTTCTTTATTCAATGGTATTATCTATGATATTTAATTTAAAAGCATGAGTGTATTTCAACAAAAGATAATATTTTCTCGACATTTTCATTATTTTGATGTTGGAAAATATTATTATTATGTTACTAGGGAGAAAAATCAAAAATGCCTATGTTCATTTTCACATAAGTACTCTTGCTACAGATAAAAAATATTGACATAATAATCGCCTAGTAAAATAAAATAAAAAGTATAAAGAGACAATATTAAAATTAATTTCCCCATTCTTTTGTTTCAGATGTTGCAGATGTGATTACATTAGTGAAGTGTGAATAGTTTAGACATAGACAGTTTAGATGTGTGAGTGTTGAGTGTATGGTGCAAGTGGTGGCATGGCGCGGAGCGGGCGCAGGGCGGCGCCGCGGTGAGGCGGGCGGGTGCGATGTGCGTGCGCACGATCCTCTTAGCGGTGGCGGTAGCGGTCGCGGTGGCGGGCGCGCGCGAGCTCCGCGTACTACAGGTAGGGTTACCACCATAATAAAAATGTATATGTAATACGTTACTCTGCACTTTACTTACAATTTAAATTGTATGCAGAGTAACGTCTTATACTTTTTAGGAATATCATGAAAATTGAAGTTTGCAAATAATATAACGATAGAAAAGTAACATGCATATTGCATAATATGAAAAAATATGTAAATATAACTTTACTTTGAACCATGATATCTTTTATAAAAAAAAGATATCATGGTTTTATTATCTTAGTCTATACTTTATAGTTTATACCAATTATAACATATAGAACCAACTTGGATAACTTTTGTCCGTTCAGGACGCAGAGGGACGGATCGCATTTTCTATACATTTTTTCATTCCGAACCCGCATGTTCCTAGAAAAATGGAAAATGTAGCGTGTCCACTGTGCCCTATCGTAAGTCGCCTTAGAAGTGCCAACCCTACAGGCGGACGCTCGGAGCGCGTTCTACGTGGGCATCGCCGCGCCGCCGTCCGCCGTCGCCGTCGTGCGCGCCTTCAATCGCACCCTGAGCGACCTGTCCACCACCTACCTGGCCGGCGACTACCCGCTCTACCTGAGGAACATCACGCTTCAGCCGCTATACATCGAGCTGCCAGAAGATGAAAGGTATGATAGAATTGTTGTTTTTTTGTCAATCTAAGGAAAGATCATAGTTAAGTTGATTCATCGGCAGATAGCGGACCCAAGCTATTTGGTCGCGTTATTTATTTTTTATTTTATTTATTTATTTATTTATATCGGGCTACATAGGCCCATACAGTTTAGACATTTTGATCCAAAACTAGAGCCAAATGACTAAACATAAAATCAATTAAGAATAATTTTAAAAAGGCGACGTTTCGTTTTTGGACCATAGTTTACTTTATATTCATAGCACTAGTAAAATATCCTCTTACGTACAATTTGTGCTGTATAAAAAGCTAACATTACAGTCGGACGCGGTAATAAATCTTGAAACTGAACCGCGAAACTAAAAATATACATTTGAAGTAATTTCTGTATTCATTTTGAAACGAAAATGTAATACTATGAAACGCTATGAAATATGATTATGACAAATGTAAGTAATTAACATACAAATTAGGAGGCAGCATAATAACACTGCGATTCTATAATTCAGCTACGAAAGCTTCAGGTGACAACTTCAAAGCTTTACACGAGCTATGTTAAGTTATTAATTAAAACTGTTATTTTGAGTTTGGTCTCACATTAAAATATAGAATAATACTACTATGATTTATTTTATTACTAGATGACGCCTGCAACTCCGTTGCATCAAAATTCGTTTATCGCGGCGGAACCGTACATTTTTCTGAGATAAAAAGTATTGTATGTCCTTTCTCAGGTCTCAAAGTATCTCCATACCAAATTTCATCAAAATCGGTTCAGCGGTTTGGGCGTGAGGAGGTAACAGAAAGACAGTCACACTTTCGCATTTATAATAATATTAGTATGGAAATATGGATATGGATTATTTTATACGAGTTTTGAGTACCGTTATAAAAAAACACGTTGCTGTATTCTAAAGTCGCCCAAAGGGATATCAATGTACTGTGCATTTTATAATTTATTGTATAGTTTACAGTACAATAATATTTTGAATAAATACTAATTACTAACAGTGTTTGCTCTACACTCCAATTAAAAGTTCGCAACATTTACTAAATTCTTTAATTTCGATTTACGACCATCGCTATATTTTTTTTTAAAAACATGACAAGGAAACAAACGAGTAAATAGATTTCCTTATGGAAAGCGATTACTGTCCCCCATGTCGCAGTTGCACCCGACCCTATTCGGTGATGAAGATGCAGAATGCTAGCATTATTTGCTATGCTCTATATCTAGCATAGCAAATAATGCTAGTACAAAAGTGGGTCATGCTATCTTGTAAGTACTCACTTGTTTCAACTAATTAGGAGGATGTACGCGCGCTGTGTTGTAACTTAGTTGGAAGATAAGTTGCGTTGAGTTCTTATCTCGCACATGAACGAGCATAGGAAACCCGCGTAGACTCGCGTGTTGGTTTATAACATTCGTTATCCTTCAGCGTAATTTTTCTGATCTGCCGTTTTTGGACTTTGTTTTCTATTACAAGTTACTATTAGCTCTTCTATTCTTTTAGTTTTGTATGTTGTATCCATATTAATATTATTATAAATGCGAAAGTGTTTCTGTCTGTCTGTCAGCCTGTTACTTCTTTACGCCCAAACCGCTAAACCGATTTTGTTGATATTTGGTGTGGAGATACTCAGATACTTCGAGTCCTGGAAAGGACATATAATAATTTATATCCCGGAAAATGGACTGATTTAGGCGCAACGGAGTTGCGGGCGTCATCTAGTTTTAAAATAAGGGAATAAATAAGTTTCAAAACTCATAATTCGACATTTCTCATGCCGAATTTCATTTCTTTTGCTTACACATTACAATATTTAGCATAATATACACTTATGTAGCTCCATTGTTTATTTATGAATTAGGGACAAGAGATAGTATCCGTTGACCTACAGATACATAAAAATAGTAATAAAAGAAATGCACTGTAATCCGCGTCCCCAGAGGAAACGTTATATCAAGATGCCGAGGAAAGGAAATGCGGAATATTTCTCAAAGTTTTCACAAATAACATCTGACTTCGTCGAAACTCAGCATGACAAACCGGGTGAATATCTCCCGAATCGAAGGAATTTCTCGCATTGTATTATAATACTTGTATTCGGAAAATACATTTCGTAGTAAAGACATAACAGTAAGGTCTGTTTATGTCATATAAAGTTAATTAACTTTATGGTTTATGTCTTTATAATGTCTCTAATATCTTTTTTTTATGTGGAAAGTATTAGCTTGTAAAATGCTATTGGGAATAAAAACTTTTGCTCAACCATGCTTGATGCTTACAATAAGCTTACCAATATTAAAAATGTGAAAGTATGTATGTCTATCTATCTGCTTGTCCTTTATCTATTCATTCTTAAACCACTAAAGTGATTTAGACGAAACATTGATTTCCGGTGAATAGAGATATACACTGTTGACTCGAAATCAAATCAAAAACGCTCCTAGTTTTTCAGTTGTTTCGATTTCATTTCCTTTAACAACTTATTCGATATTAGCTGTTGCCCGCGACTTCGTCTACGTCAAGCAAAATGTGATAACAAAGATAGAAATTGTATTCCCTTTTTAGGGTTTCTTACCCATTACCCAAAATAATTATAGTAAAAATGGGACCCTATTACAGAGATTTTCAAGTCTGTCTGTCTGTCCGTCTCCAGGCTATATCTCAAGAACCGCACTAGCTAGATAGTTGACATTTTCGTCTATCCTTTTCTGTCTGTCATCTAAATTCAAGTAACACGAGATAAATAATGTTACTGAAAAGGTCTACGGTAAAATTGTTATTTCATTTTACCTTTTATTTTCCTAACATACTTTTACAGTATTCCTTTATTTTCCGTAAAGCGTGGTATAACGAACAATAACATTTTTCCTTTCTTCTTTTTTATGCACTTTGGTTATGGTTATTATACTTTTTGGAAAATCCGAAATAAAGAAACAAGCCTTACAGAAGTCGTTTATGAGATTTCAGTAATTATAAACACCGTTGGAAATATAATGATCTACGAAAAATTTCCCGTAACAATGGTTTTCCTCACGAAGTATAAATATTATTAGAAAGCTACACAAAAACACACTAAACAAATTATTCTTACCTACTATTCAGAATTCAGTATGCTATAGTATGAAGATCTATTTTATAAACCGTAAGCCTAAAAGTCCTTTGTGTCGAGAGGGGTTTGAGAGATATTTCGTAGAACTATCTATGACAGGGGTTCGGCGTCTTTTTATTTCATTTCCCTTTTGTGTTTGAGCAACACACTACGGGACGTTTTCGGGTATATCGCTTCAATTTCATAGTTATTGTGTTTAGCCGCAGAACGAGCCAGTTTCCTGTTCTCTTCGGTGGAAAATATGTTCAGCGTTTATCTGCCTGTTGCATCCTGTTTATATTTTTAAATATAAATGCAGTTGTACTGTGTATCAATTGGCATAAAAATAAATAGTCAACTTTTTACAGTGTTATTCCAAAATGATTTTGTATAGTCCTTTTTAACTATTAAACGATACTTTGTTACTTCATTCAGAATTCATTTTCACTAAAATATTTTATCGGCAAAGTTTGAACATTTCGGAAAAGGAAAACTCTACAAAAAATCAGTAGCCAATTTTTCATTTCCGCAGTGGAATAACTGCCAACAATATAATGAGTAAACGACATTAATTCATATACATTTCTATTTCTTCCGAAGGGAAAAGTAGTATATGAAAAATATCTTATTATTACATAAAAAATGTTAGAGCAACAAAAATAAAATTTAATATTATAATAATACCTACGTACTTTTAACATTAATATACACAATCTATTTCCGTTCTTACCCTCAAACTTTTTCCGAGAATTCCAATCGCATTTGTTCAACAGAACCTTACTGAAAGGCCCTTAACACAAGGGATGAAATATTAGATTCTTGAATATTTTGTATATTCATTTACTTAAACCGCCCTAAACTAACAACGAACTAAAACTACTTCCCTAGAGCTACTTGGCCGGCAACAACTATTTCAAGTTGATGAAAGAAAAATACAAAACCGTTACTAGCTTCCAATGGATACGAGCTGTATTGTACGAGTATCAAAAACAAATATATACTTTTTCAAGTACCCACGTAATTGCAGTAGTTACCTTGCAGTCTCGTATGATAGTTATAGAGGAGGAGGTACCTGTAATGGTTGGGTCATTTTTTTATAGAGCTTGATGCTTTATGCAATTACTTGGTATTATAAACAAAGTGACACCCCTAGATAACCGTAACCATATTTTTGCGAAAAGAAGTAGCTTGTAATGTACTCCATACCTTGTATTTTAATAATTAAAAAATCTGTCAATATCACAGTAATAATTTATAATATAACGTGTACTTATTCCACTTTTATCAATTAATTGTTTTTACAATAATTATTATGTTTCACACGACCGGTTTCGATAAAATCATCATCAATTTTATTTTTTTCTGTCTATATCAGTTTTAAAGCACATTGAATAAAAACAAATTCTTCTTTAAAATTTTAACACAACTTCACAAACGTTAGTTTTTAATTAGAAGATATTTATTACCAACAAGCCGTGCCATCGGGAAATCGCTAGCGTCTAGTTAAGCCTTGAGAGGGAATTAATATGTACAAACTCCTAAGTTATAGGAGCGATTATCTGGCTCAGATAACAAGAGGTCAAAGTGCCGTTATTCACACCAACTAATGACAAATTTAGTTAACCGTAATAGGGGCCAAACTTTGTTGGATGGTGATTGATTTTATGTAGGTCAGTTGAGCGATAACAAAGTATTATAGTGAAGTTAGAAAGACAATAAAAGTTTTGTTAACATTCTTTAATTTTTATTAGAGTTTGATTTAAATGTGTTCTTTTAGTTTACTATAATATTAAAATTATTACTAATCTATACTTCTATATCTGGTTTTCAAACTTTATACAGACATATTTTACTTGTTTTAAAAGTGGCTCAAATTATGGTTATTTAATTTAAAATAGGTATAATTAAATAAAGGTATAATAAAATAAAGGTAATATTTAAAAAAAGTTAATTTTTTTAAGATGGAAGGACGTACGAGAGATTTCTCAATATCTTTGTTACCTTCTCTTCACATTGGTTCTTAAAGTGTTCTTGACGCATAAGTTTTCGTAAGCAAAACCATTTTATTCTGGCAATTGCTTATGATATTCTTGCAAAGTCTTTAGCCAGAATTATCTATATATGCTCCGATTATCATTCCCGTAAGGGGTCTCTTAAAAAAGGTGTCTGCTCTGCAATTTATTTTAATGATAAATATATTCTGTAACTTAGGAAGAACGGCAGCTTATCAATGGATTTATATTTGACGAAGATCATAAATAACAGAAACTTAGACAAGCCGCTCTACTTTATACGATAGCTACGACCTCTATATTATTTGAATAATGTTGAATTAGATCGGAGAAGGCTCACGTACAATATTGCTTAGTGTGAGTTATTCTGAAATATTTTAGACAGTATATTATTATGATACAATGTCCTTAATTTTTATTTGAAAGTTTACTGGTTCAGGCTCCGAAACTACTGGAACAATTGTCGTGAAATTTAGCAAAGACATATTAAATAGAGCAGTCCACAGCAAATGACATAGATACCGCGGAAACTTTTTGTATATTATGTGCGGAGCCCAGCAGATAAGTTCTAATAAGACACATTTTTCTTAACAATGAACATTTTTTTTTCGAATAGGAATGTAAAACTGTACCTTTTCATAATCAATAATCATATCCCTCGCTGTGTTCACGAGAGCAGCAAAAAATTGGGATCAAAAACTATTATTTTATAACCAGCCCTTCAGTTCCTTGAATGTATTGGACGTATTGTTAAAAGGGTAAAATATGGGAGTATTGACGTAGCCTCACCCAAGCCGATCGGAAATTTTCCACTTCACTTGTTCTGAATGCTTATTTTACTATTCAGCAGCTTATGTGACTGATTATATGGACATGGCTAACGCTTAAATCCTACTCGTAATATTCAGTAGGAAGGTGTCGCCATTTGCTATTTGCAAGGATGCATTAAACTCTATTGCCTAGAAACTCACGATGTATGTATCATCTTTGAATTTTGAATAACAACTGAGGCACTGACATCGTGAGTTTCTACGACGCGACGTCGTGCCGTATATCGTGGCACGTCGTTACGATGTCACGACGTAGTTTTTTACGATACTCGTCGTAGATTCCCATGACGCGACGTCGCATCGTGAAATGACGTCGCATCGTGGTACGACACGACGTCGTATCGTGTTTATGTGTCCCGGCCCTAAGTTTGAAATATTATAATAAATTATTACTAGATGATGCCCGCAACTCCGTTGTGCCAAAATTAGTTTATCGCGCGGGAACCGTACATTTTTCCGGGATGAAAAGTACCCTATGTCATTTCCCGGGACTCAAGGTATCTCCATACCAAAATGCAAAATTGGTTCAGCAGTTTAGGCGTGAAGAGGTAACAGACAGACAGACAGATATTTAGACAGGCAGACACACTTTCGCATTTATAATATTAGTATGTATTATTATTGATGTGAATTTTAAGATAGGAACCAATTTCATACTTCTACTCTCCAATGAGCGGAATGTTCCGAAAATCGATGTAGGCGTGACAAAACATAAAAAAGAAAAGAAAACACGACATACTTAATATAATATTTTATATTACATCACTATAATATTCTATTATAATAACAAGAATGTGTCTTATTAATCTTATTACAATATACGATCCTCGTATGAGAGGGCGCTTATATAAAGGAATGTAGTGAATTAATGTTGAGAGAACTTCGTATTTCCATGCCGTTTATTATTTCAATCAGTTTTCTTGGCGAAGAATTTTAGGCTCTCGGTGGTGGTGTCAAAGTCTATTTCGCATTGCTCGCCGAACTCCTTGTACGATATCTGGTAGACGCAATCCATGGCGGCCTTTTCGGCGGCGCGCTGGGCGGAGGCGCTTGTGAATATGCCTCCCGTCACAGCGAACCCCAGTTCCTTAGCAAGGGACACCCTGAGGATATTATAGAAGGTTGATAAAAATATTCGTTTATAAGAAAACTGCCCTGAAATTATAATTAGTAGATTGCATTTTAAAGTATTTTTATATTTCTTCGCAGTGCAGCGACTGTTTTAAGATTAGCACGACTATCTAATCCTCTTTTGTTCATTGATGATTGTAAGTTTAGAATACTTTGTATTTAATATTTATTGCTATAAAACCATAAATTTGTTTATTTTATACAAATATAACAGTTGAAATATTTTTAAACAATATTTGTTCCTACAAATATAATAATTATTAAATCACTAACACATAAATCCTTGTGATACGATATTTATTCTAATTTCAGTGAGCTAAGTTATCCGTAAACAAAATTCTTCGCCGAAGTATTGAAGATCTTGAATCCCGTATTGTCTCAGAATCTGAAATACTCTCGTTAATTAGATTGATGCGATCGTTGTCTGCGATCTGGAATTTATCAAATTAGTTGTAAATCCATTTATAGATCCTTCTGTTGTTTGCGGTAAACAAATAACAGACGTTTCTTCTTACATTTCGTCAGTGTAAAGAGTATCTATTCCCAATTACCTTGTTTCTGACAAAGGTATAAGCAAACACCCAATGACATTTGAATTGATTGATGATGCATACTTATATTATCCTGAATGCGAAAGTGTTATCGTTATCTTACGCTTAAATAATTTAGAACCTTCTGAGATGTTTTATTTTCGGGGGGTATATCTTTTACATAAGATAATAATTATAATATTATACCCTCCCATTTTTCACACCACAGCCCAAATTAATATCGATTACTGACAGAACATTTTTTGCTTTTATATTAGTATACTAGATCTCTCACCTGCACTTCAACATCTCTACCGCGATGCCCAGAGCCCTGTATTCCGGCAGAACTGACAGACCGGCACCCATTAGGTATTTGTCCACGTCGTATTGCTCATATATTGCCGTGACCTTCGTAGCTTCGCTGAACATACGTAGAGATAGTTGCCCCGCTGTTGATTTTGGCTGAAAAATTGTATGAAGAACATTTAAGGCAATGTTGTAAAATAACTTTAAATTTATCTTTATCGCTGTGAAGACATAATATTATAGAGAATAGTCTGTAGAAGTAATCTTGTATATTATCTGACATTGAACTTGAACTTGAAATTGAAATGATGTTAAGGTTTAATAACACTTCTACAATTTTTTGTGAGGTATTACTGCAACGAGATATTATTATTGTTAAAACTTCCTTCTAGGGCTATCACAATATTATGATCTTTTGAAATTAAGACGAGATTTGTTAATTAGCCTCAACGAAATTTACAATTAGCCTTCTATAAATCTTTACTACCCATTTCCGTATAATTACTCAGCTATAGCGGAAATTTGCAAAGAAACTCGAGAGTGCTTAAAACGTCTCGGGAACAAGAGCAATATATTTTTCATATCATTCAGGGGCAAGGCGTCAATTTATAGCGGAATCGTGCTCGGCATTTCTTTGTAAACACGCAATTGTTGGAGCGCTCCCCTGGGCATTATTTACCGAATAATTTTATTGCAATGAATTATTTTGTTCGGACCATTATTGTGCTTTATGATCCAATTTTGATTTTTGATTAGGTTTTGATTCATTGGTTGCAAAATTTAAAGGAGCTTTTGAGATGATAAAGGATTAGTAAGCTGTACAGAGTGGATTGCAGCAACTTACATTAACTTATTTAACCATAACAAAAAGTCAAATAAACTGTCAAATACCTAGTAAAAGTCCATAATGGATGCCATATTTAAAGATAACCTTAACTTTAACATTAACTACGCATCTGGTACACCGTACAACCCACCCTTAGTAGTTTGCGATTTTATGCGCCAGCGATAATGAATTGATATAGTAATAATTGAAAAGCTACCAATACCAGCCTAGCACTATCATTACCAAAGCTGCATTGCAGCAATATTACTGTCATATTAAGCCCATTACATATCAAAGCTTTGAAATCATTATCGCTTAACCGAAATTAATAAGCGGTTTTATAATTCACTTATCATTTCGCATTTCGTCGGCATCGGTAATGTCCTTCGCTGTATAATTTTACAGAATATGTTAAATCTTTCATAGACCGATTTATTCAATTAATGAATTTCAATTCTACTTTATTAAACTTAATACGGATGAATATAAAAGCCATTGGGACTGGACATTTTCATTTAGTTTCAGTAAAATAACTATTCAATTTTGTCGGCACAATCATGGATACAAATTCGGTTTTTTCTAAACGAGAAAAAGCTTTAAAGCTATTAAGTAGCTACATGGATATTGGATACACTGATTTTTTTCCATATTGATATTATTATCAATGTAAGAATAATCTTTCCCTCCAAAAATCGAGTCCAAGTAAAAACGTGACCTAAATGTCACGGCATAATAGATTTCCTTTAAAGCAGGCCCTCGCACTTCGTCCCTGAGAAGTCTAAGCCAATATCCCCGCAAGCTATTATATTCTAGGAGTTTGTGCACTACACGGAATTTTACCATCCGGCGTTCATAACTTTCACGTTTGCTTTGCCATATAAAACGTAAGAAATCGGGACGCCGGACGGTAAAATAATAGAATTCCGTGTAGTGCACAAACGCCTTAACGATGAGAAAGTTCCTTGATTTCTCAAAGTGAGATGAGAGCTCGTACGCAAGGGACGTCCTATATTACCGGAATATGCTCCACAAAGTGGTCCCTCTCCTGAGGCATGCACATGTTGACTCCGACCAGCGTGCGATCTCCATCCACGAGGAAGCACGCCAGACTCATCCTCTGCTTCACGATATTCCTCAGCAGCACCCGGTACTCTCCTACCGCCAGGGGCTCCTTCGCTGTACCTGTCAGATTTTTGTTTAAACATATTACTTATCTTTTTCATTCATAAGCAATAATAATTTGTTACGTTACGTTTCCTAACATATTATAGGGAAAAAATGTACGCAAGGTAGAGACATAAGTAGCAATAGCTCAATGCTGGAAATTCTACATGCCCGATGCCGGGTTTGTAGTTTTCTGGTGAGGCTTTTTTGTAAAGGTCACATGAAATTATGACATCTAATTGCGTTAAAAATACTAAGGCATCCATTAGACGGTAGGTTTTGCTGTCAGTTTTACCACGGTCATGACTATAACTGATGGGTAACCTACCGTGTAAGAGCGTGACTGACGGTGATTGACGAAAATCTGGATACGTTCGTCAGTCCATCAGTCACCATCAGTCAAACATAATTCATGATTGACGGAATTGACTGACGCTTGCATGAGCGTATAATGGATGCCTAAAATCATCCACGTATGACGTAATGCAACGCAACCAATGACACCAAAAACATAGTGAATATTATTATATTCACCAATAATTCTAGTAAGCAATTAGTATGAATATGCGATTTGTTTGTAAAAGAAAATGTCTTCCATCTCGTAGAACGCATTTTCTAGCAGCAAGTAAACGATAACTGCACACTAAAAAATAAAATGTTAAAAGTAGCCAAATCGTGTCAGTAATTAAGCAATTACATTTTAATTATTCACTTGCTAATTTGGCGGTTCACTTGTACGTGTCATCGTTTTAATTATATTTACTTTACGTAAACTGCTCACTGTGTATGCAGAATTACGACGAATTAAATTCATAATTAATTAATATTTTAGTTTTGTGGGTTAATTACTTTTAATGACACTTTTTCAATTACTTCTTGTTTTTGAAGTATAATATTAAGTTCTAATAAAAGATCTAAATTGAGATTGATAGCTATACCTGCAGTAGTCCACCAAACATCTTCTCTAATGTAGTTTCCGAGCATAAACTCTACGGCGTCCTCCCAATACGATTCTGGGATATCTTCAACTACGAACGTCAGTTTATCTCCATTCTCCAAAATCCTTTCAAAAGTGGTCCAATTCTGTGGGTACTGTCGCGCAGTCATTATTTTTTAATGCCTTTAGAGGAATCTTAAAACACTTTTAAAGTGCTGGAGCTCTGAATCGAGTCTGAACTGCATTCGTTACGGGCTCGTATACAACGCCTAAGGTGGAGAATATCTGAGATTTTATTACGGCATATACAGCGTGTTCTTTGTAAAATATTTCAATTTAAATCTTTATTTATGCACATCTTTAGAATATTATTATTATAACTAGATAATATCTTGTTACGTGCTGTATATTATTAAAAAGAAAGCCATTAACTGGGATACAAAAATCAACTAAGTACCCTTCTAAAAATGTTTAAATAAAAATAAACAATGTAAATACTTATCGTATACAAAAGCAAACTTTACAAGATATTTCGTGAGATCATAGTTCATACAGCGATTTAATTTGTACAATCCCCTTAAATCTAGATGGAGATACTCGCAGCACTTCAATTATAGCAGCATGAAGCGGATTATTACGCGATTCGTGTAAGCAAAACCATTGTTTCAAACAAACCAAATACCAATATTGCCGTAGATATGAGACGCGGCTTGTAATCTACTTATTCGAGCATTTAGATTCACTCCACTTGGTTTCTGTTTCGTTTTTCTAAAGCGATAACATTTCGATATTGCGACCGCTACATGACCCTGTTAAAAGCTCTTTAGGATCACATGGAGTGACAAGAAAAATGAACGAAGATAAGAGTATATTAGTGACGAAATCAAAGATTTGTACGAGTAAAGATTTTTTGCTTTGTTCTAACGAATAAGAAAGTCTAATCTATTTTTAATGCCTTGTTGAGTTTGAGGGATAGGTACAGAACTTATTTCAGTATCAAATAAACTTATCAAATATTATGTAAACGTGATTCTGTCGGTCTGTCTGTATTGTGTTAGCTCTTCATGCTGCGCGGATTTCGATGAAAATAGGTAGAGATAATTTTTGTCCCTGGAAAGGACAAAGAATAGTTTCTGTCAGAATACAATTTTACTCCCGTATAATAATTGGTCATAACGAAGTTGCGTGCGCCACTTTATTATTAAATGTATCGTAGATAGTATAAAATTGAGGTCATTATCGTCAAGTATTTTTCACGTAAATTCAGGAGCATGACTCGTCTATTGTTATGTCGCAGAAAGAGGCCGCGGAGCGGGACAGAGAGGACGATCCCACGTCTCTGCCGCTCCGCCGGCGTAGGACGGGAGTGTGGAGGCGACGCTATGCGAACCTCCTAACTCTCGTCTAACGGGGCTCTGGGAGAGGATAGGAACCTCCCCGGCTAGCCAGTCCCGGCACCGAGGGGAACGCTTCAGTTTGCCTAAGCGTCCCCTTACCTTGGTGGAAGTCCGGTCCCTTTTGAGCTAGACCGGCCAGTCGTGGAGGGAGTCCCGTGTTTGTTAGATCCGGGATATCCCTCCTTTATACGGCTGAACGCGAACCGCAGGTGGTTTTAGTGAGTAGGAGTCTCACATACCCTCGGGGTGCTGAGCACATACCCAACCCGGGGGACCCATGATGGGTTTCCCCTGCGCATCAAAAAAAAGGAGCATGACGCGTCTTCTTGATATTGTGTTTGTAGACATCTTCAATGTTTACCGGATCCTGTCGCCTGTCGAAACACAACACGCTCGATTGTTGGATTAAGGAAAAAACAAACACATACAATGTTAATTCTTGAATGTAAATTCGTATCAATTACAATGAAGAATAAACTTTATTTTTAAGAAGTTTTACAGTATATTATAAACATCATTCAGTAGAGTAACTCAGTTGTATCCTTGAAATCAAACTTACACTTTACGAAGGCAAACTTACAGCACAGTATAATTACTGTACAGTTCCTTTTTTCATGTTATTTATAAATATTATACTAAATATGGAAAAATATTGTATCTAAAAATATTTATTTGTATAACGTTGGTCTTTCTCCTATTTTTGTAAGTTATAACGGTGCCTTAGGGCTTAGATTCTTATATTCGTATACAACATGACTGGTGAGACATTACCGATACTTATGGAGAGTATTCAGTACTCGATTCTCATTATAATTATGTAATAAAATTAGGTTCTTAATTTTTTTCCGAATTTCCCAAAAATAAATGAATCATGGATACTAAGTAAATTACGCGGCTAGGCAAGTAGGCATAATATGCGGCCGGTGCAGAGGCGTGCGCTACCAAAGAAACACCACACAACTACCCTTCCCGCGCGCGGTGTCCATGCGTTGGGTAAATAATTATTTAACTTTAAGCTACATTTACTCAGTGATCAATTGATATTATTTTTTTATATCATTTTTTTCCAACTAATATAATAGCCAAATATCACGACCTCGAGTATTGAACATGTCTCACCAGTCACGCAGTAGATTGAAAGGGTTATTCAATATTCTAATTGAATAAAATTGTGGATCATCATGTATAAGAAATGCTCAAAGAAGGTCACGACAAAGTATTCCGATTTCTGTTAATGATCCGTGTATACAGCTGCGGTTATCTGTATTATTTACATAATGCACTATCAAATACAAAATATAAGCGCCATCGAAATCGAATACTACGAATGTAATATTAAAAACGTAAAGGTGGTTACTGGTTGTATTTGTTAATTATCATTGATTCTGTCTGTATATCTGTCATACTCTAACAATAGAGGATAAATATTTGATGAAATTTATAAGTAATTAATATAAAAGTAATAGAGTCAAACTTTTCAAAAACACTGTACTTATACTCTAACGACTTAGAAAAAGATTTAAAATTGGCTAGGCTAGCAAGAAGAAATCTTGCTTGCTGTTATTAGTTATTACAGATGGATGGTAGGCAATTCTCTACTACAGAGCAGAAACAGGCATCTTGGTCGCCACGAATACTCATCCACAGAGGAAATTCGTGACACCAACCCCAACCACATCGTTCAATTTATGAGCAGTATTGGGCTGGGGATGATACTCTAATGCGAAGGAGTCACAATAGATCCTTATGGGTCGCAGTGACGTTAGGGCTACAGCGACCTGCCTTCTAAAAAAAAATGGTAGGTAAGGATACTGTAGGCTATATTATTTTTAAATAAAATCTATTATTTCCAAACCTTCGTACCGCTAAAATAAAGCTACATCTATAAAAATGAAAAATTGCATACGAAAAAGAAAAGAAAAGGTTGTCTATTAGTTCAAGGCAAACATTTCTAAGCGTTCCAGAACAAGATTAATTGATGCCGATAGTGACGTTGGTTACGGAGTCTATCTCAAGCGCTTAATCCCGTTCTATGCGGGGTTAGGATTGGCTTGGCTAGGACACAATGACGTTTGAGTTTCCACATGAGAGCCCAGCGTTTCGATTAAAAATTAAGGCTTGCTCCCCCCTCTTTGTTTTTGTTTTGGGGTGACTGGTGGGTTTGTTAAGCTTTACGTATTTTTTGTTTAATATGCATTGTGATGAGTATCAAATTGACATAATAATAATTAAAAGGTGGCTCAGTTTCTTGTTTAACTTGCGAATGTAACCTTCAACAATTATGGCTTTATGAGTTTTTACAAAAAATTAAAGTGTACCAATTAATAAACGTATTTTGTGCAACTCAGCTTCCACTATTATCTGATTTAGTACACGCCTTCTAGAGCACACCTGCAACTCATTGAAAGGTCTTACGTGGCCGTACTAATATAGAAATGTTATGCGTTGTCGTTTCTTAATAATAGCATTGATTCTTGGAGTACGCCTATTGTGCGCTTAACGAAATTTGTGCTTAATTTCCACTACATAGAATTCATTATCCTCAGGTTCAGCACCCGTCTCCTGGAGCATACCTGCAGCTCGCTGCAGGGGAAGCGAGTGGCGGCACTGCTGGTGTGCGGCGGGGGACCAGCTGCAGCCGCCGTGGTCAGCGCCGCTGCCCGCGCCGGCGTCCCCGTGCTGCGAACTACACCCAACTACCTACAATTCTCTTACACTCTTGCTAATGTAAGTTCATTCTAGATACTCTTGCTGCTCAATTAAATGATCAAAAACATACAAAAGTAGATAACTTTCATAGCCCATGTTATTATGGCTATGATCATGAATATGACTGACGCTTGACATTCTGTCTACTCTGACTAAAATATTGCCATCTCATTTGTAAGATCAATAGTTATAGGTAAGGTTTCAAATACAATATTATTATCATTAATTGTAAGATATACAATATATACTGACATAAACACATACAAATTATAAAACACTAGCTGTCCCGGCACGTTGTTTTGCCATAATATAAAGTATTTCTACTTCATCAGTTGATACAAAATCTTACCCCCTCTTTTGACCCTAAAGGGGTGTGGGGGGGAGATTTTATACACCAGATGTTAAGTTGGAAAACACATTAAATAATATGAAGTCCAAGAAAAATGTTTGATACAAAATCTGACCCCCTTTTTGGTCCCCTTAGAGGGGTGGGGAGGGGAATTTTATACACATGTTAAGTTGGAAGCAGACAAATATATCTACGAAAACCGTATGCAAATCGGAAAAGTAGTTTTTGTGTTATATACAAAAGTTTGATACAAATTCTGACCCCTCTTTTGTCCCCTTAGAGGGGTGGGGAAAAATTTTTTTATACACCAGATGTTAAGTTGGAAGAAGACAAATATATCTGCGAAAACCGCATTCAAATCGGATCAGTAGTTTTCGTGTGATGCTGGAACAAACATACAGACAGACAGACAGACAGACAGACAGACAGACAGACAGACAAAAAACTAACCACAGTTTTGGCTTCTATAGCGATGTAGTGACACCCCCTGCTTATTATTTTTTGAATATCTTTAATGTACAGAATTTTCATTTCTACAGTTTTATTTTAAGTAAGTATAGATAATAAACTGTATTTTTAAAAAGATAAAACCGACTTCAAAATTGTACGTAATTGAGACTTAAAACTTCCTATCTCCAAAACTACTGAACCGATTTTGATGAAACTTGCACCATTCCCTAAGTTGAACAATACCTGGTACAAAAAAGAATCACTTAAATCGGATTTGTAGTTCCGTAGATATGCGTGCACAAACATAAAAACATACATACATACACTTTTGAAATTTGGCACATTTGTCCAGAAGCTGTCATAGATTAAAATATGCTAAAACTGGGCAGTTCTGGAAATATTACATACATACGCGTCGAATCGACAACCTCCCTTTTTTTGAGGTCGGTTAAAAATTACTAAATACTTAAATTACCCAAATGTTTTTTTGTTTGAGTTTGCCGTAGTCTATTTTATACCCAAAATGGAGTTCCAACATTTAGGAATTCCAAGTAATATTATTTCTTTAACGAGTTCAGGTTGTTTGTTTAAAATAAACGTTATCCTTAGCATTACAAAATGTATATCCTGCGGAAATTCTGTGATGAGTTTTCCGTAAACCAACAAAAACGCAAAGATTTAAGATGGGATGTAATTTTCTAGTAATTGCGATTCGATGACTGAGCTTCGTTCGATGACTGGATTTTGGGACAAACTTCTCTATAATCTGAGTCTAAGATTTAGTACAACATAAACATAGTCATCAGGCAGTATTACTACAGTAATAATATGAGTTTGATGCCACAAAATACTACTAGTGCGGTAATTCCAGTATTTGATTCCACAAAACTAGAACATCTCGTTGGACTTGCATTTGAAAAGTTTCCAGCTGTTGTATAATATTATCAATGTTATGATTTATAAAAGTGCTTTCAATTTTTATCATAACTTCACTTTTTATTACTTTCTTTATGCCGTGAGGAACTAGGTCGAGTAGGTACATATAAATGAAATGCTACTCCCGAAGGCTTTTCTTTTATTTTAATTTATTATCCAATACCTTTAAGAGTTTTACGAACGAGTGTGCCAGATAATGTATTTTCTACTGATTACATGCATTCGGATTTCCGAATACGGAGAACTAATTCGGAAAACGTGTTTATGCGGCCAGACACGACGTGACACATCAAGCGCAATACACACTGAGCCCGCCGGGCAGCCGACAAAGCCCGGCGACACAACCCGGCGACCTGGGGGGTTATTATGAGCTCTTATATCCAGCCAGTTTCCAGCCAGTTTACAAGCCGTGTCTATGCAATGGCCTGTAAATTGGCCTGTAAACTGGCTGGATATAAGAGCTCATAATAACCCCCCTGTAATATAAAAAGAATGATGTCGGCAACATGCGCCCGCGTGTGTTACCCGCCGACATGTTGGCGGCTTGGGTACGCCTGTGCTCAGTTGCCCGGCGGCACAACCTTTATAGACACGCGGCAATCACTGACCAATCACTGACTACCATATAAATTTCTTATCTCAAGCCGCCGACATACCGCCGATCAAATTTTCCGACTTGTATAATGTGAAGCCGCCAATTACTAGACCGCCGACAAAAAGTTGCCGACATAATATTATGTCGGCGGCCCGGCGGTCTCAGTGTGTATTGCGCTTAATGACGTGTTAAAAATATGCGTTGAAATATGAGACTTGAATACCGTTAGATTTAAACTAAAAAATAAAGCTTGTATATAAAACTGCAAAATATAACTTCAATTACTGCCCATCGGAAAACTGTTGTAACATTTTCACCATTATTTATTTCGAACAAGGTTTTACTGTTGAACGAGTGCGCTACAAATGGATTGACTGCTCTGAACTTAATTAATTTATGGAGCACTAGCGACCTGCCCCGGCGTCACGCGTGTATAAAATATAAAGCCACTGAAAAAAATGATTCAAATCGATAGCCTATGATCCTTTACGTGGTCTACTTCTTATCTGTGCCAAATAACATAAAAATTGCTCCAATAGTTCGTGAGATAAGCCCTTTCAAATAATTTCCCCCGTTTTTTCCACATTTTTCTATTAGTATTAGCGTGATTAAATAAAGCCAGCCTTCTTCAAAGAATTGGGTTTTTTAACACTGAAAGAATTTTTCAAATCGGACCAATAGTTCCTGAGATTAGCGCGTTCAAGTTAGCCCTTTCAATTAATAATTTTCCCCGTTTTTTCGACATTTTTCTCTATTTCTTCGCTCCTATTAGTCTTAGCGTGATAAAATATAGCTCATAGCCTTCCTCGCAAAATGTACTTCAAAATGTTTCATTGTTAAATGAATTTAAAACTTGTATTTAAAAATTCACTGTTGTTCTCATCAAATCCATATGAAAATAAATATGAAAATAATAATATTATTTTAATTTTTTTTTAATATTCTTTCATTTTAATTTTTAAACATGCGTTAAGCATAATAATATATATTTTCTAAAATATACATCAGCAATCCACGAAAGGCCATTTAAATACAACGTATCTCAAAATATAACGACGGGTACTTAACCAGACTGATCCCCATTTATTTTTTACATTTCTAGCAACCCGAGGTGGCGATGATAATATCTTCAGTAATAGAACCAATTTTTCACCATAATATATCAAATATAAATTTAAATAAAATTGTAACGATAAAATCTCGGTATATTTAGACATTAATGCTTACAAATTTGTCTATGATGCTATTTATGTTGGATAGTATTCGTTTAGTAGTTTTAACGGTTTTAAGAAAAACAGTTCCTAAATTTTTGATACAACTATGCCAGTCATTAAATAATAATGTATTTGCCAAAAAGATTATTGTTTTTTTTTTTTACTTTTAGGACATTCTTCCACTGGAGATACGTCTGGAGATAACGATAAAAGAGATCCTTCATGCTTTGAGGTCAGTAAACTTATTCTTACATAGTAAAGAATGAAGAAAGCTAGGGGAGGCTTGAAAATCACAAATAATATTAAATTCTCCTTACTTAGTTAATATAAATTATTTTTTACAGAGCCACTCTTCTTCACGCACATTGGCATTCTTTTACTTTACTCGCTGAAGAGGACATATATTTGACCTTAACACTACATAAGGACTTGTATTCAATACTCGCTTCTCAACCTCTCAACCCGAAATGGCTCTCTCTTCCGACTAAATACACACGTCGTGCTATTTTCAGGTAAGAAAGAAACAAAAAGGTATGTAAGTATAGTAAACAAAAGTTATGCAATAGCTTAAAAATAAAGTAGTAAAAAATTCACATCATAATAATATTTTAACCATGGATCTGATGATAAAGTTATAAATGAGCACAATGATAGGGAGAAAGCACAATGAGAGAATGTGTCGCTTTGTTCACATGAAATGCACTCTGTGTCATTAAGCCCACAGTCGTTGATAAATCACTTGACATACTCGCGCATGCACAATGTCACTCTAAATTGCCTAGTGCCAGTACGTATCTCGTTTTATGATCATCTGATAACTGTTGTACAGTATTTTCCATGTATTTTCACTACCATGGCATAATATTAATTTGTCCAATTGATGTCCAATCGCAAAATATTTATTATATTAGCACTAGTTTACAAATCCGTGTCTGGTGATGAATGTATTGCAACAACAATCAGAGTAGAATTAATGTCGTGTACCTTATTAAAAATAAAATATATTTAATCAAATGCATCGAGGTCAAAATCATTGCATACATTTCAAATAATCTCAACGATATTTTTATTTTTGAAATACATCACTAAATATTTGATACCAAACTGATATAGGTCGGGTAAATATTGTTCTTTTTATACGAATAAAATGAATTTTTGTGTTCACTTTTTCATAAAGTCTGTTATTTACCTTCTTCTTTTGTAGGCGACTGGCTGAAATATCAAGATTGACCCGAGGTGTTGTGGTCTTGATATGCGACGCTTATTATGCCAAGCTTGTGATGAACGAAGCTAAGCGTCTTAATATGCTCGACGGACACTTTTTCTGGCTTTGGATTGACGCATCGAAGGAATTGAATTTATTTCGAGACACTATTAATAGAACGAACTTTTCCGAAAATAATGATTTAAAATTTGAAAGCCTAAAAAGAATGGACGATATTTTATCCAATGAATATGTAAAACGCATGAAACGACTAGAGGAAGACAATAATTTGTTAAAGAAAGAGAAGCTGCCTGATGCCTTGGGAAATCTTAATGTTATTTCAAATACTAGTATAGATAAGAAGGAATCTTTACATGAAAATAATAGGTCAGAGATTTCAAATTCTAGTCGTTATAGTAGAAATGTAAAAAAAAGTGAAACGCACATGAATAGTAATTTAATGAATATAAATAATAGTAAATCTTATGGTACTAGTCTTAATATTAGTTCAGAAAGTGTAAGGAATCATAATGTACATAATAAAGGCGTTGAAACTTCTAAAATTAAAAACATCTCAAGTGAGAAAGAAAATATGTCTTTACTTGGTAGGAATAAAAGTAGAGAAACTAGTTCTAGTAAACTCAAAAATGAGTCATTTAATAAATATGTAAATAGTATAAATACAAAGAGTTTGTATGATACACGAAGTATATTATTGAAAGAAAAATTAGGTAGCTACAATGATATTTCAAATGTTAGAGATAATAGCATATTATTTTCAAGTGATATTAGTGATTTCATGGTGAATCCCACGGTGCATACTTCTACAATGAATAGAGTAAGAGAAAGATTAAATTTAGAAGAAAATCATTTTATGATGGATCAAATCTATGATGATATCGATACAAGAAAAAAAGAAAATGTATCTACTGTTATAAATAACCTTCCTATAGGTCTACTGGCATTGTATCCGCAACCTCAGAAAATCGGTAAGTAATTATTCCTCTCTTCAATTCACTAGGGAGATGGCAACAAAAATAATAAATGCCGGGAACAGCTGCTGTCGCTGTTTTAATAAGCTTTACAATTGTAGGCTCGAACATAATACAGTGCAAACATAGAGATTATTATTTTTTTAAAGTTGCTTACTTCACATACTATTTTGCAATAGTAATAACTGTGTTTTATTAAAAAGATAAAACCGACTTAAAAATTGTACGTTAATTAAAACTATCTATCTCCAAAACTACTGAACCGATTTTGATGAAATTTGCACTGTTTCCTAAGTTGAACAATACCTAGTACAACAAAAAAAGAATTACTAAAATCAGACTTGTAGTTCCAGAGATATGCGAACACAAACATAAAA
Source organism: Plebejus argus (assembly GCA_905404155.3). Taxonomy (NCBI): domain Eukaryota; kingdom Metazoa; phylum Arthropoda; class Insecta; order Lepidoptera; family Lycaenidae; genus Plebejus; species Plebejus argus. Next base: position 6,624,926 of record FR989937.1, on the reverse strand, counting down.
ACATACATACATAGTACATACATACCTACATTTTTTAAATTTGGCACATTTGTTCAGACGCTGATAATATAGACTAACATATTATACAAAAACTGGGCAGCTCTGGAAATATCACATACATATACGCGTCGAATTGATAACGTCCTTTTTTTGAAGTCGGTTAAAAATATGTTTAAAATGTAAACATTTTACTAAGTGTTTTTTTATAGATGCAACTTTTGCAAGGGCAGCTGTTCTATTAATAGTCGGTGCTCTTCGAAGAGTGCTAAACGCCTGTGATGCTTGGTCGGCCCAAGCCCAGTTCTTTAGCGATGCAACAGCCTCGTGTTGGAATGAGGCGAGTGATGCAGCGACTGACTTTTCCATGGAGTTTGTTAGGTATGAACATATTAGTTTTGTTATCTTCAGTACAAAGTATATTATATTAGTGGACAATATCACTTACCTAATGTCACTATATCACTCAATAAAAATATATCACTTAAATTTCAAGCATGAATAATAATAATTAATGTCCATTGTTCATACCAGTTTTTATTGAGCACTATTCTAGCGGTAAATAATAATGTAAATAGGGCTTATTAAAATATAATATACACTGATCGTTCCCAAATTCTTACCCTGGTAACCAAAATATTCTATTGAAAAAATTGGGTAATTAAAATGGCCTTCCTTGTTTGAACTTTACCCTGACAAGTTAAATTCCTTGTCATTAATTACAATGCGCGTCAAACCCAACTTGGATCGATTAATTATTTCTAGCAGCTTTACAAGATTCTTATTTTTAAAGGCTGATTAATTTCAAGCTATGCTTTGGACATTAAAAATAATATAAAGAGGTAGGTAAGATTAAAAGAAAAAATATAGCGAATAGAGAATCTATCCAATCCTATCCAACGAACATCGAACAAGGGTAAGAGCATCATCATAAAAGTAAATTGAGTGGCGAGTCCGACAATATAGGATAACTTTTACGTTCTTGTATCTTAAAGACGTGAGTTCTTTTATATCGATTGTAATATTGCTCCATAAAATCTCGCCTTTACTATCCACTGGGCTCCCATTAACTTTAAAATCTCCGAACAACTGGAGAATAATAAAAACTAATAAATGAACTATAGTATGACGTAACAATACTGAACATATTTTATTTCTAAAATATTATAAAGGCCAAAATATTTTTATATACTTACGGCCTTACTAATAAACGTTGTTTATACAGCGTTTATTAGTAAGAGGATTAATATTTTCCTAACGTTGTTCTCCATTTTGGTTCATAAAATACATAATATGATTTCGTACCAAATTTAAAACGAGAAACAAGATTTTTATTAACAATAAAAAAAAATCAGCGGTAAAACGGTATTATACAAAACTATACCGATGTAAAATTCCAATAAGCCTCATTTGACTTTGACAAGGGTATAATTATTATATTCCATTGTAACCACGGCGCGGACGACGCTCCGTCATTCTACGTATTGGATTTGAGTTGAGAGGAATCTAAAATTCATTATTCCATGATTTGGTTTATCAAACAATTTAAAGACCCACATTGATTTAATTAATTTTTGTATCCTTAGACTATGTAGCTTTAAGATTTTAATTTTAATGTGTAATGGTCTTATCGTAATAGTAAGGTCGTTTAAATGTTATAAACAAGTTTACGGCTAATTTATTTATGATCAGAAACTATTCTACTTTAGTTTAGTTACAGCTTAGTTCACTAGCTGTTCAAAGCAGTGTTAATTCTTTATTAACTGGATCATAATATCCTCAAGCGTTTGACCTGGTGTAACTTGTTCTTAGTGTAACGTCAAATAAAATATGCAGGAGGTTCTTGTGAGAACTTTACTAATGTCCTTTCATCCCTCCTATTTCATACAACGTGTATATATACCCATAATGATTATGTCTCAAATACCCGTATAATTACTTGCTTAAAATGAGTATCTGCATTGGAAAATAAATAAATTCTAACTTGGAGATAAATATTAAACATAATACTTCTAATTTAGTTATCTTTTTCCGTTCTGTTCTGTATTTGTTTCCCCATTACCGCAATGCCAATCGATATTCTAAACATCGTAAACTATGGTAGAAAGCATAATGTATTTGTTGTGTTTGTTTATTGACAGTGACTTATGAGCCCTTAAATTTTATACAAAGAATATTAGTTTACCGAACAATCCGACAGCGTCGTCGTAGCTCGGGAGTGCCACAGGGCTCGATTTTTGGCACCGAGCCAAAGGCTGCATGAGTCGACGGAACGATGCCTATCTATTGACATGATAATGGATAATTTTTTGCTTCATCCAGAAATAGGGGTAGATAAATAGGTCAGGTCAATCGTGGCGAGCTGGAGTTCCCGAAGTCGTTTATCTTGCGTCCACCAAATGTCAAAAGAAAGTAAAGATATTGATTCATCGTGATTATCCGGTTTAGATCTAGTCGTTTTCGGTACTACTACTTTGCTATTTTAACAATTTTTTTTATAGAGTCATAGAGAGCAAGGAACCTAATTAGTATACCTAAAGTTAGAAATTATAAAAAAAATCTCTATTTTGGCGGCAAGATATGAAACAAATATGTGCTAACTGCTAATCGATAGTACGTACATCGAAATACAAATAGGAAATATATTTTGGTAAATTGTCGTAACTGATACGATAAATAATAGTTATAAAAAAATCTTGTAAATTAGAAGTTTAATATGCTGTCTCAATGTTTCAGTGTAAGAAGTAACTAAGAATTCAAAAAACTGGAAAAAATATATTAAACGTAATTTTTTTTGTAAATTTGCTATAATTGTATGTAATAAATAATCAGCCAAGTGCGAGTGGGACTCGCGAACGAAGGGTTCCGTACCGTTATAGAGCAAAAATAGTCCAAAAATTGTGTTTTTGTATGGCAGCCCCCCTTAATTTTTTATTTTATTTAAATATTATTAATAATTATATTAAAGTACAATTATATTTAAGGCCTTCGTGAAAGTTTCAAGTGCTTACCTCTTATCATTATTGATTACGAGCAAAAAAGGCCAAAAAAATCACGTTTGCTGTATGGAAGCCCCCTTTAAATATTATTTTTATTTTTATTTTAGTAATTGTTGTTACAGCGGCACCGGAAATACACAATCTGTGAAAATTTCAGAACTCTAGCTATAGCGGTTCTTGAGTTACAGCCTCAAGACATACAGACAGACAGACAGACGAACAGACATCGAAGTCTTAGTAATAGGGTCCCGTTTTTACCCTTTGGGTACGGAACCCTAAAAAGTAGGCTCCAACTGGTGTCTAATAATTATTTTATTGTAGAACTAAACTTAATACAACACGTCCTGGCTTGAACCGTACACACTTGTGTTTGTGGCATGTTTGACTCAACTTCTATTCGTTTAGTTGTTTGCTTATTCAAATGCAGCATGCAACTTTCAACTTTGCTTTCCAGTAAATTTCATACATTACAATCAAATTATATGTCCGCTGGAAAATATTATTTTGAGAGAGTCATATAATATTTAATTTAAGGAAAATAACATGTAACGATATTTTATTCTTGGCCAGTTAGGTTTTGATTTTAATATTTACTTGGTTGCAAATAAAGTTTGAGCTTGAGTTTTAAGTATTAAGATAGATTTGAAGAAACTGATAAAGAATAAATATTAGGCTATAAAGTATTTTTAGAAAAATCGATAAGTCACGTAATTACTAAGAAAACCTTTATCACGGTACAATGTAAGTTGACATCTAAAATTTAGTACTTAATTTATTAATCAGAAAATTTGTTTTAGGGAAATGAGAATTACTGCAGCGACTGTACTGGCAGATGGGAGTGATTATCCGGATCATATTCTGACAGCGACATTTTCTTTCTTAAATTTAGTTCAGAATGAAAAAGGTGGCAATAAATGGCAGGAAGTAGGGCATGTATTTGGCCGAAACGTAAAACTCCATACTATTGTATGGCCAGGTGGCCGACTGGTCGCACATGGCCAGTCATCAGGTGCTAGAACTATATTTAGGGTGGTCACTGCCTTAGCTCCACCTTTCGTGATGGAAGGAGAACTCGATGAAGATAGACAGTGCCTTCGCGGACTTGCGTGTCATCGTCCACAAACGTCTGACAAAGATAATCTAACTCTCGTATTTAACGAACTCGAAAGAGAAAATGAACAAGACACAGATGATTTCTTTTTTCCAACATCCAAACCAAATGTATTCACCAAAATGGCTACTCATTGTTGCTACGGTCTAGCAATGGATTTACTCGAAAATATTGCTCAAGAATTGGAGTTTGATTTTCATTTGTACATCGTGGAGGATGGTTTATACGGGTCCAGAAAGCTATTAAAGCCTTTCCCAGTACTCGGTGACACGAAAAATATTGACGCGGAGAGATGGTCAATTCATGAAGATTACCGGTCCCAGTACCGAAGCAGTTACGATGAATGGAACGGAAATAGAAATAAAGAAAAGGGTTCCTTTTTAAATGAAAATTCAGATGAAAATCCGGACAAATGGGACGGTATTATTGGAGATTTGGTTTCCGGGGCTGCCCATATGTCGTTTGCAGCTCTTAGTGTATCTTCGGCTCGTGCGGAAGTAATCGACTTCAGTCAACCGTATTTTTTCAGTGGTGTGTCAATATTAGCTGCGCCGAATCAGAGGCCAGATATACCCTTGCTTGCTTTTCTGTTACCGTTCTCACCAGAGCTTTGGATAGCAATATTTACTTCTCTAAACATAACAGCTATAGCTGTTGCTATATATGAATGGTTATCACCGTTTGGACTGAACCCTTGGGGAAGACAAAGGTCGAAAAATTTCAGTATCTCCAGCGCTCTTTGGGTCATGTGGGGATTGTTGTGTGGACACTTAGTAGCATTTAAAGCACCCAAAAGTTGGCCTAACAAGTTTCTGATTAATGTGTGGGGTGGATTCTCTGTGATATTTGTCGCCAGCTACACTGCCAATATAGCTGCTCTAATTGCTGGCCTTTTTTTTCACAACGCTGTCGATGACTTTCAAGGGAGGAGCAATGTAAGTAAAGTTAGCTAATATGACATTGTTATAAAAGCGCGCTACTTTATACCTAAAAATTATTCCTCCTAGAAATAAAAGTACCTACCCTGTATATAATTCGTTTATCTAGTATTACAGAATTGAATTTCTAAGATGATCTCAGCATATCTTGCCTAAATTCGAAAAATATTTCCAAGAACGTGTTGTACAGTTTGCAAAGTGTTCTATATTATAATGAAGTTTTATTATTCTAGTGGCTATCGTTGCGGGTCGGCACGCCGAGATCCTCGGTGTCAGAATATTACGTCCAACGGAATAATCCACATCTGGCCCAACAAATGCGTCGTTATGCGCTTCAAGACATCGAGGAAGGGATTCAGCGGTTAAGGTCCGTGATCTGCTTAGCATATATCCACAGTTTACATTCATAATTATCAAAAATTAAAACACAAATTGCCTTTAAAGATAAATTTGTGTATAAATTGTTACGGAGTCGTGAATCTTTTGAAATACTACAGCTTATTTCAAGTGGAAATAACAAATTATAATGTAAATGAACATGAACCTAAATTGCTGTTGACAGTAAAAATATTAAAATAATACTATGAGGTATAATATTATTAATACACGATACTTTAACAACAATATTATATCTACAATTAACTTTGTATCCAAAAATTATGCCAAAAGCCGTAGCCCACCGACACGTCTTCTAATCAAAGTTTTGATATATAAAAGCGCCTTCCAATTTGGTAAATTCGTTAATATACATACATATACGTTTACAACGAGTAAACAACTGAACAAAACAATGTTGAAACTTTGCGACATAACCTTCACTATTAAAATTAAGTTGAAAATTCGACGCAACTTTTGTGATTGGCCTCAGTAAGCGGGGCTCGGGCTTAAACGGTTTAACGGTAATTGTAGTTAGTACGGGGCACCTCGTTGTTAAAACACCTCGTTTAATGCACCATTTGCATGGACAATTTTATTTCTCGCATGCACTTTAAAGCTGAAGGATTCTTTAACGTCTTTTTGTAAAACCGAGTTATTCAGATTTTTCAGTCCTGTTTCATATTATCTCATTGCGTTATTGTTTTCGTTTAATGACGTTATTAAATTTAATATTTCAACAGTGATAACAGTATCATAAAATTATCTTTTAATATTGATATTTTTCATTACTTAAAATATTATATAAAACATACAGTAGGTATCCTCTATTTCCTATTAAATTGTCGTATAGGGAGAAGGGTCGACGTGTGCTCCTAATGACATTTTCGTTCCGGCCTCGGAAGCATCTCGGTCGGAATAGACGGTTAGTTACAATGCCTCGAGTGCCAGGAATTCTAGTATGTAATGTTTTGGTTAAATTATGAAAATATTAAAATTAAAAAAGTGTTATGTTATATAAATATAACTAAAGTAACTAAATTTAAAATACTAAAAACCAAGTATCATAATATTAAGAAATACCGAGTTATTAAGCTTGTTCCGAATCTAAAATCCGATATGAAAACTAATATTATGTTTAATCCTGTATGATAAGGAAATGAAATCCTAGTTAACAATAATTGTGATTACAGGAACGGAACGTTGGACCTTTTGATTGCGGATACACCTGTGTTGGACTATTATCGGGCCACCGATCATGGCTGTAAGCTTCAAAGGGTAGGGGACCACTCTCTCACGAAGGACACTTACGCCATTGGGATGGCCAAAGGGTTCCCCTTAAAGGTAATAAATATTTCCGTTAAGACTTATTTGATATGCCAAAGTAATTATTGTTTCTTTTCTGATTTATAAATAAATATGCTTTCAAGAGTGCCTCTGGGCGCTGTACCTTCGTCAGGCTTAACTTTAGTAACATTTAGAGTTATTTTTCACCTTTTTAGAAAAGCCTTTTTAATTACAAGAACTATTTATAATATTATATTATCTTTGACGTCATAATCATTCATTATTTTACATCTATTAATCAACACTTTTTTACTAGAACCAAAAATTTAGTTGCTATAATATAATGCATAAATGGTAAAATCGGGCATAAATTATTATTGAGGGCTTAACTGACGAGTGGCAATTTTACGGATCATTACATTTCAATTATCTGCGTGTGGTTAAGTGCTTAAATTGAAAATATAAAAGGTGCACTGTAGTATAAAACAATTCTCAGAATTTTCGGATTTTATGGGCTTGTAATGATAATATTATATTACCTAGTAGTCATTAGATATTATGCAATTCGCAAAGCACCTCTGGCAAACAAAACTTTGACGTGATAATTAACATTAATAAAATATAAAAATAGGCGCATTAAAATCAATTACATTAAAACGTAGTATGCAATACTTAATACTATTTTCTAATAACACGATCACAAATAATACTATCGAAAGACGAGTCCTAAAACAAGCGATCCGAAAACGAGCGAGTTTTAAATGTCAAACTTTCGCCATTACACTTTAAAACTATATTTCAAGTAGCCATTTAGAAACGTATACAGGTGAAGGTGGAGCTGAAAAATTCAGGGTAATATAGCCCTTAAGTGTAGGGTCAGCTATTACTTTTATTGCCTATGAGCTCCTCTACTTTACTGTGAGACTTTTAGAAGGGCCAGTGAAACTACTCGAAGGAATATTATCATTATGAATCTAGAACTCTTCATTTATAACGCTTTTGGGTTGGCACGACCTCTTTTTAAAGGATGTGCATAAATATTGCTTTCTATAAACATTTTAAACGCAGTATTTCATAACAAATTTAGTTACGTTACGTGGGGATGTAATTTTTGACACCTTAAGAGCATACGCTAACACTTTTTTTCTATACAAACGTATTCCCCGATTTCCTCCCCGGATAATGAGTCTAGACAAATGATTTTTTGATACAATATTGGGATCTGTAAAAACTATGCCTCTACGTTCGAGATTTTTTTAATTTACTAATCATTAAAAAAATATGACTCTTTAAAAATGCGCAAAAAATTAATGTTCCGTACCCCGCCAATCAACCGACCATAAAACAAATTTGAAAGATCTTTAAGATAAAATAAAAACGTAGAGGCATAGACTCATCTTATCTGAAGATATTTAAAAGAAAAATTATTAGATAGGCTCTATTTTGAAGGAGGAGTCAGAGGAATACATTACCTCGATTTACTGTATCTGTCTCTATCACAATACACGTGCCAGCGCAGGGTGCAGCGTGATGGCAATAGTTTCTTCGTTCAAATTTTGCCGTACCCGCGTTCCCTCTTAATTATGTACTTTATCTTTTACTCTTTAAAATGATTTGTATTCGTTGCTATTTAGTCCCTGTGAAAATAAGTGAAAGACAGTAATCAAATAATAATATTTTATTATGTTTTTATAATCCTGGGATATTTGGGCGTCCTAATATAATAGTATATTATATTAAAAAAAACGGATTCAAGTTAAGGCTTTTAATCTAAATCTTCAGCATCTGTTTTTCAGAGTTCATCGAGTTATCGTTTAGCGTTTTTTATGGAACACTAAGTGACAGCTAAGCGATTTTAGATCTTATGTACTTTAGATTAATGATGAACACAATCTCGCTAATGGCGTGATCGATGCATGTCATATACGTTAACGTATCTCCCGTAGCTTACGTCAGGGATCAAAATGGAGTTTCTCAGAAAATGTTTGAGGATTTTACGTTAAATTCAGCTTACTTAGAATTTCTTAAATATTTTTCCTGAAATTATATCAATCTTCTTAATATCTTTTTTAAACTTAATTATGTACTATTGTATGAGGGTAAATAATTAATTGGTAGCATCGCGTCGTGAAATGTCCACATATAGGTACTAAAACAACGTGTTAAACCTTTCACTATTTACTTTATATAATATGTGCTTATATAATATAACTATACTCATACAACTAACATATTATTTATATGTTTATGAGCCTAAACTGATCATGTTGTGTCGTTTGCACAATAAACCGCAAACTATTTCATTTGGAATATGTTTGGAATATCAGTTTTGGCCAACCCCGTTTTGGCATTACCGAGCCTCGTTAAAATAGAACTTGATGGTTAAGACAAAAAGTTTTTAAAATAAAAAAAGGTAGATAAAATAAATTCTATTCAAATATTTCAAGATTCTGCATAACTCTAGTGTTACTAATTAGTAGCTGTAAGTTTTCATCACCCAGCTTCTCTAGCAGAACAAATTAAAGCTTTATTTAACCACGAAACTGCTTGTAAGCTAAATTTATTGAATGCAGACGTTATTCCGGTTCAGTTTGCGTTGGAGCGGTTAACGTGCTCAGTCTTGTGCTGGTCTCTGAATCGTATGATGGGTTATTGATTATAGGGATGTTAGATGTTCCAGTTAAACACGAGTGTGAACTGAAATCTAAAATATCGGTCTGCTTGTTTCACGAAGACAGTAATTGTACTTAACTGTCTTTTTTTTTTTTTTTTTTTTTTTTTTTTTATTAAATAAGGGGGCAAACGAGCAAACGGGTCACCTGATGGTAAGCAACTACCGTCGCCCATGGACACTCGCAACATCCGAAGAGCTGCAGGTGCGTTGCCGGCCTTTTAAGAGGGAATACGCTCTTTTCTTGAAGGTTTGCAGGTCATATAGGTCCGGAAATACTGCTGGTGACAGTTCGTTCCAGAGTTTTACAGTGCGCGGCAGAAAGTTACGCGAAAATCGCACTGTGGAAGACTGCCACTCATCAAGGTGATGAGGATGGTATGTTTTTCGCGTGGGACGATGGCGAAAAGTTGCAGGTGGTATGATTCCGAACAATTCCTCAGAGCACTCCCCGTAATACAACCGATAGAGGATGCAGAGTGAAGCTACATCTCGGCGTAATTCCAAGGGGTCCAAGCTGTTCGAAACACTATGGCAGTCAACAATTCGAGCGGCCCTTCGTTGGATACGATCCAGAGGGAGCAGTTGGTATTTTGGCGCCCCTGCCCAGAGATGAGAACAATATTCCATGTGAGGCCGAACCTGCGCCTTGTAGAGTTGTAGGCGTTGGTCCGGACTGAAGTACTGTCTCGCTCTGTTAAGAACACCAAGCTTCTTCGAGGCTAACTTGGCCTTACCCTCTAGATGATATTATCTGAACTGGACTTCGCTCGATATGTTGACGCCAAGTATCTCAATGCTAGGGGAGATGGTTAAAGATGTGCCCTCGAAACGAGGATATATGACCATTGGTGACTTTTTAGTGGTGAACGCGCAGACTTGTGTCTTGGCGGGGTTAAATTGGACTAAGTTACGTCTACCCCATTCAGAGACTTTCTCCAATGAATTCTCTATTTTAGACACAAGTTCGTTTCGACTCTCAATGACATTTTGCCGAGAAATATTGCGGGAGCCGGTATATACAGCATCACCTGTACTATCATCTGCATAGCAATGAATGCCGTTGGTCTGTAACATGTCATTGATATGCAGTATGAATAGGGTAGGCGATAGCACACAGCCCTGAGGGACACCAGCATCAACAGACTGAGTTTCCGAGCATTCGCCGTCAACTACGACCCTTATGCTTCTATCTGCTAAGAAACTAGTGACCCACTTACATAATTTCTCGGGCAGCCCGTATGATGGAAGCTTTGAAAGCAGCGCTTTATGCCAAACCCGATCAAAGGCCTTCGCAATGTCCAAACTAACAGCCAATGCCTCTCCCTTCGACTCAATTGCCTGAGCCCAACGATGAGTCAGGTACGCCAAGAGATCACCAGCCGAGCGACCCTTACGGAACCCGTATTGTTTGTCGCTTAGTAATCCCTGGCCGTCCAAGTATCGAAGAAGCTGGCTATTGATAATGGATTCCATTATCTTCGAAACAGATCACCCTGATACCTCTACTGAGGTTTAATAGATATTCTCTATTAAAACAGTACAAAAAACAGTATAAAAGAGCAATAAGTTGATTCGCTTTTTGTGTTTAATTTGGATTAATATAGTTTTTATAACCGACTTCAAAAAAAGGAGGTTATCAATTCGACGCGTATGTATGTAATATTTCCAGAACTGCCCAATTTTCGTATAATAATTATGTTAGTCTCTATCAGCGTCTGAACAAATGCGCCAAATAAAAAATGTATGTATGTTTGTTCGCATATCTCTGAAACTGCCATTCTGATTTCAGTAATATTATTCTTTTTTTATTGTACTAGGTATTGTTAATCTTAGGGAATAGTGCAAGTTTCATCAAAATCGGTTTAGTAGTTTTGGAGATACGGAGTTTCAATTCTCAATTACGTACAATTTTGAAGTCGGTTTCATCCTGTATTTTATTAAAAAGATAAATCATAAGACCGACTACAAAATTGAACGTAATTAAGAATTAAAACTAACTATATCCAAAACTACTGAACTGATTTTGATTAAACTTGCACTATTGCCTAAGTTGAACAATACCTAGTACAACAAAAAAAGAATCACTTAAATCGGACTTGTCGTTCCGGAGATACACAAACATAAAACAAAAACATAAAAACATGCATACACACATACATACACTTTTGAAATTTGGCACATTTGTTCAGACACAGAAATAGACTAACATACACAAAAACTGGGCAGTTCTGAAAATATTACATACATACGCGTCGAATTGATAACCTCCTTTTTTTGGAGTCGGTTAAAAATACAGTTAAGTATATCAGCTAACATTGTAAAAATATTTACACATTTGTGACCACTTCAATTTCACAATTACAGCACATTGTGATTTCATAGATGAGTAAATCCAAACTGTACGAAAATATATCGCACAATTTTGCGAAAGTGTTAAATACATTTACGAAATGTATTTATACAATCAAATACCCATGAGTGATTCACCAACGGACGTTGGGCTAAAATAATACCCTCCGGACATACCTGTACGGGGTAAAACGGCTACAAATTGAGGTAAAAGGGTACGCCACGTGAAAATAGACGTTAATGACAAAAATAGGCCGTCGTTTTTCAAAGGGGAAATATATCGACTGTTTATCATGGGGTAAACTTGGGATGACTTTTTGGACTTGTAATATTAGGATATGCTGAAAAATCTGTTACGAATATTTTGTGCATACCTACTTTCTGTTTATCTATACATATAATAAAACTGTAGAAATGTGAATTCTGCACATTAAAGATATTCAAAAAATAATAAGCGGGCGGTGTCACTAGATCGCTATAGAAGCCAAAAATGTGGTTAGTTTTTTGTCTGTCTGCCTGTCTGTCTGTCTGTCTGTATGTTTGTTCCACTATCACACGAAAACTACTGATCCGATTTGAAAGCGGTTTTCGCAGATATATGTCTTTTTCCAACTTAACATCTGGTGTATAAAAAAATTTCCCCCCACCCCTCTAAGGGGACAAAACAGGGGTCAGATTTTGTATCAAACTTTTTTCTTTAAGGCGAAAACTACTTATCCGATTCGCATACGGTTTTCGTAGACATATTTGTCTTCTTCCAACTCAATATCTGGTGTACAAACTTCCCCCCCCCAACCCCTCTAAGGGGGTCAGATTTTGTATCAGTTTTTTTCTTTAATGGACTTAATTCATATTATTAACTGTATTTTCGAACTTAACATCAAGTGTACACAATTTTTCCCTCCACCCCTCTTAGGGGACAAAAGAAGGGGTAAGATTTTGTATCAACTGATGAAGTAGAAATACTTTAAATGGCAAAACAACATTTGCCGGGTCAACTAGTATATTATAAAGGTCTAAAAGTTACCCTAAAAAAATCTACCTCAAAACTAGTTTGCGTTGAGCGAAGAGTCACTCTTAGGGGAGGTCATTTTTAGTGGTACCAATAACTAGGATGACTGTCAATAACGGGGTAGTTTGCCATACTTATCAGCAATATTTTTATAGGACAGTATATCAGCGGTGATAGCGAAGTATTCATCGAATGGTTACATGGACATTCTGACGGAGAAGTGGTACGGAGCGCTGCCATGTTTCAAATTGAGTCCAGACTATGGGATACAACCGAAACCTCTTGGTGAGTGTATGTTAGAATAATATAACCTGTACAAATATAGTTCCACAACAAGTTATTAATCTTATTGAGCTATGTCCCATCGGAAAAAATTATTCATAAAAGACTTACGTAAGTTAATCGAATTATGTTAAGTTCAACCAACATTTTAATATGATAAGGAGCTTTATTGCCTTAGCATAATTCGACCAAATAAAGAAGGTCCATAATAATAATAATTTTATGTGTAATTTTTTCTGAAGATACATTATTAATAATCAATATAAAACACCTTTAAAGATGTTTATATGCTTCAGAATATTATGTACGCAGCCATTGATTTTTATAGCAAATGTATAAAAAAATACGAAGACATACACTTATATCCAAACAATTCATTTTCATCCATAGATAATAATTAATTCTAATAATTGCTCTACATATGTACTACAATTGTATATAGCCTTAATCAGTGAGACCTGACCAATTTGGGATTGATTGCCTATCAACTACACAGGTACACGCGCGTAGATCTCACGTAACACGAACTAACCAATTAACAATGGCCTGAATAATCTGGAAGAATTATCAAAATAATTGAATTGTATCAAAAACAAACAAGTTTAACTGCTTTTAGTTTTGGTAAAAAAAAGGATTCCATCATAAGTCATAGCCATTTTTATGCTTATTTAAGTTACTAAAGACTATGATATATACCAAGTTGGATCGTCCGGTGTGGACCCGGTTTTTCAACTCTTTGTTTGCACAAATATTCATTTACATCGCGATAACCTAGAATTTTGTAAAAACTATCCTATCCTCTGTCCTGGACTAATTTTACATGAATACCTACAGGTATTCATGTAAAAAATAGATGAAAGCACATAAAATATAGGAACAATGCGTGGAAAATTATTTATCATAAAAGCATCGTAAAGTTATGATAAATATGTAACAGGGATATGACAGTAAACACGAAGGTAATGACGGGGGAATGGCAACTATGTATCGCATAATTCCGCCTACAGGATACGTCAAATTGTCCAAGTATTGTCTGCCAGTCGAAGTTGCTTTAAGCAAAGCTTTAAGCTATGCATGTCCTTAACTGTGGATGCCTACGAGCAGAGAAAGATTATTGTGGTCTAGATTACGAGGCTAGTTCAAAAATATTAGATTAGATTTTTGAAGTTTCATGTTTACGTGGCTTGGACCATAAAAATTAATTCCCGTAATTTAAAAAGCACTTATATTAAAACTACACGGCATATTTATACCTGTGCTGTTCACTTTTTTCCTTTTTTTTTTCATTGTGGCTTTGTATTATAATGTTTTTTGAATGAAAAATAGTTTCAGTTTACACAGAAGTGCGATTGAAATGCTTATCAAACAAACAAGAAACGCACAAATATAACACAAAATCAATATTGTATGTGTGTAACAGTATTATATTAACTTTAAATACACAAGTTTAAAACTAAACATGACGTAATGCTGCAATTTGTCGACGGAACGGCAAAAGTCTACGATGATGAATTTACCAATTAGTGCTTCGCTCGGTTAACTTCGGTTACTTTACTGACATTATTCATGCCTGTATAGGTACAAGTTTCGCAGCCGGAAATTTCATTAGAATTTATCGCCTTCCCCCCATTAATTCGACCCTACCGAGTGCCGATCCTTAAAACTCTATTACACTGCACTCCGCAAAGTTGCTGGGCGATTTTGACTAAAGACCTTATAGGAACTCTAGCCGCACGAATGGCTCTCGTCGCTGGAAGTTACCAAAGTTGTGATCTTTGGGACCTCGGTGACCAACAAAAGTCACTTCGAGCTAAACAGTGCAAGGTAAACCGAGTAGTTCCGTGCTATTGTATTCGCTTAGCGTCATACTGGATGAAAATGCTATTAGTTTGCTAAAACTACTTTCACCTGCATTGTTCTCAATGCCTCGTTATCGTTTGTATATTATATTTTGCGACAAAAGCATTTTCAATTGTTTGCACAGAGGCTTCTGTGAATAAGCCAGGAAAACCTCGACAGCTTCAAAGATGTTGAAAAGTTTGCACGTGTAGCGGAGGCTTAAGGGATTTTGTGTAGATTTTATCGCCAAAAAAAGAGAAGGCAACAGAATGTCTCACTCTGGATTAGGTCGCCCGGCATGGCCCGGCCCGGGGACATCGAAATTAAAATCTACCAGCGCGGGAAATCGTTCATGTTATAACTTTATTTGCATAACAATGTGCTTGTAACGTGGTAGATATTGCGTGCCTGGATGTTATGAGATACAATGATTTATTAATATTATGTATATTGTGTACAATGCGTATTGTATTTTATACGTATACAATTATGATTTTGATGAATATAATTATTATACGGGCAACATGGTATTTGTATAAATTAAAAACTTTGATTTTAATTTTTTTCAAAATATTTTATTCTTTATTCCTTTTTTGTTTCTTTACTGCTCTTATTTTACTCTTACCCCCTCTTTTACTCTTGTTAACATCCAACTTGTTTGTCCTTTATCCTTCACAGTAATTCACAAGTAGACAATTACAGCATTTCTGGTAAAGTCGAAGTTCTAATTTCTAACTATCACATAAATTACTACGTGTTTTCTAAACTTTCCTCTTCGCTATGCTATAAATCTAATAGTTCAGAAGAAATGTTGGTAAAATGTAATTTAACGTGGATTTCACGTGGATATCACTATGTAAGTTTGTATGAAGGTAGGAGTTATTATAATGTCATTGCCATTTGTGTGCACAAGATATAGCTGTAATTTACCTGAATAGTATAAGCTAGTTACTAGTATAGTAGCTAGTAGAATATTCTTTTTAGTAAACTTAGGTAACTGATTTGGTTAAAAATATACCTTTACCTAATGCTTTCATATTTTCTTTATCAAGATAACAGCTTATTCAATTTTATTACAACAAGTCTACACGTATACTGCTACAATAAATAAATGGATAGCCAATAGGCAATTTGACGTTGTAGTGGAATCCAGGCCGTTTGTGGTTGGATACCTGGAATGTTCTGAAACTTTCCAGCCAATGTCGATTACCTGAAAATTGAGTATTGGCTTGGCGTAAATTGAAATACATACTCAGTAAAACAAATTGAAAAAATTTAAACAATGTTTTATATTTGCAAGTTTAAGTAGATATTATATAATACTTATATAAACTCCGTACCATTATAACTCCGTATAGACACAGGTATAGATTTGTTTAGTCTTGTAACCGTAAACACTAAACATTGTTTTAGTTTTAATTGTAGGTAGAAGGTTTCTGTATCATGAATAATCTTATGCCCATCTATTAAATATAATTATAAGCATCTTCGTTTGTAATTACGAACCTTTATTTTAATATCCAACATGCCTTTTGTCTTGTATATAAAAGTTTAATGTGTTCCTGATAAGTGATAATGACGATTCCAAATTGACGGTGCAATTTGGCAGCGATTCCCTTTCCACTGTACAAATCATTGAAATTGGTTCTCGAATGAGAGTAGGTAATTACCATCCATACACAGTGTGGACATCCGTTAAAATCATTGTACTTCAAATTGATTCCTCAAACACCTTTTACCAGCTAGTCAATTTTCACATTTATCAGGGGAGAGCCATGTTTCGGCACGAATGGGCTGATTCGACCGGAGAAATACCACGGGCTCACAGAAAACCGGCGTGAAACAGCGCTTGCGCTATGTTTAGCTGAGTGAGTGAGTTTACCGGAGGCCCAATCCCCTATATCCCTTCCCTACCCTCCCATACCTTATTACTCTATTCCCTCTTAAAAGGCCGGCAACGCACCTGCTGCTCTTCTGATGTTGCGAGTGTCCATGGGCGACGGAAGTTGCTTTTCATCAGGTGACTGCGTCAAGAGATGAACTGCGTCTTGCTGTTTACTACCAAGCGTTAAATCTTTGAACTGAAACTTTATAAAGTAAAAATGTAGCTAAAAGCATGCCAAGGAACTAAAAATCTCCGACCTCATATAAAATTCCATACAAATACTAAGGATATTGTATGAACACGGGAATAGGGGGTAATTGATAGACTACGTGAGGCAGAGCGCCCTGCCGCGAGATAATAAGCTGAACAAGATTGGTACGTGTCCCCATCAGGGGCGCATGTACGAGTCATATTAAAATGTCACACCGAAACAACTTACAAGCGTCTAGATACACAAAATGTAGAAGAATATATTGTAACGCAAAGATTTACTTTTGAAAGAAATAATCTGAAAACGCTGGTACGTGTTTCTATAATATTCTATTCAGAGTCTTAAAATTTTACATCGCAAATGTTTACACGAGTCAACTTTTAAGATTGTGATTTAAAGAAACGGGAAAATTAATATCACTTGAAAGTTTTTATTTCAAATGCTGTAGATACCTTGCACATTCTTATTTGTTTCCTTAAAAAGCATCTCTGTTTGATCAATCAAGGTATAATTATATTCTATGTCAGTTAACTTCAATCCCGCTTATAAAATCTTAGCGAAAAGATATCACACGTCGCATCTCTATTATGAGATAAAGAGCTTTTTTTATAATATATTTTAAGCTATTTACAGTGAAATAGAATTTTAAAATAGTCAGAATCTTGTACCTGCGTTACTGATTTGTATAGCTAAACAGTTTAAGTAACTAATTTGTTTAATGAACATAACTCCGTGGCAAGATGCCAACGGTTAATTTTTTTACTCATTATAAGCTATGTCACGAACCACGATGTACCGGAAAACTGAATTTAAATAAATATTTTCCGCGTTTAATTACTATAATATTTATTTGGATTTAAATTAAACCAAGTCAAACTAATTTGCGTAATGGATTTTGATTAACACAAACACTTTTAATAAAGTGTTATTCTTTCCGTTTTACCTTAAAGCTTTATAGGTTTAATGATTCTTATGCCCGGATGAGGTTTCCTTTCAAGGATTATTTCATCTAGCGTTCTTAATTGGTTAACGTTCTGACGTTAGCTATTCAAAAGTGGTAATCAGTCAGTAATCGTATTATCGAATTTAGTTTATAATAATAAATTATTGATAATATTATATTTTATTCAGTTATCCACGAATTGCAATATATTATACTTATCTGAAATACTATTCGTCATCCACATCAAACTAATAACGGACAGGAGGGAGCAAAAAATAAATCGGCCAAATACATTATGCTTGGACAACAAAAAAGAGGATGAGAGCTGTCCCGATTGATTCATCCGAACATTACTGGGGAAATCTATTTGACGTATATGTGCCTGCTCATAAGGAATAGTTAGGTACTGCCAAGTGCCTGGTGAACGTGTCTTTTAGATTCAATAATAAAAATATCGATGTATGTATAATTTTATACAGTGTACGATGTTTTCGTTTTGGACTCACAGTTACCAGAACGGTTTTGTATTCAATTGTTTGTATTTTTATAGCACGCTCTACGCTTTAAGGACGCTATAACATTTTTTCACAAATATTAGCGATTATCAGGTACCATTTTAAAGAATTAGGAGTCACACTGCGAGGATATTTTTTTTTCAAATGAAAGATAAATCTCCACGTCTACACCATAAAAAATTTATAGCCGCATACAAAATTTTCACACGTACTACGTATTTTAAACGTATTTAACCTTTTAACCATCACAATAATCGCAAAAGATTAAAAAAATGGGGTCTAATTAGGAACCAGTACCTATAGCTAAATACACTGAACTAAGGAAAATAAATATACAAAAAAATTGTTGCTTATTTAGTCCCTTGTACGAAGTGCTAAATATTTTATATAAAAATAACTCTGAAATTTCCATTTATAAGAAAAATAAGAAACGCTCACAAATTTCTTTATACATTCTCGCCCTATCAAGAACGCGGCGAGCGTCATAACCGCCACTGTACAAGGCGCGCTGATATGAATGTTATTTTAATGTCCTTAACGTCGATATTCGTACTGACATAATTTTTATGTGATAGCGTCCTTAAGATTAGTGCCTCAACAGCTTATCGGATTTTAGCTCTAAAGAGGGATCATTACATTCGTCTTCCTTATGCGAATAGCACTGAGCATATCCCAGTCGGGTATCTTATTATATTTTTATTAGTTACTAGCTGTCCCGGTGAACTTCTTGTCACTTTAAAACCTTCCTTGGACTTCTACGAATATTTTAAGACTAAAATCAGCCCAATCCGTTCAGGCGTCTTCGAGTTTTAGCGCGACTAACACATTAATTGAAAATCCATTTTTATATTATATAGAAAGATTAATGTACGTTATTAATAAAAATAAACACCATTAAACCATATTAAACATCATAATCCACACACACAAACCCCGTTTCCAGTGGATTATCACCTAGTAAATTTGTATAATGTGGCGTTGTTCCAGGCGTGGCGGCGGTGGCCGGGGTGTTTATCCTGCTCGGAGTGGGAATGATCGTCGGCTGCCTGATATTGATCTTGGAACACCTCTTTTATAAATACACCCTACCTGTTTTGCGTCACCAGCCCAAGGGGACGATATGGCGGAGTCGCAACATTATGTTTTTCAGTCAGGTAAGGAGTTTTGGAGTGTACAGCGTGTTAATTTTGTCTATTACCTTCTTACTTCGGGATCTTACGCAGTTGTGGTGGTCATCGATCGTTATCAACAAATGGTCTTCCGATTTATTAAAAGAATATTTCAAATTATCACACAAAAATTAAGATTTTAAGCGCATTGTGTTGGAAGGATAATAAATAATAAAAATATGGTTTAAACCAATGAGTTAAACCACAAAACTTCTTAATTAAAAAATCCAACATTTTAAACTTATTTTTGGAAATAGCCTCAGTTTTAAAGCTTACTTTTAATCCCGAAAAAGATATACTACCACATAAATTAACAAAATAGTGAATAGCATTACATTTAAGCACCATTTAAAACTTCGCATTTCAGTAAGACGTACTTAAAATGAGCATTCTACAGTGAACTAGCGCTTTACATAGCTTGTCTCTTATCTCACCGACTACACTTAATCTGCCGCGATTGTCTTTGTAGCGACTGTACTATTATCCAATATTTTTATCTGTACAAAATATTACGTTACTATATTATTGTAAAATTGCCTTTAAATCCTTAAAAATCTAAAAACAATAATAGTTTATTACGTTTTACCGTTGCGCGTTGCTTTATTAAGTATCGGAATAATTGTATCATACCCTACACTAAAAACATATTAATTATATTTCTACTATCAATATGGATACGTTGGACAATGAAAGAAACGTTGCTCAGTAAAAAGTTTGTCCATTGTCTCCTTTTATGAGGCGATAATAATTTTATTAAAATTCTGTATTTTATTAAAAACTTAACTATGCATAACTCGAATTGAGTTTGATGAGGTATGGTATGCATAGTTCAGTTCGTAATACTTCAAAGCTAAATGTGCTTTTTGTTACAGAAGCTGTACAGATTTATAAACTGTGTGGAGCTAGTGTCCCCGCACCATGCAGCTCGTGAATTAGTGAACACCATCCGTCAGGGACATTTCACGTCTTTGTTCCAGAAGAGCGTCAAAAGGGTAAATAATTTTACTAAGTTCTTTTTGTAAAAATTGTTTTAAAAGTATATTTTTAACCCCTGCACCTGGTGAGAAAAGAGGGGTCTTATAAGTTTGACGTGTTTGTCTGTATATCTGTCTGTCCATGGCATCGTAGCATCCAAACTGAAGGCTGATAATATGATCGAAGATATTCTTAGCTATATTAATACATAATATTATAATTATTATATTTTAAATATATTTCCGTTGTCTGGTACCTGTAACACAAATCCTTTAGGTACATAGCACGGTGCCAGACTGACGTGGTGTGAAGCGTCCATAGATATTTAAAAAAATTAAAAAATATAATATCAACATCATTAGCTCGTTCACTGCTGGAGAGTATCGGAAATTTTTTAAAATTCCTTAAATCATACTAATTTTCTTACTAAACTATTATTTAGTATTGTTGTAAATAACATGTCAATAAAGTCTATTGAATACTCATTAAAATAGAGCCATTAATTTTATACCTCTATCTTGCTTAGTCAGCTTGGTAATTAAGACACCCGAACTTGTAAAGTCAATATCGTTCGTTGGAAATTTGGGGCTGCAAATTGGCTTATTTATCAGAGCTTACCTTATAATAATTAAAAGTATATTGGCAGCGTACAACAGGAATTGCATTTGTTTCAGAAGGAACATGAACAGCGCAGAAGAAGGAAGAGCAAAGCACAGTTCTTTGAAATGATACAAGAAATAAGAAGGTATCTTATTTAATTCCACCATGCATTTTAATAAATATTATATACTCTTAATTAATTGGTACTAAACACATAATAGTCTTTGTCATTATCTTCCATTCTTTTTCATTGATCAGGGTTCAACAAGGTCGAGAACACTCACTGGATTCTATAAAAGAAAACGTCGTGATAGAAACATCGGAAGTGTCGGAGGAATTATCGGAATCGAAATTTTTGTCACCATCGCCTGAGGTGTCCAGCAGTAGATCACCGCGACAAAGTCGATCTCCACGACAACTGAGATCGCCGAGAAATCGGAAGAAACGAGGCAGCGTCTCCGGACTGAACGTCAGACGATTCAGCACAGACTCAGTCCTCGGATCTGACTCTGCGTCAATTTACGAAAAGACCAGCCTAAATATAGGAAGAAGACTTAGTCGCGATGTAAGTTTCCTCACCAGTTCCCCTCCAGATATAAATACTAGACTAAGAACTCCATCTCCGATGGTACGAAGACCGGAAGGTTCTTCGATAAAATCTTACCAGGACGTTTCTGATTCCTCACAAAATTGCCTAAGCGTGGACGTACCGACATATCGAACGAGTGTTGAAATTTTAGTGTCCGATGAGGGTGATGTTCCTCCGGCTCCACCATACCCCAGAGTGTCACCAACAGGTGCGAGGTCTGAACTGTCCCAATTATCGGAAGAAGAATTGATTAGGCTCTGGCGAAGCTCCGAAAGAGAGGTGCGCGAAGCACTATTGGCCGCTTTACAGGAGAGAAGAGCAAATCTGGATCCAAAGCAGGATCCAGGATGAGAACACCAAACTTCTGAACTTGGAAAGTTTTCGATGTGATAGTCATCGATTTTCTCGATGCTGGTCATGTGGGAAGTAGAGGGCAATAATGATAGACCACCAGTAGTGGTGTTTGTGCCTGTTTTAAACTGTTTGACACGGATTCGTACGGGCTTTAGTGACTACAGTGTTCATTTGAGTGTCTTCAAATAGTGTATCATACTGCCTTATTTGGTGTGTTTGTTGATTTTTAGTAATTCGTGTCAAACGATTTAAAAAATGGCGCTCGTAGTATATTATTTCAAATTACGTCCATGATTAATAATTAAGTTGTGAATGTATGAATAATGAATTGAATATAGCGATGTAATTTAAAATTTTAGCTATCTATGACCACAAATATAAGTGCTTTACTCTACTATGATCGTAGTACATAATATTATGATATTATCATTATTTAAACTTAACGATTTGTGGAACTACTGTGCAAGATTTTATAACAACTTGTATTTAATAAGATCATAGATAAAAATTAGCAAGGCTTAATATACTGATTTTCATTTTTCCTTACACATTGTAATTTTTTTTTTATGTCCTGGTGTTTATGATTCAACTACTTATTTAGTTTAATATTCACAAAGTAAAGTAACTTTCTTCACCTAATTATTATAAAAATACTAAATAATACTGCCAAATTATATCTATTAAAGTAGGCATAAGTATTTAAAAAATCTATCCTAGTTATGCACCCTAGAATTTAGTTTAGTATTTTCACAACTTTCTCCTATATATTATCCTAATATAAATATTAAACTATCTTTTACTCAATTTAAAACATAATAATTTATGAATGAGCAATATTTTCATAGAAACTAATTGCGTAGCCTCTAAATAAGAACGGCCTTAATAATTTTACGTGCCTCAAGTTTAATCCACAAAATTATTTCTTTTGTTTCTTTTTTCTTACGTGCATACTTCTTATCTATCTTGTTTCTTTGAAACCAATTTGCAAAAAGGAGTAGACTCTTAATTCGACTCTATTCTCTTCTTTTTAGTTTTATCAACAATTATAATTATTCATTATTAACCTTTGACTATTTTTTGATTCCTGACACGACACAACTCATATGCCAAGCGTATGAATTATAGTTCGCTACTTTATTTTAGGCAATCACGGACCAACTTAAGTGTTTGGTGATCTCTAATTGGTTTTGGATGTTAATCATCTAGTGATATATGAAGTCTTATGCATTTCTGTCTAAATACAACTGATGAATATTATGGTGTAGGCAAGTTAGAGTTGCAATCTACAAGAAATTTTATATACCTCATACCACACCTCGAACAGTTCAAATTTTTATCATTTTAGTGTGTAACTTTACTTTTTATATTTTTAACTTACCGACATAATGCATCATCTTCAAAATATGTTTGAAAAGTGGAAAACTAAAAGGAAACTAAAATACTATTTAATTTTGAATATTTCTAAATTTATTTAACACTAGCTGAGAAAAGAGCTGCTTCCGTAGTATCAGTTTGTTTTACTCTACTAGATTTAGATTTACTGTTAGAGTAAGTGTCTGTATGTTCAAAATGTACGCATCAGATACAATAGAATACTACTCTGGACCCCTGCACTTCAGATTATGTTAACCTACTTTAATATCTTTATTAACAAGATTATAATACTTATTCGCTAAACAATGCATCTCATAACATTCTATTATAGGTACTGAGATACCTAGTACCTACCCAATTACCTTGTCTGTTGTTATCGTGATATGTCGCAGTCATTTTGTTATTTTTTAGGTTTTTAGGAAAACTTTTTTTCATTAATGTTTCACAACGTACTTACTCTTCTAATTTTATGTTTAATTCCATTACCTACTTCTAGATTTAATCATGGCATCAACAATTATTTATATGATGAAATTAAGTATTATAAAGGAAAAATAACTGTGTTATAGGTAATACAATATATTAAATTGAAAAAAATATACAAATTTTTGTGTGTCAGCCATCGTTTGGCTAGCAGTTATACTACTGTGCGAAGTACGCTTAGATTAGGTAGGTACATTGCATTTACCGACCTATAAAACAAAAGTAGATATAAATGTAAGTAAAACCTAAGTGTTTAAAAAATTAGAAACGCCAATTTTACTAGTAATGAATATTTATATTTGAAAAGTGTTGGTCATTATGTACATACACCGATGTGTAAAAATCATGCATGAAATATAAAAATATTTTTGTTGTAATTCTATTTTTGGGGCAGTGAATTTTAAAAGAAATATATTTTTGTGTCTAACCTTATTATGTCAATTAAAAAACAGATGCAAGGTATTTATGCAGAAACTGTTCTAATAATTAAAAACTCTACATTTCAAAATAATATATTATTATTCTGCCTAGATAACACTGAGCTTTAAAGATTAACAAATTGAAATACGTTTCTAAAGTTTTCAATAATATAATGACTATTATTATTGCACATTAAAAAATATTTGCGGGAAATTTACTGCCCCTAAATAAAATTCCGTTATCATTGAAAATAGTATGAAAATAAAGTATTTGTCACAAAATGTTTTTTAATATACCTCACGAAGAATGTGTAAATATAGGCAATATTTAATTGCAACAGATTTACAATACATAAATCAAACCAACATTAATACCTTAGATTTTGTAATGAAAGGAATATGTAAAATATTATTTCAGAAATGTAGCAGGTGAGCCAACGCGTCTAGAGTATACCGCATAACTCGTGGAATCGTATTGGAGACCACTTGAAATATGATCGAGATTCTGACATTTTGCATATGGGATAGGAAAATGGAACACACGAAGAGGTTCGAAATCGACTATATGTAGTATATGAAAATAAATATATTATTATGATACTAGTTGGTGTCCGCAACTCCGTTGCGCCAAAATTTGTCCATTACGCAACAATCGTACATTTTTTCGGGATGAAAAGTATTCTAATATGTCCTTCTCCGGGACTCAAAGTATCTCCATACCAAATTTCAACAAAATCGGTTCAGTGGTTTGGGCATGAAGAGGTTACAAGAGTAAGATGTAGCTGTTGGTTTTGCAATCAAAAGGAAATTCTCTTGAGGTAAATACTTTAGATAATTATGAGAAATATATTACTATTGTGTTTGTCAATAAAATAGAAGCTTAATATAAAATGAAGTAAGCAAGCTTTAATTAAGTTTTACAGAGTACAGTAGCGTCTAAAGGTATTTACAGATTAGGTGCACTGAAGTTACTATTTAATTAACTAACTAGCGACAAGAGATGTCTATTAGAGAAGTTAAAAGTATTAAGTCTGTTGGTTTATCTTCAATATTAATTAATGCTTTATGCTAGTATACTTTATGTCTTGAGTTGTAGTATTATCACAGAATAGAATATTAGTTTAACAAGTATTATTTAGAAAGCTTAGGTGTCATTGAACTCTAGTTGCGGTAGGTTCTATCGTACCCGCAACTCTGCCTTAAGTGATGAGTGGAGCACCATGGGGTTTTAGTGGGTAGTCTACACAGGAGTCCCACATAGGTACCCCGGCCGATATCCCCAATCTGCCGGGGATGCGTAAAGAATTTCCCCATGTAAAAAAAAGGTGTCATTGAACTCTAAAGTTTTGGGCTTTAAATACACCAATTAAGACTGACATTAAAATGATTATACCTTGGGTATAATTTATGACACTAATACGAATTATAATTGCATTAAGATAAGAACTAAAAAATGTGTAATTTATTGACGAAATTTTAGAAACCCGTCTGAACGTGTTTAGCAATGATATCTCAACAGTCATTTAGTAAGCTCTCGACCTTAGATCAGTCTGTATATCGTTCACAATGTTGAAAATAATATTATTTGGGTTAGTCGTACTAGTTTGTGCTATCAACCCTACGTTGTCTATTTACTGCTTCTGGAATACAGGATGTCCTTACAAGTTTTTGTCAACTGAAACATCTTACGATTCTGTTAGAGGAGACATGAGAGATTCAGCTGTAAACTTAAAGGGTATGTTTGTTATGATCTAAATTTAGCATTGTTTTTAATTTTTTAATTAAAAAAAAACAATAAATTAAGCCCAATTATAATTATAAAATAAGAATAATTATAATTGAAAATGATAATGAAATAAAATCCAATAAGAAATACGGTATTTCAGGTTGCGGACTAGTCAGTATGTGGGGGATATACAGACACGGCAAACTAAAACCAAGCGTAGCAACCAGTGCGCAAATGAAAGACGCCTTGCAAATTCGCAACCTTATTTCGGAGAGCTACAAAAAACACCACTCCTCCATATGTGCTCAGGATGTAGAAAATTTACTCAATTGGAACATGGATAACAAGTTTCTGGATGGTAAACAGGATTTGACGGAGGAAGGGATGAGGGAAATGGTAGGCCTCGGTAATCGGTTGAAAGAGGCTTTTCCATTACTTAGTGACATCAGGGACGGTGATTACACTTTCCGTCCCGCAAAGGGTCCCTGGATAGAGGAGAGTATTAAATATTTCGTGAAGGGCCTAGGGAAAAATATAAAAATAGATGACGCGAGGCGTGACTCAGATGTTATGGCGGTGAGTGAATTTTAAAAGAGTTTGTTTAGTTTGAAAAAGTTAATGTTGTTATTGTTCTACGTGTAGGTAAATAAAAAAAAACAAAAAAGTTTGTTAAGCTTTATGAATGCCTTAATAACACTGCCTAATAAAGACTGCGTTATGTTTAATAACACTGCCTAATAAAGACTGCGTTATGTTTACAGAAAAGATGATTGAATATTAGCTAGAATAAATTGGTTACCTAAGTTTAAATATTTTATTTTAGCCAAACTGTGAAAAACAAAATGAGAAGTACGATGATTCTGAGGTCAAAAAGTTTATGGGCTCTTCTGATTATTTAAAGGTGAGTTTATATTATTGTGATTACTAATTATTATGATATTTTAGTCGGCATTTAATGCAATAGCAAGTTACATAAGTATTTATATAATATATTATTATCTACAAAATTATCTTACAAAAATATGAAGATTATAAAATAATATTCAAAATATTAAGTATACTATAATTATGATAAACACACTTTCCACTTGCCATTAAAAATATTTTATTATAATTTTGTGGATAGTAGAAATGTAATTGAAAAAAATTACGCAGGTCAAATAAAAATAAAATTAAATTAAGAAATTTAAAAAAACCCCCGCCAAAAAACTTTAAAAAGTAATGAAATAACATTTCCTGACTTTAAGTTTAAATCATTCCTAAGAGTAAAGTAATATTTTAGTCCATAATTATTGTTGTCAAGGTGTGTCGGGGGACCGCTAAGTAAACTACCACAACAGCGACTTTTGCATTTTGTATCGCCTTATTAGTCGCTGATTCTCTCGATTCGGGTCGCTGTGAACAGACCCTTAATTTATATTGTTATGTGAAATCAAACATCTACATTAGCGGTCCCCCACACACCTTGACAACAATTATGGACTAAAATATTACTTTACTCTTAGGAATGATTTAAACTTAAAGTCAGGAAATGTTATTTCATTACTTTTTAAAGTTTTTTGGCGGGGTTTTTTTTTTAATTTCTTAATTTAATTTTATTTCATGCTTTTTAAACTTGTGCAGAATAATTCCTATCAACTAGATCATATCCAAATGAATACCATCTATAAAATATGTCCTCTTGGATGAGGCCATCAATATGAGCCCAAACATGAAACCTCCACTTTAGGTTCATACGGAGCTTGGCTCCTATAGCATCCAGGTGATGCTGCAGCAGCAGCATGCAAATATTTACTGTTTACCTACGTCTTACTGGTTGTCGCAATTAAAATGAGCCCAAACACGAAACCTCTGCTCTAAGTTGGTGAGGAGTTGGGTATCCTATTGATTACCAGGTGATGCTGCACCACCAGGTCAACTTTCCAATAATGTGTATATATTCATAAGTGTCTCGAACCAGGATGCAAAATATAAAACCCATCAAACGACTGCAAGTTGCTAATCGTCCTATCACGAACCAGATATACCGTGATATTTCAGCAATGAGCAGGCTGATGATGATGAACTATAGCTAAGAACACTCACCGTCATGTCAGCTTTCAAACAAAAAAAACTAGATCAAAATCGGTCCACCCGTTTGGATGCTACGATGCCACAGACAGACAGACAGACAGACAGACACGTCAAACTTATAACACCCCTCTTTTTGGTCGGGGGTTAAAAAACATAAGATTTATTAATATCAATCTTATGTTTTTTTTTAACTTGTAATAATTTACAAGTTGCATACACCCCGATCACTTCATCTTCCATAATATTTAAAATATTTTACTTTTAGATAAAAGACAGAATTCAAAGACGGACGGGTATAGAATTCAATTTGTCGGACGCGAACGTGTCAGCTCTATATGATTTGTGTCGTTACACCTGGACCAATAAAGCTAGTCCCTGGTGTGCACTATTCACTACCGAAGATCTACAAGTCCTTGAATATATAGAGGATTTAAAACTCTACTATACAAACGGATACGGTGTTAAATCCAATGAAAAAGTTGGAAGGATTCCTCTAGCTGATCTATATAACGCATTCAAGCATGCTAAAGAAGGGAAAGGCAAGAAAATAGTAGTTTATGTCACCAACGATGCTACTATTGATCAGATTTTCACAGCGCTAGGACTCTTCAAGGACGCTTCGCCGTTGACAGCCGCTGCTAGAAGTCGCGATAGAAAATGGAGAACCAGTTATATTTCAGTGTTTTCAGCTAATCTTGTAGCTGTTTTGAATAGGTACGTAGCATTATTGATTAATTAAAGTACCCTGTAAGCATAATAAAAATGTATTTATAAGTTCTTTCGAGAAATGAATGCCTTAAACCTAATAGCTGGGTATTTAAGTTTGTAAATTGTATCGTAGCCGCGTACAAGATATTTAAGAATATGCTCAATTCTAAAGAAACTTACATTGTTTAAAACAATAGTTCAACGACTCGCCTGAACCGTCTAGACGAGTTCGACGAACGTTGTGTGTAGGTAGGCTTTGCTATAACTATTATTTTACATAATTTTATATACTTATGCTATTACATAATTTTACATAATTATTTTACATAATTTTATATACTTATGCTTTTGTATGCTAAAATTGATTGAGATCAAACGATTTCTATATGTAATCTTAACGTTATCGAATATTTATTATTATTATTACTTACCGAAATATAATATTTTAAACTGTTGAAATCCTTAGAACTCTCACTATAATTATTAAGTTGAATATAATAATTGTTTGTAAACGGATTAATATTAGGCAGGTCTAAATGTTTCATACATTATCTGTTTGTAGATGTAACAAAGGCCCCAAGGAAGAATACAACGTGGTATTTTATTTCAACGAAGAACCTATTGCAACCATCTGTGAAGAAGGAGTATGCTCGTGGCAAGAATTTGAAAATAAATTAGGTTCCTTCACAACTAATATAACTGAAGCATGTGCCTTGTGAAAATTCATTTCGTATACTGTAAGTAATTAAATATTCCATAGCTATTCTTTATTAAAATATTCACAACATTAAAAAAGAATTTATTACCACTTAGAATAGTATATTTTAAATTGTACAAACTTATGAATTCTGATTTAAAATAATAATATGTTCAATATAATATACAATATCTTTTGATCTGATTCTAGAAATAATATTATGTTACTATTATTTATGAAATGAAAATGTATATTATCAACTATTTATATTAGTACCAATTTCTTTACCAACAGAGTTGAATAAATTTTAAATTCATATTTGAACGGTGAACGGCAAACTTAGCTATAATAAAATTCAAGTACCAGTATGTTTCCGATTTTAAATATGCTTAAAACGTGTTTTTTTTTATTTAAATAAAGAGGAACTAAACAAGATTTCACTAAATTTTTAACACCTTTAAAATACTGTTTATTAGTCGTAATGTCTATTTTTTACAAAAAGAATGAACAAGGTAAGTAAAACACGTTTTCAAATGCATGAAGTCCACGAGTAAAAGGGAACAAAAATAATAGAGGTGACGGCGTTTGTGAAGCTTGTCTATGACAGACCGAAGTAACGAGAAGACATGGCAATGCTTTTTACTGAACATAATTATTTGTACTGTAATGACGCGGTGTACATTATTCCAATCCAGTGATTTAAGCAGCACTGGATTACCTACTATTAAAATAATGTAAACGGGCATTCGGGTGCACTTGGAATGAAATTTTCCAAACATCGCTGGGTCGTTGGAATACTACTCACAAAGCAGTGTTGACACCAAACTTACCGTCAATTATCGAAAGTAAACGATCACTGCGCAGTTTGTTATGGTATTTCTATAGAAATTCACAATTTTGTTCACACCTTACCAAAATTACGTCACGCTTGATATGAAGCTTGCTCTCGTCGACGGCTGACAGTCAGTTTAGTGTAAACGCAGCCTTAGTCTTTGGCATGTTCTGATATTTTATGCAATAACACAGCAAATACAATGCCATCTCTCGCCGTCACATAATCTACAGCTGTCGCCAAATTTACACGCCAGTGCATCAAGGAACACCTGTCTCAAAGACATGATATAAACAATGTTGTGAAGCGCTTAGCTTGTCTTTTATCCATTGCTATACTCTGTATACGTAATACAGGCTGTAACAACACAAAGTGATAACACTTCAGGGTATGTACTATGAGTGAAGTTGATTCCTAGGCAGATGGCAGACCGCAAATATAAGTTATTTGTATTGGTCTCGTTATGTTATACCCAGCCGACAGATAAATTACTAACATTGAAATGACATATTATTCTGGCTACTGCAACGTCAACGTCCGTCAACTGCATAGGAATCAATTCATTCGATGGTACATGTCTTTTAGATAGAGTTCAGTGTGAAAGTTGCAGCGCTGAAAGCGTACCCTACCCTGTATATTCTTCATCCCATTAATGCAAATCAAGCTTTCAAATTTTTATATTAACATTTGGTCATTATGTTATTAGCAGGTGGAATAGTAAATATTAGGTATATTATACATCCAAATCACCTTTTAGCTAAAAATTCTACTGAGTATCAAGCCATGATCATCTTTTAATTTTGAATCCTGTTAAGACCACGTATCGGAAAAGTCTTCACTAATTTTAATAAAACCCCGAACTTCCTAACTTTGTTGGACTTGTTTAGAACAACTTGTTATACCGAATTTCACAGCGTGGCTTAGGTCTGGAAAACTAGAGCAAACAAAATTTTCTTCGTAATATCGCGTAGTATCACCCACTTTGACACTAGTAACTTTGATCCCTTTAAAAACTTGTCAATGCCTACTTAGATATTTTTAAGCAAAATTTCAATAAGCATGATCTGGTGATGTAAAAAGTTTGATATTTAAAGTGATTATTACATAATATTACAAATGCGAACACTTTTGTACGTCTGTCTATTTCTCCAGTACCTCTTCACGCATGAATTACTTAAATTATTTTAATGAAATATGTTATGGATTCGTAGGATAAGGAGGTACTTTAAGTCCAGGGAAATAGTTGAATTATTATTGCCTAATAGTTGAATTATTATTGCCTTAGAGTGATTCTCGCGAGAAACTAATAAGTTGCAGGTAATGTCAGGTAGTTAGGAGTTAAAAAATGCGTCAGAATTTATGGACCTTATTTTGGTCTTCTGGATCCAGGATCTCATTAGATTAATTATTTGGCACGTTGTAAACCATAAATTTCAAGGCAGCTAATCCACAACGACCTTTTGGAATCTTCGATCACTTTTTATTATTTTTACTTCCAATATTATGATTGGGTATAAACATCATCGAGACAAAATTATCTTTGTCGTATATGTTAGAAAAGCAAAAGACATCCCATATGAGTTAGTCCTGCTTAATCTTCATTAATTACACTATAGTTAAGTATTTTCAGTCACCGTTGATCCAAATTTTCCAAATCCATCCTTCGGTAAAAAAAAACTAGATCAGTAACCTCTTTGAGATATTGATAATATAATTATTAATTATGATGAATATTTATAGATTTATTTTATTTTGAAGGCTACAATAATCGTGTTTTGAATTCCACAAATATGTCAGACTTAAAGATGATGATGAATTGAAGATGAATCAATTAAGAGGAGTCCACACCGCCGTTTTTCCATACAAAGTAGGTTCTCCCCTGTTTCATCCCTGGATAATGCCGGTAGAGTTATAATTTTTTCCCTGAATATTTATGGCTACTAATTACAATGTCCCTATGTTTTTTTTTTCATAATTTAGTTATTAAAAAAGATATGAACGTTCAAAAACCCAAAAAAATGTTTTATGTTCAAACATCCAGAAAACAGATTTGGCTAGATTATACAAAAAATAATAAAACATAGGAACACAGCTCAAGCCTTTCTTTAATCTTTAAATAAAAAGTGCTTAAATCGGTTAAGTTTTGGAGAAGGAATCAGAGAACAATGAATCGATGATTTTCTGTTCTTTTATTAGAACTTTTGTCGTGTTGTCTCCATCGCGCTCTGCGGTGGGAGACTTGAGATTGGTGAGACAGCAATACATTTTCAAATACCTATTTTCAATTTCTCTCGCCCTTGATGTATCCTCTTAAAGATGAAGAAGATGAGATGATAAATTTCTTGCTTTCTGTTTTTTAATGATTTCCAAAAATAAGAGGTTGAGCCCGAGATCAAACCGTCAACTACTCATCAATCAATTTCTTCGTTTATTAAAGTACGAGCTTATATTTTTAAGTCTCTACATAAAACACATTTAAGCAGGTACGTTAATATCACATGCAACGTCAGTACTAAATGATAAACTGCGTGTTAATTTATGTTAATGGCGGTCATCTCGCCAAATTGCGCAAGGCATATCATTAACCAAACTAGACATGCTAAGCGTCTGTTATACGGTTAACCTAAAACTGTTTTGTAGCATGGAGAATTAATGATCATTTGTTTTGTTCAAATTTTAAGAAGTTTCTAAAAGGGCATAATAAATGGGTAAATAAATGGGCCTATATTCTGCTCTAAAAGCGGTCGTCAATCTTTTGGCAGGCAAGGGCCACAAGGTGGCAAAACAAACTAAAGGCGGGCCGCAGGCCTTATACTCGTATTAACTATTAACCCTAGAAGCCATACCTTGCTACTACGCATAATGAGGGCTTAAGGTGACGCCATGTTAAAGTGAAAAACCGTGTTGGATGTGTTTGAGATTGCTTGTTTTCAATGCGAGGCTGGCCCGGCCTCTCATAGAAAACAAGCAATGGAACAGCAAAAAATTGAAAGGGCGTAGCGACAAAATGGTTTTTGTCGCGTAATTTAAAAACCATAAATACATTTCATATAAGCTATGGACAAATTAAAGTGTATACTAGAACCAATTTATGTACAAATTTTGGAAGCTTATATCACTCTCCTCTGTTGGCAAAATAGGAATCCCCTTTTTTACAGAGGTCTTTTTGATTGATTATTCTGTGTTATAAAAGTTGACCAATCGTGTTATGCTATGGGTAATTCAAAGACAAAGACATGATGAATACTGACAGTGAACTTTAATTTCTTAGCTTTAGTCATTGCTTAGAAAAATGGACATCGCTACAGCCAAATTATCAAGGCGTCATCTTAATTTAAAAGTTTCAACCTCTTTGATGGATGGCACCAGTACAAAGTGAGCTGTCAAAATTTGATTTTAAGAGGATTAAAAATAAACAAAGTTTTTATTACAAAATGACACAAACAGCTACGTTTGTAAGTTGCCGATAACTACTGGCAATATTAGGAAACATTGTTTTTGATACATATTATAACTTATTCACAAAACATTCACAGGCCGCATGTAAAACGTACGCGGGCCGCGTGTTGCCGACCGCTGCTCTAAAAGGATAAAAATCATTAACTTAATTGTTCGATATGGTGTATAAAATAGCTGTTAATAATAATGGAAATAGAGCCGATAAGGCTCTGGTTATGACAATGATTTAAATCCTACCTATACGTTATACTTTTTATGTGGTTGCTACAGGGTCTATATAACGTAAAAGATAAGCAGTATGGAAAAATAACTCAAATTAAAAGCTTAATATAAGCTTATAACCATTCCTTTAAAATGGTTTTAACGTAGAATATTCTTTAAGATTTTCTCAACCTCACTAGAGGAACACAGACGCATGCAAAATGCAATTTAT
Organism: Plebejus argus; assembly: GCA_905404155.3. Taxonomy (NCBI): domain Eukaryota; kingdom Metazoa; phylum Arthropoda; class Insecta; order Lepidoptera; family Lycaenidae; genus Plebejus; species Plebejus argus. The sequence continues at coordinate 6,590,618 of FR989937.1, read as the reverse complement.
TACTTTTTCTATAGTACGTTTGCGAAGATATATGAGTCTTATCTAACGATACAGATAAAAACCTCGGAATAAATCTTTCTTATCTGTGAAACTGGGTATTATATAAATAGTTTTTAAAACATCCAAGAATGTTCAAACGTTTACTTGAAATGTTGTGATTGCAGTGCCTTTTAGCTTTTGTTAGCTTTAACGTTAACTTAAGTACACAAAATCTAATTCAACGTTTTTTCATTTAAAATTGGTGTTATACAATACTCGTCTACTATTGATTCTTACCACAGAAAATCATAATATGCACATATCTTACACTCCTTAGTTACACCTATGATGAGTATCCAATATATTCATAAGTATAACTAAGAAGAAACTGAAGTATTTAATTGTTTCATAATATGATCCTTTACACGAAAGCAGTCATTATTTGGGCATCATGGGTCTTTAGCCAACGTGAAGACTGTGTTATCACCAGGGGGGTAAGCCAAAATCTTTTCGTTTTCGCTTCGTTATAGAATCGCCGATGAAAATGTATGGAATTGACATTTTAAGCGTTCGTTAATAATATGACGTTGACGTTCGACTCGTCTTATGTCAATTCCATACATTTCGATCGGCAATTCTATAACGAAGCGAAAACAAAAGATTTTGGCTCACCCCCCTGGATAACTTACACTGCCGTACAAGTTATACCTACACTGTTATTGTACGTAACGCCGTGACACCACGTAGCTCAAGTTTCAAATCTTATCGCGCCCTGACGGGGCAGCTTATCTGGCACGTGACTCACATAACAACCCCGTTTACGGACACACATTTTTTTAATTTCCCGCAGATTAGCTGAAGACTTATTATGGTGAGTTGACTTGTTAGTAATTATCTCCGTTTTGCATTTAAATATTACTATAAGTTTTATAAGAAACATACAGTATCATATTATTATTATCTAGTATTCTAGAGGTACTATCAGAGAAGTTGATTTATAGGTAGATAGGGGGACCTACGTAATTTGGTCATGTCAAACCCAGCCGACAGAACATAACATTAAATTGACATGATCCGACCAAATGACGTGGGTTTGTCAACTGCCTACGAAGTATAAATCTATTTTTTCGATGGTACAAATTAGATAATTACTATAGATTCTTTCAATATTATATTATCAAGATTTTTAATCTAAAAAGTGTGTCTATCACCTCTTTAGGCTTAAACTGCTAAAACATTGGATAAAATCAATAATTGGTACGCAGACTGAGGCGGTAGAATGCTTTTAAGAACGTAGGTGATAGGATAGGTACTTAAGTTCTAACAACAATAATAATTCATAAAAACTAAATCGATTCCCCATTACGATTTTTTATACTAAGCAGCTCTTATACTAAGCAAATATATAATAATATTATTCTTCTGGCATAATATTATTATGAAATTTTATTGCGACGTAACATATCGGAAACGACCTATCCTTAACCTACTTATTGTGATGCGTGGTATTCGCACGCTTATCTTCGTCAACAAACAACCTTACTAATCAGGCAGTGTGGGAGAGGAGGGAGGTGCTGTACGCATGCCTATGCGTGCACTCACTCATTTACTTAAAGGTTGAGGTTTATTTCGCGGAATATTGCTAAAAATAATAACAAACTAAATTTTAAGAATAAATAATATTATTATTACAACGAATCTATAGACTATAATAATACAACACCAGATTTCTACAGCTATACTGAACGTAGTTCAACATTACGAGTTTGACAATAAGCCCGAAGTAATCTGCTAAGTTGAGAAGTTCCAACTTACATCCCGAACATTGTCAGTTTAATTCATTCGAAATACAACTTCATAAATACGACAAACAAGTTATAATTACGTAAATTTTCAATTCAACTTGGTTAATTAGCGAGTTTATTGCCAAAGCTTTTAGTTAATCATCTGGTTCAAAATCTCAACATTATGCTGATAACTTTTTAGATACCTTTAATATCTACTCTAAAGATAAATAAAATCGTATAGTGGAGTCATACAAAAATAGCTCAAGTTTTGTATGCGGCTATAGAATTTTTATGGTACAGTCGTGGAGATGAATATATTATCTTTCATTTGAAACTGTCGTTTTAAATAAAACTATCAAGTTTTGTAATTCAATACGTGAGTGGAAGAATAAGGTAAGTAACATGCAAAAATTTCCCGTTTCTTTGCTTAAATGGAGGCTTTAGGGCCGGAAAAATTATTTGAAATAGAAAAACTAAGGATTATATGTGTAGCCAGATACATTAGCTAGGTTATGAAGTAGAAAAGTTACAAGTTTTAATAAAATAATTAGGGAAAAAATGAGTTATTGTCCGAATGTTACGAAATGTTACTTAACTCATTCTTCCACTCACGTCTTCAATTAACAGAGCGCAGTTTATTCTGAGAGATTTTACAATTACAATGGAAGACACTAATCGACAATATGGAGTCCGGATATGAAAAGACTTGTCTGTGGCCATAGACTAAAAATATTTCTTTTTTATGTGAAAAAGGAATAAGCTAAGGTTCAAATTTATATTACAACAGAAACCAAAATATCCTCGCAGTTTGACTCCTAATTCTTTAATAGGGTACCGGAAAATCGCTGATATTTGTAATAGCGTTCTACACTGCATTGGATAACAGCTACCTAGTGTAAGTTGTAACAATTAATAGTACATAATATTATGTAACCCTGTAACGTTTGTCGAAGGTATTACACGGGTCACCGACTATCGCATCGTTATGACATGAGTTACTATTGTTTGATTTTGGATTTTTATCCTTGTAAATAGTCCCCTTGTGCTTGTGTACAAAATCAAAATTATTGGGAACGATTTTGGTACCCATGTTTTTACATTGCGACTGCTAACTAAAATGTGATTTGAAGTAGCTAATTTTCTAGCTAGGTTAAGGTTCTTGAGATACAGCCTGGAGACAGACGGACGGACATATATATTAAAGTCATAGTAATTGGATCCAGTTTTTACCCTTCTTAGTTCTTGTAAGGAACCCTAAAAAAACCATTTACTGCCGCAAGTTGCAACTTACAAACTTCCAAACCGCAACTCACAGAATGGCTTACTGCGTAGAAACCGTACCTTTTTCCACTATAAGACTATCGTATGTATCAACAATGGAAGCGTATTCGTTTGAAAATTGTACGTTAACAAATAGAAAAATATAATTATCTAACTTTTTAATCTTAAGGTACCTTTATGATATTTTTTGGTAAGTACGTAAAACCAAATTCTATTGAATGAATGTGGAACAAAGAAATAAACAGGAAAATAAAGGTTCTTTTAGACCTAGAAGTCATTCATCCACAGAAAATAATAAATTAAATCCCGAATTCTCCACCTAACATAGGAGGAAACGGATATATAAATCTGCGTCTATAACATAAGTATTTACGATTATGGTTCCGTAGGATATAAACACGCCATGTCCCGTATTTCTGCTTTTTATTCGAAGCCCCTTTTTGTTGTTAATAAAACGTGACGTAAACACCATGGCTTAAAAGGTAGGAGAGTTATGCGTTTTTAGACAGACTCAATATAGAAGAAGAGCGCGTTCTTCTTGCTCTCTAGGCTTTCAATTTATAAAAATTTTCCTGTATAATACAGCATGACTGGTGAGACAATACCGATACTTAAGGAAAGTATTCAGTACTCGATTCTCATTATAAATATGTAATAAAATTAGGTACTTAATTTTTGACCAAATTTCCCTTTAAACAAATGAATCACGGACACTGTAAGTTACTATGCGGCCGCGCGGCGTCATGCGCCCCCCGCGCCGGCGCGCTACCCCTCCCGCGCGCCGTGTCCATGCGTTGGGTAAATAATTATTTAACTTTAAGCTACATTTACTCAGTGATCAATTGATATTATTTTTTTAAATTATTCTTTTTCAACTAATATAATAGCCAAATATCACGTCCTCGAGTATTGAAAATGTCTCACCAGTCATGCTGTATAACCCTTATAATAATAGAGGTAAGAACGACCAGCAACTATTTGAGTATCGGTTGCGGTTACTTTAGGAGTTCTAGTTTTGAAGGTCTACCTAACCTTCGATAACGTATATAATTAAAAGCTCAATTTTTTTTTTCATTTTCTTCGGAGCAACTTCAGGAATCTCGTCTTCCATTAGAACATATTCTATTTCTTTGGATGCACTTAAGAGAAGGGGTAGCTTTCCATCACCGTAGTTTTTTTTCAATGACTGTCTGCGCTTGGATTTACAGTAATGACGGAAACCGAAACAATTCCTTCACCGTGGAGAGAAAATATTCCAAATATGAATAAAATTTTCACCTCTAAAGAAAGAAATGTCGGGTGAATTTCTTTTCTTTTTCTGGCTGAAATAAAAGGATGGGAGGGTTTTAGATGTACATTTTTTTCAAATGTCGAAACCTATATTACATAATAATATTATGTACCTACGTAAAGCTCAGGAAAGTGCTTAGACTTTAAGCGCATCAAAGGGAACAATAATTTATTAAAATACAAGTATTACAAAACCCAAAACCTTTTTACAATGATTAGGAATAACCCAGTTTGGTGCAAGCGGGCACTAGTGTGTTCAACTCATATAGTTAATATACCTAATAGGTATATTAACTTTATGGTTCAACTTCCAATATACCAGTTACGCCATCTGTTGCTTTGGTAAGCAGTAAAATTGTAACGTAACTACCTCTACAAAATTCCCAAAGATGGTAGTTTTGCCATATTTTATAATGATCTAAATAAAAATACATATTTTCTTAAATTTTAAAACACACACAATTTATCAACTCATGATAAATTTATTAAGTTTTTTTACGAAAAACTATTTAAGTATTATAATAAATTAGTTTTTCCATTGCAATGTATTATCATAATACTGTTATTTGTATTGTGATTTGTGAATCGGTGTATAAGCTTAGGAGTTATGGCAATACATTTATTACATAAAAATATTGAACATATTTCTCGAATGCTTCCAATCATTTATTAATATTACAAAAGAGCTTGTAAAGCAAAGATCACGATAAAGTCACCAAATGCGAAAATGATTTTACAGCTTTACCGTTGGATTCGGCTGATAAAAAAGTGGTAAAACAATTTTATATCAACGGCGTGCTGTTATGTGAAATCGATGTGTCTCCTTGACCCATTTATATTATCAGAGTGCTTAGCCAAAATGTATTCGCCAGCTTCGATAGCAAAGTTAGATGTCAAAAATGCATGGTATTTGATATAACGTATCGCTAGGCTGGATTTATATGACTCTGCGCGAATGCACGGTTTGTTTCGCCTGTTTTCCCCATTTTCCTCTATTTCTTCACTACTATAGTCTTAGCGTGATAAAACATTATAGCCTATAGCTTTCCTCGATAAATGGGCTAACACTGAAATAATTTTTCAAATCGGACCAGTAGTTCCTGAGATTATAAGCGCGTTCAAACAAACAAAGAAACTCTTCAGAATTGTTATAATATTATAAAAATAATATTAAGTATAGATGTGACGATTTATTTAAATTTTAAGTAGCGACGCGGTCGCGCTTTCATTTACATACAATTATTGCTTCTGATCTCGCAGTGCAGATAACCGCGCGTTCGGATTTCTATAAACGCGCTAATATCAAGAACTACGCGTGGTCCGATTTTAAAAATCCTTTCAGTGTATTATTATATTATGCCTATTTATCGAGGAAGGCTATGCTTTATCACGCTAAGAATTATAGGAGCGAAGAAATAGAGGAAAATGTGGAAAAAACGGGGGAAATTCTTTTGAAAGGGCTTATTTGAACGGGCTAATCTCAGGAACTACTAATCCGATTTGAAAATTTTGTTCAGTGATTTGTTGACGATTTTGTTGAAATTTGGTATAGAAATCATATATTTTGGTCATTGGTCATCTATTCTAGTATATATTATGTATTAATTTTCTACTGACGTGTGTGGCGACCCCGTGCTGTCGTCGCTTGTGGCGTAAAGTAAAATGAAACTTGTATAACCTATGTCATAAAGTGGCATTTTATTTGATTTTTAGTCGGTTGCGGTCGCTGGCGGTAAATATCGGTATGTCACCTTTAGTTACAACTTACATGGCCCTTGCGATGGGCTATCATCAAATCAAATTCCATACGTCTATTTTGACATCCAACTTCTTTATCGAAACTGACGAATGTATTTTGACTAAGCGCTCCCATTTTATTAGGGTTACGAGTTACGAGAGATTAATGATTCTGTTCGCGACCATTTTCATCTAAGTATCCAATATGGTCGCAATTCGCAAGTGGCCAATCACGATGCTCTTTTCATCTTTTATTCATTTTAAGAGTTACTTGTTATTGTTAATTATAAGGGTTAATTAACATTTTTATACGGTACCTCCTTTTTTGGATGTAATACCAAATTCTTTGCAATAAATATTTTATTATACATAATATATAATATGATACTGAATGTAATGTAACTTCTTGGTGGAAATTCATGTTTCACAGTAATAATATAGGTACACTTTTCATTCACTTACTTCCAGGTGTAAGTCACTACACCTGATGATGATTTTATCGAAACCGGTCGTGTGAAACATAATTATTGTAATAAAATAAATTAATAAAAGTGGAATAAGTGCATTAAAAGTTACTGTGAACTTTTATTATTAATTCCTGTATGAAATTGATGAGCTTATCACTAGTGTTTCTATAGAACAATTTGTTTATTAAAATGTTTTAAAATAGAAAAAACTCAAATCCTAATAAATTGTATAGAACGTAAGTATAGTGTTTGGATTGGGTACTTTGAACAAGGATTTATTTTAATAAAAAAGATTATATTTTATCAGTAATACAAGGTAGTGTAAGTTTTTAGAAAAACCTACCTAAACGGCTGGGAAAGGTGGTTACTGGTTATATAATAAAACAAACTACATATAATATGTATATTATGTCCGTAAAACTTTACACGGTTATATATTTCGAATAATTTATTAACGCACAACAAATATAATTAACATACATTCATTAATACATCTAAATCGTATTTGATGTAATGTGAACGATAACAATAAATAATAATATTACATTTTATTATAAAATATGAACTGAATAAGTCATAATAATGTTTATGTTAATAATATAAAAATTAATAACTTATTATAAAAGCTGGCCATACACGAGTCGACTACAGACAAAAGTGATCGAAGAATCAACTGCTCTCATACTACTACTCAATATCTTTATCTTAAGATGGTCTTTAACTATTATTTTTAGATAAAGAGTCCGTGTATCATGAATCATATTCTATGAGTCTCCCAAGTAAAGTTTGACAGTAGAAGTTAAGTGCTATGTATTGGCACTCAACTATGTACTTTTTCCGGTAGTATATACGGGCCTAAAATCCTAAAATCATTTCGGAAATTTTAAAGTACCCTTCATTTAATAATTTAATATTGTAAGGTTTTTCATTTAGAGTGTGTAGAGCAGCTTTTTCCAAAGGGCAATATGTATGGTCAGCTTTACTGAACATATTCGCAAAAGTAGAATAATAAATGCAAAGAGTCGCAGAAGTTTTGCGAGGCAATCGCTTAGAGACTTTACTTAGACTCAAAATTACAGTCCCAAGTTTAAGACGACAACATCAAAAAAGTTTTCTTATATTGCATTTAAATTTACAATCTAAGCATAAATTTTGAAAAAAAAAAACTTTGCAACATGTCAGTTGTATATTTTTTACTATTTTAATTTTCTATTCGCCAAAATTTTACACGTACATATAATTATTGAATTGAAATTATATGAAACAGAATAGAATTCACTACCTTAAGCCCGTCCTACGATATGCTTCTCAGCCCTGCTAAATCGACACACTTCTACAATACATGCTAACATTCCTGTGGACTGAATAATATACGAAGTTTTAAAACCAAGTTTTCTTCGAAAACAAGAAGCCTTATATTTAAATTGACATCAAAACTTAAGTTAATGAATTAAAAGACTGATTAAATTAATCAAACTTCCATTTGTTTCTTACACAAGTAAGGATAAGAAGTAATAATAATTATATTATTATTTTTGATACATACACAATAAAATTCAAGCCAAATTTTTATGTGAAAGATAGAAACTCATATTCTCTCTTTTGAACATATTATTACGTATATATTTAGTAATTTACTGTAATATATTTTTTATTATAAGAAATAATGCTTTCGACTAAAAATATGTGCTCAAGACGTATCAACAGAACTTGATATAAATTGTATTGTCTAAGTCAACTACAAATAACTCTAAAGATATTTTTATAACATGATAGAAACATATCGAACGCAAGAAGCGTTAACAATTAATTATTGTTAAAATGCTCTCTCACTGAAACTTTGCCTTTCATCTGCTCTTATTCTCGGGCCTGAGAGGTGAAACATTTTTCTAGTAAAGTTATCTTATCATTCTATCATTGGTTTTATATTTTCGACAACGATATTGCAAAAAAATTAGATTCTATTCGTGATAAAAATACTGACTTGGCCGCTTTATTTATCATACATAATCTGACAGTGAGATAGAGCACTTTAACTAAAACACGAACAATTTTAGATGGCATAGTCCCGCATCGTGGTGAAGTAAAATTTTAGTTACATTAATTACATTGCATAGGTAACAAGAATACAAACTGACTTTATAGTAGACATAATTCTATACAGGTCAAATATTTATACACTGGGAACGTATTTACAACTTTATATTCCACTATAGAGTACTATAGACATCAAATTTCAATTGAGGCCAAAACGATTAGGAAGCTTAAGTACTCGTGCATCCGTTACACATAATACTCCATGCAAGCATGACGATATCAACATTGATTACAATTTTGAGTAGGTAGCAAATAATTTTCGATAGATTAAGAGCTAATAAGCACATTCACTTTCGACGTACGAGCTCTTAAACTATAAAGCGACATGCATAACCACGCAATGTGAGAGGAGAGGTGTACAAAATTGTCAGGAACTAATCGTATTTTAAATGATATCTAAAAATACTTTGCGCTTTAAACTGTGTATTTAAAGAAACCGTATTCTCCCTTGGTCCAGGTACAGACGTTTGTAATATTCGGTAGTGCGCAAAAAAAAACGTTATTCAGCTCGTTGTTTCACTAGATACTTAAAATATAGAACATAGTAACATTTATACCTAGAGAAGTATCAGATCCCTACTCCAGCTTGCGATACATAGACGCTACCTAACACCTAATGTAATACTATCCATTGTTACAGAGTAACAATAAAATTCAATTTACAAAAACATAAAATCTCAACCTCCTTGGAGGATTAAAAGTGACTTAGAAAATCAAAATGTGCCCGGAAATACAGGGCCTTTTGAAGACCAGGGCCCTGATTCACAATGCGCAATTTGACTCAGATTAGGAAAGTTCATCGCGCGACATACAATAAGCATTCGTAAACATTGACCATAGACAGCACGGTAAAGATTCCGAATCCAAGTCGAACGGAAATCGAGAATCACCTGGGGCTTAGCCAACATGTTTCCTTTATCGCTTCTTTATAGAATCGCCGATCAAAAATGTATTGAATTGACATAAGCTTTCGATAATACCTTAATCATGTTCATTTCAAACATTGTGCGACTATACAAAGAAGCGATACAGAAAACGTATTTGCTAGGGGCTCTGCTGAAAATAATTACGTAGTCGCGGTTGGTACATTAACAGTTGCAGTTGGGATTGGAGTTGCCCTGCGGTTGTTCGGTGAGCTTCTGCCCGCGCGCGCCGCCGGCCAACATGGCCGGCTCCGAGTCCAGGCTCTCCGACATCTTGTCGCAGATTATGTCCACCAACCGTTCGAACACAGTCTGAAAAATGCACGGTTCATAATAAATACAATAGCCATAAACAAGTAATGTTAGAATTGAAACTAATGGGAGGTAAATTGCATGGTGCGGTAATGCGGTATGCATTTAGTCAAAAGCAAGAAACTGTAAAGTGCGATTTGCATTTTAGTTCAACCCTTTGCCAAACTTTGTCAATAAAATTCTTTATAGAATTTTCCACGAGAGCCTTAGAAATTCTGATGACTTAACTTATAGACTAGTGTCGTATGGCCGAAAATTAAATAATAGAGCCTATGATCTTGTGGAATTTCACTGTTGGCTTTGCTCCTTTCAGCTACTATTTTTTCAGCAAATTTACCATATCTAATTAGTAATTACCATTAATTTTCTTTTCGAATTGTCTCGTAGAGTTACACTCCTTTTGCTGTGAGTTGATGTTGATGTTTTGAGTGGACCAGCAAACCTACCTTAACATTAATGTTCTCCTTAGCAAGTCTTCGAGTTGGTTAGCGAGCTGTTGGCCACGCTTTGATTGACTATACACTATCCTTTATAGTTGATACTAACCCGGCCTTCGATAGCAGAAGTGAGGAAGTAAGGTTTACCTTATCATTAATGTTTACTTTGGCGCTGGTCTCGCATCACTCCACTCCCTGTTGATCAGCAAGCTGCTTGGTGCGCATCCGACTGCTAGTGCGTTCTTCTTTACAACCACTACCATTGCTGTTTAACTGTTGCAAGTAAGGTAGAATTGCCTTAACATTAATGTTCTCCTTGGCGCTGGTCTCGCATCAATCCACTCCCTGTCGATCAGCCAGCTGCTTGCTGCGCATCTGACTACAAGTGCATTTTTCTTTACAACCACTATCATTGCTGTATAACTACTTGTACTGTAGGTCTACCTTAACATTAATGTTCTCCTTGACACTGGTTTCGCATCACTCTACTCCCTGTTGATCAGGAAGCTGCTTGCTGCGCATCCGACTGCTAGTGCATTTTTCTTTACAACCACTAGCATTGCTGTATAAGTAACTGTTGCAAGTAAGGTAGGTTTACCTTAACATTAATGTTCTCCTTGGCGCTGGTCTCATAGAATTCCACTCCGAGTTGTTCAGCGAGCTGCTTCCCGCGCTCCTGGCTGACCACGCGCTCCTCCTCCATGTCACACTTGTTTCCCACGAGAATCACCTGCGCGTTGTCCCACGAGTACGTCTTGATTTGAGTCACCCTGGAAATAATGAAAAAAATATAATATAATTAGAACATTATTTTGTTGTACCATCGAAGAACTTGATTCATAGGCAGATGTTGGACCTAAGTAACTTGGTCGCGTTGTGTAAAACCCAGCACTCAGCAGACTGATATCGACTAACATTATATTGACATAACGCGACTAAAATATGTCGTTGGTCCGCCATCTGCCTATGTATCAATTTCTTCGATGGTACTTGAAATTCAAAGTATAAAAATTTAAAAAGAACAGAGATAAAATGACGAAATTTCTGAGATTCAGGATTTAGTCCACCTGATTTCTGTCGGCTGGATTTGGTAATTGCATTTTTAGCTATTCTATTTCTCTAAAATATCTCAATAATATAGGTGTATTCTCCATATTAATGTTATGGCAAGACCCTTTTCAATAAAGCAACGTTCCACTTGCTCATGTAAAATTTTTAATTTGGTCGTTGTTGTTGAGGTAAAAATCTTGGCTAAAGTAACTTTTCAATTTCAAAAAAAATCACTCACCAATCCTGAACGCTGTTGAAGCTCTCTTCATTGGTAATGTCGTACATGAGTATGAAGCCCATCGCTCCCCGGTAGTACGCCGTGGTGATGGTGCGGTATCGCTCTTGTCCTGCTGTATCCTGGAATATATATTATAATAGCAGGCTTAAAACTGGGCTATCTAAACTAATTTGATAAAGAGGTAAAGTGTGTTTTTTGGTTTTTAAGAGGGAATCTCTGAAACTACTAGTCCGATTCCGAATTCGAATTGAATCGAATTTTTAGAGCATTTGTAATGTGCATGGTAGCTTAACTAGCTTTGTGTAGAGTTTTAGAAACTGAATGACATAAGTCGGAACTTCCGATAGAATTGACTCTGTGATTCCGATTTGTAACACTCGGATATTAGTTGGGAAGCTTAAAACGGAAATTGAAGCTCTACTAATAGCGACCTAATTATCTATGGCCTAGTTCAAGTCTTCATTGCTATAATACTAATATTTATTAGTTGTGTAGTAATATAAAAAAGTATGTAACGTATTAAGGAACTTTTGCTTGCAAGTTTGGTATTTTTTATATTCTAGCATGCTTTCTACATTGTACCGTCCAAGATGAATCTTAAATGATAATATTTTTATATACCTGATAAAATGAGTTGTTTATTTAAATAACTGTTATAATAAAGACGTTTTAACGGGACACGTTGGAAAAGTATCCTAATAGACAAGAACGAAATAGTGATATATTTTTAAACTATGAGCCAAAGTAATGGGGATCCCTAGTCCGCCAAATAGGTAGATTTTTGGATGACAATCCTCAAAATGAGGTGAGAGAGCTCACACCACTGTTAGGCCAGTTTCACGCGGCACAATCCTACAAGTTTTTTTGCAGTATACGTCTCGAATAAATAGTAGCGCATACAATGTATATACATAGATATATAGAACCATTTACACGTCGATTGTACTGTAACAAATCGTGTACCCACAAATCCACTACAAGCCATCGCTAAACGAATACAAAAAAAGCGGCCAAGTGCGAGTTGGACTCGCCCATGAAGGGTTAGGCAGCAGAAATAAGGTTTATTTTTATGAAATTAAAAGGTTTTTGATTTATTTTTATATTTCAGTCGATTTAATGAAATTTATGTTAAGGTTTACCATTTATGACGTATAAAAAAAACTACTGGATAGATCTCGTTCAAACCAATTTTAGTTGGTAGATTTTATAGGAATCTACATCATATATTTTTTTTAGAATTATCATGCCCCTACTTTAGAAATTAGAGGGGGGGGGACACACATTTTACCACTTTGGAAGAGTCTCTCTCGCGAACTATTCAGGTTAGAAAAATATGATATGAGAAACCTCAATATGATTTTTGGAGACCTATCCATAGATACCCCACACGCATAGGTTAGATGAAAAAAAAAATTGTTTCAGTTGTACCTATGGGGACCCCTAAAATTTTTAATATTTTTTTCCATTTTTGCATCAAAATCTTAATGCGGTTCACAGACTACATCTACTTACCAAGTTTCAATAGTATAATAGTTCTAATAGTTTCGGAGAAAAGTGGCTGTGACATACGGACGGACGGACAGACAGACAGACAGACAGACAGACAGACAGACAGACAGACAGACAGACAGACAGACAGACATGACGAATCTATAAGGGTTCCTTTTTGCCATTTTGGCTACGGAACATGAGCATGACAATACCGTGTGCACCTGGCCTTACTGTACTGTTTTTGGTAGAAGTTTTCAACGTTGTTGATTGATCAACTGTTTGACGTTAGACAATGAAAGCGCTATTGAATAGATTAGCTCAAAACCACAGCAACCGGACATTTCTTCTAATATTTACTACTTGGTACTTACCCATATTTGTAGCTTCACCCGTTTGTCGTGGCGGAAGACTGTCTTCACCTTGAAGTCGATGCCGACGGTGGACACGAACGCCGAAGTGAAGGAATCGTCGGCGTAACGAAACAGGAAACTGGAAATTTACATCGATAGTGTTAGTAATTAGTTGTTACTACTGTTAGGTTAGATATACAGAACAAAACAAGCTAAACGAATTGCCTGATAGTAAGCAGTTTTGTTCATAAGTCAGTCAGTAAAGGCACAAATAGAGTCTTATTTTGAAATAGATTAATTTCTATTATAGGCAGATGGCGGATCAACGATATTTGGCCAGATTTTGTAAAGCAAGTGTTATCAGGATTGGCTGAAATTGTCCCAACCCCACCGAATAATCAATATCGCTATCTCGGAGAGATCAAATTCTCTGTCACTTGCCATCCTTTTAAAAATCATTATGCTCTAGAGCATAATGATTTTTAAAGGATGGCAAGTATGGCAAGCAAGATTTTCATCTTGCTTGCCATACTTGCCATCCTTTAAAAATCATCTTTCTTCAAAAATGTAGTCAATATTTTGAATGGCAAATATTTTTGTTTCTTATCGCTCATTTCAATGTTACCAAACCTCGACGACCCTTAGCTATGAGAATCAATACTCGTGATCACTGAACACACCTAGTTTTTCCCACGGAGCTGTTGCCTATAATGAGCAGCTTGAACATGTAGTCGAAGTTCTGGTCTGCCGTCTCTTTCTGCCATTTCGGATCGCCACCGCCACCCATCTGTAATTAAACGTTAAAAATATTATCATCTTCTAAACTTTAATAATCCGGCCGGGGAAGACCATTAGGTACATATTATATAGCCTATAGCACAAGGACATCCTTATAGCTGTACATTGGTGAAAAATTTTTGGAAATTGGTCCAGTTATCCAGTAGTTTCTGAGATTATCGCGTTCAAACAAACAAACAGCTTCGGTTTTATTATATTAGTATAGATAGAAGGGTAATGCTTACTCGTTGGCAGTCATCCTATTATTGGCATACAGATATTTTATAAATGGCATTTTGTCCTGAAGGCAAGTCATTGTAGCCCTGACGTCACTGCGAAGTGCGAACCTTGAGGAACTATTGTGACTTCTTCACATTAGAGTCCCCAACCGTGCTGCTCATAAATTGAACGATGTGGTTGGCTTTAATACGAGTAGGACTCTAGTACTCTAGTATGAACTCTTGTTAGAAATCACAATAATCAGATATTATAACTAAATATCATTATTTAGGAACAAATAAATTCATAATATGTTAGAATATGTCTGCGTGACTTATATTAGTAGTTAAATTAACAAAAATAGTACATACAATATAATATTATATCTATACATATAATAAAACCGTAGAAATGAAAATTCTGTACATTAAAGATATTCAAAAAGTAATAAGCAAGGGATGTTACTACATCGCTATAGAAGCCAAAACTGTGGTTAGTTTTTTGTGTCTGTCTGTCTGTCTGTCTGTCTGTCTGTATGTTTGTTCCAGCATCACACAAAAACTACTGATGCGATTTGAATGCGGTTTTCGCAGATATATTTGTCTACTTCCAACTTAACATCTGGTGTATAAAATTCCCCTCCCCCATCCCTCTAAGGGGACCAAAAAGGGGTCAGATTTTGTATCAAACATTTTTCTTGGACTTACTTCATATTATTTACTGTTTTCCAACTTAACATCTGGTGTATAAAATCCCCCCCTCCCCCCCTCTTAGGCTCAAAAGAGGGGGGTAAGATTTTGTATCAACTGATGAAGTTGAAATACTTTATATGGCAAAACAACGTTTGCCGGGACAGCTAGTATATTATAAATATACACAATAATATTCAATACAACATTATAAAAATTAAGTATTAAAGCTTTAAAAACAATTTTCTGTACAACTCTCTTTTTACATCCTATTGAAAATGCCTTTCTAGGACTATTACTTACTGCTAACTACTAACACTATAATAATTATAAAATGAATATTTAATTACTTTTACCGGACAATAAATATTCCTTGTCTCCTTATTTTCTTCTGTTTCCATTATCACAAACAAAAAACTTCATTTACACAACTAGATTGCCTAACAAATGAGTAAAAACAGTTGAACTACTCATATACTCAATATGTGTAAATCATCAAGCCAATATTGATTTTAACTGATTGTCATAAAACACAAAATTGTAGAGCTTATGCTACGAACTTAGTTCTATGAGGGTAAAAAAGGCCTTATCTATTTTACTGTTTACCGTAAATTGGACTTTAATATTTTTATTTTAAAGACAATTTTTGTAATGATTGGAGCAGTTATCCTGTGTGAACATTATGAAATACCGGCGTGAATTTTGATAAGAAAGGATATTTGATTATAGCAATGGATTGTTATATTATATAATAATATGGGTTATGTGAAATCCAATGAGTGAAGTATCTAGTAATTAAGTTTAAGTTTATATTATGTAGGTTCGGTTTTAGTTAGGAAAACTAACGTAGAATAAACATAATATTAATGATTGTTAATGGTAGTTTTTAATGGTAAATTATTCATCAGATTACCTGATGATAGCTTTATGAGAACTGCGTTTTAAATGCAATACCTTTAAGTTGTTGCAATTTTTTGCATTGCAATACTGTTGCCTGTGGCCTTTTTTGTGTAACTCAAGAACGGTAATAGCTAGAGATTTGATATTTTCACAGATTATGTTACATATCTGTTGCCGCTATAACAACAAATACTAAAAATAAAATAAAATGAATATTTAAGGGGGGCTCCCATACAACAAACGTGATTTTTTGGCCTTTTTTGCTGTCTCCAGGCTGTAACTCAAGAACGGTAATAGCTAGAGATTTGATATTTTCACAGATTATGTATATCTGTTGCCGCTATAACAACAAATACTAAAAATAAAATAAAATGAACATTTAAGGGGGGCTCCCATACAACAAACGTGATTTTAATGGCCTTTTTTGCTCTATATCAAAAATGGCAACAGGTAGGTACTTGAATTTTTAAAAAAATCTTTAGTTATATGTGTACTTTAATATTTAATAATAATATTAAAATAAAATAAAAAATAAGTGGGGCTCCCATACAAAAAACACAATTTATGGCCTAATTTTGCTCTATAATGGTACGGAACCCTTCGTGCGTGATTCCTACTCGCACTTTGCCGATTATTTTGAAATCGGTTAAAAATAATAGTGCGACTACAAGAGATGAAATTTTATAAGACGTCAGGAGTTGTTGTTATGTGTCTCGGAATGAATATTCAAATTTAATTATATTCAGTATTCTCTCAGTTCACTCGGCAGAAGATCTAATAGTTTTAGAGTTTTTTAGCATTGACGTCTCTTTCTTTGATTTAAAAATTCTTTGATGCTTAGGAATCCGTATCCATAATTCCATACTATTTATATTATAAAATAAAATAATATGCAACAGTGTGTCATGTCTGCTTGTTACCTGTTTTTCACGCCTAAACTACTCAACCGATTTTAATGAAATTTGGTATAAATATACTTTGAGCTCTGAAAAAGAACATAGGTCTTTTTAAACCAAAAAATGTACGGTTCTACTACTAAACTGATGTTTGCGATATTATTATTTATTATTGTATCGAAAACAAGATCATTATATCAATAGAGTGAAGTAGGCCGAAGTGCAACTTATTGCCTTTAATTAACTATCTGGCATCGTTATAATAATTGATGACTACCATAGATATTGATCAATACCGATGCGAAAATATAAATTAGAAGACGCCTGCAACTCCGTTGCGCCAAAATCGTACATTTTTCTAGGACAAAAAGTATAAAATATATAAAGGACATGGCATGTCCTTTAAATATGTTCAAAAAATATAATATTTTTTTTGAAAATTAACTATCACAAACCTCTGAAGTTGTAAAAATATCTGTTTTGTTTTCAACACTTTCCTCGGTGAAAAATTATGAACTGTTTATTTTTAATCATAAAATGTTTTGTGGCAAAAACTGCCGAGTCGCTGAAAGAAATTGGCTCTATAAAGCGGTGATAAAATCTAGGCCGGCAAAAAATTTCTTATTTTCTAAAGACTATAAGCCTCAAGCGCTACAAAATATTACAGCGATATTTAATAAAGCAGTAAAATACTTTTATTTCTTCGCACTCACATAAAATTCATATTTTTTCTTTTATAATGTATAAAAAGGGGTGGTCAACTGGTCATAAGGGGTTGAATTTTTTGGTTAAAGTCTTTTTCCCATAGTCCACCGTTTCCGCCAGTCCAACCTTTTCAAAATTTTCTTAGATATTATGTACTATGGTAATCGAAATGTTGGAAGTAGGTATTACTAACAACGGCTGTGGTCACGGTTATGTAATAAATATTTAGTAACTAGCTGACCCGGTGAACTTCGTGTCACTTTAAAACATTCCCTGGACTTCTACGAATATTTTAAGACTAAAATCAGCTCAATCCGTTAAGCCGTTTTCAAGTTTTAGTGCGACTAACACATTTGAAAATCCATTTTTATATATAAGAAGATATGGGTACTGGCCTGAGGTGATAGAACTTGCTGAAGTTATTTAAAACTACCCGCAGATCTATCAATCATTATCATATTTAATTTTGTGTTCCGATCTACGCAGAACGCACTCACAAGTCACAGTGTCTTGAAACCGTGGTGTTTGTTTTTAATTATGATCTTAAATCATTATATTTTATGAAACAGTCTAAGAACGCACCTACGTAAGGGTTATTGAGAAAAAGCAGAACAAAAGCTGGATACTACAGCTCGGTGAGTAAATAACTTAATAGCTAAAGTAATTATTCTAAATGGCTACAAAAATATCTCTTTGTCAGCTTCGCTGCAAAAATATAAAAGTTACAGAGCCATTAGCTTTGTACCACAAATTGTGGCGGAGTTTGCCGACGATGAATTGAGATTCCAACGTTTCCTCTACCTGAATCCCTCTTAACGAACCGAATGCTATATCACAGATATTGTAAATTCTTTGAGGACCCTTTAAAAAATAAATTCAGTAGAAATATTGATGTTACAAAACGTTACTTGGGATCGTCATGAAAATTTGTTTCAGTTCTATATACTAAGTGGAATAATATTATAAAGAAATATAGTTAAGGATAAAAGGATAATATTATTATGTTTTTTCTTAAAAGTAATTAAAGTGGATCAAAAACTATTGTGGAAGAAACGCAACTGTCGTAGTACTAGCACAGAATAAATAATAGTACCTATCGGGTACTAGTTATGCTATGTATTCTACTATATTATGTTTAAGTATTAAATATTACAGTAAAGTAAATCCATACTAATTTTATAATTGCGAAAGCATGTCTATCTGTCAATCAGTCTTTTACCTCTTCACGAGCAAGCCGCTGAACCGATTTTGCTGAAATTTTGTATGGAAATACTTTCAGTCCCGGCCCCCGGGAAAGGACATAAGATACTATTTATCCCGGTAAATGTACGGTTACCGAGCGATAAATGAATTTTTTACTAGATGACTATAGATTCGGAAACTATATTTAGTTTGCGAATGCCTAATACCCACAAGTTTTTTGTAGCAACAAACCATTAGGGTTCTAGATAAGGATTTGTCGATATCGACCGAGTTAATTCTACAGTTATCGCAAAACCGCTATAGGGGTTCTGTGGTCGTAATAAAACTATGTTTCTTCAGGCACAATACTGGTTTATCGTTTATGATTATTTTGTATGACGACGAATAAAATAAATAACTTGTATTAGTAACATTAAAATCCTATTAAGCACGAGTACACTTTTTTGAAACACTTTTACATTTTAAAACTATTAAATGCCTACTACTCGTGCATAATAGGATTTTAATGTTTCTAATACAAAAAAAATGTCGACATTGTCAACATTTTTTTTGTGCTTGAACAATGTTCATTGCTTTAGCACAATCTGATCTTGATCAGATCTGTGCTAAGACTAGTCCTACAAAAAACTACCAAGTATATTAATGTACATAGGTACTATGTGAAACAATAATAATTATTGCTTATGATATGGCATAGTATTAGTGGTTAAGCTCACCATCAGATGATCCATATGCACGTTTGCTATCTTTTTTTCATTACAAGAACAATGACAATATAGAATCAGTTGCAGAAACATTCTCTATATAATATCACTATACAATATTAATCCAACTAGTAATGCTTGAGCGAGTGACGCAAGCAGCCACCCACAAGTTCTGAATGTACAGTTAAAGTACTGTTATTACTTATTAAAAATGTAATTTTACACGTCTCTCCTTGTCTCTACTGAAGTTTATTGTGCAAAGGGTTTTACGGGATTTTGACAAACATTAAAAACATTTAAAAAAGTGGAAGGTTTATTTGAAATTAATTTAAAATCCGTCTGTCTGTTTGTCTGTCTGTCCGTCTGTCTCCAGGCTGTAACTCAAGAACGGTAATAGCTAGAAAGTTGTAATTTTCACAGATAGTGTATATCTGTTGCCGCTATAACAACAAATACTAAAAATAAAATAAAATAAATATTTAAGGGGGGCTCCCATACAACAAACCTGATTTTTTTGGCCTAGTTTTGCTCTATAATGGTACGGAACCCTTCGTGCGCGATTCCGACTCGCACTTCGCCGATTATTTTGCATAAATGGAGGATTTATGACCGGGAAAATGATTAGCTGAATTAAAAAAAAATTATGAGCAGCAAGATATTATATTAGCCAGATGATGAAGTAGGTAATTTACAAGGTCTGTTCAAATTATAAGGGAAAAAAATTAGTAAAATTTGTCTTTATGTTATAAAATGTTATAAAATCTAGTCTCACGTCTTTAATCATTATTAAATTATTTTATAGGTAGAAAATTTGCTATTGCCCTTTTGAAGCAAACTTTTTTAGTTTTCGTGTCAGATTTCATTAAACACTCGAAACAGCGTCATGTAACAAGTTAGCACACATGCATTTTTTTTAACTCCAGTTTTTTGTTCGTACAGAAGTGAAAAAAAATAGACCTACATATACCTACGTAAAAGGAAAAGTGAACCCAAAACAAATTTTCCCTCACGAGAGTAACAATGGCGAAATACTTGAAAAACCTCAAGATTTGTCAGAGAGTTCTCGAGATGTAACACTCTTTGTAGTGAATATTTGAATAATATACGAACTTGTTTATGAAAAAATAAATATTTTAAGTGAATAATATTATTTATGATTTAACCATAAACATTTGTGATTTTATCCGATATCTGCTTCTATCTTATACGATTGAACACTTAAGAAATATAATTAATGAGTAGTCAATATAATAATAATAATAATTATTATTAATATGTCGTTATTATAATATAATATAGAGTTATCGATTTCTTCTATTCTCTGAAGTCTAAAACGGTTAAACCGAAATAATGGTTAATTTAACTTATTTAAAGTTAATACTTTTGATATTATAATATTTATTAATCAGCATAGTGAATTGACTATGTTAAATATACTATAGAATCTATATTTAACAAATATCAAATATGCTACTATGATTATTATTATATGGTTTATGAAGGAGGATAAATGGAGCTGTCGTCTACAGAAATTGAACAGGTACTCGTATTATTGAGCCATCATTTACCAAGATGATGTAATTAAAACTCACTTATTATTTCTGTGTTCCTATCGTTAATTATATTCTGTAAAAATGTTTTTATACTTAAACTATCTTACAACTAGGCTGATGTGGTTAATGAAACTCAAAAAGTTTCAAAGTCACTTTTAGTCGTATTTACGACAGAAAGTGACTTTCAAACGAACGTGAAAGATAATTTCAAAAGAGATTTGGTAACAAGTCTAGAAGAGTAACTTACCTTCACAGTAGCCGATTTCGGTGTAAAAGCGTGTCAATATTTAAATCGTCAAGTCGATCCCACGCAACCCCGAGGGTCTATGTCCTTCACAAGTCCCGGGCCCGTGCCAACGCTTGACTATCGATTTATTATTCTCAGTCCATATCTTCTAGCCAGCTGTTCTTGTTAACTCTCTAAATATCACGCTCGAGAACCGCTACACACAATGCCACCAGTCTCGTCAAAGGTATAAAAATCGATAGCACGTTCGCTCGTCGTGAGCCACAGTTTCCTCTGTAAAACCGTTTCGGGTCGTAGAAAAATATACGTTCGCAAATTAGTCAGGCTATACTCAACGGATGAACGCTCTAATTCAACACTAGTCTAAATTAATCAGCGTACAGCGCTACAGCTGTTGCCTATGTCCTGCTAGGTTCCACTTTTGAGGGGATGGGAAAAATTCAAAATGGCGTCTGCGCGCGCATGTCCCCTGTCAAACTACCGACAAACAAGTCTGACCTCATACTTAAATGTGACTTATGTGCGTGCTGTTAAAATATGTAACAGTTACATAACATCTTGAAGTTACTATAGCCATTGGCGACTATCGAAAAAATTACTTAGGTTTTCAACAGCGCAGCTTCGGTACCTACAGTAAAACTTATTTTAAAAATTTCATTAGGCGTCACATACGTAACATATTACAATATAATAATATCACCAAAAACATACCTGTTAAAACGAGGCCAAGTTCATATTCACTAATTGTTCGCCTTAAAAAAGAGTTGAAATCCAATTCAGTGCCAAGTTTAGATGCACTTCCAAATCGATCATAATCATCTTCATCAACAGCCTGATCCTAAATACTTCTAAATTTGAACTTGGCAGGTTAATATAATCACATAGATATCTTATATTTAAATTTAAAAATTATACAATAATTATCAAGTGCTACTAGCATGAAAACCTGCCAAGTTCAAATTTAGAAGTATTTAGGATCAGGCTGTTGATGAAGATGATTATGATCGATTTGGAAGTGCATCTAAACTTGGCACTGAATTGGATTTCAACTCTTTTTTAAGGCGAACAATTAGTGAATAGGAACTTGGCCCCGTTTTAACAGGTATGTTTTTGGTGAGATTTCAATACTTTTTTTAAGGAATCATACCAATTTGTTTCTTTCCTTCTCATATTATTTCTGTGTATTTACTTGTACATATTAATTTTTATCTCAAATTCATAGATGAGCCGACTCACGCTTGACCAATTTCTCAAATTTCTTAATATTTTGTTAATCTACATATAACAAACAACCTGTGTGCCAAATTTCATAACGCTACGACAACTGGAAGTGGCCTAGAGGTTTTGATTACCGATTTTTATCTCAAATTCATAGATGAGCCGACTCACGCTTGACCAATTTCTCAAATTTCTTAATTTTTTGTTATTCTACATATAACAAACAACCTGTGTGCCAAATTTCATAACGCTACGACAACTGGAAGTGGCCTAGAGGTTTTGATTACCGATTTTTATCTCAAATTCATAGATGAGCCGACTCACGCTTGACCAATTTCTCAAATTTCTTAATTTTTTGTTAATCTACATATAACAAACAACCTGTGTGCCAAATTTCATAACGCTACGACAACTGGAAGTGGCCTAGAGGTTTTGATTACCGATTTTTATCTCAAATTCATAGATGAGCCGACTCACGCTTGACCAATTTCTCGAATTTCTTATTTTTTTGTTAATCTACATATAACAAACAACCTGTGTGCCAAATTTCATAACGCTACGACAACTGGAAGTGGCCTAGAGGTTTTGAAGCCGACTCACGCTTGACCAATTTCTCAAATTTCTTAATTTTTTGTTAATCTACATATAACAAACAACCTGTGTGCCAAATTTCATAACGCTACGACAACTGGAAGTGGCCTAGA
This sequence comes from Plebejus argus, assembly GCA_905404155.3. Taxonomy (NCBI): domain Eukaryota; kingdom Metazoa; phylum Arthropoda; class Insecta; order Lepidoptera; family Lycaenidae; genus Plebejus; species Plebejus argus. The sequence continues at coordinate 6,567,364 of FR989937.1, read as the reverse complement.
GGTTTTGATTACCGATTTTTATCTCAAATTCATAGATGAGCCGACTCACGCTTGACCAATTTCTCAAATTTCTTAATTTTTTGTTATTCTACATATTATAACAAACAACCTGCGTGCCAAATTTCATAACGCTACGACAACTGGAAGTGGCCTAGAGATTTTGATTACCGGTCAGTGAGTCAGTGCCAAAATTAGCTATTTTTACAAGGAAATATTTCAGGATCTAACAAATCTATATCTATGAAATTTGGTATATTGCGTAAGTACTAGTATATAATTAGGTAGGTAAAATTTTATCTTTGCTCTCGCAATAGGCACTGAGATACAAGGGGGTCAAAAGTGCGTCGAAACCGTTCGTGTAAATAGTGCACGGCATGCGCGCGGCCTGCTGGAACTTGGCCGCGCACTCCGTGCGCTTTGATTTAAGACTTTAGTTAGGTATTTATAGCAACACATTATACTGCAATAGAGGTACTATATTTTACATGGGATAATCGGAAAAAGCTTATATTTTTAGATCAAGCGATTCGTAGCGAGTGCTAGGGTCGCGCAGGGTTCAGCCTTGACCCCAACCCAACCTGACCTAATTTAATTGCTTCTGACAGCTCCTGAGAGTGACAACCCTAAGAGGATTTTACCAACACAGTGTTATCATATTTATTTAATCCACTAATACTTTATAAGATGACTCGAGCCTTCATTGATCTTGACAGCTGAAGAGATTTCGCTGACTAAGAGATTGAAAACACAAACTTTAATAACTGACTCGGAAAGTTCTTACGATTCCATTAAATAATTTATTATTCATTTAAATTTATAATTCAGTTGTCTGTTTAATATTCGGATTTAAAGTATCAGTATCAGATAGTAATAAGTTACCGAAGATGAGAAAGTTTAATTATTGTTAAGTGAGTTTTCCATTCTCAAGGATATCTTAAAGTATTGAGTGATGAGTCCGACTAGTGTTCTACGGTCTACCCATAAAGTTAATATACCTAGCGGAATAGAGAAACAAAGGCCTGAGCAAGCGGGATGTCACTATCAGTAACACTGCGTGTTGTACATGACAGCAGCTCTCTTTTTTTGACGTCCAGTCAGCCCGGATCAGCGCGTTGACAATTTAATCTCATAGAATTCATGTTCAATCATGTTTGTGTAAGTGTATACGTACACTTATTTTTCATACAGATGAAAACCAATTTCGGTTTCGTTTGACTGCTCGAGTTTGTTGCTCTATTCCGCTAGGTATATTAACTTTATGGGTCTACCACAGGTGTCTTATATCTACAAGTCATTTAAAAAGAATGCTCTGATCTTATGATAAACTAACTTTATATTTAAAAGCGACATCTATTACAGAACCACGTAAGTATTCGGCATCGTAGAAGAATGTAGAGTCGTAGTTGTAAACGCAGCTCTATGTATCGTTTCCGAGGATCTGACAAAAGATGTCGCTAGCATTATGTTTTGACTTTTTTACAGAAAAATTCGGACGCCTACATTTTGACACGTCAGAATTTTGATAGAATGCGGGGTCCACAACAAAATGTATGAACAGAGCGCGTTCCGGCGGGGCGTCCGAATTTTTCTGGTCAGAAATTATTCGGAGAATGTGCCGCCGCCGGGCTAAAACTCAAGATTCGAATTTTGTAACTCAGTGTTTCCCCCAACCTGTGGTCCACGGACCCCTGGGATCCGCGGTGTCATTTCTGCACCATACATAATCCGATATTTTTTCTAAGGGGGTCCGTGAAAACTGTTCGACTTCCTAGGGGTCCGTGGCTGAAAAAGGTTTGGAAACACTGTTGTAACCATGGATCTAAACAAACAGTTTGTTTAGATCTATGGTTGTAACTTAGTGGAGAGAAGTAAAAGTTTAGCAATTTGATAGTCCTTATAATTATTACAACCTAACCAACTTTTCCGCGTTATTGCAATCCGAATTATATATAATTCGGATTAAAAAGGATAAGAGATAATTTATGTTTTATCAACAAGAAAATTAATAAAAGCATTCAACAGAATATACTTTATATAAAAATAATTATACTATTTAACTTGAAATTTTTCTTCTCAAATCTAACTGCACACAATATAATTATATTATTTTTTCGCAAATTTACTTCTATTGATATTAGAAAGTTCTAATAGTAGGCTATTACTTACCTCAACACCTATGGAGATAAGTGTTATGTATAATATTATATTATGGACCTTTAAAACGCTGTTAATCGTCTGCAGTACATAATAAAGACATAAAAGAAAATATAATAAAACCTAATAAACGCATATATGAAAAATATAAAATAAATTATGTTGTAAATTAACAAATTGAATATAAGTTCTACTAGAACTTGCAATTCTGTTCTAGCAATCGCGTGACCAAAGTTCGTCAAATGAAAGTTAATAAACGACGTTCCCTGCTTTGCAATTACACGCATTGTTTAAAATATTGTGTCGTTATAAAGAAAAGGTCGGAAAACGGGCAAATTGATCGCCTGATGGAACGTCATTCGCCATTTGAATCTGTAACACAAGACTTTAGGAACATTTTATGCAGTTAAACCGATCTACCGAAGCGAAATGATGTGCCGAGAGACGGCACATCATTTCGCTTTAACGGCTGGACCGATTTAGATGAAACTAGGTATGGAGAAGCTTGGAGAGACGGGTATTTTGTTGCGTAAAAATTTACGGTTCCCGTGATATAAACAAATCTTGCGAAGTTGCGCGCATCATCTAGTAGTATAAACATTAATCTTTAATCTTTATAATATATAAAACTCAAAGGTGACTGACTAACATGGTGATCTATCAACGCACAGCCCAAACCACTGGACCGCGATCGGGCTGAAATTTGGCATGCAGGTAGATGTTATGACGTAGGCATCCGCTAAGAAAGGATTTTGATCAATTCTATCCCCAAGGGGTTAAAATATGGGATCAAAGTTTGTACATAATAATACTTCTTAACGCGAGCGAAGCCGCGGGTAAAAGCTCGTAATTAATATGTGTTGCGTTTATTTGCATCAGTAGCTACTTTATCTTTCGGATGATTCAAACGTAGTTTAATTGTTTGTGAGTTGTGACACGGTGTAATATATTGGAACGTTTTTATACAAAGCCAGCTGGCAACTAAATTCTTGCGTTTATTTCTTGATGTTAATTATACGTGACAGGTGATACGTATAATATTATATTTTATAAGTATACTTAGAATAATAGTAATAAGTTTTACGTATTGTGTTTTAATAATATATTTTAGTAATATTTTATTAGTCCTAATCATCAAATTAATAGACTAGCAGCTAAAAGCCGAGCTTTGTGAAGGCTCGCACCTTGGCTGACTGATGATAACACATAATATAGGTAAATAAAAATTACTATGTTAAAGCATAAGTCAATAGGCATGATATTTTTTCCGAAGTGTAATAAAAATGTAAATTTTGTGGGACATACTAGGGCTTGCTTTGCTCGCCCTGACAATCTCAAATAATATTATTATAATAAAAAAGTACCGAGCATTCACAGAACTAAATTAAAAGATATAACATTCTCAATCTTCTAATTTCTAATACTTTGAAAGATTTAAGTACCTATCACTTTATACCTCGTTATAGCTTTAAGTAGTCAATTACTACCTAATCTATTTCAATAATATACGATTACTAATTTAAAATTAAAATAATAAAGTATTTCAAACGTTTTGAGTGCGATTCTAAAACGATTTTCTTTAAATTTTATTCTCATATCCGTAAGATCGTAATCGCTAAAATATATTTAGTTGGGCTGGAAATAGCGATTTGTCGTCAGTCGACGTCACGACACGTCACATGTTCGGCCACATCTGAGCTGTAGTCTGTAGACCACAGCGCGCCATCCGGCCGATCCATCAACCTACAATTCCTGAGTATTTTTATCGGAAAAAATACGTAATTGTGCAAAAATATAATCTCCTAAAAGCCCAATATAATGTTTGTTATCTGCCGGCCTAGCATACGCCAACGAGATATCTCTCTCTACATGTTTCTCGATGTATGATAGTTTGTATCTTCATCTCTATTGACCCTAGCATGACAAACATATTTTTTTCTCGCGTAGATCTATCATCGACATAACAAATTTTTATAGAGTTTTGTCGAGATAATGTCGAGATTTTGACATTATGAGACGAGTAGTTTTTAAATATCTCGAGAGTGAGATATCTCGTTGGCATATTACGCTAGGCCGGCAGGGCACTACTAGCTTTTAATATGTGATTAGTCAATAGTGTATATCTTTTCCGTAAGTGCCACTTTATCCACAGCCACACATCAAATATTGAACTTCATGTTTTTTAAGTCTGTTACAAACACGCAAAATGCTGCATTATTTACATAGTTATTCAAGATTATGCCACTCTGAGATAATCGTTACGTTGCCAGCAAACTAGTAAAGTAACATAGAAAGCTAAACAAGCTAATTATAATACTAGGTACCCAATCAAATAAGGGCCTGTTTCACCACTTCCTGATAAAGTGTTGGATAGGCTATCCACAACTTATTTGATAGATTCTCCATACTCTATCTGTCAAGTTAAGTGGTGGATATATCATATAGCCTATCCGACACTTATCAGGAAGTGGTGAAACAGGCCCAAAGTCTTTTAATGGCTTACTATTAACGTATTTAACACTGATGTTCTAGATAATATTGACAAAGAAGATTAAAATAAAATATTTTGGAGCAAGTTTATACAGAAAGTATTGGCACAACGTTTTTATTGTAAGTGAAAATAACAATAAAGGAATTTCGCCTATTCTTCTCTCGGCTCTTACGTTATTGTATTTTATTAATAGACTGGCAAGTGGCAGAATTTTTCCCGTCTATTCACCGCGTTATTATTATTATTTAGGAAAGTTCTTTTAGTTTTGTTTAAACAAAATTTGATTGAAATTCTCTGATTGAAAATATCTGATAGCTAACATTAACTACCAATTGAATACCCACAAAACTTGATGATACTTTCACAGTCCACGGTATCCAAACGGATATAAAAACGTAGTTACCGCGTATCCAAAAAGATGCATTGGCACTAAAAAAAAGCATAGAAAAATAAGGAAAATGAGCAGCATAGAAGAATACAATAATTACTAAATAATTTAATAATCCTTATAATTCATTATAAATAAATACTTTACAATGAAATAAGAGTGGACTCGAGGGACTAGATTTTGATTTTGTATGGTGGACTGTGAAAGTGTTATAAAGTGACCATCCACTTCTGTTGCACCACAGCTATAAGCTCCAGTATATTATATCATAACATCGATCTTCTGAAATACATTTCAAAATTCTACAAGGCTAAGAAATGAAGTGAATTATAATAAAGTAATTTATCGCCTTAAAGTAAAATTATCATTTACGAGACAGCCTAAAAAGAGGATAGATAGCTGTTCCGCACTTTACCCTTTTCGGTCACGTCACACGTGTTATGATTTTACATAATACAAGATGATGCCCCCAACTCCATTTTCCCGGGATAAAATGTATCCTTTGTCCTTTCCCGGGGCTCAAAGTATATCCATACCAAATTTCAGCAAAATTGGTTCAGCGACTTGGGCGTGAAGTGGTAAAAGACAGACAGACAGACACACTTTCGCATTTATAATATTTGTATGGATTGTAGTCGAAATGAAGACTAGCGTCACTCTCCCGTGTCACCAACACGCCCAAACATCATTATAGCACTAAACACTTGAAATATTTCTTTTACACTTTACATCCAAAAATCCTAGAAAAATCCATACTAATTTTCAATCTGTCTTTCTGTTTGTCTGTTACTGCTTTACGCCCAAACAGATTACGCTAAGACTTAGTATGGAGACACTTCGACTCAAAGGTAGACAGAGGATACTTTTTATCCCGGAAAAATACGGTTCCCACGGGAAAACGAATTTCGGCGCAACGGAGTTACGGGCGTCATATCGCTCCGAGCCAGCCTCCCGCCAACATCGAAAACAAGAAGAACCGGGAATAGTTTATAGAAGAAAGGCTGGCCGGAATTCGCGTTTTACCTCGACCCCCGCTATATAGTGTACATAGCGACGAAGTGTTTCATTTACGACCACCCCAAGTACGGAAGCCGTTCTCGAGTGAATTCTCGCACGGCAACACCGTACATTTAAATAATAAATTGCCGTCTCCATCAGATGTAAGTCCTGGTTCACATCGTTAAGAATTATGACATGTCTATACTCCGTGTTTACAGTTTTCAGAGCTATTTAATGCTCTCTTGGCTTCGCAAATAAACACGAATCGAGATACAACTTTATATCTAAGACGAACGTTTAACTTTTAAACTAGAATGAACACGTGAAGTGTGGGAGTAGATTTTTTCTGATAAAGACGTTGTCGTCTAGAAAATTTAGGGATAAATATAAAGAAAATTCAAACTAATGTTTTAAATACGAAAGTGTATCTGTCTCTCACTTTTATAATTATTCATTTTTATAATTGAAAATAAGCGCTGAATTGTTTCATCTTCTAAACATAGATCTATGTTTAGAAAATAAAAATTTAAATTGTTTCATTTTCTAAACAAAGATCTATGTTTAGAAAATAAAACAATTCGGGGCTTATTTTCAATTATAAAAATGAATTATAAAATCGACAATTTTGGGTTAGTCGCCTCCATAAGTATATAAGTATCTATACTACATTATATTTCCAAGAATTTGATCTGAGCGAAGACACGTACGATAATATTATCCTAAAATTTTCTCGATAGAAAAAAATCACAAAAAAGCAGATCTAATTTTCACGAATTTTTCATAATAATTATACAGTATTGCCGTAACTGTGCATTAAACTAAGTTTATATTTTAATACATTGTATAAAATTCTATCATTATGACACTGACCTGGCGGATTTTTAAAATTTTGTATATTTATTGCGTTATTAAGATAAAACTAACTTAGCGATGATTCCGCGTCGTCCTTTTTCACCTGGCATAATATGAAAGACAGGCGTGAGTGTGAAGAGAGAAGGACGATGTTTGATTTTTTGCGTTAGTCGCCCTCATTGAAATTGATTTTTGTATAAAAACTCATTTAAACCTGAGCATTAGCATACCTATTCGAATAGTTCTGACACGAAAATATTACATCCAGGTGATAAATATTATTGATTTCTGTATGAACATTGAACATTACAAATAGCTATGTACTAAGCTTTCCATAGAATAGCTTTTTGAAGCTTAGGAGTTACGAATATTTACTTTTGTACTTAGGCACTTTATTTACCTGCTACAAGGGATATGGAAATAGCGCTTATGTATTGAATTTAGAATACACCAGGGTTTAGTTTGTTTTCTAGCAAAACAGTAGTTTTTTTCCTACAACTTCTGAAATTCGTTTATGGCGTAGGAAAATACACTTTCCCCTGATATAGGTAATATGCAATATGGTTCACCAGTTGCGAGAATACAACACCCTCACGAATTTGTATTTTTTTTATGAAATAAGGGGGCAAACGAGCAAACTGGTCACCTGATGGAAAGCAACTATCGTCGCCCATGGACACTAGCAACATCAGAAAAGCTGCAGGTGCATTGCCGGCCTTTTAAGAGGGAATACGCTCTCTTCTTGAAGGTTTGCAGGTCGTATAGGTCCGGAAATACTGCTGGTGACAGTTCGTTTCAGAGTTTTACAGTGCGCGGCAGAAAGTTACGCGAAAAACGCACGGCGGAAGACTGTCCCTCATCAAGGTGATGAGGATGGTATATTTTCCGCGTGGGGCGGTGGCGAAAAGTTGAATTATGATTCCGAAAAATCCCTCAGAGCACTCCCCGTGATACAACCGATAGAGGATGCAGAGTAAAGATTCATCGACTCAGCGTACTAATAATAAGTGTTAATTATTTCATTATTTTCAGTATTTAATACACATAACATAGGACGTAAAAGTAATAGTACACATTTTAATACTCATAATTTGTATGAATTTTTATGTACAGTGAACGTGTATGCTGTCTGCACATAATAATATTATGTTGTAAACTACCGGATGTGTTGCTGTTCCGAGGACATATTATGGGCCTATCATTTTTATGTCATAAAATAGCAAACAACATCGCCTATCAAAATTATTAAAATGTATTTAGGTAGTACCCACGTACCCACATACGTATTTGACATATTGAACATATCTGAGTGCTTAGGAACCAATAGCTATGTCCACATTGTGCTCTTTCATCTTCAATTTTCATAATCTTTTGACATTCGAAATGTCAAAAGATTATGAAAATTGAAGATGAAAGGGCACAATGTGGACATAGCTTATCAGAGAGCGGTCACGCGGTCAAGCGTTCAAGCGATCAGCTTTGCGTTCTTTGTGTTTATTATGGCCCGGCCGCACCTGCGTCTATCGTCCGAAGCTTCGTGCTATGAGACGATACTATTGGACGATACACGCAGGTCGTCCAATAGTATCGGTTTTAGCGTGAAGCGCTACGCATATGCGGCCGCGGCAATAAGTCATATAGAGATACTCGCGCATTGGCGTTCTGACTGCGTCATGAATCCTCCTGTGTGACTGACTGCTCGAACGCAGAACACTTGAATGCGTTACTACTCTCTGTCTCATAGGTCCCTTAGTCAAAAGGCATTCGCTAGTTTCAATAGCGAACTTAGATGACATGACATCGTATGTATCGACTTCACTTAACGCATCGCTAAGTGTCATGGCCGTGCAATGCGTTATGTAAAATCCATTTCCATCCATCCATTTTTAATAAGGCAGTCTGCTTTATTTCCAGTTAATCGTCAGATGCTTTCAGGAAATAAGTGTACATCTCTCGTAAATCCATGCTTCCTCCGATGTTGAGAATGACCGGTGTGAATGCGGTACGGTAAACGCATTTCCATTCGATGATCGGTTTGCTCATTTGCTTCTACTTTCATAACAAAGAAGATTGCTTTTTTCTTCTACTCTGTTATCAGTGTCTTTCTCGTCTTTAAAAAAGAATAAGTAGAATAATCTCAACCGAGCGAGTGTGTTAGATGATTTTTCTCAAACAGCTCGTCTATAATAAAGTGGGCTAAGATTTGGCGTTGGAGTGAACATCAAAAAAAAGATAAGTGCTCTCGAGTGCGCCCATAGATGTCAACTCATCTTCAAATATGGGTGTGTTGAGAACGGGGTGTGATAAAGAATTAGCTAGTCTTTTATCTTTAAATTGACGAAATGTCAAGATTTTGGCTAAATCATTGTTTTGTTTTTTTTTATGAAATAAGGGGGCAAACGAGCAAAGGGGTCACCTGATGGAAAGCAACTACCGTCGCCCATGGGCACTCGCAACATCAGAAGAGCTGCAGGTGCGTTGCCGGCCTGTACCTTACCTTGATTGAACTATTTTTTGTGGAATAGACATAATATAGACAGGTTGTCAGAATTACATAACGTAGGAAATAACCGCCTCCTTTTTAAAGTCAGTAAATTAAAATTCCAGTTCCCGGTATCATAATGCTTCGATGGTAACACGAAGGAGGAATCCTTATTATCTTTTAACCAACTTTATAAAACGACAAAAGTATTATAATCATTTTAATTGTCTCTTCGTTCCTGGAAACACATTGTAATCCAATTTAACCCAAATTTATTTTAAAATTTTATGTTGCGAAAAATCCCCATTAGAATATTATAACAACATTTTCTTTCAGCTGAAAAGCTTTTCACAAAGTATGCCAGGAGCTACGACGTACAGTCAATGGGAGAATTAATAGCATCATAAATTTTCCACCTTATTTAATGTAGAGCAGACGGACAAACAATTAATGGAATTACGTTTTTAATAAGGATATAATATAAAAAAATGGATTTTCAAATGTGTTAGTCGCGCTAAAACTCTGATTTTAGTCTTAAAATATTCGTAGAAGACAAGTTCACCGGGACAGCTAGTACAATATAACAAAAATCTTAAATATATAATATTATTATGTATAGTAATAACACAAGTATTTTAGATACTTAGCAAGGGGCCAGACTGACGTGGTGTGAAGCGTCCATAGATATAATATTACCTCGAAACATAATAATAAATTAATTACTTATAATTAATATGAAATCTGCTGCGTTAAAATGGAAAAGTGCATCGCCTACTTGTGGCGAGCTCTCGATGCTCTATTAAATAATTATCACAAAGGAAAACGTTCTTTCATAAGCGATTGAGCTCTTTATTTGGTGGTTTATTATTAACTTGGTAAGGTAATGGAAAGCACATTATGGAGTGTAGTTTATTATTTTTAACCGACTTCAAAAAAAGGAGGTTATCAATTCGACGCGTAATGTATGTAATATTTCCAGAACTGCCCAGTTTTTGTAAATATAATTATTATGTTAGTCTATAATCAGCGTCTGAACAAATGTGCCAAATTTCAAAAGTGTATGTATGTATATATAATATGTATGTATGTATGTATGTATGTATGTATGTTTTTATGTTTGTATTCGCATATCTCCGGAACTACAAGTCCGATTTCAGTAATTTATTTTTTGTTGTACTAGGTATTATTCAACCTGGGGAACAGTGCAGGTTTTATCAAAATTGGTTCTGTAGTTTTGGAGATAGGGAGTTTTAATTCTCAACTACGTACAGTCGTACAATAATAATTACGAAGTCAGTTTTTTTAATACAGTTATTCGTTTATTAGGATTACAGTATTTTTTGTAATAAAAATACCATAATATAGATGTGAGCTCTTTGTGTGAACGTAACATTTATTTTTTCTTATAATTAGGATGATTATGCAAAAATATTATTACTTATTAGGTATTTAAGTTTTGTAACAATACTGACCAAGTGTGAGTTTTTACGGAAGTATTTAACACAGATATAATAATATTATGTTGTTAATACTTATGTATACATAATATGTTTCAAATTTTAATATTGTTAAATTGTTTAAAATAAAGATTTTTCATTTCATTTTGATTTCTTTATAATTAATGTTGTTACACATTATGTAAGGATATTATAATAAATCTTTGGATTGCAATTTTAGATACATTTTGCACATAGCACCCAAAAAAGTACTAAATATATACAAAAATCCAGGTGCAAAAGATTAAAATATTATGTAGATTAATATGTCGATTGAGGTGAAGTGCATACGAGGGTTGGCTCGGGCTTGGCTCAGTCCCACTTCGTCGGCCGGCCGAAGCGCACCGCTTGGCGCATACTACCGCGCCCATTCGGACTACGAACGAAACCCGAACTTAGATCCTAGCTCCCTAACCCGTATACGAAATGACCCTAACCCTCTAAAATTATAAGTTTCGAATTTTTATCAAAATGTATCCGACAGGAAAATTACACCGAAATTATACACATAAGAAACGACTGAAATTTTCTACCTACCTTTGAGATACCCTATACCTTTGTAAACGTTTACAAACACTTTTGGACATTGTTTTACTCCTCCTTCGTAGCGATAAGCCCGACCAAAGCTTCATAGTGTTTAGTGGACTTAGTGTTAAAACTAGAGTGGTAACTTTGTTTGTTCTATGTAAACTAGTTTGTGACTGTGTTTTAGTGTTTAGTGTGTTACCATAAGGACCATTACTTGGTAAGTTTCTTCGATCTACCCGCTTCTTAGGTTAAGTTATATTTATAAGCTAAATACTTTTGTACCAAAAACTAAAACGCTCTGATATCTGATCTGACATTTTTACGTAAACACTCTCTTCTCACAATAATAATTATAAAAGCATCAACTATTTCACTTAACTATTTATTAGCAATCCCATTTTAAATGTTTAAATATAATATAAAAAATAAAACTACGTTATCTTGTTACAAAACACAGTGTAGCAATTAAGTATTTTAAAAAAACCTAGATAAAACTTCGTTATTACTGGTTACAAGCATGAAAGTATATTTAAGTAATTCCCGTTTAAATTTGGCTCGCAGTGAGGACATTTTCAAGTTGCCGCGGAGCCAAGCAACGTTCGCAAACAATTCTTGAACAATTTAAATATTTATAAACTTCTCAACCTATATACCTACTTATCCCCGAATTACGTTAGGCCATTAATTATGCACGACTCTGCTCTTATTATATAATTATCTGGGATTTCTATAATATTTTTTATGTTATATTTCATGGCCTAACTAAATGATTATAAATCTTTTAAATAGTTCTGCAAATATATTGAATAAAAAAATATGTTTTAAAGTTTATTCAAACATCAAAAGAATCATTGATTTTTCCTGTTGTATATCTAAATAGATATTATATTATAAGAATATCGTTTAACAACGTCTGGTTTGTCCTTTCACGAAATTAATTATGTCTTAGTGAAGGCCAATAATTCCTGTAGGAATACTACGAAATGAGAAAGACTGGCAAATACCGTAAACTTACGCCAGTTTTTTTATAATAATATCATATTCTAACGATATCTTTATAGCCAACGCTTTCATTCAAAGTAAAGTAAAATTGTAAGAGCGAATTGTATAAATAGAAGAGAGAGAAAAAGACATTGCCATTTCTGCCATGGCTTAGGATTGCCATTTCTGCCATGGCTGTCGTATACACTGTAGAACATGACCGAATGCATTAACGCAACTAAAGGTAGATGTTGTATAATAAAATTATGTGATGACATAATTTAATTACTTAAATTTAATTTATTGACTATTTTGCATTAAATCCACACATTGTCATACTCGTCATTAAATTAAAATCCCTGAACGCGTAAGACCTTTTGAATAGACAACCACGGAAGGTAACAATTACTTTACTAATCTAGTGCAAACATTCGGGAGATGTGACATCACTCGCACTTTGCCATTTATTTTAGGCGATAATTACAGTATATACCGCTTGTACATTGCCAGGCCATCCAAGCTATAAGTATATATAGATGTCGTATACGAATGGTGCCAAGTCCAATGACATCGCGGGTATTTTTATAGTTTTACAATGCCAAACGCTTATTACATAGCTCAATTATCGACAAATAAACAAATTAGTGCGAACCCATTCGAGCGAATTCCTAGGGCAATGTATTAAGCGATCTAGGATTAAAGTGTTAAATAATCAGGGTTAAAAAGTAAATAATAAATTAAAGAGTTGATCAAAATCCCCGAATTTTTTCAAACAATGATCGAGCTCACGATAGTTAATGCCTAAAAAACTCTTGACCGTAAAAAAACTCATGATGCAACAGACATACACGTCAAAGTTATAACACTGCTCTTTTTTGTCGGAGCTTAATATGGTTTAAGTCTCAATAATTATTAAACTACAATAAAAATTACAAAAATATCTATATCTATATACATAATAATATATAAAACTCAAAGGTGACTGACTGACATGGTGATCTATCAACGCACAACCCAAACCACTGGACGGATCGGGCTGAAATTTGGCATGCAGGTAGATGTTATAACGTAGGCATCCGCTAAGAAAGGATTTTGATAAATTCCCACCCCAAGGGATTCATATAGGGGATGAAAGTTTGTATATAATAATACTTCTTAGCGCGAGCGAAGCCGCGGGCAAAAGCTCGTTATCACATAAAGGCGAATGGCCGCACTCTAAGACATTTTCTTATGATCAAACTTCAATTTAATGAAGAGTTTGTCAGATAATAATATTATATTATGAGGCTTATGTCAAAATATTCACTTTATTACGTCTATTGTCTCTTATTGTGGCAATTCAAGCACACAGTGTGTGTAAATCGTGTAAATATTTAGAAAGGCGGTATCCAAATAATTTAATATTTAGGATCGAATAAATAATAAATACATCCGAGAGAGAAAGATTTCCGTTGAGGCTAGGACAGAGAGAATAAAATATTATTCCCGCCTGGATTAAAATATAACCGAATGCAACAAAGACTTGCTTTTTAGGGTTCCGTACCCAAAGGGTAAAAACGGGACCCTATTACTAAGACTTCGTTGTCTATCCGTCTGTCCGTCTGTCCGTCTGTCTGTCTGTCTGTCTGTCTGTCTGTCTGTCTGTCTGGCTGTCTGTCTGTCTGTCTGTCTGTCTGTCTGTCTGTCTCCAGGCTGTAACTCAAGAACGGTAATAGCTAGAGATTTGATATTTTCACAGATTTGCTGTCTCCAGGCTGTAACTCAAGAATGGTAATAGGTAGAGATTTGATATTTTCACAGATTATGTATATCTGTTGCCGCTATAACAACAAATACTAAAAATAAACTAAAATGAATATATAAGGGGGCTCCCATGTAACAAACGTGATTTTTTTGGCCATTTTTGCTCTATATCAAAAATGGCAACAGGTAGGTTCTTGAATTTTTCACAAAATCCTTAGTTATATGTGTACTTTAATATTTAATAATAATATTAAAATAAAATAAAAAATAAGGGGGGCTCCCATACAAAAAACACAATTTATGGTCTAATTTTGCTCTATAATGGTACGGAACTCTTCGTGCGCGATTCCGACTCGCGCTTGGCCGATTATTTCATTTTACTTTCACCGAAGGTTTAATAACTAGTTAATCTTATACTAATATACTAAAACTTTAGATTAAGGATAGTGACAGATTATCGCTATTTTGTAAATATTTTTACATGAAGTATTAATTTTATATAAAATAAAGTTTCCTGTTTGAATTCCTTTCTATGAAATGTGATTGAAAAATCAACTAAACGTAAAAAGAGTTTCCCCAGTTCCTACTTACTCAAACATAAAAATATTTAAAGGTCTCAAATACTATGCACGAGATCTAATCGCAGGGTTTTAAAAGGCTTGCTACGCAGTGCTACGCCGCTACGAGCACACTACGGCCTACGCCAGTTCGTAGCATGCATGACAGACCCTTTCAAAACTAAAAATATTTCCATTTAAATTTTGAGAATCCCTCGATTACTCCTGGACCCCATCATCAGGTCAACACTTTTATAAACATGGTACCAATCCACGATCATTCCATATACAACAAAACAAAAATTTCGAAAATCGGTCTACAAACGGCGGAGTTATCGTTGAACATACATAAAAAATAAAAAATATATCCACAACCGAACACAGAACCTCCTCCTTTTTGGAAATCGATTAATAAAACAGTGCTGCTCGCCAGTTCTTTATACTTGAACTTAACTGGACACTCTACCCCGTGTCTAGATTACTAGATGACGCCCGCAACTCCGTTGCGCCAAAATTTGTTTACCGCGCGTGAACCGTACATTTTTTCGGGAATAAAGTATCCTATGTTCTTTCCCGGGTCTCAAAGTATATCAATATCAAAATTTCAGCAAAATAGTTTTAGCGGTTTGGGCGTGAAAAGGTAACAGACAAACTGAGTTTCTTATTTTTAATATCAAAATAGATATATAGATGCTTACAATTTTTTTTATCTTGTTTGGTACCAATTATTTCTATCGTCAATTTAGTAAAAAAATTTTACGTTGTCTTACTGGCTCGAAAGATTTTTGTTGTAATAAACAACAAAAGGTTTTGTTCGTAAGTCATTATCTAGCGGAATACTTGGAAAAGTTAGGATAAGGGGTTCACCAACTTTGGACTCGAACGACATTAACCACCGATAGCGGTACGAAGTTGGTGCAATCAGCAATATGTATTATATCTATACTCATTGTTTAATGTCTTTTGACTGTCTATATGTTGTTATAACGAAAAATTCTATTCATTGCAATAACTTAGAAAATTTTATTTTTATGCAGAATATGTCGAAACTGCAATGTAATTTGGATACATACACATTATTCTAGTTTTGAAAAAAATTGCATATAAATCAATTTCCCTGATGGTAGGGTACCAAAAATTTGATAGCAGTTCAAAGCAACTTTTATTGTAAGAGCAATAATTAATTAATTCTCTAATAGAAAAACAGTACCATGGAATAAAAATTTACCCTGTATAAAATATATTATAAATATTCTATAGTTTTCTCGTTGAACTGTATTGTATTAGGTACTTAACCTAAAACGAAAACTTGAAGTAACCGCTAAGTGTACTTCTTAAAAGAATCGACTAAGTACTTCACTTTCGAAGAAAGAAAATACTTTACTTGCAAACAGCAAATTTTGAATTGATAGCATACTCTATATTATCGAGACTGCATCGAAAGCATAACAAAACTACGACGTTATAATAATTGTAATATTAATACTTATTATTAAAGAATAGACGTACCGAATTTAAAATAATTGTTAATTGTAACGTACCTTCTTGGAAAAGGAATTAGGTATACAGCATGACTGGTGAGACAATACCGATAATTAAGGAGGGTATTCAGTACTCGATTCTCATTATAATTATGTAAAAAATTAAGTACTTAATTTTTGACCAAATTCCCCTTTAAGCAAATGAATAACGGACACTTAGTAAATTACTATGCGGCCGGGCGCGGCCCACCCTGCCCCACGCTCCGCGCGCTACTCCCGCGTGCGGTGTCCATGCGTTGGGTAAATAATTATTTAACTTTAATCTACATTTACTCAGTGATCAATTGATATTGTTTTTTTTATATTTTTTTTTTTTCAACTAATATAATAGCCAAATATCACGTCCTCGAATATTGAACATGTCTCACCAGTCATGCTGTATATATTTAAATTAAAATCATATAACAATTTAATTTTCCACGGGACTAAATGAATAATGATCCTTATAAACCTTCATCCTTGATTTGTTGATAGTAATATTTATATGTTCATTTATCCTTTATCCTTGCTTTGTGTTTATGGTTACCATCATTTAGTGAACAGTATGTTAGTGGTATGGTGTTTTCCCTTAAGTGCTAAACCATATTCGTTTTTCCCATGGATGTCATCAAAATATATTTACGAAAATGGACACGGAAACGTGCTATTATTTACCACTTTCATGATATCAATCTTGTAGTATATTTAATATATTTTATTTTCATTACTTTTTGTGCCTTATATTTCGTCTTCTATCTTTACTTATTAGTTTTTTAGAACCTATCATAAAAATATACACAAACTTAGTATTTTGTTTAGCAGTTAAACCATGTTAATGTAACAGACTGACAGGCATACTTTCATATACAAAATATTAGTACGGAATTTGGTTTTTAGGAAAGAAACTTTCAACGCGAAGATTAACAATATATACAATATGTTGAACAGGAATTGTTAATCTAAATAACGCCGCTTATTAAGACGAGCTTACGGGAATCGCGTAATTCCGGTTTAATATTTCTTGCGATGTTCGCTGCGGACTTTAATAATAATTTATCCGCTTATAAATAATGAGGACCCACTGCGAACCTCCTAAATTGGTGTAAATTACAACTATAACTCATAATAAAGTATACACAACTATTAGTATCTATATAAGTGGTGTTCTAAGAATATTCAAAAGTATGTTTTAAAACGATATAATGTATGTCACATATTGTGATAGAGTAACTGCAAGACCATAAAAATTGAAAAAAATCGAAATTATACCAGGGTTTCCAATGTCTATTGTGAATTAGAACATGGTATATATTATAAAATATATTGAATTGGTCATGTCAATGAGAAGTTTTTAATAAAGAATAGCCTAATAATTTTTTGTCCAACATTATAATAGGTAGCCATAGAGAAATACAATCATATTATTATACTGCAGGCAGCATTAAAGCCACCCATGCTAAGCTTTGTTTATTGATATATACTGTTGATTTTGCTTAAAATTTTTCGTTTGGAACAAGCAAAAAACTTTCAAAATTGTGAGTTAAAAATAAATCTTTTTGAATAACAAATAGCCAACAGGAAACTCATTTCAATAAAAATTAAAACCGAATTGGGAAATTTTTATTACTCTCATTATAAACGTTGTCGGATTTTTGCTGAAATAAATATGAGAGCGCGAATTTTTCAGAGGGAACAGACGTATTATTTTCTTATAAAATGTTTAACTCAAAGACGGATTTACATCTTTCTTGTTGGGGATACATAATTGCCCGAGGAGTTTAAGCTTTTGATTTACGATTTTTCGCTTGTGTATTGCGTTATGTTGTGTTAGCTGTGTTAAGTCAGGTATTTAGGATTTTTCGTAAGCGCACAAAGTGCTTAAAAGTTATTGAAAAATGCGCAAAACTACCCCTTTTGTGAAATTTACTGCAATATACCTAGGTATAGTTTTGAAATGGTAATTAATTATTTTTTGTTGTTTTTTTTTTTTACATTTTATTATATGAGGACAGTTAAAAGACAAAATATACTAAAGGTACGTTTGTTTATGTTCAGTTATTAAAATTTATCCATACGTCAAAAAATATTTTTCTATTAGGTAAATTAAATTCATATCAGCCTATGTTCGTCCACTGCTGGACATAGGCCTCTCTCAATGAACGCCAAGATGACCGATCTCCTGCTACTCGCATCCAACATGGACCCGCGACTAAACGGAGATCGTCGTCCCACCTAGTTGGAGGTCGACCTACACCCCGTTTTCCCAGCCTTTTATATTTATACCAAATTAAATTAGTGTCTTTAAATTATAAAGTAACTTAAGATATATTTTTCTTTCGGTATTTAGAAATTTCGTACTATTGACCTAAAATATATGACCTAAGGTCTAGATTATTTCTAGTCTCAAATAAAATAAAAAGATTTTCATTTAAATTAATATCACAAAACTGACGCTTATCTCATTACCAACCTCTAAAAAAAACTTCTGAGAATTTTTTTAAAACTTCAAGTTCTTTATAAGTTTCAATTTAATTCAGTGAACGCATCTAGTTTTCTTTTATCAACTACTAAACTAGTGTTTTGTTATTTAATTTTTATTTTATTTATTTATTTAAGGTCACAACAGACCGACAACAAAGAATACATAATAGAACAACTTAAATACACGATGAAACATTAATTATATTATTATAAAGATAAGTGTTTAACCAAGAACGTTGAAATTATTTCAACGTTCTTGTGTTTAACATTAACGTCTGTTATGTCAAAGGAAATTAAATATTCAAAAAACTTTTCGTAAAGATAAAAGAATAAAGGCGTACTTATACAATTTATTTTGTCCTACATAATGTTATCTAAATATTTTCTTTCTTTTTTAGATAAAATTAAGAGTGAATTTATTTTCCAATTAGTTAAGTGAATAAATGCACTGAAAGTGCCCGTAGACATGCTACGACCTAAATCAAAATCAAATAAGAGAAGTAGCAAACGATGTTCAGCGCTATTTAAGTATCGTGAAGAAGATAAAATTTTCAAATCATTGTAAAATAATATGACCATCGATATTATATTATATTTGTTGGCGACTACTGACGAATTTTATATGAAAGAAGTCCATTAAAAAAATTTAGGATTTAGAAGAATAGAATTTAACTGGATAAGCTTTGGTTACTTAAATATCCATTATCCATATAAATATTTAAAATGTCAAAGTGTGCTGTCAAATCTGTCTGTTACCTCTTCACACCGAAACCGTTGAACCAATTTTGTTTGGCGCTGTTTAGGATGGAGATACTTTGAGTCCCGGGAAAGGACATAGGATGCTTTTTATCCCGGAAAAATTTACGGTTCCCACGCAATAAACGAATTTTGGCGCAACGTAGTTGCGGGGGCGTCCTCTAGTAATATATGATACGTGCATCGTCAAAGCCTATTTAAGGGCATTTAAGGGTTTTAGTGTAAGTATTAATTAATGTTTTAAATTTAATTAATTATATCACTTACTATATTGAACTGGGCGCCTCCATGGTTTAGAGCGTGGCTCTTGACTCGAAAATCATGGGTTCGATTCCCGCGAACTTAGAAATAATAAACTGTATATTATATAATATTATTTCTAAGTTTGGTTAGGACAATGCAGGCTGATCACCTGACTGTCTGATAAGTAAGATGATCCATGCGTCGGATAGGCATGTAAAAAGTTGGTCCTGCGCCTGATCTCTCGCCAGTCGTGTCGGTCTTCCGTCCCACTGGGTTATGAGAGTAAAGGAATAGAAAGCGCTCTTGTGTGCAGCGCACACACTTGGGTACTGTAAAAATACTCCTGCGTAATTGGCCTGGTTTTAATGAAACCGGCCACCGTCGCCGAAACCGGTGTGGGAATTATTATTATTCAACTGACACAATTATAGCTGTTATTAACTAAAAGTTCTGTTACTAATATGCGAATGTGATCGCAACTATGTTAGCTCAGAAATTCGAACAGCTATTGGACCGATTTTCATGGAATTTGGCAAGGATATAGAGCAGACCACGGGGAAGAACATAATCTACTTTTGCAGGAAAAGTCGATATGAATGAATTCCATATTTACGTAGACGAAGCCGCGCTAAACGTCTAGTATGATATAACAGGTTCATCAGCAGAATATTACACAGCGCCGAATTATTCATCAAAATTAACACCACTAACAATCTGACATACTGTGATTAATTAATTAAAATCCTCCTTTGAACACTCAATACTATCAGCTTGTCTGTCTGTGTCTATTGTGTTAATCCCTACCTAGTGTACGGGCATACGGGTGTATCTAATCTGCATCGAGTGCAAATCGATTTCTTATCGAATTAGGGCATATTGCTTACATCGATGATTACTGATATATTATTAGTATAGTATATGTAAAATGCTTAAAAGTGACCTTAATTTATGAATTATGGTCACTTTTAAGCATTTTTGTACTAACCCGCATTTTTGTGGAATTATTATGAATGCAGTCTTGTTCTAAATGGCCTAAAGAATGGCCCAAAGTGATAAAACTTTATGGTGTGTAGTGTGTATGTATTCCATATTATACAGAGTTCACTGTGAAAGTGATATCGCCGAAAAAGCTACTTTTTGGGATTTGTATACAATAGGCAAGCGCACCAGCGTCATGAATTTTCCCATACAAAAGTTAATAAACAAAAAGTTAAATGGTACAATAGAATTTCGCTACTAATTTAAAGAAATATGAAACTAGGTAAGTGGTTTTGGCGATCGACGTTTTCCGCATATACTCGTTGGCGTAGGAATCGAAATAAATATAGCCTATGTCACTCACACCGAGACAGATTCAATGGCACCTCATACATTGTCATACTTCGTCAAATGACCGGGCTGTAAAATGTGCCAAAAATACTCACACACTTATTTTATTTCGCTACCGATACTAAAATACGTATAGGCTCTAAAATGGTTGCAGAATTAATAATGTTTTGAACAATACTGATTCTTATTAAATATTTTTATGACACTAAATAAGAATTTAATAAATGAATACATTAAGAAATAATATTATCTAGCTATAACTAGCTATGGAATGCTCAAAGTCGAATGTTACATTACACGCGAATGCTCGTTGGTCAGGGAGGTATTTTTGTAATGTAATGCTCAAAAACGAATTAAATCTACAACATGACTGGTGAGACATTACCGATACTTATGGAGAGTACTCTGTACTCGATTCTCATTATAATTATGTAATATAATTAGGTTCTTAATTTTTTCCGAATTTCCCAAAAATAAATGAATCATGGCTACTAAGTAAATTACGCGCCTAGGCAAGTAGGCATACTATGCGGCCGGTGCAGACTGCAGAGGCGTGCGCTACCAAAGAAACACTACACAACTTCGCGTAGTGTATTTATTCTTTGACACAACTACCCCTCCCGCTCGCGGTGTCCATGCGTTGGGTAATTAATAATTATTTAACTTTAAGCTACATTTACTAAGTGATCAATTGATATTATTTTTTTATATTATTTTTTTCCAACTAATATAATAGGCAAATATCACGTCCTCGAGTATTGAACATGTCTCACCAGTCACGCAGTATAATGTTATATTACTCGCCAGGGAGCACCTTTAGAGAAATTGATTTGGAAATATATTTTAGCCCGCCTATGCATTTCTCTGATACTACAATATTATATTTAACACTGTGTGTGTGTACAGTAGTTTATTGGTTGTCTCGTTAACGATCCTTTGCGACGTTGTTTAAACAAAGTTTTAACTCGATATAAGTTCTGGCAAACTGTAGTAACAATTACACGAGGGAACACCCTATCACGTTAATCTAATAGAAATTTCCTGTAGATAATGATAGTGTGCGTGAGTCGACTAGTTTTGAGAGTCCTTAGGGTTTTTTCTTCATAAGATATTTTACAGGTTTTTTTTAATTCCATATTTTAATAAATATTCTTCTATATAAAAGAATCTTTAGTTATCAGAACTAATAGTGGGTTTACATTATTCCAATCTAGTAATCTAGTGGGTCTGGAAATTGGAATGCATTGGAATGCAAATTGATGACCTCAGTCATGACTCAGGGCTCAATGGTTGAACGTGTGGCGCCGCGGCTCAAAGCCGAGGTTCGCGTTTTCGAATCCCGCCGATGGAACATAAAAGTTTTTAATGGATGTGTATTAAATATTATGTGTACGTTATAATAAAAATCTTAAATATAATTATTATGTTTAGTATAAAAATATTAAATAAATTTCCGTTGTCTGGTACCCGAAACACAAGTTTTTCTGGTAGGTACTTAACACGGGGCCAGACTGACATGGTGTGAAGCGTCCATAGATATCTTGATAATATTGGAATGTAATTCATTCATTTCAGTGACCACTTACATTTTTCCAGTAGTAATCCAGCGGTGGATTAGAGCACTGGATTAGAATAATGTAAACTGGCTTTTATACTAAAAAAGTGGCCAAGTGCGAGTTTTTACTCGCCCATGAAGGGTTCCGCAGCAGCAATAAGGTTTATTTTTTATGAAATTAAAAGGTTTTTGATTTATTTTTATATTTCAATAGATTTAATGAAATTTAGATTAAGGTTTACAATTTATAAATGACGTATAAAAAATCTACTGGCTAGATCTCGTTCAAACCAATTTTCGTTGGTAGTTTTTAGAGTAATCTACATCACTTTACTTTAGAAATTAGAGGGGGGGACACACATTTTAACACTTTGGAAGAGTCTCTCTTGCAAACTATTCAGGTTAGAAAAAAATGATATGAGAAACCTCAATATGATTTTTGGAGACTTATCCATAGATACCCCCCCACACGCATAGGTTAGATGAAAAAATTTTTTTTTGTTTCAGTTGTGCCTATGGGGATCCCTAAAATTTTTAATAATTTTTCCATTTTTGCATCAAAATCTTAATGCGGTTCACAGACTACATCTACTTACCAAGTTTCAATAGTATAGATCTAATAGTTTCGGAGAAAAGTGGCTGTGACGTACGGACGGACAGACACACAGACAGACAGACAGACAGATATGACGAATCTATAAGGGTTCCGTTTTTTGCCATTTTGGCTACGGAACCCTAAAAAAACACTTGTTTTTGAATGCCGTCTTAGTATTTTATGACTACCATATAATATTTTTGCTCATCTGTAATATTATCTACTACTATTGTAAATATATAACTGTTTCACCACTTCCTAATAAGTGCCGGATAGGCTATCCACCACTTAACTTGACAGATAGAGTATGGAGAATCTGTAAAAATATTGTGGATTAGCCTATCCGGCACTTTATCAGGAATAAGTGGTGAAACTGGCCCTGAAATACTGCGTGACTGGTGAGACATGTTCAATACTCGAGGACGTGATATTTGGCTATTATATTAGTTGGAAAAAAATAATGTAAAAAAATAATATCAATTGATCACTGAGTAAATGTAGCTTAAAGTTAAATAATTATTTACCCAACGCATGGACACCGCGAGCGGGAGGGGTAGCTGTGTGGTGTTTCTTTGGTAACGCATGCCTCTGCACCGGCCGCATAGTATGCCTACTTGCCTAGCCGCGTAATTTACTTAGTAGCCATGATTCATTTATTTTTGGAAAATTCGGAAAAAAATTAAGAACCTAATTTTATTATATAATTATAATGAGAATCGAGTACAGAGTACTCTCCATAAGTATCGGTAATGTCTCACCAGTCATGTTGTATACATTAGTACTGTACATTAAAATAGATGTTTTCCTATGACTCCAGGCGAAGTTTAGCTTAGAAGTTATGTAACTAGTTTGGTTACAGTAGGCATCTCCCGCAGCCGAACTTCCAGGAAATTTGCAACAAGAAACAAACGGACAATACTATTCGTATTAGAATTAGATAACAGAGTTAATCCATGTAAGATATTTTATCTATTTCTTTTTTTTATGAAAAAAAAGGGAGCAAACGAGCAAACGGGTCACCTGATGGAAAGCAACTTCCGTCGCCCATGGACACTCGCAGCATCAAAAAAGCTGCTGGTGCGTTGCCGGCATTTTACGAGGGAATAGGGTAATAGGGTAGGGGAGGGTAAGGAAGGGAATAGGGGAGGGTAGAGAAGGAAATAAGGGAGGGTAGGGAAGGGAAAAGGGTAGGGGATTGGGCCTCCGGTAAACTCACTCACTCGGCGAAACACAGCGCAAGCGCTGTTTCACGCCGGTTTTCTGTGAGCCCGTGGAATTTCTCCGGTCGAGCCGGCCCATTTTTAATTTTTGCCTAAGCATGGCTCTCCCACGTTAAAAGTCTAGCTAAATGTATGTTTTTTTCGAGTTCTGAGTGTGACAGGCGTAAGAAATTAACTTTTTAGAAAGAATATTTACGTAGCAAACAAAATTTATTTGCTTTGTAAGATAATTAATATATTATGTAATATTTAACTAACTACACTATACATAAGATACGCGGGTAATCTTACGTGTAATAATAAAATGCTTAACTAATTAACAAACTACCAAAAGAAAAGTGCATATAAAAATATCCGAACAGTTTTGGCGTTATTACTTTTTTTTATTTTTTTTTATTTTTTATTTTATTAAGGTACAAAAACAATTAATGAACAAAGTTTTTACAAAATGAGTTGGTAAGTTAATAATACATTGGTGAATTCATTAATCTAAATATTGTACACAGCATTGTTACGGTACAAACGAAGGCATTATAAAATTTATTTTCGATGGACGTGCGTGCAAACTCAATCAACGTCCTATAGTTCATGCGAATAACGCCTATTGTTGTCGAGTTAGAATATTAAAGCCCGTTACGGTGCAAAACGGCCTTTGGTTTGTTAAAGCGAGGGCAATGACTAAAACATAGAAAATAATAATTAAATTATCCCGGCCGCACATTGTACGACATTTCTGATCAGAAACAGTTGAACGTCCGCGCTGTCTCTTACGGAAGGATATTTCGGATAATGTGCGGGGTGGCGATCCGGCGGAATTCAAATATTTCTGATCAGAATTCGGACAATGTCCGGCCGGGTTAAAAATGCTAACACTAACACTGTATTCTTAATAAACAAATTAATGGCATCATACCATTGGTATGTTAGGCGAAACTGTGAAGATAGAGAAAACTTTGCAATAGTTTCCGATTCCGCCTACCAACTTTTTTAAAATTGGAATTATTGAGATAGTAGTAAACTGAGGCGTCTATTCTGCAAAATTTTAAGGTCTTATATGCGATCTATCTATATTGATGGGCCAATACAAGAGCTAACAAACGTGTAGAGATATTTGTCTTTGCCTGTGATTGATGTCGATTTGTTATTATATAATAAACAGTTTCGCAAATCATTGCGAAACATTCATTGTCGCCAGCATCAGCTGGCGACAATGAATAGCCAGCAGTACAGGGGAAATTCTTCTTGTCCTAATTATATTGAAGATGCAAAAACTATAGAAATAGTAAACACAGTCATCACACGAAGGTGACAACCTTGCTGTCGGCTCGAGGACGCCTGATCATTTGGAAGCGACAATATTTAAATAGATATTAGATACTAATAGAGTTATATAATACGAAGAAGATAGCTTTTGAATAATTTTTGAGGATTCATCATCATCATCAGCCTATAATCGCCGTCCACTGCTGATCGTACGCTCTCCCATTCCCCAATTTTGGAGGATTGAGAATTGAGATCAATAAAATATTGCAATAAAGTTTATATACAATTTTACAATTATTGTAAGTAACATACGTTGTAATGTATTTAATAAAATTAAATAAACAAGGAAACAAGCAGAAGGATCGCCTGATAATAATGACCATCGCCCATGGACACTTAGATCAGAGGAGTATACCTAAGTGTTTAAATTATTATATTTTAAGGATTTGAATACACGCACAAAATAATATTCAGCTGATCATAATATATTATAGTACTTCCTCCTTTTTTAATTCGATTATAAAACGGTAAAATAATAATAGTTAAGAAAAAAACAATAAATTTTAACAAATTATTATTGCATTTTCATTGGCTCTTAAGACGTATGCAAAATTTCTAATTAATATTAGACTACTGGAAATAGATAAAATTCGTGCTCAAAGATTCCGTTACATACATACAGGCTACAGTCCAAACTTATAAAAGCGTGATTAAAATCTAAGAGCATATTTAATACAAGAATTGGGTTCAGATTCTCTATAATACTCTATATCATACAAGGCTACTGTTAAAATAGATTTGGAATTGGGGACAGTAGATTTCATTAAATTGATTCAATAAGCAAATACCCTTCCTCGTATTTGCAGCTTAACCACCTTTTACAAGCGGCTTAAAGCTCTCCCGCCCAGGGGCAAATTGATTCTAGGTAAAATCACAATCAAATCATAGTGAATCGATTTAAAATATTGTGTAAGCTGTGCTGGTTTTAAAATATAGGGTGGTTATATTAAAATGTTTGCATAATAGACGTTTGATGCAGTATTGAAAATGACTTTTGTGGTATTTAAATTAAACCTTCATGATACAGCCCAGACCAGACAAATTAGGCACAAAGAAGTCGTAGCCTAGGAAAAATTCGCATTGAGCTGAAAAAGGGTAGAGATATTAGAGACACCCATTATAAAGAAAACGTAAAACATTCCCCGTCGATCGCTTTTGTGCAAAGAATTTTATTCAAGGTCAAAGGTGCGAAATTGATTTTCTCCCCATTTTTTATAACATTTTTTGTGATGGTGGTGGCTCAAGTGCCACTAAGTGCTCAGCTACTGAGCTTGACGCTATTATATTATACAAATATTATATTATACAAATCAAGGGTAACTGACTGACATAGTAATCTATCAACGCACAGCACAAACCACTGGACGGATCGGGCTGAAATTTGGCATGCAGGTAGATGTTATGACGTAGGCATCCGCTAAGATAGGATTTTGATCAATTATTCCACCTCCAAGGAGATAAAATAGGGTATCAAAGTTTGCATGAAACTGTGTCAATTTTAAACCGATTGCGATAAGACTTTGATATCTAATTAACAATAATACTTCTTAACGCGAGTGAAGCCGAGGGCAAAAGCTAGTTTAATATCTATGTGCCGTGCGAATATCCTGAGTCAGGGACAATTGGTCCCTGAATCAGAAATGACTGAGTAAATACACAATCTGCAGAGGGAAAATTTTCAGCAAACACTTAGTCCGGAACATAACTATTTACCTACAATCAAAGCATAGTACCTATTCAGTTTTCATATTTAGTTCAAATTATGACAAAAGTTTTCAAACTTCTCATAATATTTTTTATGAACTCTGCAATTACTAATATTATTTTAATAATTTTATACTTTTTATATTTTTACAACAGGTATTGCTAATATTACATCCAAAAGAAGTTTCTTCCAGCAATTCTACGGAGAGAAATGGGAAATATTATCTGCTAGGGCTTTATAAATACGTTTATATGCTGCATATAAAATATGTTGATAATATATTATCAAATATTAATGTCTTTAATGAAAACAAACGTTTTAATTACTAATTAAAGAACCATTCACTAATTACTGTCAACAAAAATATTATGTCACATTTTACAAAATGTCATAAATACGACGTGATTAATACTAGCAGGTTAGTTATAACTTATAAAAGATGAAAAGATCGTAATATATTGTAAACACGGAAGTGCTGTCACGACGCTGTAAAGTTTCATCCAGCTCACGTGAATTCCGCTGTCAAACAGAAGGTTGACAGCGCCGGCCAAATGTAAACATCATCAACATTGACACCTCAAATTATTGAGAAGGATAGTATTACCAAAATCACTAAATAGATTACTACGTATTACTGTAGTATTATAGTAATAGAACATTAAATTCTTCATAAAAACATTCGGTATACCAGATCCCTAGAATTTTCAGCGCGATAATCTTAAACAGTTAAAGGCACTTGACATGACAGGACAGTAATAATTGTTGTCCTTGAGGTTCTCAAGTCTAAAAAAAGGTTAAGATTTTTTAAAATATTTCAAATCACGACGAATTGTCCTAAGATCAGAGGACTGATACATATTCCTCGCATGCTTCGATTGCAACTGACTCGCGTATAGCATACAGTGTGCGAAATATTAGAATCAGGACTCAAAACAGAGGGTGCGTGCGTATTAGAGAGCTAGAAACTCTTGGAAACTGCAGCTGGTAAAGTTCTCCGAAAAGTACTTATCTACGCAATAGTACACCGTAAAATCGCGGACAATCGCAAAGATCGCGTTTGAGAAAATACGCTAATTTGAACAGCTGAGTCCCATTTAACCCATAGTGTCTTAGAAAACATGGAGTGTCAAAATCCCCCGAAAATATACATGAGTACTTTACGTGACAATACACCAGCTGTAGAGACTAGGGAAACGCGGGCAGTCGCGCTCAAAGGTCACGTTTAAAGAAATGCACCAGTGTCAACAATTGAGTCCTAGAGTGCCTTAGAAAATAAGGTGTATTTTTAATTTAGGCGGTTACGTTCGTAACAGTGCATCAGTAGTTTAGATACTAGAGATTCGTGATAGTACATCAGTAGTTTAGAGATATATTATGTATTCTGTGACTTAGAGACTAGAGAAGCGCGGACAATCGCGAGCAAAAGTCGCGGTTGAGGAAATACGCCCGCGCCAGTGTCAACAGCTGAGTCCTAGAGTGCCTCAGAAAATAAGGAGTATCGTCAATTACGGCGGTTACGTTAAATGACTTAGTACGTGACAGTACATCAGTAGTTTAGAGACTAGAGATTCGTGACAGTACATCACTACTTTAGATAGGTGTGTATTCTGTGACTTAGAGACTAGAGAAGCGCGGACAGTCGCGAGCAAAGGTCGCGGTTGAGGAAATACGCCAGTGTCAACAGCTGAGTCCCGGCCGCAGGTGGCGCGCGCGGTATATTTAGCCCGCCCGTTCATTGTCACCAACTCCAAGGCTCGGATTGTTGGCGTAATACTGCAATTTAGTTTTTTATCTAAAAAAATTGTGACAATGATCACTCATTTACAATGCCAAAGAGTGACCTTGAAAATTATTATATAATTTATAGCAACAGATTTGCTATAAATTATATAACATTAAGATATTCATATAATATGGATTAGAATTATAGAGCTCAGAGTAGTGACCTTGGAAAATCTAACTGCCATCATCATCATAATATAAATGTTCTTTGAGTGCTTTTAAAGCACTTGTCAGATTTACTAATTACTGCAAAAATTGTTCAAAATGTTACTTTTCATGACATAATATTATTATAGTAAACCCTCGATTGCAGATTCTTGGAAACCTATTGTTATTCTTTTGTTATCGCGGTCGCATGCGACCGCTTGGGGCTTGAGATTTTATCACTAAAATTCCACATAGATATATTATATCACATGCAAAATAATATTCTGTTTGGTATATTATTAAAAAGAGACGCGATAAAAGCCAGCACCGGTTAGTAACTAAACATCTTTCTGGAGTAACGACATAATTTTTCCTTCCTGAATTTCCGAGTCAGGTTAATAAGTCACTTTTGACGGCTGTAATTTACATATAGAGCTGTTTTTAGAAGCCAATTACTCTAGCTGGCTATAAATCTTATGGTGCTTTTATATTTAGGCTTACGCTACGTTACAGTATGAATATTGTCGATAAAATTATTGACATTTTACAATATTTAAGTAAACAAGATTTATTATTATTATTTGTGAAATTTTAAAGGAATGATCGCTTTGTGCTAGCAATTACATCATCCGGTCAAAGTAATTATTTACTGTTTAATGTTTATGGATAGCTGATGTTTAGGCGGATAATTCAATTATTATAATCTTAAAAATTCAAGTGTTGTAATTTTCTTTTTTGCACTGTACTGCAGTGAACTGCAGAAAAGGTTTATTTCAAATTGCGTGCAGACAGTTTCTGTAGGAGTAAATCTAAGCTAAGCTGTGTAGGCAGAACCTATATTATATTACCTGAACTATTGAAGCGATGTCTAGACTGCGTAGGCAATAATTATTATCCCTGAATATTAAAATATCTTTTTGTGAAAATAGTGCATTAAACTTTTCAAAGCAATGAGATAGAAAAAGTAGAAAGAGGTAACTTGTGTATTGTCTTGACGTGTATTTAATAAAGTTCGGTTTTGTTCATTAAAATCTTAAATTCCACGGTTAATCGCATCGTCTTGATACGATGAAAAGAAAACTGACCCTTCGTCTAAAGATCACCTTTTTTCGGACAATAACTGTCATTGTAAATCGCGAACATACAATGAAGATCTAGGTATATACAACATTTTAATTATTTCATCAAGCCTTTGATGGAGCGATAATAGACCTTGAGAATTAAGCTTGTTTGTCTTGAGGAACAGTCCCTTAGTCCTGTGGGATTGGGGGAATAACGGTTATAATTGACAGAGAAATGTTGGGACAATAGACTGACATCTAAGATCGTTAGACTCTTAAGGGTGTCACACACAGAGCAGGTAATGTGTATTAATATACTTACATTACCTGCTCTGATGCTCTGTTCATCCTGGCATGTATTATAGCTTTAAATTATCTTAATATATCACACACACAACAGGTAAAGTAATGTATCTTTCCCTACATTTCAATGGCAATGCTTGACGCACTTTTCAGCTGCTAAGGTGTTATACAGGCTGTTCTTATTTTCAATATAATATCTTTATTTTTTTAATAAAGATGTTATATTGAAAATAAGAATTATTTTCAATGTCGTAATACTATGGACCCTTCGGTTACTTGCTATTAGATTCACTAGATAGTTCATCAGAAGATGATTCGGATTGTGATTTTGATGCGCGCAATTGATACATGCGCCAAAAACAGAACGATGTGGATTGAAGATATTTGATTGTAAATTTAGGCTCTGGGGAAAAGACTGCCTGCAGTGCCTGCTGTGAAGTGCTGTGCTGAGGTGGTAACACTGTGTGTCTCTGTCTATCATTCATAAAATAATCACGTCATAAATTTTTAAACATCCTATGAAAAGAAGAGATGTACGTATACACGGAAATGTATTGAGATGTATTTAGAATTTAGATGTATCAAAATATAAATGTATATTTTCATATTATAGCTCTGCATCTTAAGATACGAAGATGTAAAAATATACATTATAGCTGTTGTGTGTGGTCTCCTGACGATTTCTATAGAAATATGTATCGATATGTATCGTGCTATAATATACATCTTTACATTACCAGCTCTGTGTGTGACACCCTTTAGACCTTCCCAACGCCCAATCCGTTTTTGAAAAGTAATTTTACTTGGTACCTGTCACGCTTGGTAAACAATAAAATGCATCCAAAAATTTAGATAGATATCCAAATAGATAAGTAGGTGTGCAGAAGGAAGCAGTAGTAAAATTACCAGATAATTAAGTGAACATGAAAAAGTTAATTCTATTATTATTTAGTAGTAGTGAATTATATAGTAAAATTTTTGGACATAAACAATGGAATAAATTATTACATTTAAAAAAAGGTTACTCCACTTATAAAATATAGCAGATCGTATTAACTAGAAAAAAACCAACCAAAACAACAACAGTCGGTTAACAAGCATAAGTTAAAGTTTTTAGGACTTTTACAATGGAAGAGTATGCAAACTAACTAGATAAAGTGCAAGATATTTATTATAAGCTTTTTTATTTAAAAATTTCACACTTTAACGGATGGTATTAGGGAATCTACAGATTACCTAGGTAATGTGCGTAATCTGCATCATAAGATGATGATCATTCTGTTCTAATATTAGTACTTTTCACTTAAAAATCGCGGGTAACGCCGCGGGGAACCGCTAGTTATAAATATACGAGTATGCCCCTCCATCATAAGCCAACGTGGACAGTAAAACTTCGTGGTCAATTATCTAAACAGACGAAGCATACTAACAGTTTGAATATAAAATGTCCATCAAACAGGTCGTAAAGTGAAGAACAGCTGTTACTAGCTCACTCCATTAAATGCATTGGAAGACTAGAGCTAAGCAATTTTATAGAGAAGTAAAAACGATAAGGACATGTATTTTCTTTTTTTAAAAGTTGAGCAATGTATTGAAATCTTTATTCTTATAAATAAAATCTTATGTTTTGATTTTAAAGAAATTCGTTAAGAGGGCGAATAAAGTAAATAAATCAAACATCGTCATTCTCTCTTCACACTAATTACTTTCGTCTTTTGTATCAATTATCAGCTATGCTAGGGGAAAAAGAACGAAGCGGAATCAGCGCCAAGTTAGTTTTTTGAAAATCCGCTAGGTAGTACAATAGTCTTGATGACTATTTTTTTTCTTACTAGTAATTGAAAGACCCTTAAAAAATAAAAACATCGCTGAAAGAATGACTATGATAGCTTAAAAATTCACCAAGATATGACAATTCAAACATCTCATAAAATAGACCTGCCCGAAACGCTCCATACAAAGTGCTACGAAAGACTGACGTCACTCTTTCTTAGTTTGTACGCATCGGGAGAGAACTTTGTTCGATAGGTACATTAAATATTGCGTTTATGAAAGTGGTTTCATAACAAAAGTTGCTTTTAATTGCATAAGTTATCGAATGGTACCTATACGAATATTAAAAAATGTAATTGAAAAAAAAATCGACTTGATTATCCAAGTTTGAAGGCGCATAACAAAAAAAAATACAAATGCTATCGAGCTGAAATTTCGGGAACACTTATTTTTTAACGTGATTTCTTTATTTTATTAATAAAATTCGCTAATCTTTGACTTTGTCATCATCCCTAATGTACTTTTAATTAAAATGTTGACAAAATTTTGAATAGAAATGAAATATTCGTGAGATTCATCTTTGTAAACTTTTTTATCGTATATTTTGAAATAAAACTATCAAACTCACTGCTCACTTCGTTTATTCATTCAATGATTCTCTCTTTACAATTCACACCAACACATTTCACTATGTTCACACTGTTTAACACTTTAACTTTTTCACCGTTAAACACTAATACACCGGAGTCACAACTTCCATGAAATCTAAGATACTCGCCACGATCCAACTCGATCGACTGCTCACACTCGAATGAGCCCCTCAAGACTGTCAAGCCCTCTTAAGTAAAGATGGCGCCTCGACCCCACTCAAAGCACGCGCGCCCTCTGCTCTGATTGGTCCATTACAATTTAATTCAAACCAAGATATTTAGAGCTAGTAAAAATATGACAAACTAAATTAAATTTACTTAAGAATTTTGCAATGATCACTGTATTTTACAATCATTTCTAAAGCAATATAATCGTGAAGAATCAACACTTCAAACAATCGGAAAATAACTAGACTCATGACTACTCATGACTTCCTCTGACATTTAGGAATCAAAAATAACTAATTCATGACTTCCTCTAAAATTCAGCAATCAGAAATCAACTAGACTCATGACTTCCTCCGACATATCTAACATTCGTCCATCCTGACAAATGTCGCGACCTCGCGAACATAATATTGTGATTGGCCATTATGAGTACAGACCAAATTATTTACCTAATTGTGTCATGCGCACCTTGCACGTTCATATAGTCATGATATTATGTACAATGTACATACTTTACAAAATTACAAATGAACATTGTATACTTTGCAAACTAATAGTTGTAACAATATGTGTACCTTGCTCGTTCATATAGTTATATTATGATGTTATGTACACCTTGAACATACTTTAAAACTGAACACCTAATACTTGTAACAATATGTGCACCTTAATTGTTCATATAGTCATATTATAATATTTTATTTATTTATTTATTTATATCGGGCTACATAGGCCCATACAATATATACTTTAAAGACTAACATACATATAAATTATAATATACACTTAATAACTACACTTTATCACGAGTTAACGGCGACGTGACGCGCGCTTCATTCCGGAGTCTCCCCCGGAACCTTCGGTAAACCACACCAGTCGGCCAGAATTCCTCCGCTTCAAAGGTCGACAGAAGATGCGTCGGTACTCTCACCACAAAGAAACTGAAGTTGACCTTGTGGCGAGACTGCATGTCTTCTCACTGATGTAGTCCACGACGTCCTCGACCTCCATGGACCAGTGCAGGCGGGATATGTACAGGGGCGTCGCGGGGACCTCGCCCCGCAGACGCAGCTCAGGTACATATGGCACGGTGCCGCGATGGTTGCGGGCGGCGGGCTTCTTCTTCTTCCTCTCCACCAGTATATTATGTACACCTTGTACATACATACTTTACAAATGAACACTGTATACTTTGCTTTGCAAACTAATAGTTGTAACAATAATGTGCACTTTGCACGTTCATATAGTCATATTATAATATGTACACCTTGTACATACTTTACAAATGAACACTATACAAGGCCTGTCACACTCGCGCTGTAGGCATCGAACTGTAAGTAACCCCCGAGAGGGGCACATCATAAGGGACTCACAAGCGAGCGATGACGCAAGCGCAATATTTTTCATCGCGTATCGACTATATACTGATCATAGAGGAATTCAATTCATGATACAGGTTTAATCGCTGTGACAAAATCGTTTTAAATCTTATAAAATGAACAATTAAAAAAAGGCCAATGAAATATGTATTTGAATAAAGTATTTAAATACAAAAGTAGACAAACATAGCAATAAACCAATTTCATACAAAAAATACACAATAAACTCAAGTTACTATGTTCAAATTCCTGCACCATAATCGAATATAAAAGTACTATAAAATATAGGCCGGGTTACTAAAACTTGATATTAATACAAAAGGGTTTGCTACTCGTACCAATCAAATAGTAATCAAAAAAATATTATTTTGTTTTTTTTTAAAAGGCGAAAACCTTGATTTCGTAAGAAAAGGTACGCGTTATGCGATAGAACGAAAGCGGAGATGTAGGTAAATATTGTAGGCGCCTAGCACTGCGCGGTCGGAATTTGAACCCCATAGTATCGTAATATGAGTCGTTATTTCTTTAAACCGGTTTCGTTAGTGGGAACTCAGTTGGCACTACCAATATATATTCTGTGATTGCTTTGCAAATTAATAGTTGTAACAATATGTGCACCTTGCACGTTCATATATCTGTACCTTGCACATTCATATATCCGCACCTTGCACATTCATATATCTGCACCTTGCACGCTCACACATCTGCACCTTGCACGTTCATATAATATGTGCACCTTGCACGTTCATTTATTACAGTCATATTATAATAGTCGCGCTCGTTTCATTCTTCAACTACGCATATGCGGCCTTTTTTTTCGCAGTTTGGCAACTGACTGTCAACTTCATAATTGTGTCATGTTCATACAATCTCTGTCAGATCAGCAACTCCCTTAGTTATTGTTCCGAGCAACTCCCGAACCACCATCGCGTTGCAAAAGTCAATCAAGAATCGGACCGTCCACGCTCCATAATATAAAGATTTCAAAACGGGGCTCTGACAATTTCCAGTGAATATGTCATAGTTTCAAATTCGTAAGTAACAAGTTAACAACTCTAGCGACGACTTTCGCCATAATACGTCAAATTTAAAAATTTCAACATCAGTTCCAAGTCGGCATACTCTAATTCTGTCTACTCTGACTTGGGATAGCGAGCAAGAACCCTGTCAACTGTCTGGACCTTAATACCAATATTAAAAGTAGTTAAACCTGATGAACCTCGTATCACTTCCTTTCCAAGATATTTTGTCAACTTAAAGACCTTTCCTAGACTTCCACAAACACTTGAAGTTTCAAGGCTAAAATTAGCTAAATCGGCTTAGTGGTTCTCAAGTTTCAACAAGTCTTACAGAATTGAAAAATCACCTTTATTTAAATAGGTTTGATAACTACTGAAAATTCCGAAAATTGCGCCATTACAAAATCCATGGATAATTTCCTTTCCCAACTAATATGAAATAAAAGTTAAAGCAGTCAATCATAATCATCGACCTATTTTCAGCTCATTGATTATTATTATAGTAGCTAGCAAGCTATCATAATCCTTTTCTCAATTTCAATCAATTTTCAAATTCGAACCATGATATTCACTTAATTTTAAATGTACCCACACTTTACATTACAACAGTTCTCACAAGCATATTTTCTTGTTTCCTGGCTTACTAAAAGCCTGAAACACCCTTTTTTTCTTCTTCGGGCGAAATTCGACGAAAATTTGGGTTCAACAACCCTCGATCTTACAAGGAAAATTTGAAAACTAGGTTAGGTTAACCTGACCCAAACCTAACCTAACCTAAACATAAACCTAACCTGGTTAAGCTAGCTATAAGTTATAACCATAATAAAAATCTATAACCATAATGAAGAAAATTTGAAGACCTACCCGGTATTGGGCAGATGGCCACTGCATCGCCCCACCGGATGGACAACCCACTAACACCTGCCATGGGTCACACAGGGACGTCTGAACACCAACGACCCATTGGAAGAACACCATATGGACCAGCTGCTCTCACGGCCTGCCCAACATCCAGCCCACAAAGCAAGTACCATAGGGTGGTTCCAGATGTTCCTCCATAACCTTAGAGAAACACATATGTTGAATTTCCTATTGTTCAAAATTGTTTTACCTATTTATTGACAACACGTCCCATCTTCAAGCTTCCTTGCTACACCTGACAAAACCAGAAGAATGTTTATTATTGCAACAAAATCGTATTATTACAGTTAGTGAAGGAATTATCAGTCTTGACTCTTTACATTTACTTTTGTGGGTAAACCGATTCAACCATACCTCAGAAGATCTAATAAAATCCGCCATTGTCCAATACAATCCGCGATCATGGCGCTAAACAACTATAAAATTGTTAAGTGTTAAGGCCCATAAAATGTTAAAATTCATCCTAAGATCTAGTTCCTCCTCAAACATTACAGTAGTAATATTCCGACACTGCACACTGGCACCCTGGTGTAATATTTTAGCACTTATTCCAGTATAATATACTTCCATAGTGTGGCACCAATACAACACTTGATATTATAGTTATAAACCAATTTATTCAAAAAAGATCTATCAGGTTTTAACACTCGAAACAAAAACCTCTAAAGTAAACAATTATTGTGAAGCACCACATTACATGCCCTTGACTGTCTGTTCAAATCCATCTATGTCCTTTCAATCCATACGTTAGGTACATAATAAATTATGTGTACCTGGGTAAAATAGCACAGAATTGTATAATTTCTTTCTATCCTTGTCTATATTATAATGTTTTCCACCAACAAGTACTGTAAAAACAATTATATCTCCATCAGCCCGTTTACTCAATCAATTGTAAAAGCAACTCTTAATCAGAACTGCTAAAAATTAAGAATTTAAGCGACAATTTTAATATTAACTTAAGAGCGTTTACACCTTTCACGCTCAATTTGGCTTAAAACTGTACTTTTCAAACTTGAAAAAATCATTAACCACTTATCTTTATAAAAATGTTGGTAACTTATTTTTATAGGAAATTTCACTGTCTATATAGTTATCAGAGAAAAAAATACGATTTATAGAGTATTTGTACATTAAATCTCGATACCATAACCGAGGTTTTCTTAAATTCCGTTATAGTATCAGTTTCGAAGCCTCAAATTTACGAAACCAGCGACAGATCTAATTAGAAAAAAATAATAACCTATTGACAAGATCCTTAAGCAAATAGTTATCAGAAAAAAATATTTCATTTAGGTATTTAACTATAAGTAATTTAAATTCAAAGAATGAGAAATATCAAGGATTTAAAACCTTATTTTTACCTATTTATCTTACTTATTTCAATATAATAATAGCTTCATATGATAGAAGAACACTTTAATTAAAAGTATACTTTTTAAATATCAACAAATACTTTGTTATTTTTTTTCTACAAATATTTTAAAACTTACTATAAATCGCTGCGCGCAAAGCAATTGAAATCAGACCGCCGCGAGGCTTGCTGGAGGGTGGACGTATCGCTCCCTGCTGCGCATGAACTCTGTTGACCTTTGTCGCGCATACTAGAGTAGTGAACATTTATAGCGTGATCGAAAAATCTTGATTGTTTGGTAAGTAAATATTTTATTTTGTTAGTAAGTAATATAACACATTTTATGTATGTATTTTTATGGCGGAAAATAATTTACTATTAAAACACATTACATTACAGAACTAATGGGAAACAAAACGAATATATTTTTAAGAAAGAAAAGAAAGCGCAAAAATGTAGAAAATTTGGAAAGCTTGGAAAAGGCAAGAATGGCTAAAAGGTTGCTATTATCACTGTTATCCTTACTTCAACTTATTTTTTCATTTAATTACTTAGAAAGAACGTGTTTTGTGTGCTTTCTATTTGTGTTTTTATTTCAGGCAATATAAAAGTAAATCAACTGAAGAAACAACAACGGAAAAAGATGAATGTGAAAACCAACACGAAGAAAAGGTGCCTTGAATTGTATTTGAATAGCAGTATTTTTTTTTTTGACCGACTTCCGACTTCCGAAATTAAGTACAGTTAATAGGTGCTAGTTTAATAATGCCTAAATTATATCTATCTGCAACTGACATTTATGTTATTTAATATTTAAAAAACTAAAAAGGGTGAAATTATTTTTTTTTTTAACAAAAAATTTAAACCGATTTCCAAGGTAAAAACAATAAGAATATTAGATGAATGTGAAAACCAACACTAAGAAAAGGTACCTTGAATTGAACGTATTTAAAATTTTAATGGCAGTTTTTTCTTTGCTATGCCGTCATAAATCATAATAAAATATATCAAATAAATTCCCTTTTTTTTTTCAGAATTCTTTATTGGGATTATAGTGGAATGCCTAGAGCGTAAAAATCATGCAAACCTCCGATTTCCGTAATAGTGGATGAAAATTGAAAAGAAAAAAAGGAATATGTAGCTGATAACATAAATAAAAAAGTTTACCTATTGAAAAGCTGTTGTGCTTTTGATTTTTAAATAATTATTCTATACCATTTCAGTTACACTAATTTCTGCCTGCATTTCGTTCAGTTATGTTGCGAAATAATAAAATATATTATCATTTTTTTAGGGTTCCATAGCCAAAATGGCAAAAAACGGAACCATTATAGATTCGTCATGTGTCTGTCTGTCTGTCTGTCCGTCTGTCCGTCCGTATGTCACAGCCACTTTTCTCAGAAACTATTAGAGCTATACTATTGAAACTCGGTAAGTAGATGTAGTCTGTGAGCCGCATTAAGATTTTGATGCAAAAATGGAAAAATTATTAAAAATTTTAGGGGTCCCCATAAGTACAACTGAAACAAAAAAAATTTTTTTTCATCTAACCTATGCGTGTGGGGTATCTATGGATAAGTCTCCAAAAATCATATTGAGGTTTCTCATATCATTTTTTTTCTAACCTGCATAGTTTGCGAGAGAGACTTCCAAATTGGTAAAATGTGTGTCCCCCCCCCCTCTAATTTCTAAAGTAGGGGCATGATAATTCTAAAAAAAATACATGATGTAGATTACTATAAAAACTACCAACGAAAATTGGTTTGAACGAGATCTAGCCAGTAGCTTTTGTTTATACGTCATAAATGGTAAACCTTAATCTAATATATCTAATATATAATTTTATGGTTGTTGTATGTTATATTATGTTATTTTAGTTGTTTGCAAGCTGTTTGTAATTAGTTTATAATGATATCCATGACGTCATCTATGGCTCTTGCGGAAGACCGGCGCTGAATATGCCTCTGGGTGTACCAGCACATGCCGAGCTTGAGCCATTTTGCGGCTACATTTTATAATAACTAAGTACTACATTATATTATGTAAATCGGTACCACTATGTAGTTGCAAATAAAGTTTATTATTATTATTATTATAATAAAATTCATAAAATCGACTGAAATATAAAAATAAATCAAACACCTATTAATTTCATAAAAATAAACCTTATTGCTACTACGGAACCCTTCATGGGCGAGTCCAACTCGCACTTGGCCGCTTTTTACCTCTCTACCAATCAAGTCCTTTCATTTGATATCCATATTGAGGTAGTAATAAGAAATATGTGTAATCTGCAATTTTTCTTACAACTACCGGCCGGCTACGGCGGCGGCCATCTTGGATTTTCACGATGTGTTTATAACACTGATCTCTATTATACAAGTACGCTGGATAGCTGATACACACCTGCTTTTTGTGCCTATTTGAAGCGGAATCAGCGTCCTCATTATTCGGGTAGAGAACTAAATTTGACGTAACCACAACCAATAACAACAGTTGTCATCACTAGTATTAGTTCCAAGTACTCTCATTACTGCTATCAGCGCCAATATGGCGGCTTTCAAATGTCATTTTTACGTCAGATTTAGTTCTCTACCCGAATAATGGGGGCGCTGATTCAGCTTCAAATAGGCACAAGGAACAGCTGTCATTTCAAAGGATATCAGCTATCCAGCGTACTTGTATAGTAGAGATCAGTGGTTTATAAATTGTTGCGTGTTATTCTGATGTATTTAAAGCTATATTGTTGTAAAGTTCCATTAAAATCCATTCAGTGGTTTTTGCGTGAAAGAGTAACAAAATATGTCCATGCATACAAGCTTTTGCGTACATAATATTAATAGGGTTACACTTGAATAAATAATATAAATCCGATTTTTTTATTTTAATACAATGATAAACATTTGATAATAATTGTGTCTCACTATGACAATCACCTTATTGTACCTACATAAAATTACAACTTTGCCCAAAATTTCATATTACTCATTTTATGTTTTATAAAGTAACATAAAACATTCAACATAATGCATTAGTGGATTTAGGATTAATAGTAATAGTATGCTAAAATATAGTGGTAAATCATAAATCAATAATAATAAACCGACTCGCATCGACATTGCATCCGCATTCCGCACGGATCAAAATCTTTTGATTTGACTATAATGAACCAACTCACGCACACAGACGCACTTGCTTCTGTGTGAATAAAGTTGCACTGAATTACATGAAACTCGACATTATGCGTTCGACGTAAACGCTCTTAATAGTAAGCCAAACAATATTAAACAAAAACTATCTAGCCACAGGTTATCAGACTCTAAACTCATCTCAATATGATAATATATTTTATTAAATCCGTGAATGATTCTTTCGTGTTTAAATATCAATTTTCCAGTCTTCCAAATATTTCATTGTTTGCGTCTTTTGTTAAACTAAAAACAAAACGAATACCACTAAAATGAAGTAATGTATTACACCGCAATATCAATAGATCGTACGACAAGATTGCCACATCTAGTACATCTAGTAATACGACATCTATGGCACTATTTTTACGCAAGTTTCCTTCAACTACCCGCAATACTTGTAATTTTTATTTTTTGTTGGAAAACAAATCTGCACTTGTACTTGTAATGTAAATTTACATTAAGCCATTTCTGCAGTGTTATTTTGTGCCATTATGATATTTTTCTGTAAAGTTTCATATTTTATAATCCGAACTCCCGTACACAGCTCGCTTACAGTCAGTGAATAATAATTACTGTTGTTGAACCATTGTGTATCATTTGTGAAAGGAAACAAAATCCTAGATTATTGTAAGCACATTTACATTAAATACAAACACTTTGTAAATGGTCTATGGCTACAAGTTCTCGGGAAGAATACTCTCAATTGACGAAAATGTAAGCAGCTTATTAACACTAATGACAAATCTAATAAAATGGCCACGTCTATTAAAAACCATGATTTATATCGCATCTTCCACACTTCACAGTACACAATTTAAAATGAGTAAACTTTAGTTTCCGCTAATCAAATCCTTGTCCGTTACAAAACAAAATCGTGTTGAATTTGCTTTAATTCGTTTTAAACAAAATCGTTTAAATTACGATTCAACGGAGTCACAGTAGTACACTACAGCTTTATTAGTCCAATCTCAATTTTTAAACACCTTCACTGCGTAAGCCAATTTGTACGATCTGCCATATTGGCGTTACGAGACCGAAAAGCACTCTTATCTTTCCTCTCGCAATGACGCACTGAGACTCTTCAGATCTCGTACGAGTGGTTTCCTTAAAACCTTAACAATGAATGTATCTTGTAGTATGTGGTTCCGCCCGGAGATAGCAGTAAAAATGATTAAGAAAATAAGGGCCTCGTAATTGCACAATTCAACAATACGAGTTCATTTGGATCCCGTAATCACATTTTGGTTAAATATCGATAAATCAAAGTGATGGAAATTGAACAATTCAAAAATATCGATATTATTTATTGAAGTGAAGGTAGCAAGTAACAAAACATTCAATGTTTTTCATTAAAATATGATGAATAAAGTTTTCTTGCATTTATTACAAAACCCTTTTACTTGTTTTTTTTTTTTTTGTCGGCCTCTCTGCTCGTCATTGTCTGGCCTTCCCATAATAACAACTAACACAGCGTCCCTTTTTTACTATATTTTATTATGTATTTATGTTCGGATACTACAATGTCTCACTATTATCATATTTTTTTTGTCAAAATGCTTTCCCTTGAATTTCTGAATTTAACTATCAAAAAATATCTTTTTCGATAGCACGACATACACAACACTAACTAATTTCCAGGTGCGCGTCGTACGAGTGTTAATGGAA
Source organism: Plebejus argus (assembly GCA_905404155.3). Classification (NCBI taxonomy): domain Eukaryota; kingdom Metazoa; phylum Arthropoda; class Insecta; order Lepidoptera; family Lycaenidae; genus Plebejus; species Plebejus argus. Next base: position 6,524,553 of record FR989937.1, on the reverse strand, counting down.
CTCGTAACGCACTAGATGTAGACTTCCACCATATTGTCGCTACGAGACGCATTAGGTCTCGTACGACCTTATTGACAAAAATATTGCTAACAATATACCTAATCAACGTATAGAAAACCAATTAACCGGGACGAGTAAAACATACAAATTCACCTCCGAACCGGATGAAAGTCACAAGCGAGATTCATAAGGTCTCGTACCGCAGCGAACGTATTAAAACAAAACTATTGTACTTATATTTTCAAGCAGAACAAAGATTTTCTGATATGATTTAAAAGTTTTGTAATTACGTTTCCAATTTTCAAAGTTCAAACCACGTTAAACAAAAGCCCTTCAGGGCCTTACCTGCCTTTTCAACCAATTGAAACTTGCACCACGTAAATTCAAAATCCACACCTCAATATTTTGCACTATACTTCTCAATGTTGGGTTCAAAAATACATTTGACAACCTATGTCGTGAACCTGCAGACGTTGATCTTCTGTTTTGATGATGCGAGTCCACCACCGAACGATTCATCCTCTCACGTGTTCCTTCACTTTCACTCTTCAGTCATTCTTGGGCGTGAGATACCACGAAGGATCGCTTTTCCTTTGTGGCATCCCACTTCTGAATTGAAATAAAACTATCAAACTCACTGCTCACTTCGTTTATTCATTCAATGATTCTCTCTTTACAATTCACACCAACACATTTCACTATGTTCACACTGTTTAACACTTTAACTTTTTCACCGTTAAACACTAATACACCGGAGTCACAACTTCCATGAAATCTAAGATACTCGCCACGATCCAACTCGATCGACTGCTCACACTCGAATGAGCCCCTCAAGACTGTCAAGCCCTCTTAAGTAAAGATGGCGCCTCGACCCCACTCAAAGCACGCGCGCCCTCTGCTCTGATTGGTCCATTACAATTTAATTCAAACCAAGATATTTAGAGCTAGTAAAAATATGACAAACTAAATTAAATTTACTTAAGAATTTTGCAATGATCACTGTATTTTACAATCATTTCTAAAGCAATATAATCGTGAAGAATCAACACTTCAAACAATCGGAAAATAACTAGACTCATGACTACTCATGACTTCCTCTGACATTTAGGAATCAAAAATAACTAATTCATGACTTCCTCTAAAATTCAGCAATCAGAAATCAACTAGACTCATGACTTCCTCCGACATATCTAACAATTTGTTAGTACGGACCGTCGCAAATATAATAACGTAGTATCTATGCTTCAAAAAAATTGGAAGCTTATTATCAAGTATAAAAATGAAATTGTATTAGAGCATCTACTTTGATTTAGTCGCCCCCTTAAGCTGAATAAAGCAACTTTTTAGTTGTTGTTCATTAAGATGATAATATGCACATTTAAACTATAATAATATTAAATATTATTCTGCCAATTTTATAATATTAAGTTGTTGAATCATATACCTAAAAACAACTATCATGAATCCCAAACTTTTTTAATATAACGTCACTTGAAATGCGCGGGAAAGTTACGATTTCAGATGATGAAGATAATATCAAAGATAAAGAAGTCAGGCCCTTTAGCCAAGACGTTTTCTTTGCAGAGGCCGTAGACAAAGTCCCTTTCATTAAAAACGATGACGAAATTCGTTAGCAAAATGTATGGGATTTGACATTAGTCTTCGCAAGCGAAATGTCATTTAGCGATGACTTATGTCAAACCACATACATTTTGATAAGGAATTTCGTCATCGTTTTTAACAAAAGATACTTTGTCTAAGGGAGCTGCTTCTTTATAGCATCGCTGATCAAAATGTATGGAATTGACATAAGCGTTCGATAGTATAAAGTTGACGTTCGACTCGTTTTATGTCAATTCCATATGTTTTGATCGGCGATTCAATAAAGAAGCAATATAGTAAAAGTTTTGGTATGGGGCTCAAGGTCCGAGAATAAATTGGGTGAGTTTTTGAATAGATTAACCAAAATAACGGGGTGGAAAATTGTGCGAATTACACCGACTCGGCGGAAAAAAATGTTTGGGTTTCATTTATCTCCGCGGTTCGGCTGATATAACTTTTATTTGCAAAGTTGTTTGATTATGTTGTGGAATACAAAGAAGATTTTATATTTCTTGTTGGATCGTTTACTATAACTTACCAGCTAATGTGTAGGCAAACTTAAATAATAATTAAGGAATAAATTCTACGTATACAATGTATAGAATACTGTATGCTAGGTTAGATCTAGATAATATTATCATCCTTCCATTTTCTTATTTTTTACCGACTTCAAAAAAGGAGGTTATCAATTCGACGCGTATGTATGTAATATTTCCAGAACTGCCCAGTTTTTGCATATGTTAATCTATAACAGCTTCTGAACAAATGTGCCAAATTTCAAAAGTGTACGTATGTATGTATGTATGTATGTATGTATGTATGTTTTTATGTTTGTTCACGCATATCTCCGGAACTACAAAACCGATTTAAGTGATTCTTTTTTTATTGTACTAGGTATTGTTCAACTTAGGGAATAGTGCAAGTTTCATCAAAATCGATTCAGTAGTTTTGGAGATAGGAAGTTTTCATTCTCAATTACGTACAATTTTGAAGTCGGTTTTATCTTTTTAAAATACAGTTATTATTTTTTTTGCAAATTATATTTGTTTTATTAAAATATTCTAGTTTATAACAATACAAATAAATAATGAAAATTAAATTTCAATGACAAAACCCATTCTCATGTTGACCATTTAAGGTAAAAATAATACATCCAGTGACACCTATATTGTGTTAGGGCAATCCCCATAACTACCTTGGGGTTTAAAATATGTACCACGAAGTAAATTAGTAGGGCGAGGCGTGGTAATGGGGTAACGAATGTTATTTATTTATAGAGACACGTGTACTACGAAACAAGTGAAGAGGACATTGATAAAAAATGTAAGTCTACAGGTGCTACCTCACCACGAGCATTCACTTATAATGTAACATTATAGACTCGTTTTGGAGTATTACACATGTAATGTAACATTGAAGATTCGACTTTATGAATTTACATTACAATACTATCTCCCTGACTGACAAGCATCTGCACGTGTAATGTAACATTCGACTTTGAGCATTCCATAGCTAGTTGATGTTACAAGTTCCATCAAGATATTAAGTACACACTGTATCATTACAAGATGCGCGCTGTATAATGCTCGGTTTTTATCATTACAAGGTGCACATTGTAATGCTCGACTCTGTAACGTTACAGTACAAGCGAATGCTCCCGGTGAGGGAGCTCAAAATTCAAACAAGGAAAATGTTAAATTGATTTTTAAATAATTTAATAAACGTTTATGTCATACTAGTCAGGGTGCCCTAAAAAAAATTTTTTGTGATTACTAACAAGCTAATTTTTTGTGAGTAGCTACCAAGGACGTTGAAATAAAACTACATTTTGATAAGACGAACAACATTTTTATTTTCGAAAAATCTCGAAAGTGGTAGCTAACAGAGATAGAAAGGATTTCATACTTTGACTTGATGGTCCTAAATCAAGGATTGTTTTATTTGTAGGACAAGGCTATTCTTAAATAATATAACTATTACCCTACCAATATACAAAAAATCAGCTGGTTAGGGTTCCGTTTTAGGGTCCTGTAATCAACAAAACTTGGTTGATTACTGTACCCTAAAACGGAACTCTAACCAACAAGTTAGCCCGTTCAAAAAATTTTCCCCGTTTTTTTCCACATTTTCCTCTATTTATTCGCTCCTATTAGTCTTGGCGTGATAAAATATAGCCTTTCTCGATCGATAAATGGGTCTGACACTGAAAGAATCATCAAAATCCATTGCATAAGATTAAAGGTAACAAAGGGACATGAGAGAAAAAAAAGCGATTTTGTTTTATAATTTGTGGTTAATTGAACTTACCTTAAGTGAACTTCAACCAAAATTATACGAGTTGCTGCATCCGTAGAGATTTAATAAACCTGTAGTCCGAATTTTGTGGTACTGCATCATCACACGCCATTTAGATATTATTTATTTAATTTAAAACTGAAAAAAGACAATCAATTGGTTTTATAGTACTTCCGCCTTGCTTTCCTATATGGCGGTGTTAGTTCGTCCGTCATTCTTTTTAGAGAGGATAATTCATAACATTTTATCATTCCGCAAGTAAAGAATAGGGGCAACAAACTAAGAGAAGTGGGTGGGGTGGGATTTTAAATCTCTACGGATGCAGCAACTCGTATAATTTTGGTTGAAGTTCACTTAAGGTAAGTTCAATTAACCACAAATTATACTTCGTTGCTGCATCCTATGAGATTTAATAAACCTGTAGATGTTCAGCGCGTAATTGCGGAATGATAAAATACCAGATTAATTACATTAAGTTAATTAATTACGGAATTTAAAATGATAGGTATAACATTATAGACATCATAACAATTTTTATTTAATAAAGTATTGTACTTCTAAATAATAATACTACTTAATTAGTTTGGATATGCTATGAATCAGAATTTACATTAAAAATAGCTTCTGCGAAAGCTCTGTCTTGTGCTAAATCTGGTAAAGGTAAGTTATAAAACTTAGCAAAACAAAGTGATGAGCCGGCCCAGCCAGCGCATCGCTTGATGATGTCGACGGAGACTCCCGCGCGGCGCGCCGCCGACGTGGAGGCGTGTCGCGTGCTGTGCGCTGAATAAACGCCAATCTCTATGCCACTGTCCTTGAGGACACTCTTTATCCAGCGACTTATAGATTGGGAACTGGCATTATGAAAAGGCTTTCTAGTTGTTAAAATGAGCTTATCAGTAGCTGGGCCATTTCTCAGCTCTTTTGTCTTATCTAGGTACACAGATAAAGCTTTAGCTGGGGCTTGATGAATAATTATTGATAGTGATTACGATACGTGAATTTTCGGAATGAACGTCTTCTGTTCTTATGTGTGATAACGTCTGCACCCGTTGTCCCGTCGACAACGAGTTGAATTATTATATATAATTATTATAATATTAGAATGAGAGTTACCATTTTATAAAATTTCTAATGATAATAAGTATAGAATCTTACGGATAAAATTTAGATACGTACTCCAAAAGTTTATAAGGTTCCCTTAAAAATGAATACTTAAGGAAGCTGGGCTTACTCCTAAAAACTCCTTTAAAAAATCTTAGGATCGTTATTGCAACGGGATTTACCAATAAAATAAATAAAATAAAAATTGTTTTATTTCTGAATAGATTTTAAAAAAATGCTTTCAGAACGTTGATACTACTGGTGCCTACCACCGGTTCGGGAACTAGCCCGGCGAGAAGAACCGGCGTAAGAAACTCTCAATGATTATTAATAATGATTAGAGACAAACTAGAGTCTAGACCTATAACAATTTAACATTCCGCAACTTGCTTTTTCATTAAGTTTTTCTGTTAAAATTTAAGAATTCGTAATAATATTATATCAGCTACGGATCCTTAATACAAATCAATATTATTAATTTGACAAAAATTAAACCAATGTTTTAATCCTGTATCATACTGATTCGGGAACTAGTACTAACTAGTACTGTACCTCCCGATAACGGTTTTAGTATGCTATTGTCAATAGACATCTCCGGTATTCAGCGTCTTAGGTAGACTTTCCGCACAATACTGCGCACGCCAGAAGGTTTTATCTGGCCTAAAATAAATCTCGTCAGATTTGAGAAGCGATCAAAACAGTGGAAAACACGGCCGAGACACGACGGCCAGTACGGAACGACTAATTTACCAGTCGCTTCCTCTTCTATAATTTTCCTAAGACAGTATGAGCGCGAATGGCGGAAAGGCATAGAAAAAATAATCGTGCCATGAAATTGTAAAAGCAAGGATGATGAAGGCACCTGGGTCTTGTTTCCAAGAGACATAATATCTTAGCAGATAATAATATAGCACTTATTATTAAAGCACAACGCGAGTAAGTACGGTATCAGCCATCAGGTTGTCAGGTTGACCGAAGCTCAATAAGATCTTTAGTAAGTTCCTATCGTTACGTTACGTAAGTACCTAGACGCCTGGTCAGCATCTGTGTTTTTATATAAATAAGAAGCAAATAAATTATATATGCGTTGTTTCTCGCACTACTGCCATATATCTCTCGCGATTTCATTGAGATGATGAAATTGAATACTTCACATTATAATATTAATATAAGATAATATAATTATGGCAGTAGTATTATTTATTCTTAGTAAGACATTTAAAATATTATCACAACGATGAAATGAAAAATGATTACAATCCCTAGGCAGCCAATAATTCAAGATAATTGATATGATGGCGAGCTTCATCCGCGGACCAATGGCATCTAGTTACTACTCCGTCGCACGCGGCGCCCCAGCCGGTGAGTGACGAGTCTGTGAAGATCTCCAGCTCGTATAAACTTGTGTTTATTCTAATAAAAAGCTTACTTTATTAAAAATAATATTGCACCACCAACTGGTGGTACACATAAGGTTTTACAGGCATGATGGAATCAAAATTATTATTACATTTTTGTGAAGCTAAAAACTTATCTCGTTCAAAGTATTTAGTACGCGGCCAGTTGTATCAAAGAATATACAACTACACATACATATGCTATTGCTGGTCATGCTGAAATTAAAGTGCCAATGAACTTCGCGAAATCGCGCTTTGTTATGGATTTCGTTGGCTAGTTAGAAAATTTCTGGAGTAACTGCATGACTTGAGTATTTAATATTATGTCAAAGCTAATATAATATCATTGGTCAAAGCCAATAAATCTACAAAGTTGTGAAGGCGTCATACTAGTTTTCTCAAAGTTGATAATAAAACCTAATTGTTTCAATTTTGACCTTAATATATTATATAGTAGCATAATCTTTAGATTTCGATTCGAATTTCGACCACTAGATGGCCCTGCTTTCTTGACCACATAAAAAGAGGCTTTTGAAGCTTTACAAATATAAATGGCACAGAACTTAAGCCGTACAGGAAGGCAGTTAAATTCACAAAGATTATCATGAAATCGAAATCTCAAAAAATAATAATAATAATAATAATAATAAATTTATGTAATGTATGAATCGGCACACCGCACAAGCAATTCCTTGAGATCGATTGAGATTTGAGATTGAGATATGAGGAATATACATTTGGAAAGACCAATTTTATAGCAGTGCGAATATCTTCCATTTTAAAAGTTGATTACGTGCAAATTAAAAATGTATTTAAGTAATTTTGAGTTGAATATAAATCTTAACCCACCGATACTTTTCGGTGTAAGAAAAATGTATGAAATAAATTGGTCTGGCAAATTTTCATTACATACTGAAATAGCACCTAATTGTTTGAGTTCACTTATTGCTTTGCTCATCTGACTCTTTGTAAAAGGTGGATTACTTGGTTCCACACGTTGGTAAGGTGGCTTACAGAAGGGACTTATAACTCAATGCAGAAGGGTATTTTATAATATCCTTTAGCATAAGACAGCACTGCACCGTGCTATCGGAGGTTATTAGAAGCCAATTGCGTAAAAAGAATTGGATGCGGCCAGCGTGAGGTACCTCTAGTAGCGGCGTCTCCTGTCGTTGCTCGGTCTGGCGCTCGCGTAGGGGCGGCCGCGGCGCGGGGGCTGCTGGGCCCTCCTCGCCGACGTGTCGACGGCTGCGGCTCGTGCGGGCGGGCCGGCGCTGCTGGCGCTGGCCTCGCGTACTGCTGACGAGGAGGAGCTCGGGAGTTGCCCGGCAGTGCTTGTTGCTAGCGCTTTTCACCGAAAAGGTAGACGTCGCTTTTTACGCCTTGGATTGTATTATGAAAAAAAAATTTATCGGTTTTTGCAGCCTGCTGTAGAACTGCGGCTACCTCTTGATTGAGTTTAGGCGCTTGTGCCAGCGAAAAGTTAGTCGGTATAAGAATCTTCGCCACAAGCGACTCCTTGTATTCCTTAGCCAAACCATCGACCAAGATTTTACCCCAACGTTCAGAGAGTTCGGTGGGAATGCGTTCGCCTAGGGCTTTCTGTTTTATTGGCCTTGCCAAGAATATTTAGTATTTCAAGTGGTAACCTGGGAGTAGATTCTTGGTTAGGATCTACTGGCACGGTGGCTTCTGGTTGGCTCAGCGGTGCTGATGTCGGCGGTGCGGCCTGCGGCGACGCCGGTGCAGGCGCGGCCGACTCCATATAATCCACGTCTTCGACGTCGGCTAAAGATTGTGGAGTTCCACAGCAAGATTGAGCCTCCCGCGCGTCGATGTCTTCATCGCGCCTTTTGTCGTCGGATGAGTGCTCGTTATCGCAGCGGCCTTCCCGGGAGGAAGACGCTGATGACTCGGATCTTGTCCGGTGTGAATAAGCAAAAGCATAAAGTTGCTTTCAGGATGATATCACGTATCATCACGACTCAGTTTGTAACCTGGATAATATCGCGTATTACCCCATTAAGGTACAAAAGGTTGACTATCTGGTTAATATCACGTATTAACCCTTAAGATAGTCTTTTTTTAACGTATCGTTACCATGCCATAGTTTCCAATCGCCGTATTTTGCGGCGAATATGTTCGTAATCATCCTTATTCTTCCTTTTTCCAATATTATTCGGCGATTTACACTAATTATAACACTTTAACACTGTAGAAATTAATTTAAAAAGGATAACGTGTTGACGATGCCGCACACGAAAAACGAATGACGGACGAACTAACACCGCCATCTAGGAAAGCAAGGCGGAAGTACTATAAAACCAATTGATTGTCTTTTTTCAGTTTTAAATTAAATAAATAATATCTAAATGGCGTGTGATGATGCAGTACCACAAAATTCGGACTACAGGTTTATTAAATCTCTACGGATGCAGCAACGAAGTATAATACAGGGTGCAATTATACCTTCCTGCCAAATTTTAATATATTGATCCGTGTTAAAAATAAAAATACATGTATTTTTTCTTTTATAATCACTCAGTACTAAAATGTTGAGAAATAGCTTCCGAAAGTTATCCTAAAAACACTACAATTAATGGACACGACGCGTCGCCCGCGCGTGAAGTGACCCCGCGCGCGCGAGTGACCACTCTGCAACGATTTTAAATGGGATAAAATATGTCAATAAAAAAAAATATAACACCCAACTTTTTTTGGTTAAATGGACTCTCCTAATGATACCTAAGCTCTGGAAAAAATTTGGCAGGAAGGTTTAATTGCACCCCGTATGTATAGAATTAATTGCCTAGTTATATTTAGTTTCAATTCAAGATTTCAAAATTAGAGAAAAATGAATTAATAAAAAATGAATAATTAATAATTGATTTACAATAAAATATATTATATAACTGGTACCTCCCGCGTTGAATATAAACCTTGAGTTTGAGTAGATTTTAGTATCAAAATAAAAATCCATGCATGTTGTTTTTAAAATGTTTTCTTTTTGCTTCTACCGAGAAAACGACGATAACTATAGTATCCTCCTAAGTCATATTTAAAGTATCTCTACATGGATCTTAATATAATCCACAAAATCCAATAAAGTGGCATTATCTAGCTGCTAGCTGCTATTTCCCGCATCGGCTTCGATAATATCACTCAACGTAGGATTTTCTTTAAAATGCGATAGCCATGACAAAAGCTTTGAACGTAGATTTTGACATAATATAAAATTAAAATCTGAACCAAAACCTGTACGGGCATTCCTTTAACTATAATATTATACGAAACTAGTAAAATTTTACAAAATAAACTTATTGTTTACGATAGGACAAAGCTACTTTTATCTCGATAAAAGACTACTATCAGAGCTGTATATTATATAATGTTGGCATGAAGACTATATCGGACTTCCGGACAAGAACATAGGATACCTTTTGTCCTGGAAAAACTTACGGTTACCGTGCGATAAACGAATGTCTATGTAATGTGAATATAAATGTCGTTATTATGTTTTACGGCTTACGATTCAACTCCTGGCATTTCATTAACAGCTTCAAAGCTTATCAACTTTGATAATATTATGCCATTTCGCTCAAATATATTTTAATAATGTTCTCTATGCGTCCACCACACACCGCAGGGTAGACAGATTTCATTTAACCCCTCGTATTTAAACTTTGCAAAAGTTTGCAAAAGTTCAGTTAGGTACGATCATAATATTATACTTATATTAAAAGGTTAATATGACAAGTATACTTAATGTTTGTATTCTCTACAAGTACAGATGAAGTTTTATATCTATATTAATACGCGAGCAAAAAACTTTGTATCCCTTTTGACGAAAAATGCGGAAACTTGGGTGATTGAAATTTGACACAGTTAAAGTTTATAAGGTGAAGGAGTGCATCGAGCTAATATTATTTTGAAATTATGCTTTTATCATACATTTTTTTATTTATATACGCGAGCGAAAAACTTTGAAAACCTTCTGACGAAAAATGCGGAAACGTAGGTGATTGTGCGATTTCTAGTCAGCATAAATCAATAAATAGAATGTAATGAAAGAGCCGGGATCCACTACGAGTGTACTACATCCACTGTCCCGGCTTCAATGACATAACATTGCCTAATTTTAGTTCCGTGTAACAGTTTTTTGTCCTGCTCCAACCACTTCGGGATTTCTGGCACCGGCCGATAATGAGATGCCGAAATAGACGTCGGCTGTACGGTGACATTTTGTGAGTCGGCCAAGAGCGGGGATGTCGGTCAAGTTTGTTATAAATTAGCGATTTTAACACGGAACTAGCCAATTTAGCCAATTTGGCCATCCAAGGTTGCGTAGGGTACAAAATTCTATGTAGTCTGGGAAGTAGGAACTCTGTTGATGATGGTACTGACCATTTAGCTAAAACTTTTTCGTTATCACTTCGTTGTTATGTTATACAATCTCGAACCGAAATGTATGGAATTGACATAAGCGTTCGTTAATATGACGTTGACATTCGACTCGTCTTATGTCAATTCCATACATTTTGATCAGCGATTCTATAAAGAAGCGATAAAGACTTAAATAACTTTTCTGTCTCAACCTTTTAAATCCAGTTTGATTATAAACAATTAGGTAAAAGTTGCCTACAAAACAAATCGATTACAACATGACTGGTGAGATATTACCGAGAGAGTAATCTATACTCGATTCTCATTATAATTATATTGTAATAAAATTAGGTACTTAATTTTTTCCGAATTTCCCAAAAATAAATGAATCATGGATACTAAGTAAATTACGCGGCTAGGCAAGTAGGCATACTATGCGGCCGGTGCAGAGGCGAAACCAAAGAACCCCTCCCGCGCACGGTGTCCATGCGTTGGGTAAATAATTATTTAACTTTAAGCTACGTTTACTCAGTGATCAATTAATATTATTTTTTATATTATTTTCAACTTAATATAATAGCCAAATATCACTCCTCGAGTATTGAACATGTCTCACCAGTCACGCAGTAGATATTTATAATTCCCAAAAATTTTACTTTTTAATTGTACTAAAAAATAACAAGACACTTCGAATTGGACTACAAACTTGTAAACATATTTCGCTTGTTATTTTATAATTCTTCGAAATGCTAGCCCGGGGCACTAGCGCTCTCGTAAATGGGCAGATCACTTAAAAATTATTTTAGGGCCTTATCATACTAGCGGTTGGCGAGCCGCTTTAGGGCTCCCGCACACGGGCCACCGGCCACAACCACAAAACACCACCACTACCGGCATAATATTTCCTGTAGTTTTCATACATTTTATAATATGGACTCGCCGCGCACGGTTGACGCCGGTGACCACCATACGCTACACCACTTTTGCTTCTTGTGGCGGCCTTTGTGGCTGTCGCATGTGGCCCGTGTGCAGTGACACTTGGTGGAAATCGCGCGTTTTCCTTGCAAAAATCGCGCGGCCTAGTGTTAACGCACAAAGCAACGCACATAGCACAAAGGGCCAGCGCAGACAGAACGGAGCGCTGCGTAGAGGATTTTATTACCACACATGAAATAAACTTTAAAAATATTATGACACTAAAGTGCGACAAGGGATTCCCGCGAGCATTTCTTGTAAGGTTCAAGCATTTATGTACTTTAGTGTAATAATTTTAAAGTTTATTTTCAAGTGCGTAAATTACCTCTTCGCTGCGCTCATTTCTGTGTTGGCTGACCCTAATACGTGCGGGTTTCAACCGCGCAGTTTCGGTTGTGTCTGAACTAGGTCAAAACCGTTGCGTATCATCTGCGAGCAGCCGCTACGTGATCGCGACGTATTCGCTGCGTGCTGCGCATGATGACGGGTCGAAAAATAAACATCATAAGAGTACCGGAGATCTCATCTAGATTAATATTTTCATAATTTAAGCAAAATCCTGGGTAAATTGTCAAAGTGAGGTGGGTATTAATGCAGGCGCGGCTGTAGTTGGGCCTACTTTAGGAATATTTTATGTGATGTTCGCGACCCGACATTATCATCCCACTTCCACACGGACTAAAAATTTCTCATTCCAGGATTTTGACCAAACGAAAATGTCTACTTTTGTAGATTATTTAAATGCGTGAAGACATATTATTATCTGTTTTTATTCTCGTAAGTTCATAACACATTCCTTTCATAAACCAACAAAGGTAACAAAAATTATTCAAGAGTCGGTTTCTGAAAAGAAAACTACACTTACATCAAAATCCTAGTGCAACTTAGTCTAAAGCTTTTTCTCGAAGTTGTTACCTTTAAGTAGCTACTAACCAAACTTTTATCATTTCCACCAGTAAGAAACTTCTCTTTTAGCCTCATAACATAATAGGATTTAAATAAAAGTAGAAAGCACGTCATGCTGAAAAATTCAGTAATGTTCCAAATACTGAACATACAAAAGTGTGTAAGCGCTTGGTAACTTTGCGTGTTTACATCGCGCGTGTAACTTTTTGCTTTATTAGAGGCTTTAGGAACGGGAAAATTATTGGAAATTAAAAAAATGTGGAGTTTATGTATTATAGCTGTCTGATACTTCAAGCTATCTGAAATTACGCTAATGTGGTGTAACTTGAAGACTGCTTACTGTATGATATTGATATTATGACTCTACTTTTAACTTTACTATACTTAAGTAAAGCTCAATTTTATAAGGATGGCTGTCAAAAAGCATAAAAAATACGGACATATAATAAAGTTTCATAAGGTATTTCATTACTTCGTCTGCGTTATTATACACACACTGGCAAAATTAGCGGAACATAGTCAAAAAGGGGCACAACTTGAACTCAAGTGGGTCGGGCTGTCTGAAATCCTTTTATATAGTTTCTAAGCTCATTTAAGAAATAAAATATTGAACAAAACTGGCAATTTGAGAGATTTTTATTGCAATTATGCCATAATAAATGTTTTTCGATGATTGACGTTGTAAGTGTTTCTGATAAGAATGGCGATTTTAGCGGGGTTCAAGGTATGCCAGCTCATTTGATTGTTTGGTTTTTGGAAGAACACATTGCTTAGATATAAAATTAGTGATTTCCCAGCATCTACGACAGCTAGAGCTGTAACCACGATAGAGAAAGGTCACACCTACCGTTCGGTCAGTCAGGCCTTAGGTGGGTCAGCTTCCGTGGTCCATCGTAACTTTCAACGCTACAGAGAGACTGGATCTTACGTCTGGAGACGAGAACAAGGCAGATATCGGGTGACATTGGTTCAGGATGACCGTTTTGTTAGGGTACAACCCTTAAGAAATCGACCTCAAACTGCATTGCATACACGAAACCTGTCGGAACAGATCCGAGATGTACGTGTGAGCGATTGTACAGTAAGAAGAAGACTCAAAGAAGTTAAATTAAACTCAAAAGTGCCAGTAAGGGCACCAGAACTTGAGACAGGACACCAAAGAGCTAGGCTAAGATATGCGCGTGAACATCAAAATTTGACAAGTGTATGAAATCGTATGCTGTACAGTGATGGGAGCAAATTCTGTGTAAATTTTGTTGACAGGCGATAAAGAATGTGGATAAATCGTAAGGAACGCTATAGACCATCAAACTTAACGGAAACAGTGGCCTATCATGCAGGCTTCGAAATGGTTTGGGGTGGCATATGACTTGGAGCCCGCACGGAGCTGATGATTGTTAATGATGGTACTTTGACAGTACACGGCTAAAGCACAGATGTCCTAGAACTGCATGTTGTGCCTTTTACACAAGTTTAGGCAGTAGCTTCAATTTTATGCGCGTCCATAGAGTAAAAAAATCAGGCATTATTACCTAAATTATGCTGGCGTAGCCTAGGTGGAGAGGCCAGCACGGTCTACGGATATGGATCCGATTGAGGACGTGTGGCACATCAATGGGTGAACGGTACGAGTTAAACCTCCAGCTCCAAAATCTGTTCAGGAGCTCGAGTTGGCGCTACTGGAGGAGTAGGAGAATATTCCACAGGAAATGATTGACAATCAAAATGCAAGCATGGAATGGCGTATCCAGGCCCTCTTGAGATCCATAGAAGGCATTAAACGCTTTTGACATGGCATTTCTTAAGTAAAAATGGAGAATTTAACTTAAAAAATTACTGCTGTAATTTCAAAGATTTTCTTAATTTTTGATTTTTGCTGATTTTTTTTCTTTTTACACGATTTCATGCCCTAAATTTATATAAGTTTTATTTTTTAATCATCAATTATTAAATTAATAAAGAAATATATACAAATAAGCGAATAATTTACAAAAAAACTGAAAATTTTGTTATGTTCCGCTAATTTTGCCGGTGTGTATATTTTGTTACTGCTCAAAAACACGTAATTTTGTTTGACACTAGTTAATAGCGTAACAAGCGAAAAAATAAAATACATAAATAATAATATGGTTAAAAAAAGTTATAAAATCTTATAAATATTAATAATATATTAACATTTTAACATTTTTTTTTTACCAGACCTACCTATATGATTTTATTGGATTTTCACTTGAAATCTTAAAATGATTTTTTTTTCTCATTTTAGTGAGTGATGATTAATGAAGGAACGTGCCCGGACATAATTTCCTTCAGTCTTAAGAAAATGGGTAAGAGTTTGACGCGGCTCCTTGCCTATAATTGCGTAATCTGGTTGAAGACACTTCATTCTGATAATGGATGCTGTGGGTTATTGATGGGGTACAGGGTGATTTAACAGTACTTATTATGCACTAGCTGTCCCGGCAAACGTTGTTTTGCCATTCAAAGTATTTCTACATCAGTTGATACAAAATCTTACCCCCCCCCCCCCCTTTTGTCCCCTGAGAGGGGTGGGGGGAAAAGTTTTATACACCAGATGTTAAGTTGGAAAACACAGTTAATAATATTATGAAGTAAGTCCATTAATGAAAAAAGTTTCATACAAAATCTGACCCCTCCTTGGTCCCCTTAGAGGGTGGAGGGGAAGATTTTTATACACCAGATGTTGAGTTGGAAGAAGACAAATGTATCAGCGAAAACCGTATCCAAATCGGATCAGTAGTTTTCGTGTTAAAGAAAAAAGTTTAATACAAAATTTGACCCCCTCTTTCGTCCCCTTAGAGGGGTGGGGGGGAAAATTTTTATACACCAGATGTTAAGTTGGAAGAAGAAAAATATATCTGCGAAAACCGCATTCAAATCGGATCAGTAGTTTTCGTGTGATAGTGGAACAAACATACAGACAGACAAAAAACTAATTACATTTTTGGCTTCTATATCGATTTAATGACACCCCCCGCTTATTATTTTTTGAATATCTTTAATGTACAGAATTTTCATTTCTACAGTTTTATTATATGTACAGCATGACTGGTGAGTCAATACCGATATTTAAGGAGAGTATTCAGTACTCGATTCTCATTATAAATATGTAATAAAATTAGGTTCTTAATTTTTTTTTGAATTTCCCAAAAATTTATGAATCATGGATACTAAGTAAATTACGCGGCTAGGCAAGTAGGCATACTATGCGGCCGGTGCAGAGGCGTGCGCTACCAAAGAAACACCACACAACTACCCCTCCCGCTCGCGGTGTCCATGCGTTGGGTAAATAATTATTTAACTTTAAGCTACATTTACTCAGTGATCAATTGATATTATTTTTTTATATTATTTTTTTCCAACTAATATAATAGCCAAATATCACGTCCTCAAGTATTGAACATGTCTCACCAGTCACGCAGTATAGATAGATAAAGGAAAATATAAAAGCTAATAAAAATTTAGCTAAATGTAAATGCCATAAGAAATCATAGAAGTACCCCATGCCAATTTTTCACGCCGGTTCTTCTTGCCGAGTTAGGGTCAATTCAGACCGCAACGCGACGTGTAGATGCATTCGGAAATTTGTACTGAATTGACAGATTTCAATTGCGTTCTCACACAATTGAAATCATCTGTCAAATCCATACAATATATTTAGAAATGCATCTACGTGTCGCGTTGCGGTCTGAGTTGACCCTTAGTTGTCGAACCGGTGGTAGGCATCGTAGTTTCAACGTTCTTCGTCCGACGTTCAAAAAGTGTATTCATGATAAATATTTTAAATAAAAAGATATTTTGTTTTTTTTTTATTTATTTATAGAAGGAAAACATGATACGTTTCCCTAGCCACTGCGGGAATTTTATATAATTTTGCGTTATAGTTAGGCATGGAGAAGATCAAAGACAACTTTTTAGGCGGACAGTTTATTTATGCACGTATTGCGAAGAAATAGCAGTGTCATAGAACAATTAATTAGGTATCCGCCTAATTTGATGCATTAAGTACCTGAAAACAAAATAAAAAACTATTTCAGAAATGAAAATGTTTTTTTAATAATTATATTATGCTGCATAAGAATAGTTGAATATTGATCCAGGCATCATTTTCTTGGAAAAGTATAATTATTATTTCTTTATCAAAGAGCCTATTTGAAGTAGCAGCAACGTGCAAGCATGCAATTCTTTCGGTGTTAAAAATATCCATAATATCGTAGCATAATATCCAAATATTCATAGCAAAATTTCCTACTCTAATTTGAATATTTTTCTACGCTGAAGTCACCTCTCATGTGGATAATTACAACATGATTATTCATTCAAAATGTAAATTTTAATGTGAGGCCGAGTGGAGTTACAAAGAAGGTATAAACATGAAGCTTATGCATAAGGATTCTAATTACTTAATGGCAGTGGTTACACGATCAGTATTTCATCAATCTGATCCATCAATCCTGATCAGATTGATGAAATACTGATCGTCTAACCTACTGGATTGATGGATTGATAATTTTTTTAATATGAACTTTTTTAAAACCATCAGTATTCCGTCAATCAGATTGATGGTTCAGATTGATGAAATACTGATTGTGTAACCTCTGCCATATATACTTTTTTTCTTTATTCTAAACTTGATGACGCCCGCAACGGAAAAGCCTGAAACCGTACATAATTCCTTTGCGCTTTCCTCAAACTATCAGCAAACTTCAGAAAAATCGGTTCAGCGATTTTGGCGTGAAGAGGTAACAGACAGACAGATAGGCACACTTTCGCGCTTATGATATTATTAGTATGGACAACCATTATGCGGTATTTCCACGTTAAACTATGCTTGCTCTATACAAAGGATTATGATTTTATGAACATGATATTCGTCAATAATTAAACCCATATTGATAAGGATTCAGGCTTTAATGCGTAACAAAAGAATGCTATTATAATATAAAATGAATTATTTTATTAGTCCAATATAAAAACTGTTTAAACGCGTGTCAGGAATATAAAAGTAAGTGAAATTTATAGACGCAATAAAGCAGTTAATGTACAAGCGTGTTATCAGCTATTAGTTAACGTTGTTTGGCTTCTATGATATGAAATTTTCTAGTATAAATTATTTTCTGTGATATTTAAGTTACTTATTTTTGTCCAAGTACAAGCACAGAAAATCATTAATATCCTCACAATTTAACTTTTATATTATATTGTATACTAATTGAAAACACAACCAACATAGCGCCAGAGCGCGTTACCACAAAGAGTGTCTTATCTATGAAGGAATAAATAACTTTATCTGTCTCCTATCTATCATTTCTATTCTCTTCTTTGTATTTCTACTGCAGCGATGCTGAGGCTACTGTTTAATTTAATTTCGATTCGATTAAGGCTTCGGTCAAACCTACGCACCAGTAACGCAGGACGCAAGCGGGACGCGGGACGGGAGTGTCTGCAACGCGAAACTGGTGTGTAGACCTACGCGACTATGCTGCGGTGCGAAACCGTAGATTATTACCGCTCTGCCGCAGCCAACGCGAACGTCCCGCGTTGCAGACGCTTTCGCTTCGCAGTCGCTTTGGTCGCGTAGGTTTGGCCAAAGCTTAAAGCTTTTGATTTATTTATAAATATAAATACTACAAAAGGAGCGGGCAAATACGTGGGCGCATTTATACATGTTGCAAAGTAAACGAGCTCTACAAACATTTACATTGTGTGAAAATCAAATTCAGCAGTCCATGTGTTAACTATGAAGGGGTAACGACATAACATCAAAGTCATAATATAAAGTCAAAGATGGCTGTGAAACAATATAAATGCTTAGTTACATGATTCTGAATTCTGGTACAACTAAAGTGACCAGACGTCCCGTTTTGAACGGGACTGTCCCTTTTTATAGTAACGTGTCCCGGTGTTACCGAAATGATCTCTGGGACGCCAAATTGTCCCGTTTTCTGAAACCGCGCGAAAATTTCGATTTCGATTCGATTGATTATTCTGCCATATATTTTTCTCGATATCAATAATGGTAGATATTTCCTGCTTTGTAGATGTCCCGCTTTGACAAAAAAAATAAATTACGTTATGCATAACCATTTTTGTTGGCATGTTTAGGTCTAACATCTTTTCACTCTTTGAGAAATCGCACATTCTATTTTGATAAAAGATTTTTATCTTTTATAAACTCCTAGAAAAGCCAAGTAGTTTTTATCACCATGTTTGGCTGTCGTACAGTAAACGAATTTCTGGAAGAAAGAAGCTGAGGACATGATTTAGTTGAGTATTATAATTCAATAATAGTTATTTATAGTTATTTAAGTCCTGTATACGAACAATGAATCGTTATTTTAATTTTAAGATTCAGTCATATTTTGGTACATAAACGTTGACAAAATTTGTGGAGTGTTTTATCTTCGATTTATTTTTGCTAGAATTTGGTACATGTAAGTAAAATATAATACATAGTAATATAATATGGACCGAACCTAGGTAAATATTCTACTATATTGTACACTTTGCAGCAAGTACCCTTTACTAATAAGCTTGTAATTTTAGCTTATTCAAACAGTAACAATTTAGCCTACATCAGCCAACCTGATGCCTAACAATGCTTGAATCACATATTATTATTATTAAACTTGTGCCTAAGGTCCTAGGTAATACTTGCTTCCAAGACAAAGGGGTTCAAAATTTAACTACATAATATTTCATTTATTAATTAAAGCGAGAATTTTAAGCGCGTGACGATAATAAAAATAATAGAAAAAATTAAAAACATTTTTTTCACCCAGATTTATGCAGTGGCAGCAGAAATATAGTACTTTGAGCAATTCATAGCTAGTTGATGTTACAATTTGTTTCAAGATATTACACACTGTATCACAAGGTGCGCATTGTAATGCTCGACTCTGTAATGTTACATTACAAGTGAATGCTGCCGGTGAGGGAGCACCTTTAAAGATAATCTTATACCTGAAATATAAATCCTAATTAAGACGGTTCTTATACTTCGTTAATATTATAACTTTCATGTCTCGGTATAATTACGAAATATATTATGTCAACGTTCACTTGTTACACCAAATTGCCCTTTTGAAGATCGAAATTACCTGAAATATTTTACGAACTCTACTTGACGTTATATTTTAGCCTTATCGATGCTTTTGTTAAGTAGATATTGTAATGACAATTATCTAAACCAAAGTGATAATACTTTTAGGTATCCAAAATTCCAAACCCTTAAAAGGGTTTGTATAATATTATTGTGTCCCCTGTAAAGAGTTCACTGTGAAAAAAAGCAGCGTTGAGAGAGCAATATAATTCGTGAATTATTGTTTGGGCAAGCGCCTCAGCTTCATAAGTTAACTCTTTACAGGACACTCATACACACCATTATCACTTTCTTTTGTTCCACCCGTATAAGTTTAAATGTAGGTATAATATTCATCATCTATCCCTACCTGTTATCTACCTCTTCAGGATTAAAACTGCTATTTAGATTTTTATTAAAGAAGAAAATATGACAAACGTAGAAAAGTTTTTCCCCAAAGAATGCACATAAGTTGTTCCAGGAAATATCTAGTATTTATATAAGGCGTAAAAAGATAATGTTTGTATGGTAATACCCATTTCACATCCCCATCCACCAAGTAAATCCAAAATAGACTAAACAAATCTCTAGTCGTTTCCATTTACCGTAAAACGGATAAAATATTGAGAGTCTTTTCAGTTGGATATATTTTCTCTAGTGATAATAAGGTTTCTTGCAGGCTCTAGAGACCGTGTCTCTCAGAGCGGAACATTAATCAAAGAGGCTCTCGATACATCAATAACAATAAAAGGCTTATCCGATTCTGTCGCGACTGACTGAATACACGGTAATAGTTTGCCTTCGAGGGTTCTTGAAAAATAGTATTTGTCATAAAACTGATAAAAAAGATAAATACTATTTCGATTTTTTAACTAAAGGATAAAATCAGGACCGAGACTTTGCTGTCTATCCGTCTGTCGGTCACGGCTGTGTCTTGAGAAGCCTTCGTGAACTAATCTGGTTTACACTTAGCCGATTTTTATGACTTAATAATTTAGTAGGTTCAATGATTTACTATCGTAGGATATCGAAATGTATTTACAAAAAACTTTTTTTTTTCTTTTAGTTACCATGACGTACTTAGTAGAAAATACTTTTGTTTTTACTAGAAATTATGACTTCCATTTGAGTAGGACTTTTTTTTCTTAAATTATACCGACAACATTTGTCTTCATGATTAAGAAAAGCACTATACTTAATCCAATTTTATAAAAGATCCAAAGGTGAATTATTCAAGAAGAGAACGAAACAAATAAGTTTATTGTCCCGTAACAATTATTCTTGAGCGTTTCGACCTGAGATATCTTAATGATGATACAGTGTTTTATGTCGAGTAAATATTCTGTAAATTTTCTCTTTATTTTGCTGTCGTCGTTGTTAAATGTTTATAAAATATATCAACCGAACAAATTCGTGTCACTAAGGCCGGTATAAATAGTCAGTACTCAAGATGCATCTCGGTCTCAAGACACGGTTCAGGCTCTGTGATTGGTTGGCTGTCAAAATTTGGACCAATCACAGAGCCGAACCGCGTCTTGAGACCGGGTCGCATCTTAAGTACTGACTATTTATACGGGCCTAAAACAGGTTTTAAGGGAAGACATTTTTCGACGCTTAAAAGCACTGATAATGTAAGTTACACGCATTTGTAATACTTACATAGAATATATCTAGAGCCGTAGATCTCTTACTATGTCTTTATATATGTTTAAACTTTAAACACTCTGATGCTTCCCAGAGCAAGGCACGCCTTATGGGCTGATTGTAGATTACCTAATAATTATTATTGAAATTTTATGTTACATCTTCTTGTACACCTACAACAATTCCAAAAAATAAATTAATCAAATAGAATTTAAGGTTTCGCATTAAAACCAATACATCGATATTCGATACCAGTTTTATTAGATTTTTTATTAAAAGCATTTTTATTACATTGCGCAAATAGTTTGTTGAATATCTTTATGTCGCTTTTATTTGTAATAATTGCATATAGCAGTGGCTAACGCGCGCCCGTCGGTGCAGCACGTAATTGCGTTCGGTATACGAGTTGTTTACGTTTTGTCGATTGTTATTGAGCGGCGAGTTTTCGTTTCGGAGAATTGCAATGAAGCGCATGCCTACAGGCTATGGCTAGCTGTTCACGCGATTTGCATTCCGATGATGAGCAGAATTGTGTTGTATCTATCCCTATAGAAGATTTGACGGAGAGTAATATGGAGAATTCGATGTTGTGCGGGAGCGGTGTAGAACTTATGAATGAAGATGTAGATAGTCAGAGGCCGGAAAAGAGGTTTCGATGTGTAGACGAGGAGGACGTATGGTTGGAGGTTGGGAGAAGAGGTAAAATTTTGGCGCGCAGTTCATCGAAGGATGATAGCACTAGAATTGCGCAGGATCAGATTGAAGTGAGTATTACGTCGAAAAAGGAGCAGTTGCCTAAACAAATAGGGTTGGCGCGTATTTTGAAAAACGAGAACATAGAAAATATTGTTAATATTAAATATGTGAATGCGTACAGAATATTATTAAAATTTAGTACGGAAGAGAGTGCAGATAAATTATTAAGCTGTAAATTCTTTACGGAACATGGATATAAGTGTCAAAAAACTTTCGAAGTTGGCATGTCTTACGGAATTTTAAGGGACATCGAAAAGGATCTGACTGAGGAGGAAATTTTAAAGGATTTAGAAAGTAGCATTCCCATTTTAAGTGTCAAACGATTAAAGAGACGTAACTTTGATAATGGTAAATTTGAGGACAGCGAATGCATCCGATTGTGTTTTAAAGGGTCTACCCTACCTCCATATGTTTATACCTACGGGATGAAAGTCAAAGTTGAACCTTATATATTTCCGGTGACACAGTGTTCCAAATGTTGGCGGTTTGGGCATTCTTATAGAACATGTGCACAAGTTCATATAACTTGTCCTAAATGTGGAAAATCTCATCCGAACTGTGAAACTTCAACGTTCCGATGTGTGAATTGCTCTGGTTCACATATGGCTCTGTCAAAATCATGTCCAGTTTATACCAAAGAGAGGAAAATACGTGAGCTGATGGCAGAGTTTAACTGTTCTTTTAAACGTGCGCTTACTATGTATGTTCCACCTTCTCCTCGAGAAGATATTCAGACACCATTTAGGCAATCTGACAATACTGAGAGTCGTTCGGTACAGGGTCATACAAGGCAATCTGACAATACTGAAAGTCATTCGGTACAGGGGCATACAAGGCAATCTGACAATACTGAAAGTCATTCGGTACAGGGGCATACAAGGCAACCTGAAGTTAACTCTACGTATGCTGAGGTTCTTAAATCGACGCCAGATACTCGACAGTCTCCACCTAATTCAGTTAATACTCAAAAGGGGAAAAGAAAGATAACAAAAAGGCAAGTTAATAATGAGAAAGATAATGAATTTTGGAATGAGCAGCATGACATTACCTCGAATGATACAAATAATGAAGATGAACAAGGATCTAGAAATAATATTATGGACTTTAAGGAGCTGGTACAGAGGATTAAAGAAGTTATTTTTATGACAAGTATGAGTTTTAAAGAGAAACTGAAAGCATGTGGGTGGTTAATTTATGACTGGGTTATTAATATGATTGCAGTGAATTACTTCTCGGAGTGGCCGGTTGTTCAATCATTTATTAAAAATGGATTTGGCAACTCCACGAACGATTAATTTAATCCAATGGAATTGCCAGAGTATTCGGTCGAAGCTCGTGGATTTTGAATTATTACTTTCTCAAGAAAAAGTTCATATTGCTATTTTAAGCGAAACGTGGCTGAAGCAAGAAAATATACTCAGAATATCAGGATATAGTATTATACGTCAAGACCGGGATGATGGTTACGGTGGTGTGGCTTTGATTATTCATTCCAGTATAAAATTTCAAGTATCTCAGGTTCACAATCTTAATCCTGGAATTCAGATTCTTCATGTTAAAATTTTGAATTGCTCTAATTTAGGAAATATAATTTCGGTATATTGTCCTCCAAATGTTCGCACAACAGCTGGTGACTGGGATACAATTTTTAGCCTGTGTCAGAATAAAACTCTAATTGCTGGGGACTTCAATGGTCACCATTCCTGCTGGTCGTGTAAGACGGATCCCAGGGGTAATCAACTTTTTGACGCTATGTTAGATAAAAATTTCGTTTGTCTGAATAATGGGTCGTCGACCAGAGTCAAACTAGTTAACAACAGGTTACAGATATCTTCCCCTGATGTCACGTTTGCCTCGAATGATATCGCTTTACAGTTTAGTTGGAATGTTTCTAATGAGTGTTTAGGAAGTGACCATCTAGTAATAAAGTATGCTACTCATACTGTTGCAAATTCAGTTAGTTGTGAGAAAAGAAATTTTAAGAAAGCCGACTGGGAAGGATACACTGAGGCACTTGATCGCGCATTAACAGGTTTGTCTTTGGCAGACGAGCCACAGGTGGCATATGATCAATTTGTTTTTGCGATTGAAAACGCTGCAGACTTACATATACCATATATTAAGATTTGCCAGGATCCCCTTCGTTTAAATAAATTTACTCCGAAACCATATTGGAATGTTGATATCTCTCGTGCAGTGGCTGAAAGACGCTTAGCCTTAGCAAATTTTAGACGGAACCCCACTCCTGATAATTTAACTTTTCTGCAGATGAAAACAGCATCATCACGTAAGTTAATCCGAAAAGCCAAACGACGTTCCTGGCGAGAATTTTGCAGCAGTATAGATCATACAACATCATCGAATGACATGTGGCGTCGTATGCAGTGGCTTAAGGGGTATAGGTTTCCAGGTCATTCAAGTGTTGACAAGGAAACTGCAAGCAATCTATTACACAGTTTGTCTCCAGATTATGTTTCGCCCATGAAACCTAAATTTTATTCCATTAACCGTTCTCTTGAAGGTAAAATTTCGATGCAAGAGCTTAACCGTGCCATTAAATCCAAAGATACTGCGCCAGGTCTAGACAATATTTCTTTTTCAATGATAAAGCATCTTCCTTTGATTGGCAAGCAGATTTTAGTTAATTTATATAACACATTTCTTGAAAAAGGTTTTTCTCCAACACAGTGGAAAAATGTCAAAATTGTACCAATTCCTAAGCCAGGAAATGCTAATGCCCAAAGTCAAGAGGTTCGTCCAATTGCTCTTATATCCTGTTTATGCAAAATTTTTCATACAATTCTAAAACACAGATTAGAATGGTACTTAGAGTCTAAAAATTGTTTTTCAGAGAACACAGTAGGTTTTAGGAAGTCACGCTCATGCTTAGATAGTCTTTCCCGTTTAGTTTCTCAGATTCAACTGGGCTTTAGCAATAATTTAGTTACGTTAGGATGTTTTATAGATATTAAAAATGCGTACAATAATGTTGATATTTCAGTTTTGTTAGACACTTTGGATAAGGTTGGGGTGGGTGCTAAAATTTGCTATTATTTATGGGATTATTTGAGTGCTAGGCAGTTAAGTTTAAAATATTCAGAGTCAGATGTTTTAACGAGATTTACTGGGCGTGGTATTCCTCAAGGGGATCCTTTATCGCCTACATTGTTTAATGTCGATACTATGCACATTTGTAAAATTATTAAAAATGTTCTTACTTCACAATATGCTGATGACTTTGTTTTATTCGGTTCATATAAATTAATTGCGGAAGGTTGTCGTAATATGGAGTTAGCTCTTAAAGTATTTACCAAATTGATAGAGGATCTTGGTTTGGAGATATCTGAGAGGAAAACTAAGCTCTGTTTATTTAGTAAAGGTTTTAATAGACAAGAGGTAGATGTACACATTAAGGAAAATAGACTGCAGGTTGTGGGATCTATAAAATATCTAGGCATGTGGATAGATCGATCTCTTAAATGGGGCAAGCATATAAACGAAGTTACGCATAAAACTCTTAGGTTTGTAAATGTACTCAAAGTATTGTCTGGTCCTGGCTGGGGCGTTCATCCTATTCAATTAAGGAAGTTGTATATTGCTCTAATTCGTAGCAGATTGGATTATGGCAGTTTTCTTTATGACACAAGTGTTAAATCACATCTGGCTAAGATTGATAAAATTCAAAATCAATGTATGCGTATTATAGGAAGTTTCATAAAGAGCACGCCAATTCATGTTATGCAAAATGAGCTTTGTTTGCAACCTATGTATCTGCGCAGGTACTATCTAGGGGGAAAATTTTGGTTTCGAAGTTGTAGTGTCCGTGGTAATTTAAACAATGAGCTTATTGTTCAGCTTTTTGATCGTTGTAGTAGATCAGGCTATTGGAGTCGTAAGAGAAAACCACTTCTTACTGAGATTTATAATTCTTTCAGATCTACTGCTATTTATGTTTCTCCTAAATTAGAAATGTTTAGTCTTGATACCTGGGTGCAAAATATTGATTTAGACACAAGTATTTCTTGCTATATTGATGGACTTACAGGGCCTAAAAGGAATTTGGATGTTTCGTATTTAAAGATAAGATGCAATCAAATAATTAATGTTAAATTTTGCGGTTTCTATTGTATTTACACAGATGGGTCGAAAGGAAGAGATGGTGTAGGTGCGGCGGTTTTTGATCCTCAGGCTAAAGTTAAATTTAAATTTAAAATAAATCTGGATGTTTCAATAATGTTCGCAGAATTAGTTGCATTGTCAGAGGCTCTTGCTTATGTGTCTCGTTTAAGCTACAGTAAATTTGTTATTTTCACAGATGCTAGAAGTGCTTTGCAACATTTAGCTCGATGCACCTCGAGTTTTCGAGGAGTACCGATAGCTTACAAAATTTTAAATAATTTACAAAAGTTGATGGAGTCTGGGGTAACTGTTCACCTTCAGTGGATTCCGTCTCATGTCGGGCTAGAGGGAAATGAGGCAGCAGACAGGTTGGCAAACGA
Source organism: Plebejus argus (assembly GCA_905404155.3). NCBI lineage: Eukaryota > Metazoa > Arthropoda > Insecta > Lepidoptera > Lycaenidae > Plebejus > Plebejus argus. The sequence goes on along the minus strand of FR989937.1, from coordinate 6,497,890 downwards.
AGCCGTTGTCGACGGCATACCTTATGATATACTTCCTTTTTATACTGATGTTTTACCTAAGTTGAAAGTTGAAGTTCACAAGCTTTGGTCGGATTACTTTGAAGGTATGTCTTCAAATAAGGGTGTCTGGTATAGAACGTTACGGTCCAAGCCGTTTTTATATCCTTGGTTTAGCTATAGTAAGTTAAGCAGAAATATTTTGATTCTTGCATTTAGGATTCGATCTGGACACATTCCATTGAATGAGTTTGCGTTTTTAATGGGGAAGAATGAGTCCTCAAATTGTGCTGTATGTGGAACTATTGAAGACGTATATCATATTTTAGTGGAATGTGTTCGGAACGCATCATTTAGAAATAGTTTATGTAATAAGTATAATATGGTTGATAGCGTAGGCAGTGTTAATATTGTATTGTCAGAACCCTTGTCTAGTGATGCTATATGTTTGTACAAGTTAGTTAAGTTTGGTTTAGACGTAAGAAATTGTTAATTTGTAGTTTTGTAGCCTTATGAGGACGACATGGTCGCCTATGTTTGTGAACCAAGTCCTAAATAAAGATTAAAAAAAAAAAAAAAAAAAATAATTGCATATAGTATTTTAATGAAAAGCGCCTCAAAGGTCGACGACGAGGTAAATTAAATTCTCTCTATTCTGTAGTCAGTGTATTTCTCTCGAGTGAAATAAAGAAGAGATACAGAAATTGGGCAGCGACAATCACGCGAGTAAAATCCAGGATTTTATTAATAAGACGACAGAGGCGCGTCGCTTCCGTACAACCAACAACAAAATCGCTAACCTTTTCGCTAATATGTATTTATAAGCCATTACTAATTGTAAAAGTTTAGTTGCATTGAAATGTAACTCGACAAAAATGAAAACTATTCCTAAAACCTCTGAAAAAAGTTAACATCCGCGTTGAAATTCTGTGCGTTTTAAATTAACTATCAAAGTTAGTACCAATTTTTTTCGCAATTCAGGCGTTAAAAAGAATGGCCTTTAGAACTGTTTTAGTTTTTGTCAAGCTACGTTTCGTTAAGGCCATATTGCGACTAAACTTTTACCAGTTAAGGCTAATAAAGAAATAAATAAAATAGAAAACAAATCACAAATTATTTTAATTACCGCCATTTCGAATGCTTCAGTGAGAAGGCGAGTTTGTTTCCATTTTGAATTACCTGAATGGAGACGAGTTTAATTTTGATTGGATCTCGGATTTCACTTTGAATTATGGATATCGGGTATTTATAGGTATTACTTACCGAAATGCCCGTATTCATTTAAGTTATATATTAATTTGAGTTGCCAAATAATATACCTACTTAAATATAATTAAATGTACAACACCTGAGTAGATAACCCTACGCGCGACGGTGCAAATATTTTAGGTACTTCTTGCATCACGTTACAACAAATCTTTTGCACTATATTGCACTATATTTATGTCGTAGTCGACTGGTTAAAAAGCCATTCAATCAAACAGCTAGCCCTTTGATTTAACAACGCCATTCAATCACACGGCTATACGTCGTTTAGCCGACTTGTTGACTGCAACCTTCAACACTACAGCTAGATGACGCTTAGCCAACTGGTTAAATAGTAAATTAAATAAGGTGACCATTAGTTTAGTGCTATTATGACATAAACGAAATGATAACAAGCAGATTAATTGTATTCTTACTCATTTTGAACACAATTGTAATTAATACCTTAGTGATGCATTTCATAATCCCGTAATTTATCCTCGAACATTAGTTTAAATTTTGATTAACTCGTACATTGTGCCCCCATAATTTATCTTTGCAAAATTAATTCAAAGCGCTTAATAAATTCAATCAAACGGCGGCTAAAGAATCAGGTGTAGTGTTTAAAGTTTTGAGCGACTTAAATATTCAATTAAAAAACTAGACGTGTGATTGAATGGCGTTGTTCAATCAAAGGACTAGCTGTTTGATTGAACGGCTATATAAACCAGTTGGCTGCGACATATTATATAATATTAATATCAAAAACAAGGTGCTGCGCCACATAAAATAAAAAATATGTACTTATATTTTTTTAATCCATCGTTTTGGATTCGCCGTAGGCAGGATGAAATACATTTCATTGCGCAAAGAGAGCGAAGTACCATTTACAAATTATATGTGAGGATAATAATATTATTATAACACGACGTTTGCATTTGGGGCTAACGTCGCGACGTATTCGACAGTTTTATAACATTTATGTGTTGGGCGACTTAACACATTATGTAGATTAAGTTCGTGCTCCGAGCTAAATTTAACGTTGAAAATGCTTCTTGAAAATGCATTTTCCATTCCGTTGAATATATTATTTTAAGTGCCCTCAGTTTAGGGATAACGAGTTGAAATCGAGCTCTCAGCGTCCCCTCATAATTTTGTGTACCCGTTCTTTTATAATTAGTTTAATATTTGCACATGAGCCCGGCCTCGTTTGAATGAGAGACTCTCAGCGTTTGGTTTAGGCTGCACTGGTTCTTTCGTTTTTGAGTTTCGAATTATGCGCGTTTTAATAAACTTTTTGATGGCTTTATTAATTATAATCTCACACATTTTTAAGTATTTAATCTATTTTGAGTATGTTTTAGTGAAATTTTGTAACTTCATTTTAGAAACTGTACAATGATTTTACAATGATTAGCTATAATAAAACTTCATATAATGTTTGATACATTCCTGATCATTTTAAGGACGCTATTACAAATATCAGCAATTTTCCGGTACCATTTTAAAGAATTAGGAGTCAAACTGCGAGGATATTTTGGTTTCAAATGAAAGATAATATATTCATCTCCACGACTGTACCATAAAAATTCTATAGCCGCATACAAAATTTTCACATAAAGTACGTTTTAACCATCACAATAATCGCAAAATATGAAAAAAATGGGGTCTGATTAGGTACCTTAATATCTAAATACACTGAACTGAGGAAAATAAATATACAAAAAAATGTTTGCTTATTTAGTCCTCTATAAAGTCCGCTAAAAAATTTAAATAAAAATAAACAACTTTTCCAGTTATAAGAAAAATAAGAAAATTTCTCAAATTTTTTCATACATTTTCGCCTCAAGAACGCGGCGAGCATCGTAACCGCCACTGTACAAGGCGCGCTAATATGAATCTTATTTTAATGTCATTAACATCGATATTCGTACTGACAGACATCCGACCTGCTAATTCTCCGGTTGGAGCATCCTTAATGAAATAAAATATTGAGATGGAGGAAAATACGTGGTGAAATTTCTCGGTTAAGCGCTACGCCACACTCTTTTGGCTTCAAGTGTTAGCGTGTGGGACGCCTTTGTGGTATGAAAATGTTGCTGAAATGTTCACCAGCAAGGTTTTCCTGCTGTAAAATTATAACAAATTCTTTACAAAACTCCAATTTTATATTCCTGTACCTATATTCAGGGAATTTATACTTACTTATATATAGCATGAAGCATCCAAAATTTTAAGATAAAACAAAAATGATGCGAAGTATTTTGAATAAGTTCAGGTTGTGATACAATAATAAAATATAATAATTTTGAGTCCATTGCTGATAATTATGACTAATGTATTTGTATGTGATATCAAAAACCGGCCAAGTGCGTGTCGGGCCACGCGCAATATAGTGTTCCGTAGTACCGCTAGTTTTTGATTGGTCAATGACAGGATATTTATAACGTGTTTTACACTACTCATCTTAGATTCATCAAACAACATCATCTCAATTACGTTCAAAGGAATTTGAACGAAAAGTTCCCTTTTATATTATACTTCGCGGAATACATTTTTTTTTTGTTGATCGACTATTACTCAATAACTTATGAAGCCTTCTTAGCCGTGATAAATTTCCTTTTAAATTCAGCATATTTCCTACTCTCGTGAATTTTTTCACATTTACAGAAGCAACGGTTTAGCTGGTAGAAGGGGTCCCCCTTCCTTCTTCCTTTAGATGAGCTTACATTTAAAGCTATGAGTACAATATACGATTAGTTGAGTCTTAGAAGAGTTATTTGAAATTTTATGACTAGTAACAAAATATCCGCAAGTTGCGTTGGTAAAAACCAAGCGTAAAAACTTCACAAATCAAGGAAAACCTGATTTCTGTACATTCAACGCCACTTCTGAAAGAAAAACAACACAATTTGGGGCGAAATCAGAAGCGACCGAAACGTGAGACAATTACAAATGACTCTGAAGGCTGTATCATAATTATAAAGGGTTAACTCGGCTTCCGTTGGTCCCTAATTTTTAAGTCCCCCTTATTTTGATACTCATTAAGATTTAAAAGTTACGAATTAACCTTAACTTTTCAAGATTTGAAATAGAAAGCTTTGGTTGTGTTAGTTATGGTTGAGTGTGTTTATGTTGCAAGTAAGATTATTATAGATGTTTTACTGCCACACTCAGAAACGAATAATAATTAGGTACTTAATTGTAATTAAATGAAGGTTTTGATATAAGCCTATACATTATCTGTCAAACACTGCAGTAAATTGAAGTTTTGTCATCATTAAGAGTGAGTTGCACCAAGCTACTTTAACTATAACTTTAACCATTACAAAAAGTCAAATGAACTGTCAAATCCCTAGTAAAAGTCCATTATGGACGCCATATTTCATCAGTATCGCCATAGTCATCCTAATATACGGTTACCGGACCATAAAATATTTTGTTCTGCTCGACCAAAGTTAAAGAGAAGACGTACTAAAATTAAAAAGTATATTTTTTAAGTCTTAGACTTTTTTTTTTATTAAATAAGGGGGCAAACGAGCAAACGGGTCACCTGATGGTAAGCAACTACCGTCGCCCATGGACACTCGCAACATCCGAAGAGCTACAGGTGCGTTGCCGGCCTTTTAAGAGGGAATACGCTCTTTTCTTGAAGGTTTGCAGGTCGTATAGGTCCAGAAATACTGCTGGTGACAGTTCGTTCCAGAGTTTTACAGTGCGCGGCAGAAAGTTACGCAAAAAACGCACTGTGGAAGACTGCCACTCATCAAGGTGATGAGGGTGGTATGTTTTTCGCGTGGGACGATGGCGAAAAGTTGCAGGTGGTATGATTCCGAACAATTCCTCAGAGCACTCCCCGTAATATAACCTACGACTACGAATAATATAGTTTTTATTATTCGTAGTAGATAATAAATCCGCAATAATGCCCACTTGCGCAGATCTGAGTTAAAGTTAACCCCGGATTAAACGTTATCTCTTTCGTGAAACATATAAATAATGTAAGAGATAAAATACTATTTAACCCGGTACTAACTTTAACCTGGATCTGCGCAAGTGGACCTAAGTAGGTGTATTATTAGCGGGGTTTTAATCTGACATATCTGTCATGTATGATGTCAGACTCGACGGGGTTCCTCTCAACACGAGTGCGCGCGACAAAGCCAAGTGGGATTGGGGACCCTTCGCTCCCACTGAATTAGAAAATCATGATAAAATTGTACCTCAATTTTAACAGGTTTACTATTTTTGTATAAGCTAAGCTGAATAAGCATTACAACACAATATTATGTAAATGATGGATTAAAGTTTTAATAGGTATAAAAACATTTTAAATTCTAACCTTCACCAGAAAATGTGATTCAACAATATTTTGATACGTTTTTGATTTTAAAAACTCAGATTTTCACGAAACGTATCTTTATAAATATTTATGTTGTTACAAAATATGCATATTAACTTAATTTTCGCTGCATATTATGTAAATCGTATTCACTAACTTATCCTAAACATCGATTGTTTTAAATAAAAGGTCTATTTCGGAAAGAATTGTTTTGAAAGCCGTCGCTTGCATATTCAGATTAAGCTAACAGCCGTCCCTTTGACAGAAAACTTTTATACTTTGACAAGCACACAGAGTTAATACCCCTGGAATTGGGTGCGATGAATAAAAAAGTTTTTTTTAATTCCACCGCGTTCTGAATACAAAAGTGTAGCTAGTGGTGACATGTAGGTCTTACTTTTTTTGTTTAAGATATGTACCTAGCCTACATGGTATGCATACAAATTAGTACAACTATCAATCGTTTGAAACGTTTACCTCGAATCAACTTTATTGGTTACAACATCGCTAGACCGTACTATAATATAAATTTATAAATATTATAGACACAACGACAAGAGGACGACCTCTGTGGCTCAGTGGATAGCACGTTGGTAGCTTAAGCCGGAGGTCGCGGGTTCGAATCCCGCCGACGGAACAAAAAGTTTTCAAAGTTCCTGCGTCATGGATGTGTATTAAATATATTTATCATATAATAAAAATCTTAAATATATGTATAGTATAAAAGTATTAAATATATTTCCGTTGTCTGGTACCTGTAACACAAGTCCTTCAGGTACTTAGCATGGGGCCAGACTGACGTGGTGTGAAGCGTCCATAGATATTATTATTATTACAAGAAAAAATATTATAGACACTAGATAGTCTTCATGAGATAGTCTTTTGGTTTTGAATGGTTTTCAACGATTTCAAATTCAGGTATTTCAGTCAATCAGTCATCAATCATAACTTTATTTTAAAGAAATTTGTCAAATATATTATGGTCGTATCGTTTACAGTATGTTTTTGTAAGAGATGTCCTAAAGAGTTTCCTATTAATTTATATTGAGCTAATCATATTTCACTTGTTAGCACTTTTTTTTAATTTTAAAACTTTTATTACAAGTGTAGGTACACTACAGCAGTTCAAATACCTTTTCACTTTACAATTGACGTAAAAATGTTGAGGTGGAGTAACAAAGAGATGCCACGTCATACAGTCACGAGCTTTTGCGTGCTTACAAAAGAACTTAATTGAATCCCCATTCTTTCGTACGTGACTTTTTATGTTACTAAATTCACGCACATATTTTTTTTCGAGAAATTACACCTCGGTACTGACGTAAAAAAGTACAATATATTGTGTAATAAACGTACAAAACGTTTTGTAAAGTTCTATTTTAAATGACATTCCAAATTTTTCATGTACAAAATTGAAATTACTTATAATATTAATATTATAGTACGTACTTATAGTAATACTACGTAACTCTCCCCACATAGTCCCTAAAACATTTTAGAAAATTTACTGGAACTTGCAAGCGGATTAAAACATTTGAAACAATGTCAGCAGTCAATATTATATAATATAATAAAATATAATATAATAAAATCAAATAGAGAATAAGGCGAACAAGAGTCTTAGCGTAATTGCAAGTTGGGGTCATAGAAATCGTTTGGAATTCGCAGCGCATAAAACTTATCAAATACTTTTGAAAGGCTCTCTTATCTCAACTCCTCGCATCAAACTTAACGAAACAAATGTCAAACGTAAACAGTCACTCTGCTATCTTGGACTAATTCTTGAAAATAAATTTACATTTTTAGAACACATTATTGAGACGGGCGAAAAAGCCAAAAGAAATTTTTATAGTTTCACCAAAATATCGACATCTACATGGGGTCTCTCGTTCAAAACGTTAAAAATTATATATACAGCCACATATTTAGGCAGAATATGCTACGGCTCACCGGTCTGGGCAGATAGGGCTACGATAGGTGCAGCCCGACGTAAACTTTTACAAAGCCAACGTCTCGCATTAATATTTCTATGTAAGGCATATAGAACGGTCAGTACTGAAGCACTTCCTGTCCTGTCGGGTGTTTTGCCTGTAGACTTAGAAATACAGCGCCGTGCTGCCTTATATTATAAAAATAAAAAGTTTACAACCCCAGATTTCTTAAACATGAAAGATAGAAATAAAGTAATTAGATTATTCGAACCGATAGATGTAACACTACAAAATCTTATAACTGAGTGGCAGGATCGGTGGGATAACTCAATCAAAGGTCGGCACCTATACAATTTCTTTCCCTCGGTACGCAAACGACTCGCTATGCATTGGATAGAAATCGATCATTGCGTTGCACAATTCCTAACTGGTCACGGCAATTTTAAAGCCAAACTTTATGGATTCAAGTTAGTTGCGTCTCCCCTTTGCGAGTGCTCGACCGACGACAGCCCGCAAGAACAAACTGCTCATCACATACTCTGGGAATGTGATCTCTGGCATGAGGAAAGAATCGATATGTTAAACAGCCTCCAATGTGTTTCTAGAGTCGTATATTACGATGATCTCGTAGGCAGCGCAAAGAATTTCCGTGCTTTCAAACGTTTTTGTCATAAATACTATTGGAAACAATTCAACACTAGCTTGTCTGTTTAAGTAAAGGTCATTTTATCAAGTAGGCTTTAATACAATTTAATTATTTTCCCGTGGTGCTTCCCCCTTTATTCGGACATTAATGTCACGAAATTTGGCTGTCTCCCGCTTTGCTTGGGGAGGGAAATTGGATTTCTCCTACTCCTCCTACCTTTCTTCTGATTAATTTCGTTGCGGGTCCCAAGACAGATTTAGCTTGTCCCTCGGGCATCCCTGAGATCATATCAAAGGGTTTTCGTGGTTGGTTACCACTGTTGATCCTGGCGACACAGGAGTTGCAGTGGTGGGAATGTGTGGTGGGCCATTTGCCCGTGTAAAAAAAAAATAATGTCAGCAGTCAAACATTTTAAACAAAATATGAAGCTGGAAACAAATTACTTATCGGACGTTTTCATCGGATGCGGCTTGATTCTATCTAATTAATATACAAAATACACTAAATTGTCTGACATAAGTCGTGGACGCGACCTTGAGCGTTCGAACGTCTGAACCGAATTTGGCTGGCCGGGTATTTTTGCATCCGCAGACGTCCGCGGATGAACCGTGCTGCGTGCACATTGTTAAGCCGCATCCATCAGCCGCGACTTATGAAAACGTCCGATAATTTGTTTCAAGCTTCACAGTAGTTACGGATATCGTTATTCTTTTGAAACTACATCGACAGTACTTTACAAAATATGATGACACTGAAAACATAACATTTTCAATCTAATACTTAACATTTTTAGAAAAAAAAAGCCTTTCAAAACACTTTAGGAAATCTCTTACAAAAAAGCGAGCGTTTCCTTCCTCATCAGTGATATGCAAGAAAACAATCTTACATGCAAGAGGAAATTGACCCAAAACCGGGTTTCAGTGACGGGCTAGGTAGGAATTATTTTGTATAAGCCTCCAGCTTTAGTTTTAGGCACACCGCACACGACTTGAACACACAATGCAGAAGCTCAATCCAATTGGGTCGACCACTCGGTCTTGCAAATATTATGTTACTAGCCGGAAAATTTGATATATTCATCTGATTTTGCTTGTAAATCGTGCACTAACTGGACCAGTTTTATACATAAAAATATCAGACACAAAAATTGCATTTAAGTAGTATAAAATATCTATCTGCCAAGTCAAAATTCTGGATTTTTTTTTCCACTCTTAGATCAAGAAATTATAATCAGGGCGAGAGAAGTGAGCCCTATAGTATATCCTACAACCTGAACATTTTGTGGTACACTTTATGGAAAAACTATCACGTCTATTGATTTGTGCTTTTATATAGTAATTTTTATTTTAAATATAATATTATACAGGGTAATAAGAATAAGTGATAATACTTTAGGATGTATACGTGTTCCTTGTAGAGAGTTCACTGTGAAAGTAGCAGCGCTGAAATACCAAATTTTTTTCACTTTTGTATGGGGAAACTCGTGACGCTCGGGTCCTTGCCCATACAAAAGTGGAAAAATTTTTGGTCTTTCAGCGCTGCTACTTTCACAGGAACTCTCTACAAGGAACACGTACACACCCTAAAGTATTATCACTTATTTTTGTTACACACTGTAAATGTGTTATCATCGGTCAGTCAAGGTTTTTTATATGTAGATGTGTTATCAGTCAGCCAAGGTGTGACGACGCGAGTTTAGCTTGTAAAATAATAATATATTATTACTTACTAAATAAACCCTATCATAATAATAATAATATAATGATCAGCTACAATCGAACTTCCTCGTAGCCCGTAGCCTGTAGCCGCGTAGCATCGTAGCCTCGTAGCAGAGTAGACAGAATTATAGAGTATGCCGACTTAGAACTGATGTTGAAATTTTTAAATTTGAAGTATTATGACGAAAATCGTCGCTAGGGTTGTTAACTTGTCCTACGAATTTAAAACTATGACATACTCGCTGGACGTGTTCATCTTTGGTCGTATTGTTGTTTGTGTTTTGGCACATGTGATTAAAATTGTCAGAATCCAATTTCGAAATCTTTATTTTAAATATTTAAAAATTAATTATATCAGCCAGCGCGAGGCACAGTCCGTTCATAATACTAGTGAAACCCGACGAATTTGACAGATATTGAAACCCGTCCATTTCTTTGCAGTCGAACTACTGGTCGTTATGTCTATTGTGCTCATAGGCAGGTATTAGTCAATATTAGGAACAACTTCACGCGCCCACGCAAGTTATTAGCATTTTCTATAGAATATTATCCTTTAGTAACGTTAAAATAATGTCCACAAAATATTGGTAACAATAAAGGTTATTTATATTAAAATAACTTTGACGAAATTAGAACTAGTGGTTTAAAAAACAATTAAAGTAACAAACTATAACTCAAGAACAATAAAGTGTTATGTCAAAGTCCTTCAATACCATATTATTGTCTTTTGAGCATTAAGGCCGCATTCAGACATTCAGTTATTACTTAAGTAATAATTGTTTATTGAAGACGTAGTTGCAGATAGTAAATTGTATGAACTTCATATAATATTATGTTATTAAAACTTTCATTCGCTAAGTAACTAATTAAGCAATCATTAAAATGTGTCTGAGAATCCTAATATCTACAAATTACAAGATTTCCATACTAACATTGTCAATACGAAAGTGTGTATGTCTATCTGTTAACTCTTCACGCCCAAACCGGTTAATAGATTTTGCTAAAATTTGGTATAGACTATTTGGGAAGGAGATAGGATATTTTATCCCAAAAAGGTACGGTTCCCGATCTTTTTTTGGCGCAATGGAGTCACGGGCGTCATCTAGTCTAGTTAGTAATATCTAGTCTAGATAATATAGTAATATCAACTGTAGATATATTATAATGTTTTGCAATTACCTATATTGAAAACACACGTACAAGAATTTCCCCCCATTTTCATATAGGTCAGAAGTCATTTATTGAAACCAGCTATTAATAATGGAACTGTTAATAGGTTCACCATATTGGATGTTTTAATAATTAATGTAATGAGCAGTGTGCCGGCCACGGTCACACTTGACCTGTTTCGGTACAGCCAGTTAAGTAATTATTTATCTTCATAAATATATATTTGATTTGCCCAAATCACCTGGTAATTTTGGAAAGAAAATCAAAGCGTAAATACCAGATGACCTACGTTATTTGGCCGAGTTATAAAGGTTATATCATTATTAATTTTATAACAATGATGAGTCGAATAAGATTAAATTGAGCAGGTCCATCATATTATGCTTAAAAATATATTTATCTCGTAATAATACAGAACATTTTTCGAATGAAAAGCAAATAGATTGATTCTCGGGTTTCGTCAACATTTTTTGTAGGATTTCTGTTGTGTAATTTCCTCTTACAGATAAATAAGTAAAAATGGTGCTGAAAATAAATACGCAATCCAATAAAAAAGAGCAAAGTCATTCAACAATCCGTAAGAATTCCGACAGTTTAAAATCAGGTTAACAGAACGGAAAATCCTTACAAATCGTCACTGCAATTCTTTAACTGGAGCACTGATTACATTGTAACGGTAACAGAGTGGGTGTCTCCGGGATGAAAACAACCCCGTTACTATACTCCATCTTGCACGGATGAGCGCCTGACGGAACGACAAAACGGTCCATTACCCCTGACATTCGACAACTTTCTACTTATAATTTCCTTTCTACTTATAATTAGTTTGTTTTGTACTTATTACTTACTAGATGACGCCCGCAATTTACGTTGTAACTATTGAGTAAGTCAAAATTCATTTATCGCACGGGAACCGTACTTTTTTCCTATGTATGTATGTCCTTTGCCGGGACTCAAAGTATCTTCATAACCAGCAAAATCGGTTCAGCGGCTTAGGCGAAAAGAAGTAACAGATATACAGACAGGATTGGTGTAGTAATGTCTACTAGATGCCGGCAACTTTATTATATTTTGTTGTATACCCTTTTCAGGTACTAAAAGTTGACAGAAACGTCAAACAACCTTACTGTGATAAGCAGCAAAAAGACGTGACTTTGTCCAACAAAAAAAGAAAGGCTTTCTCTTTCTTTTTCCAATGTATTGGGCCATGTATCACTTTAAATTCTTATGTAGCCTTAGATAATCCAAATTAAATATTTGAACTAAAATATTGAGTCGTGAAATAAGTTGATCCCTGAAGATATTTTGACAGTGCAGACGGCGCGACACCTCCGTAAATCAGAGTTATTGTGCATTGCGCATTTTAACGCAAACACTGCGATTTATAACGCTTACCTCTACATACCCAAAATAACCTTTACAGTGCCGGTTGGCAGCGGGCGACATGAAGCGGCGGCAGACAACGTGTCGTCGTGACGCTACTAGTTTCTGTGTATTTCTATGCAATACAAATAAACCAGTAGTGTCGCAACGACATGTCGTCTGCTGCCGGTTCATGTAGCCAGCTTCCAACTTGTATCTTTATTCTAATTTAATTTTCTCCAACCATATTACATTTTAACTAAGTGACTTCAGCTCACAATTTCCCGCTGAATTTTTATTGAATTACTGTAGGCACATGTACAAATATTTATTATAGTAATGTGATACCGTAATATTTGTTATTGTAGAAAAAATGTTTTTCTCACCTTTCTCACGTTCCGGGATTTACAAAATTCTTTTTCGCACCTAAATTCTTCGGGAATATAATATTTATCGTAAATATTGGCTTTTAGAGAAGCGTGTCGCAAGTTTGGGGTGGAAAATCACAGTGTCGCGAAATACAAAGTGGTGCTTGTGAGCCCTCGCTATTGTTTTGGCACTTGACCTGCTTATCTCGCTTACTCTATCGGCCCACTCGCTTGTTTTACATTAAAGGTCAACTGTTTAGTAATTTGCATGTTTTGATATAAGACTAAGAGGAGATTATTCTTTATAAGTGGTTTTAAAGCGTAGACTAAGAGGTGATTTCACCAAAGAAATAGAACGCGTTCAGTCCACACTGACCATTTCAGTTCAGTTATATCCATCTAAACGCGTTTATAATATCGAATTGCAATTCACCAACATAAACTAAAAGCGTTCACAGCAAATCCGAGTTTTAACTTCTGAACGCCCAAAGTTCGAGGTTTAACTTCATAAACCCGTTCAAGTCCTGTCATGGCGGAACAAAAACATAGACGACAAAATGTCAAGATGACGGTTTTGACAGATGTGTTTGGTTAGTTTATGTATTGTTCCTTGCTATTTTGTTTTTAAATTAACTTGACAAGGTTTTAAAATGAAGAAAATATCAAAAAATCATCATGTGACGTCACGTAAACTTAGATTTATTAAAACCGTAAAAATGGCTTAACCGAAAAAAAACAAGATTGAAATTATAATAATTACTTCTAAATATTAATATTATATTTAAACGAGCTTTTGGCCGCGGCTTCGCACGCGCTAAGAAGTATTATTATATACAAACTTTCATCCCCTATTTGAACCCCTTGGGGTGGGAATTTATCAAAATCCTTCCTTAGCGGATGCCTACGTCATAACATCTACCTGAATGCCAAATTTCAGTCCGATCCCTCCAGTGGTTTGGGCTGTGCGTTGATAGATCACCATGTCAGTCAGTCACCTTTGAGTTATATATATATATATATATAGATTATGATCTTACACTATACTTGCGAGTTGCAGATGCTATTGACTGACCGTAAAGCTTTGCTAGATTAACTTTATAGCATTTCAGCTAACGTTCGTAAGCTCTCTGGTTCACCGAGAGCTAAGCTCTAACATGTGCATTGTGTATAGCCGAAAAGGTTACACAAATGGAAATTACTAAATTATTAATTAATAAGTAAATTACGAACTTGTAATTAATATAATAGCTATTCCTGTTTGTACTCGGTTCAGCAATGTCTCCATTTCCTAAATTTAAGAATTATGACAAAAATGAGGTACATCTTAAATTAAATGGTGTTACAAATGTATCTTAAAATAAATTTTATTAGGAGTTATATTATTTTTATCATAGCTTGTAAGGCAAGTGATTAAATGGAAAATATCTTACTTAAAATAACAGTTTTTTCTAACAATTCTATCTTACTATTCTTGGTATACATAAGTTTAACCTGTTTAACTTTTAGGTATCCTAATTTTTGTTACTTATATTTTACCCAATTTCCTTTTATAGGATGAAGATTGACTCGCCGAAGACATTATACTAGAAGACATCCCTACCTCCTTAAATGGCTCAAAATTTATCCTATGAAACATTCCTCGCATCTTCCAAGTCTCAAAATCACAAACATTCCACGATAGTCTCGTCTCGTCGCAAGCAGTAAAAGACTTCAGTGACTATAGAAGTGTCAAAGTGACCGCGCGAGATCCTCTTCGGAGGGCGCGAGGGGCCGGCGCGATGCGGTCTCGCGCGGGATGTACGTGATATATCCGGCAGAAGAAGTAGTTTCCCTCACGTACGCCGTCCAAGCGCTGCCCCGCCCGCGGCAGCGCCCCACGCTCGACAACCTCCTCGGGCCGCCGCCGCCCGCGCCGGACCGCGCGCCGCCCGCCCCCGCCCCCACCCCGACCCCCGCCCTCGCAGCGCCCGCCCCGCCCCCTCCCAAAACGGCGCCTCCGGAGAGCGCGGAGCGCGCGCCGGCCTCGCCGACGCCGTCGCTCGAACGGCCGGCAAAGCTGCGCGAGCGCACCAAAGCCAAGTTCCTCAAGAAGCTGGGCCGGCAGGAGAACAACGAGTTCGGGAAGATAGTGCGCACGCCCGCCCCCGATGAGTTCGAGCTGCCCGCCCCGCTGCCGACGCCGGCGTTCTCGCGGAAGAACATCTTCGACCGGGACTTCGACGCGCTGTTTGAGGTGGCCAGCACGCCGGAGTTCACGGCGAATATCCGCATGGTGACGCCGGAGCCGGACCGGCGGTCGGACGTGTCGGCCGCGCACTTCCCGTCGCCGGCGTCGTCGTCGCTGACGCTGCTGCCCCCGCGCCCGCACTCCGAGCCCGCGCCCCGCTCCTCCCCCACGCCCTCCCTCCAGACCTCGCTCACCACGCCCCCGTCGCACCGGTCGTCGTTCGAAGGTTTCTAGAGTTTGCGAGTGGCCCGTTTAACCCCTAACAGCTAACGTGTGCACCATCTCCATCCTTGGGTTTGAACTAACCACTGACGAGTAACCGTGTGATAGGTTAAGGTTGTAAATAAGTTTTGACTGTAAGTTTCTCGACTTGAAGCGATTGTTGCTAACGATTTTTATTTTTTGACAGGATCGAATTCGAAGCCGAAGAAAGTTAGTTTCTTCCGGAGAAAATCTAAGCAGAAGGAGCCATCTCCGGTCAGAACGATGATGCCCCAGCCGTCCATCGAGATGGCTCTGCGGGAGCTCACGCACCCCGCGCACAACGAACAACTCAAAAATCAACAGCAGGTCACCTTCAAATTAGTCAAAACAGGTGAGTCTCATTTAATTATTTTTTAAAGGAAATTGCAGTTTTCTTTGAATATAATAAAAGTAGTAAAACAAAGCAGCGAGGGACTGTATTGTTGTAAGTCGACCGACTGTTGAATTTAATACTCTATTAACGCTTTCATTTCACTTTATGAGTGCTCGAATGAAGGGAGAAGTCAAGTATTTTAACGGAAAACTGTGATTTAGCGTCACCCCAGTGCGATAAAAATACAAAACCGTAATCTTTTCGCGTGTAACGTAGGTAGGTATACTATCTCGGATACAAAAGTTATTCCTTTTTATCCCGCCGCTGACGAATTTTCGTTTCACGTTGGTTATGTTTGCTTTCCATACGATTTATGTAAAGAAACGCCTTTATTGAAATATCAGTTTTTTTATAAGATATTTGCGTAGTGTAGTAAATTAATGTCTAACGTGAAATTAACCCTACAAAGTTCTTGGCTTCTAAATTCTAATGCCTTCATACAAACATACATAACAAAACGCTTATTAATGCCTCTCTTATACTTATAAAGTTCTAATAATAATGTATCATAGACATCAAAGCCGGCTCAAAAGGTTATGAGACAAACATAATATTATTTACTATGAAAATGTTACCAAACCTTTAAATTTCCAAGGAATATGAATTGAGGTATGTTTGTCCCTTAGTACAAACATAAATTCTCTTTATTTCAATTTCCCGAGAACTCGTGTACGATAATTATAATAAACGGCTTATATTCATATTAGGGAATAAGGTTTTTATGTAAACGCGTTTGCAAAGTTATTCAGTTATTTTTGATGTTTATAATATTCTTGAAACAAAGCAAATGTGACCAATTTCAAAACCGATAACATCTTATCATCATTATTATAAAGCCAAAGTATGTCCGATTCATAATATTATGTTGACAAAACTTATCTACGAAAATATACATGGTGTACCAACTCAGAACAGGAACAAAACTTTTTTTCACTTTTGTAGGGGTAAACTCGTGACAAGCAAAGGCCCAAGGGCCCTCGCCCATACAAAAGTGAAAAAAAAATTCGTCTTTCAGCGCTGCTACTTTCACAGTGAACTCTCTACAAGGAACTCGTACACACTAAAGTATTATCACTTATTTTTGTTACACACTGTATTTATTTCCTCTTCTTTTTAGCCACGCAATCATTATCTAGTAAAAAATAAGGTGTTAAAAAATTTTTGCGACTATAACGCTTTACCCCATTCCTTCAGCTAGCTTTAATTATTATGGATACGACCAACTAATCAGGGTTTACAGATTTTTTACTCGGCTTATCGACTTTACTCAGTGAAAATTCGATATTTTTTGCTGGGGGACTTTTCTGAAGCAATCAACAAGTCTATAACTAATCCAGCGGCCAATCAATCCAATTTCCGACCGACTGCAGATCAAAGGCAAACAACTTTTAATTTATCAGGGAAATTGCATAAATCGGAAAAACATTCGCTTGTTTCTGACATTGCATTACAAAATGGACGTACGGAGCCCGCAAAATGCTAAATGGAGGTTAAATTCAACTGAAATTTCGTGAAATATCGAAACGTTAACTCAGTACCTCGATTCTATTATTCAATGCAGCTTCGTTTCTTGTGACTTGTACGATCTTCTGCCTATATTTTCCTGCCCAAATAGCTGCCTTTTTTAATAAAAGGCCAATCGAGCAAACGGGTCACCTGATGGAAAGTCGCCAATAGACGCGCAACATCAAGAGCGTTGCCAGCAATATACACAAAAATTGTCATATTAACATCACAAAAAAGTTTTGCACGTCAGAGAAATTCATATGGCGGATAGAGGAGCTACTTCATTTGGTCGGGTTATGTTAATGCCAGGCGACAGAGCACGACTAACATTTGACTTATCATAACTCGACCAAATATTATATCGTAGGTCGCCATCTGCCTGCGCCCTGTGTGAGGCCGCTGGCTGGGCCGAAAGGGGGCACGAGCTGAGCAGATGTCCGTCTGCGAAAAAGCCGGCCTCCGGAGAAGAGAAAGCCCCGTCCAAAAAGGCTCGGCAAAAGCCGAAGCCTAAGGGCGCGCGGGCTCCGCCCGTCTCTGCCGCGATGGAGACGGAGGCCCGCGGGCGGCGATCGGGGGATCCCGCCCGCATCAAGGGTCCCGAGATGGCAAGCCCCCCTATGGCCCGGGGGGCTCTCGGTGAGGTCAGCGGCCGTCAAGCCGCTTGAAGAAGGTGCCGGTTGCGGCTGCGCGCGGGATGTGGACGGACTTGAAGTCGCTCCGCGGTGCCCGTCCCTCCCGCACTAAGCGCACGACGGAGGGCTGGGGGGGTTTTAGTTGGTAAACCTCTTGAGGGAGTCCCACATACAAGTATTTCCCCTCTTCAAAAAAAAAAAAAGGTCGCCATCTGCCTGTAAATCAATTTCTGTAATAGTACATTTTACGAGCAAAGGATTTTGTAATTTGATAGGAAAGGGTTTGGAAGAAGGAATGAAGCTCTGTAATCTATTATAGACACAATAATTATATAAAAATAAGTTGTAAATTTTGATAGTCTCGCTAAAACTCGAAAACGCCTGAACCGGTTTAGCTAATTTTAGTTTTGAAATGGTCCTGAAATTGTGGAAATTTAGGGAAGGTTTTCCGAAGTTTATTTTATTTTATTATTAGAGAAGAAGTTATCCGAAGTTCACCGGATTGTGTTGAATAAGGAGTAGAATAGTTTGACCTGTCTATTAATTCATTTGTTATTTTGACAGCAGCTGGGAAAAGCTTCATTACAATTTGTCGGATTCAGTTTGAGAAACAAAAATATAAAAATGTTATGGTCGTTTATTTTACTTGTATGTTTTAAGTATCTATACCTATTTTAACATGACTCTATTATCATATAAACTCCTATAGATCCTATAAACCAATCAATCGCTAGCCAATGTCATTTCACAAGGAAAAAACAAGTCTCTTTTTTTAATTAAACTTGGCAAAGTTGCCCTATCATCTTTCGACGAAAATAGGTCAATAACACCCAAAACCTTATAAGTTAACAAAATTGATCGGATAATAAAAGGTAAACTTCAATTCTCTTTTCTTTCCGAAAAATACAAATCGATTATGGTGACGGCGCGGTCTTTCCCACGGTTCTTTGGTGCCTCGAAAACACAGTCAAGAAAGCCTTCAGTTTTATCACAACTTGTTAAAAGCTTTTGTTGTCATAGTTTTGATTTACATACGATATTTTCTCAGGACTCGTAGGGATTCAAATATAAATCTTCTGTTCAGCTGATTTAGTATGAAATCCACACTCCCATACTAATCCATACTTAATATTATAAATGTGAAAGTATTGTTTGTCTGTTACCTCTTCACGCCCAAACCGCTGAACCGATTTTGCTGAAATTTGGTATGTAGATACTTTGAGTCCCAGGAAAGGACATAGGATACTTTCTATCCCGGAAAATGTACTGTTCCCGCGCACACAACTTTGGTGCAGCGGAGTTGCGGGCGTCACCTAGTTCCTAGAAAAACTATGCATATCTATTTCATGGTGACAGACGGTTAGTACAAAGCATAGGTTTTTGTGAAGATCATCATTGATCATCGATTTTCATCTCATTGAAAATAACTTGAACATTTTACTTTTACATTTTACTTACTTTTGTGAATGTGAACGCTGCGATAAGTCTTTCTGTTTATTACCTCTACAAGGTTCTACACGGTTAAGAGGATACACCAAGGGCGAGAGAAATTCAAAATAGGTATTTTGAAAATGTATTGCTACTTAATACCAATCTCAAGTCTCCCACCGCAGTGGGCGATAGAGACAACACGACAAAAGTTCTAATAAAAGAACAGAAAATCATCGATTCGTTGTCCTCTGATTCCTTTTCCAAAACTAAACCGATTTAAGTACTTTTTTCATTAAAAATTAAAGCAAGGCTTGAGCTGTGTTTCTATGTTTTACTTTTTTGATATATTCTAGCCAGTTTTGTTTTCTGGGTTTTTAAGCGTTCATATCTTTTTTAATAATTAAATTATGAAAAAAAAGAAAACATAGGGACATTGTATTAGTGCCCATAGATATTCGGGAAAAAATGATAACTCTACCGGTATTATATCCAGGGAGGAAACAGCGGACAACGTTTGTATGGAAAAACGGCAGTGTGGATCCCTCTTAAGCCACTTAAGATTTAGATGAGTATGGGTATTTTTAGACCCGTAAATGTTAGTAGGTAAACAATAGATATATAATAAAATAATAATAATAACTCTCACACCGGTTTCGGTGACGGTGGTCGGCTTCATTAAAACCAAGTCAGTTACGCAGGAGTAATTTTATAGTTCCCATGTGTGCGCGTACTGCGTAGTACAAAAGAGCACTCTATATTCCTTTTACGCTCATAACCCAGTGGGACGGACGAACGACACGACTGGCCAGAGATCAGGCGCAGGACCGACTTTTTACATGCCCATCCGACGCATGGATCATCTTACTTGTCAGACAATCAGGTGATCAGCCTGCATTGTCCTAAACAAACTTGGAAATAACATGTTTCCAACGCGGGAATCGAACCCATGACCTCCGAGACAAGAGCCACGCTCTAAACAACTGGGCCATGGAGGCCTCATAAAAAATAGATAGGTATAAAGTAGTATTATCGTGTAGATTTTTTATCGCAACTGAGCAGAAACGTTGCTAATAAAGCTGTTGTCAATTTTATTGAACTAATCTATTCACAACTCTGGGTATAAAACGCCGGTTAATGTTTTCGACAACATAATAAAGCTGTCACAGCTATCTTTGTATCAATGAGCCGCTCGAGATATTGCCTTCGGGAAGTAATTTCAGTACATTGATTCTACTTTCTCAATGCAATATTGATACAGCTTTTTACCCGTTATCGCACAGAAACCGTACATTTTGGCATAAAAAGGATCCTATGTCCTTTCCGGGAACTCAAAGTATATCCATACCTCAGCAAAATTGGTTCAGCGGTTTAGGCGAGAGGAGGTAACAGACAGACACTTTCGTATTTATAATTATATTAAGTATGGATGTGTCATAAAATGTCAAACGTATACAAAAGACTGAATTAATGTTACATTAATGTAGGCGCGCTGATTTTCTACTATGTCTCGTAGAATATGATTACTCACCTGTGGTGTAGGCCATATTTTGATATTTTTTAAGTCCATAAAATCAGGTTCATCGGTAAGCATTAAGAGGTGACAGACAGACAAATAGAGAGAGAGGTACATAAAAAACAGGTACACCTTTCTACAATAAATTTTATACATTTACAGATTTCCCAACACCGCCGCCCCTAGACATGGAATTGGAATTCTTGTTTCAAACAATCCACCTTCGAAAATGTACAAACGTGAGACAAGCATGGAATTTCCTTTAAACAGATTCCAAACAATCTAATACAACTTATCCTATCAGCTCACGATACTTCTGTTAAAATGTTTTTACGTTTTATACGTAAAAAATCATGTTCTTTGATTTTTTCTTTTACATTATCATGTTCAGTAAATTCTTGTAAAGTTAAAACCTTAACAGTACTAGCTGACCCGACAGACGTTGTTCTGTCTTAACAATGATTATTTAATTCGAATATGATTAAGAAAAAAAAGGATTAAAATTAGTATCTACATGCCAAATTTCATCAAAATAGACTAAATAGCTTAGGCGAAAATCATAAAAGTTTATTGTGCGGGAACCGTACCGTACAAAATTATACCTTGTCCTTTCCCGAGACTTGAAGGGATTTATGGATTCATTTTTATTTATAATATAGATTATATATTACGATGACAGCTTGTAGACATTAAATGCTTTTCAGACACAGCGGGAACCACGCGGTTATTTTTTTAAGATTTGCAGATGTTTTTCGTTAAATGTTATGTCTATAGAATAAACTGACAGGTGCGTCCACAAACTAAATTCAAAATTCTCAAGTCCCTATTGGAAAACCCTTTATAATTTTCAAGACTTTAATTTGGCGAATCGTTTCAGCCGCTCCTGAGATTTAGCGAAACGAACAAAATTGAAATTTAAAGTTAAAAATCTTTTGTAACCTCATAACACCATAACAACATATGTCTGTGATAACAACCCTGTTCCTCTTATATTTAGAGTTTAGACCCTTAACCCTTCTCTGGCAAGTACTCCAAGAAATGGAGGTACTCAACATAATACACGTGGATACAGAATAAAACACGAGCCCACACGACAAATACACAATGAGAAAAAAGTTTCCAAACACGAAACGGAAAACGTGCGTTTTGTCCACAAGCCTTTATAGGTTTCACGGAATGTTTTTATATTCGAAATTTTTGTTGCGCAATTTGCCAGTTGTTCTTTCTGAGGTACCTTAACCGAGAACTCAAAAAAAATGTTTTTACAATGACTGGCAAATCCCAACATTAGTTACTTTGATACAAAGCATCAAGAAATACCAAAGATTCAATCCAACGCACATACTACCTTCTTTATATAATATTATATACAGCTTTGATTCAAACCACCGCAATTACTACCATCTTTATATACTTACAACTTTTTACAACATTTTTTGCAATTTTTATAATGAATGCTCAATCGACATCAATCATAAACGAATATGGCACTTTAAACGTTAGAAATCACTCATTATATGATTATAGATTTCGCATTAGGTTGCCCATATACATCTTGTGTCCTTAGCAATAATTAATATAGTCAGCTTTACAATCATGGTTATCTATCATCATATTATTAATACGCGAGCGAAAAACTTTTTAACCCTTTTTACGAAAAATGGGGAAACGTAGGTGCATGAAATTTTGCGAACTTATAGTTTATATGGTGAAGGAGTGCATCGAGCTAATATTATTTTGAAATTTTGCTTTCATACATTTTTTTAACAAATAAAACTTTACACACACTACAACACACACACTAAGGACAACCCTATACATACGAATTGGTTGAAGACCATGATTGATAAATTAAAAATAGATTTAGTTTTTTTTATTGAAAATCTTAAAGAAAAACAAAACAATAGAATATCAATAGGAAAGCGTTGAAAGAATCATGGCCAAATTTGTATAGGAGCTGGACTCGACTTTTATTTTCGATGTCCCAAAATAAACTATAGTTAGATTTGGTTGTTCTTATGCTCTAAACATGATTCCGTTTGAGAATTATTATGTCTAAATAGCCACGATTTTTTATAATAATTATTAACGTTTACAATTATTTTGAGGTTAGACTTAAGAACTGCCTTTTTTCCGACGGTGTAGCCTACAAGTGTATATTCGGCGATCTCGTTTCTAATTATTTCAATTTTTCCTAGAGTTATTACCCAAAAAATAGAACGAATGCGAATGATCGCCGGCTGTCAGAACATAATATGAAATACAACAACGAAACTGACCTTTTTTTGTGGCTATTTATAGACACATTTCTAATGTTTTTCGATGCCTTAAAATATTAGAGAATTTTTGCTACCAATGGCATATCGGGACGCCACCGCCTACCTGGTACGATTTGGCCATTGTTCTTTAAAAATTTATAATTTACGTTTTTATCTGAGGTCGAATTTCGACTATTGGGCGATCTCTAGTAATATTAATATCATCTGTAATATCTATATTATTATACGCTTCACACCACGTCAGTCTGGCTTCGTGCAAGTACCTGAAGGACTTGTGTTACAGGTACATATATTAGGGATTTTTATTATATTATGATAATATTATACATATTTAATACACTTCCATGACCCAGGAACTTTGAAAACTTTTTGTTCCGTACCAACGCGCTCATCCACTGAGCCACAGAGGTCGTCAAAATAATGGCTCAACATCAAGAATTTCATAGTTATATTTCTAGTGAAAAAGGACAAGAAAAAGCTACATTTCTTCCAAATATAGTTCTCTATAAATAAAATCCTTATTAAGAAGTTAATTATGTGGACAAAACACGTTATTAACTCGGAGCCGAGGATGTCGTTTTTCGTGTGGTTCTTCATGACCAACTGATATTTTATTTCTTGCGTAATGAACCTGACCACAATATAAGTTATATACAGTTGACCAATAGAATACCTGAACCGGATGTGCGTAGAGTGATTTCACATAACTTAAAGATGTAGCTAAACAAAACGGAGCAGAGTATAATATTATGTTTCATTTTATTATTCACTAATATCGAACCTGAATGAACAACATATTAAGTAACTAGCTTTCCCGGCCAACGTTGTTATGCCATTTAAGGTATTTCTGCTTCATCGGTTAATACAAAATCTTACCCTCTCTTTTGTACCCTAAGAGGGGTGGGGGAAAAATATTATACACCAGTGAGCTGATGTTAAGTTGGAAAACACAGTTAATAATATGAAGTAAGTCCATTAAAGAAAAAAGTTTAATACAAAATCTGACCACCTATTTCGTCCCCTTAGGGGGGTGAGAGGGGGGGGATTTTTATACACCAGATGTTGAGTTGGAAGAAGACAAATATATCTGCGAAAACCGTATGCAAATCGGATCAGTAGTTTTCGTGTTAAAGAAAAAGTTTAATACAAAATCTGACCCCCTCTTTCGTCGCCTTAGAGGGATGGGGCGGGAAAATTTTTATATACCAGATGTTAAGTTGGAAGAAGACAAATATATCTGCAAAAACCGCATTCAAATCGGATAAGTAGTTTTCGTGTGATTGTGGAACAAACATACAGACAGACAGACAGACAAAAAACTAACCACATTTTTGGCTTCTATAGCGATGTAGTGACACCCTCCGCTTATTATTTTTTTTAATATCTTTAATGTACAGAATTTTCTTTTTTACAGTTTTAAAATGTTATATAATATGTATTATATAATATTATAATATGCTTTTACATAATATATACAAGATTACCCATAAACCTTCCTTATACAAGAACGAACCGGGCACACGCTTATTTCGAAGTGGCAAAACATTGCAGTATCCAGCACGTGCGTATAACTTGTCTTTCTGTTATGCTACAGACAAGTTATACGCTCGACGGTGGCGACATTATAAGCAAGTCTTACAATAATTCGTCCACACGCTTGAGTAAAGCTCAATGGCTCGCGTCGAGTAAGTTCGATGGAAATTAGATTTATTTAATTCCATCGAGCCGGCTCGGTACGAGCCTTCGAGTTGTGAGTTTTGCGGTCCAAACGATAATTTTTACTCGATTTGGAGAAAAACTATCAAGTAATACCCACAGTGAGTACTGACCAACGTCCAACAAGTTTGATTTTAATGACACAGCTGAGCTACTCTACCGTATGATATTTATACTGTAAAAGATTGAACGAAATGGACCGATCTCAATTTGGTATCTGAATGTAATCATTCGGGTCAATTGTTAATACGAGTAATTGGAAATAAGAATTTTCATCTAAGATTTCGTTTACTCGTATTGAAAATAATTAAACGATAGTTATTGACTTAAACGAAAGTATAAATTGTTGAAAAGCTTTCTTAAAGGATTTATCGTAATTTTCGAGAATGATTAAATAATTTACCAGATTTCCTTGTGGTTTTGCTGGCTTTAAATAATACCTACTAATGTCTGGCTTGCAAATTTTGATTCGCTATTGACTTATTATTATTTTATTAATCCTTACGGAATGGTTACATCATACGTATACAAAATTGCAAGTCCTGCACTTTGGTCTGATTTTGTTTACAATTTGATGTTATCGTACTTACCATTATGCTCTTTTCTTAGTTAGTCACTAAAACATCATCATTAGTCTATGTACATGAATGAATAAAAATGGATTTTAAATTTTGTTACTTTCGCTAAAAGTCGAAAACGGCTGAACCGATATTTTGGTTAATTATTAAAGTCATGACAATTTTCGCTGAAGTATAGGAAAAGTTTATATTAGGAGGTAAGTGATAATATTATAAAGTTAATCGGGTAGGTGATAAAAAATTCACATCGTGTAATGTGTATTAATATAGAATAAAATAATTATTGTGTTTCGCTATTGTTACTTCTGAATTCTATGAAAATATTTAATTCGTAAAGTTTCACAAAATGGTAATTTATGGTAATTTAGGGTTAAGTGCCTTGACGAGATCAAGTGAAACCGCAGCCGCAGGGGTACAGGTGGGGATGGTTAGACCCTTGCTCATGAAATGTTCACTCATTTCAATTTAGCTAATACTATGGTTTATTGTTTTGTGGAGAAATATTCGAACAAATTGTAATATAAAATATACATTATACAGGGTGTAACAATACTTAGTGATAAAACTTTAGGGTGTGTATGGGTCCCTTATATTGAGTTCACTGTAAAAGTAGCTGCAGCGCTGAAAGAGTAACTTTTTATAAAATTTTGTATGGGAAATTTCATGATACTGCACTGGGGCGCTTGAACATACAGATCCCAAAAATAGTTCTTTCAACGCTGCTTCTTTCACAAAGGACTCTAGGACTCTAGACCCGTCCTAAAGTGTTATCACTTATCACTAATTAGTTTTGTTACATATTTGAAAAAATTACAAGAAATTTTTATCTATGATGTCGTTTCCTAAACTGCCTCGCATAACACAAACTTAATTTTTAAAACTTTTGAGGCCTACTTGCGCCGGTTGGATTAAAGTTAAACCTGGGTCTGATTATGCGAATATAACAATAATAACACAGGTTTATTCACTCGAACTAGTGCAATTAAGCCTAAGAGTTAACCACGTTAAATCGAGTAGCACTAACCGAGATCTATTCTTAATTGCGAAAAGCTGTGTCACCTAAAAATATTCTTTCTTCATAAAAAAATTACCTTAACATTACTGTAATTTCACATCTTTCGTTATTTTCAGTAAATTAATACGGTGAATGGAGACTCCATATTTCTATGCGGTGCTTATTATAACGAGGTGCACCTCAACGCTCACACCTTCAAGCTTCGTGGCTCCTCGTAAATAACGAATTCTTCACGATCTTGTACCGAGTGGGCAGAAGCAAAATCATTACGAGTTTCATATTCGAATTCTTAGGTTTTGTACTTTTTTAATAAAAAAGTCAATTTCGCAGCAGAAGTTTATGTTATTTCGAAAAAATACTCCAATAAATGATGTTGCTGTCCTTCACAATAATTTACTAAGGGTGAATTGCACCAGAAGCGTAGTTAAAGTTAAGGTTAAGGTTATCGTCAAATATGGCGACTTTTGCTAGGGATTTGACAGTTCATTTCACATTTTGTTATGGTTATAATTAAAGTTATAGTTAAAGTAAGCCAGTGCAATTCACTCTAAAGTAAATTACTACCCGTTCGCGCAAACTTTGCCGCTGTCAACTGTCACGCGTTACCTACCGGCTACCGTACTGTTCTTAACTTAGCGCGAACGGTTGTACCGTTGTACACTAAACTAGATAAGGAAATTTAAAAAATCGGCCAAGTGCGAGTTGGACTCGCGTACGAAGGGTTCCATACCATAATAGAGCAAAAATAGGCAGAAAATTTTGTTTTTTGCATGGGAATCCAAGGGCGATTTATTTCATTAAAATTTTATGATAAATTATTAACTCTTCAAGTCTCAAGCGGCTACATACGACCGCGAGTAACGAACAATTCGTAAACTACAGTTTTCAAATTGTTCGTTACCCTCTTTATCAACACGTCTTAAATTAAAAATTCAAAAAGTAGGTTAAAGAAGTCGAGTGTAACACCGCACGTGAAATGTAATACGGTTAATCGAAAGAAAATGTCGTAAAAGATATTTCAATTATCTACACGATCGCTTTCTCGTTCGTCTCGATTCTTGAACGGAGGGGAAAAGACGCTGATTGCTCTTACAATTTTATTTTCACAATAAAATTTTAACAAACATTTTAATATAATAATTATTCAATTATTAGCATTGTCGGTTTTTGCAATTCATAGCATTAAATCGTTTTGTAGGAATAGCGTTGTGTAAAATCTTAAAATGATTTACGATCGGATTCTTGTTGCAAGAGAAAGAAATAGAATAAAATTTAAATATATTGCACATGTTGTAAAAATGAAATTTGTGAATTCCCAAATAAAATTACATTTAAGATTTGCCGTGCTTCACGAGAACTTAGCATTTCAACACCTAGAAACAAAACTTGAAGTAATGTAAAAATACATAGAAAAATGTTTGACTACAATGTTTGACTAAATTTTAAAATAAAAAAATAAAAACAACAATGCCGTGTACTCTTTCAACGAAAAGTAAGTAGCACCTCATTAAAATAATATATTTACACGCAATATTACGATAAAATTGGGTCGCCCAGTATGCGATGAAGCCATTAATTATATTATTATAATTTATTACCTTATCACTCAAAATACTATGTTGAAAATTATATTAATAATAATTAGAAAATTTAACTGAACTCAATCCTTTAATGTATCAATGATAATAATAATAGAATCACTAACATACAGAAGCCGGTTAAAATCAAATTATGGCATAAGTTATATTAAATAATATTATCATAGTAAATGTATAGACACAACTAAATGGGCCAAAAGTATAAGCAATCACAAGTAAAAGCCATCCGATATCATACGTTTTTATCTCCATTAAATTCTTTTGTGCTAAACGATGACGTAATGTCCTAAAAGCTTACCCAATAGCAGTATTTTCACAACATCGGTTCAGATAGTACGTCTCTCGGCACAATGGAAAAAAGGTCAAAAATACGAATTCTGTGCGCGAGACTCAAGTACACTTGCGAAAATCTCACCGTGCACGGCCCGAGCTATTTGGCCAGAAACGACGTCCACATTATATACAGACTGTTCTACTTCGTCATTTACATCGGGGTTTGGGTCGTGTCTGTGGCTTCGATATACAAATACCTATCCACCTACCGCGAGGACACCATACGATTCACCACACGAAATGATTATCTGACTTGGAACACGACATTTCCGTCGATCACGGTGTGCGAAATGCCCAACATTGAACGCATATCAGCAAAAATTCCAGAAATTATACAAGATGACTACAAAATGGCCGCACTGGTGAAAGAAGTGGCATTCTTTACCGGCGAATGCGCGTCTTGTTTGTCCTCGTGCGAGACTGAGGTGTGCTATAATAGTTCGGCGCTGATGAGTCCCGTCATCCGCTCCGAGTGCAAGGAACTCTTCGGCGACTGCACATGGAATAACAAACCGATGAACTGCTGCCAACACTTCGACCCGATACAGACCGAGTACGGCAGATGTTATACACTAAATAACAACAATATTTACAAACATAATAGAGATAACTACCACGTCACTACAGCAAATAGTCGCAAACTTGGAGGGCTGGAGATAAACGTCGCCCAAGAAGTGGAGGTATTCCTGCATTCGCCGAACGATATTCCGTACTGGAACATAGAGCCCGACCGCAGGGTCATCGTTCCCGCCGCGTCCGAAGCAACCATTCTATTCTCCATTCTCGACATAATAAATGATCCCGAGGTGTCATTAATTGAGCCGGAAGTGCGCCAATGTAGGTTTCCCGACGAGCTGCCCGACGACTACCTGGGATACAACCTGTATAGCTACTCTGTGTGTATTATTCACTGTCGGATCCAAGCGCAAATAGATCTGTGCAATTGTACCTCGCATTTGTCACCCAAGGAGTACAAGACGCGATACTGCAACTTGGAAGGTCTGCAGTGCCTGACAAGGAACTACGAGAAGCTAAAGATTTTGAAGGTGCCAGGATCAGAGGAAGCTGGATTGAACTGCAACTGTCTGTCGTCGTGCGTCGAGTCAGATTATCACATTGTATCGAGAAGGGTGACTCAGTCGAGCGCCGGGTTGTCAGGAAATATTAGATTCGTTCTGAGTAATCGACCTTACGAACGCGTCACCAGACAGGTTGCCAAGACGGCTTTGGACTTGGTCGTCGCAATGGGAAGTGCATTTGGTCTATTTTTTGGCGGCTCCCTACTGTCTATTGTGGAATGGTTTTATTTCGTTTGTTTCAAGCAGTGGAAATATACGAAGGTTTAAAGTCGCGCTAATAAAAATCTATGATAAAATAACTAAATAATACCATACTTGTCTAGTCTAACCTGCTTCTAAATATTATTACGTACCTATTACATTTATTGATTTTTCAAAGCTTTGTCTATTAAAATGTAGTTTCATAACAGGTAAAAGCATTTTGTACGAAAATATTTTATTCATACACTTCATTTTAACCGGTAAAGTTGGAAAGTACTTTAATATTACAAACAAAAGCGATATAGTAGAAAGTTTGGGCAATTAAAAATGTATGGAGGGTGATACACGAGGATTTCGAGATAAAATCCAATAACAAGTAATTTTAAGTTAAATATTCGACGTCTTGGGCCGTTTATCCACCGCCGCCGTCACCGGGACGTCACCGGCAAAAAATAAAATGTAATTCCAGTTTATGATCTAGATTCTAGGCTATAGATTTTATTTTGTTCTACCCACTACAAAGCAGCGGTAGCGATAGATCGCTAGAGTCATGTCGGTAGAAAGTGAAGTCTATTAGCCAAAGGGTCAATTCAGACCGTAACGCGACGCGCAGATGCATTTCTAAATTTGTACTGAATTAACAGTGCGTAAGACATCTTGCAAATCAGTCAAATCCAAACAAATTTTTAAATGCATCTAAGCGTCGCGTTGCGGTCTGACTTAACCCTTAGGGTTAATCCAGACCACAACGCGACGTGTAGATGTATTTCTAAATTTGTACTGAATTTACAGATTGGCATGGTGCCTCGCGCAATTGAAGTCTGTCAAATCCATACTTTATGCAGTGCCACGCCTCGCTTCGCCTCGTCGCGTTGTGGTCTGAATTGATCCTTAGCCAACAATATAGGTTTCACTTTTTACCGACATTGGTAGTGACTCATGCCGCTGCTGCTTTGTACTGGCGTAGAGCAAAATTTAACCTATACCCTATAGTCTAGGCCATAAAGTGGATTTTTATCTGATTTTTTGTCGGTGACGTCCCGGTGACGGTGGCGACGCAATGGACAAACGGCCTTACAATTGGCATTCTCCCGCAGCGCTCAACTTTTGAGATGAGGATAACTTCGATCCGAAATTAATTAATTTTCTTTGAGGCTTTTATGTCGTATTGTGTTATAATTGGCTTGCTGATGCGGTATTGTAAAATTATGTGACTGTTCACTGTAGTAGTAACTTTGCCACTTTGGAATCTTTACCTTTTTTCAGTGATGTGAATTCTATAGTTATTTATGTAAATGTTATATTGGATACACTTCTTGTCTACTGAACATTACACAAACACAACACAAAATTTATAAAAATTGTATTACACATAAAATATATAGGTATTACAAAAATAGTTATAATATAAAAATCTATTTTACAAACGTTTTCTTCCTTCTTGCACATTCTCCATTAAAGTTAACGAAGTGCCTAGAACCGTCCACGTAAGTTAAAGATTTCTCACGTAGATTTTTATTGTTCTAAAATTTTATTAGTCTAAGCCCTAAGGGAAGCTGAAGTTAAAGGTTACATTCCATCACATTTTCCCAACTACATAAAAGTGAGTACTTTCGAAGTAAAAATAAGTATTATGGCATATTTAGTGATAGTAATTTGTCGGTGTAAGTCCCAAGAGCCGTAACCTTATATATATTATGTAAGTATGTTATGTTACTTGAAAATGTATGATGTTATGTGCGCTCCCCAGGTACGAATACGATAATACCCGCTTGTAGGGAAATATTTGAGTTCTTACACTCAGACATATTTTTTTAAGCAAATCGGCCATTTGTCTTAAAAACAGATACGATCAATTAATATATTTTTTTTATTCTTTTAATTTTAGTAGAATGACAAGCATTGATAACCACAGTACCTACCAAGGTAGGTATAATTATTAATTACCCAGCTATGAGTAATTTCACCCACATTTGATAAATTAGATAAGTATAACTCTTCACAACTACAACAAAACCACATTATAATTTACAGCCCTTAAACTTTATAAGCCTCTTACATGCCCTTCACAGTATCTTGTAAAGGGAATTTAGTAACTGATATGGATATGGACGGCACGGGGGTTTACAGTTAAGATAGTTATATAATTCGCAAATTTACGTGTGTTCTTTTGTGTTACCAACAATCTTGCGAATTTACATTTTTTTTATTATTTTTAACTAGATGTCCTGGTGAACTTCGTATGACTTACATCCTAATAATATTATAAACATTCTCTGGACCTCCACGAATATTTCAATTTTCAAGACTTCTGAAGCTTCACATAAGTGAAGTTCATATCCAATACGAAATCTGATGTGCACAATGCACAGTGCACACTACCTTCCTTTGACACGAATCCTACTCAGCGTGAGTGACAGACCTTTGTAACCTACAAATACGAAAAACACTACCATTTTTGTGCCTTTGCGAGCTTTGTGGTAAAAATCACAAAGGAAGCTGTGATTATTGGTTTTACAAACATGGTTTCACATGAATTTTCCTTCATGGTACCCAAATCATTGAATACATTTTAATACCTACACAATCTACCCAAATTACGTAACCAATTTATCAATATCTTAATACATCGATGACAAAGCGACCAAAGAACGAAATTCTAAATTTATGAACAACAATAACAACGCTGACCCCGGGGGAATAGGGATTAAAGGAATGAAAAAATGATATGAAATACATTGTGAGATTTTTGTATTGTTGGTTCCTTCAATTGAATGGTTGAATTAATATTAGGACACAAAATACAATAATTAATATGTTTCGCTATGACATTATAAGATTAAGCTAGTACAATCGTTGCGAATACAATTCTTAGATATCTATTTTAGGCTTTTGAAATTAAAACTTCTTTATCGTCATTGTGCTCTTTTTTGGATGAGTTAATATACGCGTGACCAGGGTCAAGAATTCGTTAGACAGCAGACAGGGAACCACGTAGGACAAGAAAAAGGAATTAGGTAGTCGTAGGTAGTATACATTACCTCAGAATTCAGATTATACATGCTTGTGTACAAAATGCACGACGAATGTTTAAGTTTTCCCGGAGTGCAATCCATTTTTTCTGAAAATACCGAAATAATATAATTTACATCCATAGGTATAGTAAATTAATACGCACATCATAATAGGCATGATGACCATTTTTTTTTTCTTATTGGTGATTGAAAGATCCTTAAAAAATAGAAACATTGGTGAAAGAATGACTCTAATAGCGTAAAAATTCACCAAGAAATGACAATTCAAACGTCTCATAAAATAAACCTGCCCGAAACGCTCCATACAAAATGCTACTCGATTATGACGTCACATTAGGGTTGTTTGTAGGCATCGCGGGAAATTTTTGTTCGATAGCTATATTAATTATTGCGTTTATGAAAGTGGTTTTATAACAAAAGTTGCTTTAAACTACATAAGTTATCGAATGGTATACAAATTAATATTATGAAACTAGTTGACACGGCAAATGTTGTTTTGCCATTTAAAGTATATTTTCTACTTCATCAGTAGTTGATACAAAATCTTACCCCCCTTTTGTCCCATAAGAGGGGGGGGGGATTGTGTACACCTGATGTTAAGTTGGAAAATACAGTTAATAATATGACGTAAGTCAATTAAAGAAAAAATTTGATACAAAATCTGACCCCCTTTTTGGTCCCCTTTCCTTAAGGGGAAAAGCTTATACACCAGATGTTGAGTTGGAAGAAGGCAAATATATCTGCTAAAACCGTATGCAAATCGGATCAGTAGTTTTCGTGTTAAAGAAAAAAGTTTGATACAAAATCTGACCCCTCTTTTGTCCCCTTAGAGGGAGGGGGGAAATTTTTTTATACACCAGATGTTAAGTTGAAAGAAGACAAATATATCTGCGAAAACCGCTTTCAAATCGGATCAGTAGTTTTCGTGTGATAGTGGAACAAACATACAGACAGACAGACAGACAGACAGACAAACGAACAAAAAACTAACCACATTTTTGGCTTCTATAGCGATCTAGTGACACCCCCCGCTTATTATTTTTTGAATATCTTTAATGTACAGAATTCACATTTCTACAGTTTTATCAGCCCCGGATCTAGGGGGGGGCAAGCCGGGGCCTGTGCCCCGGGCGGCAAGTTCAGGGGGCGGCCAAATTCACACTTGACGGACCAATGGACAACTCATCATTTATTTAACTTTGACCACGGAATAAATAATAGCACAATAAAATTACAGCAATTTCATAGCCATAATATAAACTTGACCGATACCCTGAGCGCGGAGTGAGACGTGCTGCACGAACATATTTATTATTCGGCGAAATAGCTGAAAAATGTGGCGTTGACCCTATTTTGCAAAACAAACGAATTCCAAAACGTAAAAAACATTTCGACGAGATGTGTGAAGACGAATTGCCAACACTCCAACCTGTTCAACTTTTTTCTAAAGAAATAATGATGGTATTTGATCGAATCATATCTGAAATTAAAAAGAGATTTGATTGTGCTACCAAACTGAATTTGAATTTTGCTTTTCTTAATGGTATTAACATTCTGAAAATGTCAAATGAAGAACTGCAAAAGTATGGAGCAGATTTGGCTCGAAAATACGAGCGAGATTTGAATTCCGTTGAATTCTGCCAGGAAGTTCATGTTTTTAAAGAGCAAGCTCCGGTTTTGTTTGGTGATATAGAAAAGGCTAACAGTTTTTATCTCTTGCAACAGATCTATGCGCATGATTTGCAGGATGCTTTTCCTAATATTTGTATTGCTCTGCGAATTTACTCTACGCTTCCTACTACGTTCGCAAGCTGCGAGCGAAGTTTTAGCAAACTAAAACTAATTAAAAATTATTTGCGCTCTTCTATGAGCCAGGAACGCTTATCGGGTCTTGCAATCTTAGCGATAGAAAGTCGTATTGCACACGAATTAAATTATGACAAGGCGATAGATTTATTTGCTGAACAAAAAGCTCGAAGAGTAAAATTGTGATTTAAATTCACTTTAATAATATATTTGAATTTTATTTTTATTATGCATATTTATTTTTACTTTAAACCCTACCCTGTTAAATATATATCTTACATATTGAGAGCTGAAATTAAATGGATGATAAAGGTGAAAATAAACATAAGTAGGTAGGCGGGGCGGCATTTTTCAGTTTTTGCCCCGCCTAAAAAAAATTGAAGATCCGGGGCTGAGTTTTATTATATGTATAGATTTAATTGAAAAAAATCGACTTGAATATCCAACTTTGAAGGCGCATTATAACAAAAAAAATACAAAAGCTATCAAGCTGAAGTTTTGGAAACACTTATTTTTAACCGTTATATTTTCTTTATTTAAATAACGAAATTTGCTAATCTTCGACCTTGTCATCATCCCTATTATTTACATTTCTATCTTTCTAATTACGGTAAATACACGCGTATCTTTTGAAGTCTGTCAAAAAGGGGAGAAACGGAATGGAAAGTCAGCACGAACGAAATGTATTTTATTATATTAACTCGAACTCAGCTGTTTCGTTCATGATGCGTGAAGGAAAACCACGTTCACGTCCATTATGGGTAAATGGAATTAGTGACCCATTAGAGTGTCGGTCGTGTTTTAACTTACAGAATTATTGAATATGTCAGTTACAACAATTTGCCTGTCACCGAAATTAAATTGTTAAAACTTTAGGGTGTTCTGGCATTTTCAGGTTATGTAGGACATTTGGTGTTGTTCGGTTTATCATCATCATTCATAAATCGATAAGGAGTTTCAGAATCTCGACAGCATGATAGTATGCACATTTTCACCACCACACCAGAACCGACCAAAATATATACTAAGTTGGCCTTATAGCCAAGACGTTTTTCTTTATCGCTTCTTTATAGAATCGCCGATCAAAATCTATATAATTGACATAAGCGTTCGATAATAATATTAACTTGACGTCCTATCAATTTCATACATTTTGATTGTGGATTCTATAAAATGGCGAATTAGAAAATTCTTGGATACAGGCTATGTAGTCTATTATACTTATAATTTTTTGTCTTCCTTTCTTGAACGACTTTTTCAATTATTTAGACAGAGATAAAATATCTATACATACATATTATTTTAGTGTCTAAGACCTAAGTGTCTAAACACACTATGCCGAATTTCCGCGGCGGAAGTTCGGCTTGAGTCCGCCTGCGATGTATTTTAAATTATTACTACTGATGAGTTAATGACACACCATGCCGAAATTACGTCGCGTTATATTGTATGTGTTTGACATTGCTGACGTAATCATGCCGAACTTACGCCGCGGAACTTCGGCCTATTTTGTTTATACATATAGACACTTTATTATCATTTATCAATATCCTTTGTAAATAATATAAATATTTTATAAGCAAAGTGGACAATGGGCGTATTAGTCATTTATTTCACTTACATAACACTGTCGATAATATTACTTACCTATATCGAAATAAAAGATGACGTGAGGCGAGGGTAGCAGGAAGTTGTGTGAACAAGTTAGGCCGGGCTCCCCTGGGCACGAGCCGAAATAACTTAGTTAGTTGATCTTATAACGCGGATGTAACCAATGTCTTTGACTTATTCCCATTTCCCATTGAATGAAAATGACAAAAATATTTCTTGGTCCTATTTCCGGCTTACAGGCACCAAAAGTTTTTCGTTGCGTCTAATATCCTAATAATTTTTTATTCAATTATTATTTGGCGATACTCAAGTAATAATATTATGAATGCAAAGTGTTATCTGTTGCGAAAGTTTAGGATTAGATTAAGGATTTTGAGGTTAGTAAACGCAGTAGTACGTATAATACGTAGTTTCAACTTTCAAGGTGTGGTTCAAGTGTTAGATATAAGACGTGGTATTCGCAAAACACTTTTGGCTGTACTGTCGTAATATTAAGATTCCATTTCTAGATTACGCTACTTAAATTTTGAGAGCACTTCTAATATTTAAATCACAACTCAGACAACCTAGATATTACGTTGTCAAGACACTGTTGTAGATTTCTTCATATAGTTATTATTCTGAGCGACGTTACATCTCAGTTGAAAAAAGATGTATAACTTTGTGGAATAGCTGTAAAGCTTAATTATGCTAGATTTTACATATTATTGTAGATTTTAATTTACTTACAAAGTATGCAAAAATTTTAGTTAGTTTGCTCTGTTTTTCCACAAGCTTTAAAGGACCTCGAATATGGGGAAGTCGGTCAAATTAAGTCGGACTGATCACAGGCTGTTCTGACGGTACTCTTGCACACACACGGAAATGTACAGTCAGATCTGCACAGAAATGCACAGTCAGTTTGTGTTCAGCTTGACAATATATTCAATAAGTCTTGTCCTCGTTTGAGTCCATAATTATGTAAAATTTTATAGTTCTCCGTTTACATTTACTATGTACTTACACAGAACTATATACAAGATGTTTTCTTTATAAATTAAAATAACTACATAATTACATATACTAAAAGAATCATCTCAAAAAAAGACAAGAAGGAAACCAACAGTAAAACTAGTTACATGGTAATATTATATTTTAATGAAATTAGGAGGCAGGAATAATGTAACTAGATAATATAATATTAATTTTGCCGAGTCGGCACCGTGTGACGACCTACTAGATGTAATTACTCCCACTTACCCCCCTGTGACCTATAATATTATGTAGGATGACTAAGCAGTTTCTGTTTCTCATATATTTTGTCTTTACAATTTATGTTAAGTAAGACCAGTTGTAACTTTAATAACAATTAATACTAGATGACGCCCGCAACTCCGTAAAGCCAAAATTCGTTTATCGTGCCGTAATTTTTTTCGGGAAAAAAGTGTACTATGTCCTTTCCTGGGACTCAAAATATCTCCATACTAAATTTTAACAAAATCGGTCCAGTGATTGGGGCATGAAGAGGTAACGGGCAGACACACTTTCGCATTAATTATATTATTAGTATGGAAGTATGGATAACACCGACCATGATATTATTTGGAATTATCCTTAAATACATCGAAATCCATTCATTTTAATAAAATGCGTACTGAAATAATATTTCAGTTGAAAACCTTCTTATTGCCATGATACTGAATTGCCAATTAAGTACATGTAATCATCAAAACGTAATCCCTTTGACCAATTACATTCTTTATTGATACTCCGGATTCCGAATTTAAACCGAAACAATATTTTTTTACCTTTGTAGGCTCAAATGAAAGGCTCTGCAGGGCAGACTTTGATGTTGAACCCTTATCATAATAACCGGACACCATGTTATACAGTTATCGGAGCATGATGAAGGGTCTTTAAAGGATTAAATTGTAAAGAGTCCTACATAAATTAAGTCCAAAATTGCTTAATTGCGTGTATGTGGAGAATAGTGCTTAATAATCGCCACAACTACAACTACTATAGTTATATTACTTTTACTATAGTTTCTCACCCTCCTACGATACAATAAAACAAACAAATATCTGTTAATATCCTAAGTAGGAATATAATTGTGACGTAAAAAGTAAAACAACTCAGGATATTATATTTTATTAAAACGCAACGTCAACGGCATGGAATTAATTATTTCAAGGACATTTTGTAAGCTCAAGCACTCATTTGCTAAGGAATGAACACAAGGGAAGAAACTCACAAAAAGTGATTATGTTGTTTAATGTTAATGTAGAGGCGCAACCGTATAATATATTTTTGTTTCTCACAATTTTCAGTTCCATTTTTTACTTAAACAGTAGAGATACCTAAGAACTTAAATTGTAAGGAAATTATATTATTATTTACTTTATAATTATTTACTATATAAAGTACCTAGACCTATAGTTTATATACTTTTAACTCTATATTATAGTAGACCTAATAATATAGAGTAAAAAGTACTTACATATTATATTCTACGATCTACATAATATATTTATAATAATTGATAGGTTATCAAAATCTGATAAGAAACTGAAGTTTATTTAACTGGAACCATCTGGAACCAACAAGCTATTGCAATTTTCATCAAGGATTTACGTCAACGCTGTATTCGACTGTGAAAATAGGTAGGTACTACCATTAAAATTAGCTTGAA
Organism: Plebejus argus; assembly: GCA_905404155.3. Taxonomy (NCBI): domain Eukaryota; kingdom Metazoa; phylum Arthropoda; class Insecta; order Lepidoptera; family Lycaenidae; genus Plebejus; species Plebejus argus. The sequence goes on along the minus strand of FR989937.1, from coordinate 6,459,243 downwards.
GTTTAATTATGATAATACATCACACTAATCAACAGCTTAATCACTTAGCCCTTCTGCTCGGGTATTTACCCTTCAGCCAAAAATCTCGCATGAGAACTTTCTGAAGTCTCTTTATCCTAATAGCTCAAGAGCCAGCGACAAGCAGACTTTCACCATTTTATAAAGCTAAAACGTTACCTGTATATTACCCCTATAGAGGTAAGCATGACCAGCAACCATGGAGTTTCGGTCGCGGTTACTTTAGGTACTTTTAAGTATCCCTATATTATTAGGGGTCATAACTTTCGGCTTTTATAAAATTGTGAAAGTCTGTGTCGCTGGCTCTTAGTCTAAGAAACATACTGCATAATCACCAAACGCTGGAATGAATGTTGAGATTTGAGATTTCCCTTTGATATTTTAAGGTGTTTAAATTTAAGATGTTGGTATGCAGTCTTTGTGAGCACTAAATGAGCCGTCTGCCTAAAAGGTTTTGCGCTAATGAGACGAAAGTATGTTTAATTGCGTTTTAGTCGATACATTTTTTCGAAATGATTTTTGTGATGATTTAGTCGAAATGAACATCGAACATACTATGTGATATCTATTATCTGTGATCCGTGGGTCATCTTTATGTCAGACAATCAGGTAATAAGCAATTCTATCCTTGCCAAACACGCAAAACGATTTCAAGTAAAGGGGCGAAATCTAAGCCATTCGACTACGAAATTGGTCCTACGAGATCAGAGGGGTGTGCCAAAATCTTATCGTTTTCGCTTCGTTATAGAATCGCCGATCAAAATGTATAATATGGAATTGACATAAGGCGAGTCGAACGTCAACGTCATAATTAACGAACGCTTATGTCAATTCCATACATTTTCATCAGCGATTCTATAACGAGGCGAAAACGAAAAGATGTTGGCACACTCCCCAGGATCTCTACATTGTGTCCGTTAGAAGTGAACACTTGGGCACTATAAAAATTACTGACCACCGTTATCAAATCTGTGGTGAGCGTTAGTATTACCAGTTAGTTTTACACGGACTTATATCTTGCATTTACAATATGTCCGTAGCACTCCAAGTAGCGCCTATGTAGAGGGGGTGAACGCCTCCGTTGTCCAGTGGTTAAGAGCGCAGTTCTTGACTCGGAGGTCGTGCGTTCGATTCCCGCGTTGGAAACATGTTTTTCCAAGTTTGGTTAGGATAATGCAGGCTAATCACCTGATTGACAAGTAAGATGATCTATGCGTCGGATGGGCATGTAAAAAGTCGGTCCTGCGGCAGCTGATCTATCGTCAGTCGTGTCGGTCGTCTGTCCCACTGGGTTATGAGAGTAAAAGGAATAGAAAGTGCTCTTGTGTACTGCACACACTTGGGCACTATAAAATTACTCCTGCGTAACTGGCCCGGTTTCAATGAAGCCGGCCACCGTCACCGAAACCGGTGGGAGTCATTATTATGTTTATAGTGGAATTAATATATAGAATTCGCAAATTATACAATTGCTTTGATGAATTATTGTTTGCACATTGTAAACGTGCGTGTGTAAATATAATAATATCAAATAACACTCTAATTAGGTCCACTTGCGCAGATCCAGGTTAAAGTTAATATCGGGTTAAATAGTGTGTCATTTCTTACATTCTTTATATATTTTATGAAAGAGGTAACGTTTAACCCGGGGTTAACTTTAACCCAGATCGGCGTAAGCGGGCCTTATAGTGTAGGAGTTGTATTGAATTTTGAAGTTTTAAAATTATCAAATTCTCTAAATTTATTTCGTACCGATCGATCGATTTCGATTCGATTTATTTCGAATCAAGTATCTAAGCTAAAAAAAGTTGAACAGAATCAAGTTTTTAAATTTAATTACGATTTTTATCATAATTTTCCATTTTTCTTGTCGCAGCAGTCACAGCCGGTAGATTCGACCATCAGTCCTAGTTCCAAATCTTAATCGGAGCACCCAATACTTTTCTTTTTTTAATAAATATGCAGTTTTAAGCTTATTCATAGAAAAAAATCACGTCCGACTCTACCATCTGGATTCTGAACCATATGCGTTTATAGACCTTAGACAATGTTTAGTTAAAAACGATGACGAAATTCGTTATCAAAATGTATGCGATTTGACATAAGTCATCGCTAAATGACATTTCGCTTGCGAAGACTAGTGTCAAATCCCATACATTTTTTAACGAGGGACTTTGTCTACGGCCTCTGGAAGACGAGTATAAATCACTACCTACCTCCTGGTCTACACCTGAGCGTAGTCCAGGGAGGACAGCTTCCTCCAACTTATATAATACGTATACACCTTTAGTCACAATAGATTCTCATGGGTCTCGCAGTGAGGCTCACGTCATTTTCGGTCGTTGAAGCCCTGAGGCTACAACGATCTGCCTTCAAAAAAAATACGTATACAGAGGTATTCAGCATAATTGAGCGTGAAAACTTGTTCCAGTGTCGGACTTCTCGGCGCAACTGTCTCAAGTGTACGAGCGTCACTCGTCGGAGCTGCAGCTGCTCGTCGCCAGCTTCCGGAAACGGAACAGCGAACTTCGGAAAGAAAGGTAAATAGAATAGCGGAAGTGACGTCACAATACTGAGAGACACTATTTGAAGTTCCATCGTAGTTTTGCTTTTCAATTTATTTATATTTTAATTCTAACGGTCTACTAAGAAGCGTGACAAAAGTATCCTCAAATGAGTCGCTTAAAGTTCTTACGCCGGTTCTTCTCGCTGAATTAGTTCCCGAACCGGTGGTAGGCATCATGTAGACATTCTGAAAATATTATAATTTTTTAAATTTAATTGGTTAGGAACAAAAAGTCTTAGTGGTGATGGAATTTTCAACGAGCGTTAACTTTCACGTAGACTACTTGTTATAAACAAAACTGGCCCGTCGTTTGTGTCTTGCTTAATATAATAGCAATTGCATTATAAAGTAGCGCCAGTATAAAAGTGACTACAAAGTGCAGTGGCGGCCCTAGGGGGTGGCGAACAGGGCAATCGCCCGGGGCCTCGCTCTTGCAGGGGCCTCACAAGGTATTTTTGTAAGACAAAGGGCCTCGCAAAGACCTGCCACCCAGGGCCTCGCAAAGACCTCCCGCCCGGGGCCTCGTAAAACATCAACATCTCAAAGTAAAACATCAAATTAATGGTAAGTACTTAGATTGTGGCAAATACAGGAACTCCTATTATTAGTACTTATTACTAGTATTTTGAAACAAAAATCGAATGTGCCAATAATAGGATGTATATCAACGATTTTTAGAGTTTAGTTTAGGTTTAAAGAATTTATTCTCAGAAGACATGCAGTTATTATATGTATATTATGAGAACTTAAAATTAAATAAAGTTACATTTTTTATTGGGTAGTTTGTCCTATAATTTTATAATTGAGTTGGAAAACTTTCGCAATAGCGACATTGTCCAACAAAAATTAGTGTCATTCACGTCAACGCATGAAAGACTTTTCCATCAAAAGGCTTTCCACGTCATAAATTGAAAGGAATAACCTGGGAATAACATTCCACGATTACTCCTTCATAATATTATTATGATTTTGGTAAAAATTGAACGATGTATGATCACAACCACGAGGCGATTGAGAAACTTTATAAATTAAAATATCAACACTCATCAGAAATGAAACCACAATATTTAAACTCTAACACATGTGGAGATCGAACATAAAACAACACTCGATACAGCGGAAAATGTTTCAGAATTTTCATACGTTTTTAATTGGAGTTGCTATAAAAGCGACAAAAACTTCCATAGACGAGTATAGAAAATAAAAAAATCCCTGTATATTTCCCCTTTCATTTCGATGCTATGATAGACTAAAAAACATATATTTTTAGTGTCTTTATTTATAATATAATACTCCCCACACCGGTTTCGGTGACGGTGGCTGATTTCATTGAAACCAGGCCAGGTACGCAGGAGTAATTTTATAGTGCCCAGGTGTGTGCGCAGTACACAAGAGCACTCTCTATTCCTTTACTCTCATAACCCAGTGGGACGGCAGACCGACACGACCGGCGAGAGATCAGGCGCAGGACCGACTTTTTAAATGGTGCCCATCCGACGCATGGATCATCTTGTCAGACAATCAGGTGATCAGCCTGCATTGTCCTAACCAAACTTGGAAATAACATGTTTCCAACGCGGAAATCGAACCCACGATCTCCGAGTCAAGAGCGACGCTCTGACCACTGGACCACGCAGGCGTTATATTTTATAGTAGTGGTGTAACTCACGAACAAAATATTGGCTTATTTCTAGATATTTTGCTACTTAACTAAACTCTTAGAGTCTAATTTTGAGATGTGTGATGAATAACGAATTTCCAAATAAAGATTATTGCATTAAAACCTAAGTTGCCTGTAAATACAGATACAAAATTTACCCTTATGTAGATTGTAGCGTAATTAATCTCACACATTCTCACACACACATTGCCTTTTAGCACGGTATTTAATCTTTATGCTATAATCCTTACCTATGAGACCTCACTACTAATATTATTATATTGGAAGTCGGTACTCGGTACACTCTAAATTGCATGTCGACCAAATATATAGTGATCGTACACAGAAACATAAATGTTATATTCCGTTTAGAGTCGTTTTACCTTTAAGTTTCTATACTGATCCTTATGTCCTAGGCATAAAGGTGTATTTTAGACCAAAATAACTGCGGTAAATATCTTGCGTGCGAGCCACCATCAACCATGTTTGTGACATATGAGACTCATTATAATATGAAACGTATTAAAATACGGTAGACTAATATTATTATAAATGAAAATGTTGTTTTTACAATAGTATGGGCCTGTTTCACCACTTCCTGATAAGACGTGACGAATAGGCTATCCACCAATTAACTTGACAGATCAAGTATGAAGCATCTGTCAAAAAAATTTGTGAATAGCCTATTCGGCACTTTATCCGAAAGTGGTGAAACAGGCCCTATGTATAATGATTCTTAATTGCTGATCAACAACTTTTTTTAGAAAGATACGTACTTTTTAACTTTTTAAATCAGAAATTAAAAATATTATTTTAGAAAGGAAACTTAGACAGGGGTACACAAAGAATTCAGAATCTCTTCCGCTTGGAAAGACGATTAAACTTACTAAAATATACTTACTAAAATTATAAATACCAAAACGACTTAGATTAAATCGACTTAGATAAAATTTTGGATGACTTTAATTGAAAAATTATTATTTTTAATAAAAAATTAAAAACAAGTTACAATTGAAAACAGCATTACTTATTATTTAATGAACTAAAAATTAATAAATAATTCTTACTCTTTAATAGTAATTTTTTTCATAATTCTCCTAAACCTCTATTCTACTATTTCTGTTAACTATTTCTGTAAACAATCTTTATTATTTTGAAGTCAGTACCAGCTAAGAATCCCGAGTTCTATGACAAAATATTTTTAATTTTTGGGACTGGCGCCGACTTCAAAATTTTCAAAATCGGTTCTCAAACGTCGCGGCGCGGCGGAGTAATCGTTGAACATACAGAAAAAGTCAAACAAACAAAAGAAAAAGTACTCCTTTTTGGAAGTCGGTTAATAATAATTACAAGAACAAAGCGGGTCACTTATACAAACAATTCAAAATGAGCTTTCTATTATTATAATAGACAAGAATTTAAATAGGTACTCGCTTCAAACACTCTACGTTAGAATAAAAATCAAGGTAAAAAAAGACCTAAACCCGGCTATCTCGTTGAAATTGCCTCTTAAATATGCAATTTTCAAGACAATTAGCAACGAAAAAGAGTACATCTTGTGCAATCTGGGGCGGTTAAAGCTATTACACCCGTCGGCGTCGGCCGCGGGACAAACTAAGCGAGGAAATACGTTTTGCGCTATACTTAAACGTATCTTGCTTGTTGTAGCATCAAGGAGCATTATCTTTATAAATAAAAATAGGTTTTGGTAGTTAATCTTCTAAAACTTAAGAACGGCTAAACAGATTTGGCAAATTTTAGTCTTGAAACAATCGTGGAAGTCTAATGAAGGAGGGAAGTGATACGAAGTTCCACGGATCATCTAGTAGTAAATTAAGATTTTACGGCGCAGACTAAAGAAAAAAATATATATTTAAAGGACTGTTTTTACCAAAGAGGCTCCGAAGTATAAACTTTAGACCGAGTAGGTATGATGCATGCTTCGTTAGGTCGTCCACTATAATCATTTCAGATGTGGTATAAATTATAAAATGTCACAGTCATCTAGGTCCTTTAACCTAGACATCCTAGATCCTAGGAAACTTTAATAGAGCGATTCAGATTTGTGCGCCTTTCGTTTGCTACTAGCACTAGTCGATGGGTCTTTGTGCGTCGTCAGTGCTGGTGATGTTACGCTTACAGCCTCATGGCATAGCTATAAAATTCTTATAGATCTGTGTTCTCGCTAAACAATACGCTTAGCAAGTAACACCATGATTTTCCTTTTTTAAGCAAAATTTATAGTACACATGGATTAACCCGACGCAATTTGCATTAACCAAAATGTATGCAGAAAGTTACAAGGAGCCTGTCTTAAGATCTAATCAACCGGATAAACTAAACCAAATTTGCTGATGAACGTTAATTTGCCTGTGTGTTTGTAGTATATTCAACCACACGTCTTTTTGTCAACGATGGGTTTTAAACCTTATTGCTCTGGTTATAGGATCGAAATGCTAATTCTTGATGTCGGCGACCACAACCACAAACTGCTGTTTTGTGTAAGATAACAGATGTTTGAACAAGGATATTGCTAAAACAGAATCCTTCACGTAAAACATGGTATTCTATTCACTATTCTAAAATCAGGCAATCAATTTTAATAATAATAATAACTGTTCATCTGTCACGAACTGTCAAACTATTTTCGATTTTTTTTGAATTTCCACTTATTACTCTCATTAAACTGAATTATCTAAAGACTTATAGGTCTTACTTATGGTACATAATATATGGATCCAACATTCTGCCTTGTAGGTGGCGTGCAAAATAGTTTAAAATTGTACAGGGCACCAACTTTTTAATTAGCAGGTCGGATGTCTGTCAGTACTAATATCGACGTTAATGACATTAAAATAAGATTCATATTAGCGCGCCTTGTACAGTGGCGGTTACGACGCTCGCCGCGTTCTTGATATGGCGAAAATGTATGAAAAAGTTTGAGAAATTTTCTTATTTTTCTTATAACTGGAAAAGTTGTTTATTTTTATATAAAATTTTTAGCGGACAGAGCCTAAGGGCCTGGCAACAAGACTTTGCGGCGTCGCAAAAATAGCTTTTTGCGACGCGACGCCGCAACGTAAACGTATCGCTTTTCAAAGATTGTTTTTGCAATACAACGCAGTGGAATGTTGTGACCTGGCCCTAAGACATTGCTGCGTAAACTCTTTTGCTGCTGAGTTTAATAATAATAAAAGAAAGTTAGATTTTAAGCAAAGACCAATAGGGGTATAAATTCTCAAAAAAGTAAGGGAAAATGTCAAACCTGAAACCACATAGCGTGTAACTCTGTATAAAAGCTGTAGGAGCTTGTTGACATGCCGTTGGACTCCATTCAATCTCAGCGCTGTCTAAACTTTAATTGATTTCATGCTGTCATGGCCTCTTGTTAACTCAAGTCACTAAACTATGCGATGATAGCCTGTTAAAGAGCTAAACCAGGACACACTTGGTCTTAAATAATTTGAGAGGGTTCATTGATCGGTTTACACAGCAACTGTAGACCGAAGATTTAAGACGCGTACAAAATGTCTGACTCTAGTCAATTTTATCAAGTCAATACTAAAACTAGAACTTTTTCTAGCAGTTATCTGCTTCGGTATATTATCCCAATAACCAAGTAATCTAAGGACACAAGGACCAAGAAAATACACCTCAAGAACGTAGTGAATGTTAATATTATATTGTCTTCTTAACAATATAATTTAAACATAGCCTAAATTATGGCAAAAATCGTTTATTTTACCAATTACTTGTTGTAGATGTTATATTATTGTAAAATATATTTCGTTTTCGAAAAACTAAAATTGGGTTCGTTTGCCGCAGGCGGTCATGTTTTATTTACTCTAATTGGAGTTCAAATTTCATGCTAATTACTATATCTAACAAAAGCATCGTTTTCACAAAGAAATATTATACCGCCTTCTGTTGAAATTAATATCAAAAGATGAATTTCGCCAAAGAAAATATAATTGGTTCGTTATAAATTATTGAGATATCGAAGCTAGCTAGCTATGAAAGAATATTTAGTATACTTATAAATTATAATAATTTTATAATCTATATATATAAAATTACAAGTCCTGACTTATTGACTGACTGACTGATTCATCATCGCAGAGCAAAAACTGTTAAATAACTAAAGTCGACTTGGCGCAACACCTACTCAGACATGCATAAACTTTCCAACTAAGGGGCGTTTTCACCAAAGAAATGGAACGCGTTCAAAGCACTCTGAACCGGTTCAAAACGTATAAATGCGATTATAACATCGAAATGCATTTCACCAGCATAAACTGAACGCGTTCATATCAAATCCGAGTTTTATCTTCTGAACGCCCAAAGTCCGAAGTTTAACGTCATAAAACCCGTTGAAGCCCTGTCATGGCGGAACGAAAAACACAGACAAAAGAAATGTCAAGATGACAGTTTTGACACATTAGTTGTTAGTTTATGTACCTATTGTTTCTTGCTATTTTGAAGTTAAATTAACGTGAAAAGACTTTAAAATGATGAAAACATGTAAAATAATCACGTGCGGCGTGACATCACGTAAACTTAGATTTAATAATCGCGATCAAAAGAAGTTTGTGAAATCCAATCGAAACAAAACGAGATTTACGTCGCAGAATGAACGCGTTCAATGGGAACAAAGTTTTATAAAACTAAGTTTTATGTGTGTTTGGTGAAATCCCACCTAAGTGAGAAATGAAATCAATAGCGGAAATAACTTCATCACATTAGTTCATGTTCATATTTTTCATATTCATACTCTTTATTTCCAAGAAATTGATTACAATGATGTTCTTAAGTCTATGCGTTTTACAATTTCTACCTCAATTAGGTGTGGAAATGTTGGATTTTATGTCCCTACTGGTAATATAATCTTAAAAATAAATTATAATAATTTACTACAACATGTAACCTCTATTATAATTCCCCTATAGTTTACTTTCTGATTGCCTTTAACAAAACTATGGAATTGTAAACTAGTTTGCCTACTCGAATGACTATGATCATTTCTATCCTATTATTATGGTGATTTTATAGCTGTTTATACCTTTGAGAAAGTATAGTCACCTTATATAATATGTTACCGGCCAAACCCGATTTCAGGCCAAACTAGTTTTGCCTAGGCTAAATTAGTTCTTCCTATACACGATAGGATAAACTAGTATAGCCTAGTCCAAACTAATTTGTCTTAAGTCCGATAGGATAAACCAGTTTAGCCTAGGCCAAACCAGATGATCCTGATATAAATACGCACACTCTAGGATAAACCCTAGTACAGCCTCAAACGGACTCAATTTGGTATTAACGGGTCCTCTAGTTCAGTGTCAAAGTAAACTGCGCTGAAAGAGTAACTTGTACTAGTAGAGAGAAAAAAATTCATAATGCGCGTCGCGCGGGTATTTGCTCATACAAATCACAAAAATATGCTTATTCAGCGCTGCAATTTTCACAGTGAACTCTATATAAGGAACACTTCCCCCCCTTAATTATTATCACTTAAGTTTTTTTACACGTTGTATAGAGTTAAGAAAAAGTCACTTTTAAAATGTTTATATGGGATAATATAGAAGAAATTATTTCAGCGCTACCTACTACTTTCACGGTAATATAAATAATTGGTGACACATACACACCCTAGAGTATTATCATTTAATTTCGTTACACTATGTTTATGTTCCTATTGTGGTATGTAAGTTAACATGTTAACTTTTAGCCGGGTCCGCCCCATAAAGTTAATATACCTATATTCCGCTAGGTATATTAACTTTATGGTCCGCCCATTCAGTTGCTGTCAAAAATCCGTTTGAAATATTCAGAGTGCAACGAATGATTGTTCGCAACATGAGAATTTACCGAAGGCTGAACCTTCGCTAGATAAAAAAAAGTCTGCTACACTACACACGTTAGATACGATGAAAATGAACAAAAATATCATTATTTATATCAAATTGAGTCCGTCTTTCCGTTAGCTCTTCAGTGTTCAGTGTTCAAGTTTATCCGAGGCCGTACTAGTTTATCCTAGAGTGTGCGTATTTATATCAAGATCAACTAGTTTGGCCTAGGCTAAACTGGTTTATCCTATCGGGCTTAGGACAAATTAGTTTGGACTAGGCTATACTAGTTTATCCTATCGCGTATAGAAAGAACTAGTTTAGCCTAGGCAAAACTAGTTTGGCCTAAAATCGGGTTTCGCCGGTAACATAATATACTGCGTGATCGCAAAGTGCTCAGTAGTGATCCTAGTAGGCAAATTAGCTCATAAGTCATTCTTTAGTTTAGTGATCAGTGGCGTAACTATAGCAGGGCTGGAAAATGCCCCGGGCCCCTGACTCAAGAGGGCCCTGGACCCTGGTTCAAGAAGGCTGCGAGCTCATGAATAAACGTGACGATTTTTACTGATATGTGGTCAGTAATTCGCGAAGGCCCCGATGTTATAGTTACACCACTGGTTTTGTCAAAGGCAGGTTTTAAACTCTAACAAACATATTACATTCTGATAATAACGACAAAAATATTTGAATAGTTCAAAGGCGTACTTGGTACGCTACGAATAATAAAAACTATATTATTCGTAGTTGGTACGACTTTTCTATTGTATGACGATTTTGAATATAACCTAATACGACATTTATCGCTAGATCGAATGAAAGTAGAATAAAACTATTAAATTGGGTTCGAATTCAATCATTTAACTGAAGTCGGAGAGTCTCCCAGGTGTTTCTGTTCGGAGTATATTAAAGTTTTCTGGTTCCCAAAACTTTTACCCTCCGAAACTTTTCGCCCTATTCTTTTATTTATGTTTTGTTTAGCGAGTTGTTTAAGATATTCACTTGACACGTTTATTGTTATTTATGTTTTTGTGAGCTTACATGCTTGTTTCAATTTCTACTTGATGCTAAGGTGAATTGTCAGTTATTTGGCTTCATTTTTAATAAAAACACTTTTAAATTATACAAATAATTAAGTTAAGAGGTTTACAGGTGGAAATTCTTAGAAAATCCGTTAGATAGTTTTATAACTAGCACAAACAGACTAAAAACTATACAAAGAAGACAAAACTATGTCTGTCAGTCTGCCTATATCTAACAGTATTGACGTGGGATAGCCGAACTTCGGCACGAATGGGCCAGCTCGACCGGAGAAATACCACGTCCTCACAGAAAACCGGCGTGAAACGGCGCTTGCGCTGTGTTTCGCCGAGTGAGTGAGATTACCGGAGCCCCAATACCCTACTTCTTACTACCCTTCCCTTTCCATCCCTACCCTCCTATATTATCCTATTCCCTCTTAAAAGGCCGGCAACGTACCTGGGCCTATAGCCGAAACTTTTTCGTTTTCGCTTCGTTATAGAATCGCCGATCAAAATGTATGGAACTGACATAAGACGAGTCGAACGTCAACGTCATATTAACGAACGCTTATGTCAATTCCATACATTTTCATCGGCGATTCTATAACGAAGCGAAAACGAAAACATTTTGGCTCACCCCCCTGCAGCTCTACTGATGCTGCGAGTGTCCATGGGCGACGGAAGTTGCTTTCCATCAGGTGACCCGTTTGCTCGTTTGCCCCCTTATTTCATAAAAAAATAATAATGAACAATGGTTGAATTTCAGTAATTACTAATTATACTTCATCAGATAATACCCTCATTATCTTAATTATGAGATTCAACAGCTGTATTGTTGCATATGGGTGAAGGTCTTCGACAAGTGTTATTATTAACTTCTTTTACTGTTGTTGTAACTTAAGTAGGCAGTAAGCTACTTTGTATTCATAATGAATTGCCAATCAAAATATTCATAAATTGTAATTTATAAATTATGAATAAATTGACATTGTGATATTGATACAAAAAAGTTATTTAACTCTTTAATCAAAATGACCAGTGTCCACTCGGTCGAGTTTCCTACTTGGACATTTTAAATGATTTTATGCCTCAATTCACCAAGTCTTTCCGGCCCCCTAGGGCCTAGACGCGAAATTTTATTATCAATAACACGCTTCAAATCAGCCAAATCGGGCCGTTTTAGCGAGACTACCAATGTTAAAAATTCATTTATAATTTATGCAGATTATTACGCACCTCACTCCGAAAATTATACTAATAATCATTATGAAAAAAACTATAATCAGTATGAAAAAGAAACATGAATTAGAATGCGTAAAAACTCGAATAATGTTTAAAAATAATTTGGTCGTGAATCATACAATAGGTATCGTAGCTCATTTCTAAGTCTTCAGCTTAACTTAATTACAAGTTAACGAAAACCAAACAAAAGGGTAACAAATTCTAAACTTAGATTGTAACTTTTGTCCATAAAATGTTCGTCTGTATTATTTTCATTCCAATAATTAATGTACAATATTATATTGAATTATTATAGCGCTTCGCTTGGCTCATCTTGGCGGGGGCACTCCCGTGCCCCCAGATTCAGTTATTTGAGTAAAATGAATAAACTCAGTTGAAACCTTTTATAGGTTGCTAAAGGTCTTGTTGATTTGACTTGGGTTTATGATGAGTGATGACTAACCTAGCCATCTAATGGTTTAAAAGTAACTTAGTTGTCAATGCAATAATAATAATAATAATAATAATTTCTTTATTTGCAAAATGTGTGTTAGTAGAGATGTTAGTAGATTTCACAATGGTACCATCACATTTGCCCAAATGGGCATGCAAATGTTCAGCTTAAAAACTATAATCTATGCTGTAATATAAAATTTTAAATACATAATATTATCTACTCAATACAAGTTTAGCAAAGTACCTACTACAATAAGATCCACGACTCTCAAGCTTCATGTAGTTTTTGTTGCTATCGTCCGCGTCATTGTAAATATGTCATTATTTATACAAAGATAATATACAAATTAGTTATAGTTTAAATATATTATACATTATCATACAAAATATATTAAACGGTAAACAATTTTAATCAAATCAAATTTATACATAAGTCATTCCTATTGATAATAATTAAACATGTCAAGTAAAAGAAATATAATATTTTTTTAATGTCAAGAAATTAATTAAAATTTGAAAATGTCAATTAATTTTTAATTATTATTAATAAAATAACTTGATGTCAATTGTTTAAAAATTCTTTGACATCATAATATGATTTATTTATTAGATATTTTTTTAGTTCTCTAATAGAGTGTTTTGTAGACAAGTGTTTTATGTGGTCGGGTATTTTGTTGTATATCTTTACACACATTGTATATGCATTATTTAAAAAAAGAGTTGTTTTTGGTTTCTTATTTATGATCAATCTATTTGAATTTCTAAAATACTTAGTTGGGTGTGTGTCAATAAATTGTGTAAAAATGTCCTTGTTGTGTAAAACGAATTTGAATGTTTCTAAAATGTACATGCTAGGTAGAGTCAGGATGTTGAATTTTTTAAAGAAAGGCCTACATGACTCATACGGTGGAATCTTAGCTATAGCACGAATACATTTCTTTTGCACAATGAATGCTCTGTTTATGTGCGTAGAGTTTCCCCAGACAACTAGGCCATATCGTAGGGGGGGCGATACCGGTCCGTCCACGTCGTGTCCCTGGGCACCTCCCCCGTGCCATCGTGAGCTTTTTCACGGTGACACGGGAGGGGTGGCTGAACGCCGGTATGGGCGAGTGTTTGTGTGTGTGTTTGGCTGCGCCCGCAGTGTGACGAACGGGCCCGCGACCCGGGGTGTCGGAGTGAGTAATGATGGAAGATCGTAATAAGCCAAGTATTCTCCGGGTGGGTCCCGGCTCCTCAGGAGCCAGAGAATCCCATGCGCCGTCTTCGGACGGTGGCCGGCCCTCGTATACGGAGGGGCCACTTATTGCGAGGAAGGACGAGGGGGCCGCTAAGGCGGCGAAGAAGGAAGAGGAGGCCGCTAAGGCGGCCAGGCAGAGGGCCATTTTAGCCGCATTGAGCGGCGATGGCGGAATGAAGAAGACCGACAGCCCGAAGCCGGCGCCCATTACCGCGCCGGCGAAGGAGCTGCTTACTGATGACGATGTGGACTTCAGCCAACCGCAGCCCAACGGGGTGGAGCGGAAGCTGAAGCTCCTGCAAAAGATGAAAGACAGGGGGGACAAGAATCTTCCGCGGGTTCTTTTGACCCGCGATGTGATCATGCCACCCCCAAATACCGGACGAGGCAACTTTACTGGTAGAGACTCCCCTCGCGGTCGAGTCTCCCAGCACGGCTATGGCGCACATGGACGTGACAGCGAGGACTGGCTCTCGGACTCCAGTGAGATGTCCGGCATGTCGCTGGACTCCGGGGGCCTGCCCGCATTCCTGGACAGGACTCGCCGAAAGAGGCGATCAGACGAGGACATGGCACCGCCCCTTGGTAAGGGAGCGATGCCGAAATCCAAAAGAGGACGCGGCCGCCCGCCAACGACTGGACAGTACGTCGGTCTGGCGAAGGCGCAGGCCGATAACAACCGGCAGAAGGAGGAGGCCCTTCCACCTCGGGTGGAGGAGGAGGTGGCCGAGGCGGCCAGGGCTGCTCGAGAGACGCGCTCTTCGCTCCTCGCAAGCTCTGCGCCTGTGGAGAGTGACAAGCCGGAGCAGACAACCAACGCTCTGGCTCAATGCGTCGAGGCTTCGTTGGATTCGATCATTATGGTCGCAACGAAGTCCAGAAATTTGAAGGGGACGTTCCAATGTCTTCTCAAGGAGGCGGTCGGTAACATACGCGCGACCGTCGCCGAAATGAAGAACCGCGGAGCGACGGACGAAATAAGAGCCCTCGAAGCTCAAAATGCGCGGCTCCAACAGGAAGTGGAGTCCTTGCGCAGAGAAGTCGAGGGCCTACGTCGACAGATGTCGAAGCCGGCTGAGCAAGACATGCGCCAGCTGTTGTCTGAAGTCTCTCGTTCTAACGTGGAGACTTTCAGCAACATGCTGAACGCTCGGCTGGCCGGATTAGAGAGTCGGCTCTTACCGGAGCCACGACTCCGACCTCCTCTCGCGGCGGACAGAGCCCGGAGTGTTACTTCGGCCGCCGCTGAGAGCGTTGAGGCACTACCGGACGAGACGCTGGGACCCCCAAGGCCAAAAGCCAAGGGGAAACCGGCCCCGAAGACGCGGCAGCCAGTTGCCGCAGCGGCCCCGCAAGAGACCCCTGCCGCACCTACGGCGCCAAAGGCCAAAAAGGCCCGTAAGAAGAAGAAGCGGCCTTCAATGGCCGCTCAAGAGGCGGCACAAGGGGGAGCGAACACTAGCTCCCCCCGCACGGAGGCCCAATGGACCACAGTGGGCCCAAAGGGCAAGAGTAAGAAGAAAGGGGCGACTACTTCACCTAAAGCCGCCCCTAAAAGAAAGAAGAAGGCCAAACTCCGCGCCCCGGCCACCGCGGCAATCACCCTCACGTTGGGGGCGAGCGCCGCGGAAAAGGGCGTCACTTATCATGACGTCCTTCTAAAGGCTAAGGAAGCGGTGAAGACGAGCGGACTTTCGGATATGGACATCCATAATCTGAAGCTCCGCTTCCGTCTGGCCCAGACCGGCGCGCGCGTCCTTACCATCCCTGGTGAGGGCGCCCAAGAGAAGGCGGACACCCTCGCTGCCAAAATGAGGGAAGTCCTGGACCCGGACGTGGTAAAAGTCGGCCGCCCGACGAAATGCGTGGAAATGCGCATCGCCGGGCTGGACGACTCAGCGACGGCTGCCGATGTTGTTGAGGCGGTGTCGAGAGAAGGAGGATGCCCGGCCAACTCCATCAGGTCGGGCCCAGTAAAGGTGGGAAGATGGGGCGACGGCTCCGTCTGGCTGAGCGTCCCGGTTGCGGCCGCCAAAAAGCTTATTAGCTTGAAGCGGCTTCATGTGGGCTGGGTGTCGGCTAAGGTAACGCTGCTGGCCGCGAGGCCCATGCGGTGTTACCGGTGCCTTGATACCGGACACATTGCGACGTCGTGCCAGTGCCCGGTGGACCGCAGTCGGAATTGTTTCCGCTGTGGGAAACTGGGGCACAAGGCAGCCGAGTGCCAGGAGAAACAACCCAACTGCTTCTTCTGCGAGGCACTCGGCAAGGAGAGCGGGCACGTCCTTGGAAGCGGCGGCTGTCCAACAGCTAAAAAGCCGCCTCCCACCACGAAGCGCCGCAGGAGAGGAGCTCCCTCTGACAAGGCTCGGCCGCGTGAGCCTGGAGCCGGTGGTGCCGGGGTTAGTCAGCCCCAGCCCGCCATGGAGGTGGAGCAATAGGCCCGTGGGCTGTCGATCGGGGGATCACAGCCCGCACGAAGGGCCCCGAGAAGAAAGCTCCCTAGATGCCCGGGGAGCTCTCGGTGAAGAAAGCGGCGGCAGAACACCAGCCGCCGCAATGGAGATGTGCCGGACGCGGCAAGCGCCGTGAGGACGCGGAGTTTAACAACAGAGTGCCCGTATCCCACGGCTGGAAGGAGGGCATGGGGGGGTTTTAGTGGGTACACCTTCCTTGTAGGGAGTCCCACATACCCCCGCCCCTTTCCCCGAAGGGGTGGGGGATACGTAACGTATTTCCCCCCCTCAACAAAAAAAAAAAAAAAGGCCATATCGTAGGACTGAGGATACGTAACCGTGATAGGCTGTAATTGAGATTTGGATACTAACTGTCCATGCTAACCTGCGCAAGACAAAAACAAACTTATTTAATTTAGAACAAACTTTGTCTATAATATGTGCATGCCAGTTACAGTGTTTGTCAATTTGCACGCCTAAAAACAAGTTTTCCTCGACTTCTTCTATTATTTCATTATTATGTATTAATTTTAATTCAATGGGTTTTTTATTGTAAGTTGTAAATTGTATATACCTAGTTTTATTAACATTGATTTTAAGGTTATTCGATGTCAGCCATTCAATTATATGTCTAAGCGTTGAGTTAATGTCATTTTCGATTTTATTCACGTCTGATTTCTTATATGTAAATATTATAGATATGTCATCTGCAAATAATGTAAATTTATAATTATTCATGATTATTGGATTATCAATTAATGAAGTAGTCAGATTTACCAGAAATTTGCATAACCTTGACTCAGGTCGGTCTATCTTTGTCTCGCACTTATAATATTATGTACTTAAACCACGCCTTACTTTTGGCAGAGGAGCAGCAGCTAGAGAGTAATAAAACTCGTAAACCGTAATATTATGTAATGGACATATTAAGCAAAATAAAACTACATCTCTTTTCAAACTGGAGTGTAGTGCTCTATACCAGTAGCCCTAGGCATGGCCACCAGTAGAAATGCGAAAGTATAGAAAAACTGTGGAGATAAACTTAAGGTGCCGTTCCGATCTTTTTTCGTTCCGAAAAATTCAATTAAAATGCCACTTTATGACAGACTATAGTCCTAAAAATTCAAATAATACCCGACTTTATGAGTTTATGATATAATATTTTACTATAGTCTTTCATAAAGTGGCATTTTAATTGAAGTTTTGTCGGTCGCGATTAGCTGCGATAAAGATCGGAATAGCACCTTAAGTTTATTTCCATTCTCCACAGTTTGTGTCTATACTTTCGCATTTCTACTGGTGGCCGCGCTAGGGCTACTGGATAGCACGTAGCTCAAACCAAAACTTCTGTCTTTACTTTCTTATTCAAACAGATTTTTGTATCAAGTTATATCCATAATGAAGTTACCGCATCATAAACCTATAAACGCGTAACTGGCGGAACATACAATTTCCTTTGCCATACATTTTGAATCCCAAATCTCGTACGCAAAAATGTCGCATCCACAACTGATTGACAACTGACAAGTCATGATGAACGAGTTTAATCTCATCGATGAATCGCGCGGATATTCACAGCTTTGTCTGTACTCCGTATGCGTTTCGTTTATTACAAACTGAATCAAAAAAAATGTTTTACTAAACCTTATTTTGGCAGCCACAAGTTGATTAATCATACCATAATTTGAAAAGAGATACATTTATCGATATTATGTAGATTATAGCCAGTCACATCAGTAATATTTTTAAGTTATTTTAATGTTTAACATATTGGTGCCCCCGGATTAAGGGCTCCCACAGATAACTGCAAATAATTCACATCGCATCGCAAATATATGCGACAAATTCTTAATAAAAATGACGTTCGATGCGATACGATGCGAATTCGCAGTTTTGTGTGGGAGTCCTAAATGTGACTCGTGTAATGTCAATGTTTGGAATTGAGTCGAACACCAACTTATCAAAATATTCTTTATTGCTTATAGTAAGGGAGCCCTAGAACAAATTTTTTGTGATTACTAACAAGCTAATTTTTTGTGAGTAGCTACATTTTTATAAGACGAACAACTTTTTTATTTTCGAAAAATCTCGAAAGTGGTAGCTAACAGAGATAGAAAGGATTTCATACTTTGACTTGATGGTCCTAAAATATGGATTATTTTATTTGTAGGACAAGGTTGCTCTTAAATTATATAACTAACCTACCAATATACACAAAATTTGCTAGTTAGGGTTCCGTTTTAGAGTACAGTAATCGACCAAGTTTTGTTGATTACAGAATAAGACAAACATTAATACATAAAATTGCAATTATTTATATGAGTTCGCAGTGATGTAGTTCATACATACTATACATATAATGAGTTCACATCGAGTATACAAAATACGATCATCAGCTGTTACTTCATTGTCAATCGCGGTTTGTATTTACCATTTAACCAATTGGCTAAGCGTCATCTAGCTGTAATGTTGAACGTTACGGTCAACAACTCGGTTAAACGACGTATAGCCGTGTGATTGAATGGCGATGTTCATTCAAAGGGCTAGCTGTTTGATTAAATGGCTTTTTAACCAGTCGACTGCGACATAATATAGACAACTATGAAATATGACAAGTTTTTGAATCAATGATCGCTACGGCAAAATTCAGCAATTTGAGAATAGAACTCTAGTATCTGTCAACGACATCCTCCATGGACTTGAAGTGGGCGCCCTGTTTGTCGTACATCTTCATGAATTCCTTCGTCTCCTCCGGGAACTCTCTCTCGATGCCTGCCATGAACATGTGCGCGTTGTGCATGTGCTTCTTGCTGCAGAATTTGCAGTTGTTCCACACTGATTCTCTTATGTGACCTGTGAAGATTAAGGGCCTGTTTCACTACTTCCTGATAAGTGCCAGATAGGCACAACTTATCTAACAGATACTCTATAACCTATCTTTTAGATAAGTCGTAGATAGGCTATCCAGCACTTACTGACAGTGGTGAATAAGGCCCTAACTGCTGCACACAGAGTGGAACATTAATTATTTAAATGTAATGAATTCAAAATTTTTACATAAGCCCCATCATTATCTGTCAAACTCTTTGTTAAATTGAAGGTTATTCATAATTAAATGTCTCAGAATACGACGGTAAGTGCGGCAGTCGGTACAATAAATTATTATCATTGGGAATTTGATTAAAATATTTCCATAATTTTCTCACGTCATTCTCTCCATATTAAGAAGTCTCATGAGGTCTCATCAATTTTATGAAGAATTTGACGGATAATGTATGGGGCTTTAGCCTAATGTCAAAATTTTGAATTATTTACATTTAAGGATCATTTAAGTAATTATTAATATTCCACTGAGTGCGGCAGTCAGAGACTGAGAATTTAATGAAGAGTTCGACAGATAAAATATGTTATTATTATATGCGGCTTATGCCAAAATCTTCATTTGATTTCAATTAGGTAATTAATAATCGTCTCTAATTTAAAGGTAGTTACATAAAAATAATATTATAACAAATTAACAATTATAGGCATTATTTTTGGTTGAGAAGAATACCACAACTATTGAGGAATGTAGCATAGAAACGGACAGATTCGCAATTCTCGTATGAGAGAATTTTGAAAATTCATTTTTTATTGAAAAACCAAAAAATAATTGCATAATTATTACATACTAGCTGACCCGATGAGCTGACCCGACAGACGTCCTATCTTAACGATGATTATTTAATTCGAATTGGTATAATAAAGAAAAAAATAGATTAAAATTAGTATCTCCATGCCGAATTTCATCAAAGTAGATTCCTGATCCCTTCAACTGTGGCGGCCATATTTTATTAAATTTACATAAATATACGTTATTTAACATCAATCAATAAGAAAAACACACTTCTCCATACATTTTTTCCACCCCACAAGCTTCACAAAAATCAAAACTTTTCGGTACGCGCGCGAATTCAAGACAAGGGTCAACTTTGAAACTTCCAGTAATCGTCGTAAGTGTGTTTTAGACCCATTAGAAGTGACTATAGCCCGTCTTTGTCATTTTAAGTACACTTTGTGCAAGTTAGAGCGGTAAAGATATAGTTTACGATAAACTGTGGTTAAAATAAAATGCGAAGGTGATAATCGAGCTCCAGGAGAGGGGTCAACAGATGGGCGAATTTTGACATCGAGCTCCTGAAGCGCGGTCAACAGTTGAAGGGTTAAATAGTTTTGGTGGCGAAAGTCATAAAAGTTTATTGTGCGGGAACCGTACATTTTCCGAGACAAAAAGTATCCCTTGTACTTTCTCGAGACTCAAAGTATCTCCATACTAAATTTCATCAAAATAATTTAGGCGAAAATCATAAAAGTTTATTGTGCGGGAACCGTACATTTTCTGGGACAAAAAGTATCCTTTATCCTTTCCCGAGACTCAAAGTATCTCCATAACAAATTTTATCAAAATAGACTGAATAGTTTAGGCGAAAATCCTAAAAGTATATTGTGCGGAACCGTACATTTTCCGGGACAAAAGGTATCCATTGTCCTTTCCCGAGACTCAAAGTATCTCCATACCAAATTTCATCAAAATAGACTGAATAGTTTAGGCGAAAATCATAAAAGTTTATTGTGCGGGAACCGTACATTTTCCGGGACAAAAAGTATCCCTTGTCCTTTCTCGAGACTCAAGTATCTCCATACCAAAAATCATCAAAATCGATTGAATAGTTTACACGCGCAAACCATCAAAGTATATTGTGCAGTAACCGTACATTTTTCCAGGATTAATTAATGTATCCTAAGTTGGACTTCGGGACTCAAAGTATGTCTATGCCAAATTTCAGCAAAATCGGTATGAAGGGGCGAAAAGTAGTTCACTGCACCCTTTCAGTTCTAGAAGGAGCTACGCAGTCAAGCGAGAGAGGATAGGCGGAAAATAAAATACGTAGTTAGCGCAAAGCGGGCAAGGAGCAAAATCAGCGATAGTTCCGCGTCAAAGCATCGATGAGACTACTGCAGCGCGAGCGCGGCGGCCGGCCGCCCGGCCGAACCGGTTTCGCGCGCGCGCTACGGAATGTTACAGTTAGTGTGCGAATTTCTGTACACCGCAACATACATTGCGGGTAATTGCCGACTTGCCTAATTTGTTCGCTGCCCATAATTATTTATTTAACTTAGAATTCTACTTTACACATCTTATTCTAGTTTATGTAAGTAGTTATTTTATGTATAATACTAGTTGTAAATAATCTCTAATTTTGTTGTAACTAAGTTTAAATTTAATAGTAGTTTAGGCATAATACAAAGTAAATGACTAGATGTTATCAGTCGTTATATTAATAAAGTACAGTTGTATAAACAAGTGTAATTATAAAATCAACTTTTGTAAATATGTAAAAACTATTTTTGTAAATATAACTTCTGTAAATATAAAATATGTAAAATGTAAAAACTAATTATGTAAATAAAATTTAGATAAATTTTGTAAAAACCTATTTCTAAAAATTATTACAAACTATAAATTTGGACAAAATAAAATAAATTTTGCTACAATAAAATACAACAAGTGACTGAGGTCACTACAGGTACTTGCTACAGAAATATTCGTATTACCTCCTCTACGGTAGCGAAACAGCGAAGCCATATAATATGATATACTAGCTGTCCCGGCAAACGTTGTTTTGCCATTTAAAGTATTTCTACTTCATCAGTAATTGATACAAAATCTAACCCCCCCCCCCCCTTTTGTCCCCTAAGAGGGGTGGGGTGAAAACTGATGTTAAGTTGGAAAATACAATTAATAATATGACGTAAGTCCATTAAAGAAAAAATTTGATACAAAATCTGACCCCCCTTTGGGTCCCCTTAGAGGGGTGGGGGGGAAAGTTTATACACCAGATGTTGAGTTGGAAGAAGGCAAATATATCTGCATAAACCGTATGCAAATCGGATCAGTAGTTTTCGTGTTAAAGCAAAAGCTTGATACAAAATCTAACCCCCTCTTTCGTCCCCTTAGAGGGGTGGGGGGGAAAATTTTTATACACCAGATGTTAAGTTGGAAGAAAGACAAATATATTTGCGAAAACCGCATTCAAATCGGATCCGTAGTTTTCGTGTGATAGTGGAACAAACATACAGACAGAAAGACAGACAAAAAACTAACCACAGTTTTGGCTTCTATAGCGATGTAGTAACACCCCCTGCTTATTATTTTTTCAATATCTTTAATGTACAGAATTCACATTTCTACAGTTTTATTATATTATGTATAGATTTATAGTTAAAGAAATTAATTAATTATAATAGCAATCAAAAATAACAGTCATTCAAAACGTATTTTAAAAAGTTCTAAAAATATTACTTTCTTAGTCATAACTTTTAAAGCTTTTTTGAAATTAGGATTATAATATTTCGCAACGTGCAGCAGAAATCGTAATATTTTAATTTCGCCGTAACATTTAAACCAAACGTCCAATTTTAATCATTCAAAGACCAAATATTATCTACATTAACTGTACTTAGTGATGAAATAATTTATTTTGATAAGGGTCAATAGCATTATTTAAATAAACGCGTTTAAATATAGTCCAAAAAAAATTCAAGATTTTTTTATAAAAAAATGGTTATTGTGCCTCACTCAACATAGATAGGTATAGTGTGTCGCGGACTTTTTTGTAGATATTTAAAAGATCTATAATTACTTAGAACATTTTATGCCTCTATCTTTTATAGTTTAGGCAGCGTACGCAAAATAAGTAACTTTTCTGGTTGATTTTTTACACCTTGCGTCCGAAAATCCCAAATATCTTACGGAACCTTATATTTTTCCAAAATAAAAATTAGCCTATGTTCAGCAGAAATAATGCAGGATTCCAATGGTGAAAGAATTTTTCAAATCGGTCCAGTAGTTTCGGAGCCTATTCGACTCAAACAAACAAATCTTTCCTCTTTATAATAGTAGTGTAGATGTAGACAACATGACTGGTGAGACATTACCGATACTTATGGAGAGTACGCTGTACTCGATTCTCATTATAATTATGTAATAAAATTAGGTTCTTAATTTTTTTCCAAATTTCCGAAAAATATATGAATCATGGACACTAAGTAAATTACGCGGCTAGGCAAGTAGGCATACTATGCGGCCGGTGCAGAGGCGTGCGCTACCAAAGAAACACCACACAACTACCCCTCCCGCTCGCGGTGTCCATGCGTTGGGTAAATAATTATTTAATTTTAGGCTACATTTACTCAGTGATCAATAATTATTGATGTTGTTTTTTTATATTATTTTTTTCCAACTAATATAATAGCCAAATATCACGTCCTCGAGTATTGAGCCATATACCAGCCATATACCAGCCACGCAGTATAGTTACTGATAATATTATGTAGAATTTGTTGAAGTTAGGATCGGAGTTAGGCCGCGTAGATTCAGAAGCTTGGCTCTACTTTAGATCTGATGTCTTTTTCACAGGGAAAACCTTGAATGTGGTCGTCGAGGCAACATATTTTTACATGAAATGTTTTTGGTGGGATCAAATAATTCCTATTCCTTATTATAGTCTTCAGACTTAGCCTAAACCTCAACTATTTCTGTACTCAATCTTCATGCTTTTGAAGTCGGTACCAGCGCTTACTTTAGCGTAAGTTCTATGTCAAGGATCTCAGAACTTTTCCGGGCTGGTAGCGACTTCAAAAGTACGAAGATTGAGTAGGTACAGAAATAGTTGAGGTTTAGGCTGTCTGAAGACGGCACTATAACAAGGAATAGGAATTATTTGATTCTATTTAGGGTTCCGTACCCAAAGGGTAAAAACGGGACCCTATTACTAAGACTTCGTTGTCTGTCCGTCTGTCCGTCTGTCTGTCTGTCTCCAGGCTGTAACTCAAGAACGGTAATAGCTAGAGATTTGATATTTTCACAGATTATGTATATCAGTTGCCGCTATAACAACAAATACTAAAAATAAAATAAAATGAATATTTAAGGGGGGCTCCCATACAACAAACGTGATTTTTTTGGGCCTTTTTTGCTGTCCCCTGGCTGTAACTCAAGAACGGTAATAGCTAAAGGTTTGATATTTTCACAGATTATGTATATCCGTTGCCGCTATAACAACAAATACTAAAAATAAAATATAATGAATATTTAAGGGGGGCTCCCATACAACAAACGTGATTTTTTTTTGGCCTTTTTTGCTCTATATCAAAAATGGCAACAGGTAAGTACTTGAATTTTTCAAAAAATCCTTAGTTATATGTGTACTTTAATATTTAATAATAATATTAAAATAAAATAAAAAAATAAGTCGGGCTCCCATACAAAAAACACAATTTATGGCCTAATTTTGATCTATAATGGTACGGAACCCTTCGTGCGCGATTCCGACTCGCACTTGGCCGATTATTAGATTATTTTAAAGAATATTAAGTAATTTAAAATTTTGTTTTTACCTTGGAAGTCGGTTTAAATTTTTTGTTAACCCTAGATAGCTAACTTTCTGGGAGACTCTGTTTAAGTTAACCATCCGTCGAAACGACGGGCTAAGTCTGCATATACCGAAAACTATGGCACTTACCCGTACGAAGAGTGCGCCACTGTAACGACCTCACCGGCAAATGAGTTAAATAGGCGGAACAAAATATTCAGACGCGGCATTAAAAAGATATGGCGATATTAGTTTGCACCGCCCGTCGCTTCGACGGAGGTTAGCTATCTAGGGTAAAAAAATAATAATTTTTTCACCTAAGGGAATCATGGGGAACTTTCAAAATTAATTTTTAATCATGTTCTTACCAATTTTACTGATTTTAAGCTTGGTGCGAATTTATGCAACCTCAAATGTCTAACTTGACTGGGGTACCAATATCAACCCTAGACGGACAATAATACCTATTTCATTAGTTCATTGTCAATCGCGGTTTGTATAGAAAAGGACGAAATATGACAAGTTTTTTGACAGGGAGTCAATGACCGCTACAGACAGAATTCCGCGATTTGAGAATAGGCCTCTCATTCTAAAAAATCGGCCAAGTGCGAGTCGGAATCGCGCACGAAGGGTACTATTAAAGAGCAAAATTAGGCCATCAATTGTTTTTTTGTATGGGAGCCCCCCTTGTTTTTTATTTTATTTTAATATTATTAATAAATATTAAAGTACACAATATAACTAAGGATTTTGTGAAAGATTCAAGTACCTACCTGTTGCCATTTTTGATATAGAGCAAAAAAGGCCAAAAAAATCACGTTTGTTGTATGGGAGCCCCCCTTAAATATTCATTTTATTTTATTTTTAGTATTTGTTGTTATAGCGGCAACAGATATACATAATCTGTGAAAATATAAAATCTCTAGCTATTACCGTTCTTGAGTTACAGCCTGGAGACAGACAGACAGACAGACAGACAGACGGACAGACGGACAGACGGACAGACAACGAAGTCTTAGTAATAGGGTCCCGTTTTTACCCTTTGGGTACGGAACCCTAAAAAGTAATTAAATTAAACCTTAATTAAGCCCAATATTGACTTGACACAACTTGAGTCTTGACCAACCAACCTTTACCACTTTAACATAGAATAATATATAAACAGAACATAATATAACATCGTTCTTTTCGGAAGTCGGTTAAGTACTAACTTTTATAATGTGCAGCTATGTCATCGCATGGTCCCTTATCCATGAAACAGTCTAAGTGTATCTTCAGGAGGGTGCGATTTTTTGCTACATCCTCGTAACTAAAGTTTTCATTGATATCGTTATATCCACAAACTAGAACAGCACAGTAGACAAGCGCCGATACATACACAAGAAACTTCGTACCTGGTAACACACAAAAAGTTTAAAACAGAAGAAAGGAGGAAGTAACGAAACATAATATTACTAGATGACGCCCGCAACTCCGTTTCGCCAAAAATCATTTATCGCGCGAGAACCGTACATTTTCCCGGGATAAAAAGTATCCTATGTCCTTTCCCGGGGCTCAAAGTGTATCTATACCAAATGTCAGCAAAATTGGTTCAGCGGTTTGGGCGTGAAGTGGTAACAGACAGACAGACAAATAGACAGAGAGACAGACACACTATCTCATTTGTAATATTAGTATGCACGTAGAAATATAAGATGTATGATCTAAGTAAAATAAATATATAATTAGTTGGTTTACTAGAAGGTTTAATTTTTGTAGATCAAAATAAAGAATGAAAATACATAAATATAGTACCTACTAATTAAGTACAGAACGATAGTACAGGCTTCTCAAAACAAGGCATTTTATTTACGGAATAGAACTATCCAGAATATTCTCACTGGAATAAAAATCTGGGCTTGACTTACCACTCATTTTGAACTCTCTGTTGTTTACTATGTTTGACTAAATAAAACTCATTTATATATACGTCTAAATATACATTAATTATTGTGTTTAAATTGTTACCAAAATAAAAAGTGGCATTAATTATTAAATTAATTTATGATATTCAAAGTACAAGTCGCTTTGGAAAAATTCTCAGATATAGATTTTTTTTTTATTTCTTTTTTGAGATTTCATTGAGATTACATTGAGATTTCTCAGATATAGATCATATAGAAATATCTATACATACAGGGTGCAATTAAACCTTCCTGCCAAATTTTTTCCAGGGCTTAGGTATCATTAGGAGAGTCCATTTAACAAAAAAAAATTGGGTGTTATTTTTTTTTTCAATGACATATTTTATCCCATTTAAAATCGTTGCAGAACGGTCACCCGCGGCGGCGCGGCGGTGACGGGGGTAACGCGGGGCGAGGCGCGCGCGCGGGGGCACGTCACGCGCGGGCGACGCGTAGTGTCCATTACTTGTAGTGTTTTTTAGGATAACTTTCGGAAGCTATTCCTCAACATTTTAGTACTGAGTGATTATAAAAGAAAAATACGTGTATTTTTATTTTTTACAAGGATCAATATATCAAAATTTGGCAGGAAGGTTTAATTGCACCCTGTATAATAAAACTGTAGAAATGTGAATTCTGTACATTAAAGATATTCAAAAAATAATAAGCAGGGGGTGTTACTACATTCGCTGTAGAAGCCGAAACTGTGGTTAGTTTTTTGTCTGTCTGTCTGTCTGTCTGTATGTTTGTTCCAGCATCACACGAAAACTACTGATCCGATTTGAATGCGGTTTTCGCAGATATATTGGTCTTCTTCCAACTTAACATCTGGTGTATAAAAATATTTCCCCCCACCAACAAACAAACAAACTTTTTTCTTTAATACAAAAACTACTGATCCGATTTGCAAACAGTTTTCGCAGATATATTTGTCTTGTTTAAACTCAATATCTGGTATATAAAATTTTACCCCCCACCCCTCTAATGGCCGGTTTCTGAGGGTTTTTAAACGCAGTTTATCTTTTCACTAGCGTTGTTGATTGGTTAATTTTTTGACGCCAGCCAATCAAAAGCGATAGTGAATCGATAAACTTCGTTTAAAAAACCTCAGAAACCGGCCATAAGAGGACCAAAGAGGGGGTAAGATTTTGTATCAAACTTTTTTTCTTTAATGGACTTACTTCATATTATTTACTGTATTTTCCAACTCAACATTTGGTGTAGAGGAGGGAAGAAGGGGGAAGATTTTGGATCAACTGATGAAGTAGAAATACTTAATATGGCAAAATAACGTTTGTCGGGACAGCTAGTCTCAGAATAAATGGAACAAAATACAATTTAAATTATAAAATAAATAAAGTACTATACTTATTATGATATTTAATAGTCTCGAAAGTCAAAAATGTCCTATTATACATTTTCGACCAACAAAGACATCATATTGTTATCATCTGATTCAATAAAGATGAGAAAATTGATAACAATTATTAAAGCAAATATTATAATATGTTAATCCAATTAATTGGGTTATTATAACCATAGTCTAAATTACAAACATGGTTTGTCTAAAATCTAAATTACATACCGAATCTATGCATGGTATTAGATAACTTTAAAGAGCCAAACAATCGTGCGCAAAAAAAACTTTTGACTCGTATGAATTTTATTTGTAATTATGCCATTACTAATAACGATCAACCAAATCCTCCATGGATTTAAAGTATCAACTTTTTGTCATACATCTTCTTAAACTCTACGGTTTCTTCTGGAAATTCCTTCTCGATGGCGGAATTCTGGCGTGTGCGCTGTGCCTGTGATGAAGACTGCCAGTTCTCGCATTTGTTACATACTACGTTCCTTATATGATCTGTAGATGGTAATTGGTTGTATTAGGCACTAGATGTTGCCCACATTTAGAGGATTCGATCGGTAATCCCGGGATCCCGGGATCCCGGGATTCGGGATCCCGGGATCCCGGTCATATTTTTGTCCCGAAAATTTCGGGATTGTAATTTAATAAATCCCGGGATTTTCGGGACTGATAAATAATTTAATTGAGTAAATAAAATGTGCATGAAACAAAACGCACTTACTTTTTTGACGTTATGTTGGCCATCTTGTTTAATACACTTAATTTCATTTGTTTTTGCTAACGACCGGTATCGTTTTATGTGTAAAATTGTGCAAGAACCCCGCTTTACGTCATTTAAGTACTAATATTTGTGTTCATTGGTGAAAACTGAAAATCAATAAAATTTTAAAAAAATCGGCCACATGCGTGTCAGACTCGCGCACGAAGGATTCTAAACCGTTGCATTGTAAGTTAAGAAGTAGTAAAAAAATTTGTTTTTTGCTATGTGTCGCCCATAATTAATAATTTTATTTTAATTTAATTTTATAAATTATTAAATTACAAAAATAAGTAATTAAGGATTTTGTGAATATTTCAAATTCGTGTATTTTGTTGCCATTAATGGCAAAAAATCACATTTGTTGTCTGAGAGCTCCCTCAAATTTTAATTTTATGTTGATTTTAGTACTTTTGTTATAGTGGCAACTAAAATACATAATGATTATGTATTTTAGTTCTTTATTTTTGATTATGTCATAATCTGTGTACCTAAACAGAAGTCTAGCTATAGCAGTTCTTGAGATACAGCCTGGAGACAGATGGACAGATACCGAAGTTTACTGTTTAGTATTAGGGTCCCGTTTTTACCATTTGGGTACAAAACCCTAAAAACAACGATGTATTAATGAGTCTTAGTCATTATAGATCCAAAATAACGAGTATTAGTTGTCATTTTCTATTACCCATAATATAATCCCGGGACTGTCCCGGGATCCCGGGATTGATTGTAAATAATCCCGAAATCCCGGGATTAGAAAAAACGCCCGGGATCGAATCGTCTACCCACATTATCCTTAAGCAGCTATTACTCATTATAATATGACGCCCGTAACCCTGTAATTTAATTCGTTTATCACTCGAGAAGCGTACATTTTTCGGGATAAAAAGTATCCTATAAGAGTCCCGGTACTCAAGGTATTTACGTACCAAACAGCAAAATTGGTTCAACGGTTTGGGCGTGAAGAGGTAACAGACAGACACACTTTCGCATTTATAATATTAGAATGGATTTGCTTATAGCACGAAAACCGTACGTTTTCTAACTAAAAACTATCGTACGTCCTCAAAGTATATTATACCTTTGATCAAAATCGGTTCAGCGGTTTAAGCTTTTAAGAGGATACACCGAGGGCTAGAGAAATGAAAAAAAGTACTTGTACTATCTATTGCTGTCTCCTTTACCTCAAGCCTCCTCCCGCAGAGCGCGATAGAGACAACTGCAGAAAATCAACGATTCGTTGTCCCCTGATTCTCCAAAAGATTTTTCATTTAAAAATTAAAGCAAGGCTTGAGATGTGTTCCTAAGTATGTTTTTTTTATATAATCTAGCCAAATTTGTTTTCTCGGTGTTTGAACCATAAACCTATAATGCATAGACGAACAAAGAGTGCGAGAGAGAAGAAAATCCTTTATGGAATTATAACAAGATGAAAAGAGAGAGGCAGTTTAATGTGAACTGTAACCACTTTTATTTGACAGGTCGTCACAAGTCGACACGCGTTTTTGTGCCCTTTCAGTATTTGAAATTTATTGTTTAAATCGTTTGTTATTTTTAACAAATACTATTATATATAGCAATGATAACTTGTTCTGTGAGTGATTGCAGTGTAAATCATAGGAATAATCCTGAAAAATATACATTTCACAGGTAATTAATCTTCATGTCCTAATTGCTACGATGTGTTTATTTTTGCTATATTCTGTCTTTAGTTCTGTATTTCAAATAAAATAATATCAATCCTCCCTTTTACTTTCATATTTTGCGTAACTAAAGGTACTATTGTTCTTAAATTACACAATTTTTGAAGAAAAATTTTTCATAAAAATTTTTTACATATACGCTAGTGCTTGAATCAAATTTATCGATATACTTATCGGCATTTAACAATAACATAAAACCAATCTAAAAATGTAATAGGTGTGTAAGAGTATTATGATATGTATTTAATTTAAGAATAAATAAAATACTAAGTGTGTTGTTTACTTTCAACATTATATTTGCATTTCTAATAATGTGAGGGCTGATTTGTCAGATAGCTTTTACCTGAGTAATAAATAAGTAACTTTATAATGTGTATATTATTTACCCTTATAAGAACCTCATATCATAACATATCCGACGATTGAAAAATCACCCCAAACGACAATGTGTGTCTTAGATACTTTTCAATCGTCACCTTTTTTTCTGCCAAATAAAATATATTTCTATTTCAAATTAGGTACTAATTTGAAATAGAAAATCTGCCAAAGTTGTATATTATTTATTTCTCATAGAAACTCAGGTAAACTAACTCGAACGCACAGTGTATTTTTTGTCCAAAAAATTGGCCATGCCATTTTTATTACTTAATTTTATAGGATTTGTGATTATAAATAATAATAATAAATAAATAAATAAATAATAAATATCTTTATTTCACAGTAAACTTACACGCTAATCTTACACAAAACTCTGGTCTCCACACTAGGATTCCCTGTGTCGTGGAGACCAGTCTCTTCCATCATGAACAAACATATTAGCAATATACAAATATTTGTATTAACCAGCTAAGGACATATTACTATACGTACTAAGTCTTTTTAACAAAATAATTTAAGTATTTATAAGTAAACAAACAATATTTTGAAAAGTGAACATCATGATTAACATGATAATTAATATTTAGGAACAATATACGATTATTTATTTTAACCAGCTAAGGACATATTAGTACTATACGTACTAAGTCTTTTTAACAAAATAATGTAAGTATTTACAAGTAAACAGACAATATTTTGAAAAGTGAACATCATGATTAACATGAAATTTAATATTAGGAACAATATTCGATTATTTATTTTAACCAGCTAAGGACATATATTTCATGTTCCAAGTATTTTTAACAAAGTAATGTATTTATAAGTAATCAACAAGAATCTTATAATATATTACAGTAAACAAACAGTATTTTTAGAAATAGGCGATTATCTATTGTATACAATATACATGTAATAGCATTATTAGATCATTACCAGAGCCACAGAAGCCAGTTACAGTACATATAAGTTAGTGATAACTGATAAGTTACTTACACCTAAGATCTATCTTGTGTGTGTGTATGTGTGATACTGCACATAGGTGTGTAGTAATTATTTGTAGTGTGTAAAGGCATCCTAGCCCTACGACAACGATAGCGTCTTGGGTTCAGTGGCAGTGACTGCTAGGATGCTTGTGTGTGTGTGTTTGTGTGAGTGTAATTTGTAGTGTGGCTGGGCATCCTAGCCCTACGACGATGAAAGCGTCTTGGGTTCAGTGGCATTGACTGCTAGGATGCTTGTGTATGTGTGTGTAATCATGTACATACTGTGTAGATATTTATAGTGTAGCAAGGCATCCTAGCCCTACGACGACTATAGTGTCTTGGGTTCAGTGGCAGTGACTGCTAGGATGCTTGTTTGTGTAAGTGTATGTGTGTGTGTATGTGTTGTGTGTTTTTCGCACTTATTCCCCTTAACCCTACGATGTCGGAATCTTGGGTTCAGTGGCAAGGTACTGCTATGGTGCAATTGGTGTACGAGTTAATAATGTTTTCAGTGTCATAATAGTCTTTACTCAATAACCAGTCGTGAACAGCTTTTTTACAAGAGTACTTTGTCTTATAAACTATATTTAAGGATTTGTTTATTTTACAGTATAGTGAAGGTCCCATATATGCAAAGGATTTATTACCAAACCTTAGTTTACATCTCTTTATGTTCCATTTGAGTGTCCTTCGAACTCGCTCATGCTCTTCTATCTGATCGATTGACGTTTTGTGGAACTTTAAGATAACCGACAGAATATATAGTTGACGCAATGAAATGCAGGACGAGAGTACCTGACTGCCCAATTCCTATAGAAGAATGCAAATTAGTACTTGAAAAAAAATTCTATGATTTCCAGAAAAAAACATAGAAACAGTTATAGCTCAAAAGTTTGATATTCTTTTAAGAATTTATTAATTGGTCTAAATAGTGTCTTAAAAGCCCTACGATAGCGAAAAACATCCAGGCTTTATTTGTTCAACATAACTATTTATGACTGACTTTATAAATTTATGTTTTAATTTTTTTAACGTCATGTCTTTTCATATTTGGATTTGAAACTAAGACTGAAATATTCTTTTTATTGATACTTATAACCCAAAAAAAATGGGATCCAAATGAGGCCAATGAGATCCAAATTTTATATAATTTTGGATAGGGTTGTCACCGCATAGTTCACATAGTTTAATAATATTTGAAGTAGGTTTTTATATGCTCAAAAAAAAACAAAGTTCAAATGAGTAAAAAATGTTGGTACAGAAATATTGACAACCCTAAAACCATAGTTACCAAGAAAACTTTAGAAGCCTTTAACTTCGGTGCCCTTTATTATTTGGATCTAAATTTTTTTACACGAATTCTTGTACATTTAAGTAGCAATTCTGTAAAATCCAAATAATTAGAAATACGTTCATAATAAATTAAAGAAAAAAAAAAAATATATCTTAAGTAAATCTTTAAACACTTAAGAAATATGTAAATCAGGTTAAATTGTGTGTTTTTTTATTATTGTCGATCAGAATAATCAAGAAGACAATTAAGTAAATATTTAAAAAGTTATGGCAGTTTTTAATTTTATTGAAAAAAAATTAAAAGTGTTTTTTTATTGTTCATAACAAGAAATTAACACATGTAAATACTAATAAATTACTTACATAACATTTCTGTTCAAGATTTCCAAAAAAAAAGGCATGGCCAATTTTTTGGACAAAAAATACACTGTGGAACGGACTATACTATCGATAGTAAAAGATACATCACTAGCACACGCACACATTGACAGATCGAAAATCGTCACGCATTTTCGGGTTGTCAGGTGGTCTTTACGTCAGTATATTATAAGTCTATGGTTTGAACACAGCGGAAAATCTGGCAATTTTTTGGGTTTTTGAACGTTCATATCTTTTTTAATAATCAAATTATGAAAAAAAAGAAAATATAGGGACATGCTACAAGTGGCCATAGATATTCAGGAAAAAAAATTATAACAGACGGACAGACATCGAAATCTTAGTAATAGGGATTAGGGTCCCGTTTTTACCCTTTTCGCACGGAACCCTAAAAACTATAAGTCGTATGATTTATCTGTAATAAAGAGTTTATTTTAGATGTTAGATGCTATTAAGCTATGTCTTTTAGCTGTATGTATATTATATCAGAGAGGATGAACCATCCTCCGTTCCGCTCCGCCGGCGTAGGACGGGAGTGCTATGCGAACCTCCATTATCTGCCGTCCCACGGGGCTGCGGGTCAGGATGGGAACCTGTCCAGCTTAGCTAGTACCGGCGCCGAGGGGAACGCTTTAGTTTGCCTAAGCATTCCCTAACTTGGTGGAAGTCCTGTCCCTTGAGACCGGCTGGTCGTGGAGGGAGTCCTTTGTTAGACAGATCCAGGATATCCTTCCGTATACGGCTGAAGGCAAACCGCAGGTGGTTTTAGTGGGTAAACCGAAGTCGGGAGTCCCACATACCCCTGGGGTGCTTCAGCACATCCCCAACCCGGGGCACCCATAAAGGGTTTCCCCTGCGCATAAAAAAAGGTATGTATATTGTTTAAGCTGTACCCGATAGACGCTGTTCCTACCTAGCTAGGAACTATGAATATCTTGATGGTGTAAAGTATCCTTAATTATGATTCCTCCTATAATCAGTCGGTAAAAATTATATCATAATCAGTCCAGTCAGGACATAACTATGAAAATCGGCAATCGGCATCTAAGTCATTATAAAACCATACAACACACCAAAATCGGTTTAGCTGCTAATTGCTAAAGCTTGTTGTTTTACCAGTAAAATCTCTAGAACTACTGCAGTTCTAGAGATTTTACTGGTAAAATAACAAAATCCCGATCATAGTACCTAATTCAGCCAGACAAACAGACAGACAGTCAGACTTCGCTTTGAATAAATTAACATACATTGATACTACACCAATGATAGACAGTAGACACCAAAAATTGATGATAAGACAAAAAAACCTCCTAAATTAATTTTAAAAAACTCTCATAGCCACAGTCATAGTCTAAAACATACACTACTGTGTAAAAATGTCAGTAGAAATATTTGGTTGCATTAAAAATAAATCACTAAAACATAATATTATTTTATGTCTTTATGGTTTTATAATTAATCATTTTGGAATTTAGTACCAAGTAAACTGTGAGTAAGCAATGATAATAATTATTATTTTTATGCATGTAAATTTTAATATAAACAAAAACCGGCCAAGAGCGTGTCGGGCGCGCAATATAAGGTTCCGTAGTATCGCTAGTTTTTGATATTTTTTAATGGTCAATGAATGTACTATCAGAGAAGTTGATTCCTAGGCAGATGGTGGTTTAGTAATTTGGTCGCGTTAAGTTAAACCTATACGTAATACGACCGATCACAGCTAACATTGAACTGACATAAGCCGACTAAACGACGTAGGTCTATCAACTGCATAGGATTCAATTTCCTCGATGGTACATTAATAACGTGTTACTAGTACTAACAACTTCATCTCAGTTACGTTTAAAGGAATTTGAACGAAAAGTTCCTTTATACTTACTTCTCCGAGTACATTTTTTAGTTGATCGACTATTAAGTACCTACTCAAAATAATATAGCTTTAAGGCCCACTTGCGCAGATCTGAGTTAAAGTTAACACTGAGTTAAACATCATGTCTTAACTTTCACTCACTTTAAAGAGTGATAGAAATGACAATATGATGTTTTTTTTTCTTTATTTAAAATTACACAATAAAAAAAATTAGATAACATAATATCATCGAGACACCACGAAGGTTTATTTAGATGATATTACAAGTTAGCACCAAATAATTTATAAGTAATTTAAACAACAGTTAAGAGGTAATGTAATATGTATAACATTGTAAATAAGAAAGTGATGGTTACCTACTTATAGTTTGTTTACAGAGTATAAATACAATTTGAAATTAATTATCTAGTTTAGGTACTGCAGGAGCTAAGATATTATATTATCATTATCAATACTATGTTTTTTAGCAAAGTGATTTCTCTTATTGAGCCTTGATATTGCTTGATTTTAAAGAATCACGCAGCGCGGGAGGTAAGTCATTGATAAGTCGAGACTCGAGGCACTAGGTACTGCGTGGTTCGCTTGCCATATACATTATTCGCACCGATCGTAAACAACCGATTCTGAGAAATAGCTCGGGTATGTACGGGATGATCTATTTTTGTCTTTAGAGATTCATTAAAAAAGTTGTCTTTAAAAAGCAAAATATTGAACTTGTTGGTATACTGGGATTATTTTAATTTTAATTAGTTTAACTCAGAGTTAACTTAAACTCAAATCTGCGCAAGTGGGCCTAAATGAAGTATTCTTAGCCGTGATAGTTTTCCATTTAAATTCAGTATAAGTACATATTTTCTACTCCCGCGAATTTTTTCACATTTCCAGAAGCAACCGTTTAGCTGGTAGAGGGGGGGGGGACACTGGACTCTAACGATTTTTTTGTATGGTATGTACGGGTGATCTATTTTTCTCTTTAGAGATTCATTAAAAAAGTTGTCTTTAAGAAGCAAATATTGAACTTGTTGGTATACTGGGATTTTTTTAATTTTAATTAGTTTAACTCAGAGTTAACTTAAACTCAAATCTGCGCAAGTGGGCCTAAATGAAGTATTCTTAGCCGTGATAGTTTTCCATTTAAATTCAGTATAAACTATAAGTACATATTTTCTACTCCCGCGAATTTTTTCACATTTCCAGAAGCAACCGTTTAGCTGGTAGAGGGGGGGGGGGGACACTGGACTCTAACGATTTTTTTCACTTTACAACTTCATATTTCACAAAGGGATTCGTAAATCGGAAAATGATCTTTGAATACTCGTAATATTTTTAAAAGACCTATCCAACGACATCCCAAACGGTGGGGTGGACGCGAAATAAAAAATTCATCCCCGCTTGACATGTAGGGGAGACTACCTTAAAATTTTAAAAAAACTGTACATATATTACAATATATACAATATTACAATACAATACAAGTTTCTGTTAAGTTCATATTCGTACACAAAATATTTTTTTGTTCAAGACGTACTTTGCCAATAAATATATGGAGCAAAAATTACAAAAAAATATTTTTTAATATTAGAAAGACAGTGAGTTTATTTATTTTGATTCATCGCATCAAATAAGTTGATAGCAATGTGGCATAGACAGACTACACACTACACATAGGCTACATTTTACTGTAGGTACGGGAAAACGTGCGATTCCGCTGGAAATGCCATCTAAAAACTTTCTTCCACCTCCTCGCTGGAAAATTGGGGAAACAGGGCCTTTAGACAAGTAACAATTAAGAATTTCAACAGCGAAAAAAGTAAAGAAAAATGTCCGTTGATTAAAACCTATCAAAACGTTTGGTGTCATGGAGTATCATGTATTAAATCAAATTCAATACTATTTTATTTCTAACCATAATATCAAATTGTCAAATGTAACTAAACTAAAGGCCACTTCCAGACTTCTTACCAAAATAGAAATGAATCGATAGAAGTCAACTATTAAAAGTGACCCGGTCATTCACCTGCGAGATACCGCGCTGCAGCTAAAATATTCATACGAAAAACCACTTGTTTATTGATTTGCATAGCGGAATGGGAAATTGCCATGTAATGTTTAGGCTTTCCACCTGACTATGGAAAAAGGAGGGTCGTATTTTTAGGGTTCCGTACCCAAAGGGTGAAAACGGGACCATATTACTAAGACTTCGTTGTCTGTCCGCAGTCTGAACTCAAGAACGGTAATTGCTAGAGAGTTACATTTTAACAAATTTTGGCCTAATTTTTCTCTATAATGGTACGGAACCCATCGTACCTGAGTCCGACTCGCACTTGGCCGATTATTTATGTTTTGGCACGATCTAGAGCTAAAACGAAATCATTAGAGTTAGGGAAGCAACTTTAGATTCATCTATCATAGCGACCCGCTCCGGCTTCGCAAAGGTATAAAATATGTCACTCACTGAAAAAAACGGCTGGAGCGATTTAGATAAAATTTGGCATGAAGATAGCTGACATCCTAGATTACACATTGGCTACATTTTACTTCGGAAAAATGCCTTATTTCTATGGGAAAATCTCGTAGCACCAGGCAAAAAAAAAACACTGACTAATTTAGTGATAAGTTGAACTATCCGGACTTACCCTGTGTCCGAACTTACCCTGATTAACTATTAGTGATCAGTGTGCTGGTACTATTGATGCTATGATGATGATGATGCTACTTACTGTAAACTTAACACAAATATTTACTAACTCACTAACAGTAAGTATTTAAAAATATACGTGTAGCACTAGGTGACTGCCGCGGTAAAGCTATTGCCACAGTGTAAATTTACACTGTGCTATTGCATAACATTTTATCAACTAATGCAGTTATAATTTGCAATTTTGCATACATCTAGTCGCATCCACACAAACACCGTGTCGAAGTCTGCCGAACCGAAATGACGTTAAAAGATGCACGGCAACGCCACACCGCTATAGTCGGAGTGGGGGGTGTTAGGTTTATTTTCGTTACGGAATTTCTTCTTTCGGTCGCCACTCTCAAAGCCTGCGATAAAAAGGTATCAATTGATAAAGTCTTAAAGCTCTATAACAGTTAAAATAACATTGAATAAAGTGGCAAAATTGACTCGAAATGACAATAATATTTCACGGACACAATTTAATGAAAGGAAGACTAAGGTGGAAGAAATATTAGCGAAATTACTCTTCCGGAGCACGTCAAACACAGGAATTAACATTCCGCGAAATATTTCCGTGCAAATGCAACCAAACGATAAACGGTTTAATTTAACACGCCTTTTAAATAAGCTTGGGCTGTATGTAGATAACGGAATCTTTGAGCACGATTTTTACCTATCTCCAGTTGTCTAACGGCCGTTCCCAATATTTGATCTATCTCTTACTTGAGATAGGAATAGCTCACATTAGACATTAGCTCCATATATTTTATGTCAATTCTATGTCAGCTGCGATCGGTTGTATGTCAAACTAGAGATAGATTGAATATAGGGAACGGCCATTAGTAATTAAAAACTTTGCATATGGTACGTGCTAAAAGTTAATGACAATTTATAATCATATATTTTTTTAAAGCGTGATTTTTTTAACCTATTTTTATTTTAAAGGTACTGTTGGGTTTTTATGGTCCCAATGGCTAGAACGGGACTTGACTAAGATTTCTCTGTCCCTTTGTTTGTGTATCACTAGGTTATAGGATCTGCATAATGAAATCTCACAGATTGGAGTCTCTACTAGTCTAGTTTTAGAAAGAATTAAAATGTTATTTTCATCTTTGTTTAAAAAACATTTTCATGAAACCACAGATAATAAAGGCATATCTTATAAAACGCCATAGATTATCTCCTCACGTTTTACAGTGGCTTCACTCCACGAAGTCTTTAAGACGCAAGGGGCGTAGCCAATACATTATTTTTACTGCCGTCCGTACATTGGACAAGCTATTCGTCCCTCGAGGACTATGAGAAATATTACTGAAGATGACTATGGACTTTATAATTTGTTCATAAGTGATTATTTTACATAAAATAATAAATAAATATTATGTATATTGTATAGATATAATAATATGGACCTGGGAGAGGATAAAAAGTGAGTATAACATCTTTTGTGCCTAAATATATCTCTGCTGTCAATAAAAAATGTATATGAACTAGCGACCCGCCCTGGCGTCGCACGGGTATAAAATATACAGATACTGAAAAAATGATTAAAATCGATAGCATTTGATCCTTCACGTGGTCACTAATATATATTCTGTGACGTGGTCTACTTCTTATCTGTGCCAAATAACATAAAAATTGCTCCAGTGTTCGCGAGATAAGCCTATTATTATTAGCGTGATGAAATATAGCCTATAGCCTTCCTCGATAAATGGGCTATCTAAATCTAACACTGAAAGAATGATCAAAATCCGTTGCGTAGTTTTAAAGATTAAAGGGAACAAAGGGACATGAGGGAAAAGCGACTTTGTTTTATAATAATATTATTATGTATAGATATTGGATAGATATGATTTCAATAAGGTCTTATAGACAAAATAATATAATTTGATCCCCAGTATCCAATGGACCACTAGGTATACATGTAAGTAATGGAAAGGAGCCATGTTATAATTATTTGGATTATTATTTTATTATCTGCACTGTCTTATTATTATTTTGCTAAATTCCACGCAAGATAAGGTGGTGGTAAGGAGTCGAGGTGCATGAACCTCATTAGGGTATCAAAAATCTTGAAAAACATCCAGAGCACTATACGGGCTATCTTATTATTTTGATTTCGATTCATAATAATTACAATATCATAATATTGTTATTACCTAGCGTTAGTCATTTGCCACTTGTCTAGTGACACAGTATATTTTAATACTGTACGTAAAAGACTATCGTTGTGGACCTTCATTATCCCTCGAAAAATTGTCGGTGATAAAATATTGTTACAATAAGAGGTTAAGAGTGTTTTATATTATAGGACTTTCCAGTGCTAGTTATATTCAACGTATGATCTTATAGAGGCAGGATAAGTCCCTATGATCTTTATATTCTGTGGACGCTTCACATCACGTCAGTCCAGCCTCGTGGTAAGTTCTCGCAAAACCTTTGTTACAAGCACAATGATGGTGCCACAAAAAGATTTCCCATCTCGTATTTGTATATGTAATTCTGCTGACAAATAGTAAGTATAAGGCTACGGGCTGACCAATCATATTATCACTTTATTAGTTGGAGATGCCAATGGGGCTACAAACTCATATTTTCATAACTTGTGATAATTTAAGTAATTACACGTAACGTCAAACTCGGGCATTTAAAAAAAACACTCTTCAAACACTATAGTGACTGCAGGGACATGATTTTTAATTGTCCGTATGGTTGCCCAAGCACATACGGCATTCTCGGCCTACATCGGATTAGTCCAGTTTCCAGAAGACTAAATAGTGGGTTTCCTCACTATGTTTTTCTTTGCCGTGCGAGTAAATCTAAAAATGTCTTATTGGTACACGCCTCCATCCGAGATCGAACCTGCACCCTCTTAAGTGCAAACCAAAGGAAAAACCTAGTGGGTAAAGGTCTAGCATAGTGGCCACGGACGCTCTGTAGCGTCGCATACATTACACATAATAACTCTCACACCGGTTTCGGTGACCGTGACTGGCTTCATTGAAACCAGGCCAGTAAAGGAGTAATTTTTTATAGTGCCGAAATGTGTGTGCAGTACAGAAGAGCACTATCTATTCCTTTACTCTCATAACCCAGTGGGACGGAAGACCGACACGACTGGCGAGAGATCTGGGCCTATAGCCGAAACTTTTTCGTTTTCGCTTCGTTATAGAATCGCCGATCAAAATGTATGGAATTGACATAAGACGAGTTGAACGTCAACGTCATATTAACGAACGCTTATGTGAATTCCATACATTTTCATCGGCGATTCTATAACGAAGCGAAAACGAAAACATTTTGGCTCACCCCCCAGGCGCAGGACCGACTTTTTACATGCCCATCCGACGCATGGATCATCTTACTTGTCAGACAATCAGGTGATCAGCCTGCATTGTCCTAACCAAACTTGGAAATAACATGTTTCCAACACGGGAATCAAACCCACGACCTGCGAGTCAAGAGCCACGCTCTAAACCATTGGACCACGGAGGCGTTACACACAGCACAAGTTGTAACCTTAAAATTCAACAGCATTTAATGCAATTCATTAGAAATAGGTCAAAATATTGTATCAACTAATGTAAAATAATTGCATTTTCTGTATAATTTATCCGACCAATTAACGGCGGTTACACACATCAAAGGCCGGGTCCATGGCCGTGCGGAGTGTGGGGTAAGCTAAGCTAATTTATTCGAAACCGCTGATTCAAGCACGCAGCCAATTCCCTAGTGGGGCTTTTATCTATTGTGGGGTTTTTGCATTAGCACTGTAATATAGGAACCAGCAGTAAAGTTATAACGGCGAATCGAGGCAGAAAACTTCATATAAAATGTTAAAATTTGCTTGTAGTTCTGTTCCTCGTTATTTTGATTATTCTTATGGGTTTCTTTATGGGCTTGAGCCACCACACATTAACAGTGGTAACTAAAAACTAAAACCCTTTGATATGATCTCAGGGAGCGCTAGAAATATGTTAAAACTGTCTTAAAGGGCCCATTCACGGCAGTCCGCCGTGCGACTGCAAATGGGCATAGCTCACCCATTGGTTCACTGCACCGTTGCCGACCGGAAACACCGAGTGTGAACAAGTGAGTGAGCTATGTCCATATTTTGCAGTCCTGCACGGCGGATGGTGCCGGTGGTAAAAGGGCCCATTCACGGCAGGTGAATGGGCCCTTTTAGAGCCCGCAACGTAATTACTGTCACCAAAAAGTTAAAGAACTAAAATTCCAAATCCAAATACATAATATTATTTGGATAATATTAAATAACCCTTCGGAGGGTAAGATTTCTATACAATTCTATGAAATTCCTTCCGCAGTTTGAAACGTGAAGCTAGAGAGACGAAATTCAAAGAAATTCGTAGAAATTATAATATAAAGTGTCACTGCAACACATAGTTTTATTTGCCAACGCTTCATAAATAATGCTTCGTTCAAACCTACAACCAAGACATCGTAGCATCCCAACGGATGGTCCGATTTTGATCGACTAGTTCCTAATATAATAATAATAGCTCCCACACCGGTTTCGGTGACGGTGGCCGATTTCATTGAAACCAGGCCAGCTACGCAGGAGTAATTTTATAGTGCCCAAGTGTGTGCGCAGTACACAAGAGCACTCTCTATTCCTTTACTCTCCTAACCCAGTGGGACGGCAGACCGACACGACCGGCGAGAGATCAGGCGCAGGACCGACTTTTTA
Source organism: Plebejus argus (assembly GCA_905404155.3). NCBI lineage: Eukaryota > Metazoa > Arthropoda > Insecta > Lepidoptera > Lycaenidae > Plebejus > Plebejus argus. The sequence continues at coordinate 6,416,285 of FR989937.1, read as the reverse complement.
CATGGTGCCCGTCCGACGCATGGATCATCTTGTCAGACAATCAGGTGATCAGCCTGCATTGTCCTAACCAAACTTGGAAATAACATGTTTCCAACGCGGGAATCGAACCAGCGACCCCCGAGTCAAGAGCCGCGCTCTATACCACTAGTCTAGTGGTCTAAAATCACGGAGGTTCCTAATAGTTGAAACTTGAAGCCTACATAGTCGATAGTGTTCTTAGTAAAAATTCATCATCATCAGCCCGCTCAGCACTGGATAATTTGGGTTTATCTATTTTACGAAAGGTTGTAAGCAACTTCCAGTGATTTGATTGCAATATTTTGCGTTCCCATCTCAGGTTCCCATTCTTGACACGTGTTAGAGTTTTGTATAGTTTTTTTTTTATATTTCTACCTAATCGTATTTTTGGAAGAAATCTCAGTTTCTAAGTAACAGCAATTATGCCAGTTGAAGAATCTCATCGTAACCGATCAGTGTAAAATTCATCCGAGCGATAAGTTCAGTTTAGTCCGATACACTGCTTCTTAGACTTCGTTATAACAGCTTCTTATTTTAATAATTATTGTGTTTGTAGGGAGTTTGGTGTATAAAATAAATAATATTTTTTAGTAATTTTATCTTTATGTGCATAACATTAGATACTTTATGGTGGGCCGTGGCTTAGAATATAACAGATCGTTAGTAATCCAAAACTTTTTGTTTTACTGTAGCTTTACTTTTGATGTTTGATGCAGATTTCTCAGACAATAATATTATCTATATTTAGTCGCAAATACGCACTAATTTAGCGCAAATCCGTTTTATCTAAATATCTAAGTAAACAACTAATCTATTAACCTAATCCCTGTTTAGTCGATTATAATAATATTATTACTGTCTAATGTTACCGGCTGAAATCCGATATTAAACGCTTCTATGAATTCTTTGTTCCGTAGTTGTTAAAATCACATCTGATATTACAGTAAGTAGGTTTCTTCTTTCTACATTCCGCTTTTAAACTCCAAGGAATTGGGATCTCAACTGTCGGAAAATATTAACTTTATTGAACTTACTACGTTTTTTCTTAATTTTTAATAAAATTTTAGGGGTACACATTTTTTGTAAGACAGTTTAGCTAGCAGCAATACAATATCATATCTAAATATATACTAGGAACCTGCTAACTAAATTTTAATTTGTAGGTGTTATAGCTTAGTTTTATTCAGTAAGTTGTATTTCGCTTTTGTTTGTAGAAATTCATTGCAATAATAAAAGTCTATTATACTAATGAAACTTAAGGAAGTCTTAAGTTTTCTTAAGACTTTTTTAAGTTCTCCTCTCTTTTAGTGCATAGAGAAGATTAACATAAAACTTGTTTGCATAATCCAATATTAACTGAAACTGAGATTCGAAATTTCGGATCATGCCGCGCCATGCGCTCCGACTAAAATTGATTTCCATCTGAAACTGACGCACGTAGTTACCTGCTCACTTATGCGAATTATATTACTTTAGATGAAGGTTGAGACAATCTAATCTAGAAATTTCCTGAGCGATTTCTCAGGGAAATAAGCTAGACGCTATACGTCGAGTGGTAATTTTCAATTTGCAATATGGCGGATTATTGTACATTAACATTGTTAAGTTTTAGCATGTTTAGAACCTTGTAATTTAGGACAGTAGAAGAGTAATATAATTAGAGAAATTAGACAAAAAACTAAACATTTACGTAACGCTATGAGGTCCTTAAAGTTCTGTAAAAATGTTAAAGGCCAGAAACCCAACTTGCATCATGTAAAAGTCTAGTGTTGAGTGGCTGCAGCTATGAGCAAAAACCAAATAATCTGCCTACACGTTCCTGGGTAAATTTCATAAAAAATAATATATAATTATCACACATATTTATAGACTTCAATCACACATATTTGCAATAACATTTTTTTTTGTACAAAGCGACAGCCAGGTATTATGTAGACGAACGAAGACTACAGTAATCAGTTTTACTGAAATATGAAAAGGGTTTTTGCACTTAGAACTGTTGCAGAAATTTAAAAAAGTGGTACATGAATCCAAAAGTCAAAGGAGACCTCCATCACAGTGACAGACGTTTGTTAAGATAAATGGCTTATATTATAAAAGATAGAAATTGCTTCTGACTGATAAAAATCCTATTTTAGCCGCTACTTAAGATTTATAAAAGAGGGTTAAATTTTAAGAATATACTTCCTATAAACATTTTTCAATACGCTAACTCGCTTACTAATAAAGATGTTCACACAAAGAATCAATACAAAATATTTTGTAATACGTTGGAAAAGGTGTTTGATAAACTAGAATAATCGGCCAAGTGCGAGTCGGAATCGCGCACGAAGGGTTCCGTACCATTATAGAGCAAAATTAGGCCATAAATTGGTTTTTTTGTATGGGAGCCCCCCTTATTTTTTAATTTTATTTTAATATTATTATTAAATATGAAAGTACACATATAACTAAGGATTTTGTGAAAAATTCAAGTACCTACCTGTTGCCATTTTTGATATAGAGCAAAAAAGGCCAAAAAAATCACGTTTGTTGTATGGGAGCCCCCCTTAAATATTCATTCTATTTTATTTTTAGTATTTGTTGTTATAGCGGCAACAGATATACATAATCTGTGAAAGTATCAAATCTCTAGCTATTACCGTTCTTGAGTTACAGCCATGAGACAGACAGACAGACAGACGGACAGACGGACAGACAACGAAGTCTTAGTAATAGGGTCCCGTTTTTACCCTTTGGGTACGGAACCCTAAAAAACAAAGTATAGTGTACACATTATTTAACTACTTTTGTTAGTAAGGGTAAACGAAGAATCGAAAATTACTTTAGTTAGACCAAAATTCGACTGTATAAATTATCCGTACAAAGGCCATGCGAGAGACTTTATTCAAAGATAAACTAGAAAACATCTCGTTAAACCAGCCATGTAAGCCCTGGTCTGTGTCGGGGTTTGTAGCTGGGTTTAGGGATATTGTGGAGTTATAGCTGCTTATTTACCCATAAAGCAAACTACTGTGCTATAAACGAGTTAGGAGTCGTGTTATTTTATGTTTTTATTAAAGCAAATGCCTGCATTAAGACGACGCCTTGATAATGTGGCTGTAGCGATGTCGATTTTTCTCAGCAATGACTAAAGCTAAGAAATTAAAGTTCATTGTCAGTATTCATCATGTCTTTGTCTTTGAATTGCCCATAGCATAACACGATTGGTCAACTTTCATAACACAAAATAATTAATTAAAAATACCTCTGTAAAAAAAGGGATTCTAATTTTGCAGTTTTTGGAGAGTGATTTAAGCTTCCAAATTTTGTACATAGATTGGTTCCAGCATACACTTTAATTTGTGCATTTGAAATATGTCATACCCAACACGATTTTTTACTTTAACGCGGCGTCACCTAAATCACCTTAAAGGTGAAACCGCACTAAGCGTAACTACATAATATGTAATTATACTGTAATGAAACGTAGTGATGTCACACGACACGGCCAAATATTATTTGGTCCTATTATTCATAATATTATGAAGTTATTGTATGAGACATAAATTTAAAAAATAATAACTTTCTAGTGCATTCTAGTTTACTACCGACATACTGGTTTATTTATGGATTTGGTTACGATCCATCGCAAATAAACCAGAAAATGGGTAAGTATTCGTTATTCAGTATGCTAGATAGTGCAATGACGCTGGTATTCTTTCTCAGTTAATGTAAAGTAAAAAACTATTTCTACTCGTATTTAAAAGTGCTTTGCCCACCAAAATATAATGAATTTAAAAATTTTTAGGTCACATATAATACATTCCTATTTTAAGCCTGGCCGCACATTGTACGACAGTTCTGATCAGAAACAGTTGAACGTCCGCGCTGTCTCTTACATTTTGTACTGAGCCGAGTGAGCTAGAACTCGCCCGAAGGATATTTCGGATAATGTGCGGGGTGGCGGTCTTCTGATCAGAATTCGGACAATGTGCGGCCGGGCTTAAAGTGTAAAGCGCTCGTTCAAAATTTAATTACACGGTTAACTACGGAAAGAACAAAAAAAACATTAGCGTACGAGTCTCTTCATTTTGTTCCAATTAATAGCGACTGAAAATGATACGATAACAAGGGTTTTCCAATACCATTTCAAATAGCGTATTCCCTCTTAAAAGGCCGGCAACGCACCTGCAGCTCTTCTGATGTTACGAGTGTCCATGGGCGACGGTAGTTGCTTGCCTTGCATTGCTTATTTCATTAAAAAAAATTGTTTTGTTGCATTTCCTAGAGAAGACGCGAATAGAGATTCGTCTAGGACACTAACATTTCTTGGAGGCTATCCAAGAAATGTTACTACCTCACCGTTGTTTTTTTATTCAATTTACCAAAAATATGCAATAATGCAAACTACCATACCATAATATTATGAAAAAAAAAAAAACAACGGGCTGCACTCTGCTTGCAAAAGTGAAAAATGCAACAGCAAAAGCAACCTAGCAAGTACACATTTTTAACTCATCCCAAAAATGAACAACCCCGCTAAACATCTTTGCACCTTAAAACCTCTAGAAAGTGATGTTAACCTAATTCTATATTTATACGTTCTATACAGCATGACTGGTGAGTCAATACCGATATTTAAGGAGAGTATTCAGTACTCGATTCTCATTATAAATATGTAATAAAAATTAGGTTCTTAATTTTTTCCGAATTTCCCAAAAATGTATGAATCATGGATACTAAGTAAATTACGCGGCTAGGCAAGTAGGCATACTATGCGGCTGGTGCAGAGGCGTGCGCTACCAAAGAAACACCACACAACTACCCCTCCCGCTCGCGGTGTCCATGCGTTGGGTAAATAATTATTTAACTTTAAGCTACATTTACTCAGTGATCAATTGATATTATTTTTTTATATTATTTTTTTCCAACTAATATAATAGCCAAATATCACGTCCTCAAGTATTGAACATGTCTCACCAGTCACGCAGTATAAAACGTTCGAAAATTAAAATCGGATCGTGACGACTGACGAGCGAAAAACTTTTATGATTCATAAGGGATAAGTCGGGATGGGGCGAGATGGGGCGATGTACGAGTTGAGATTACTATTGGGGTCAACCACTCCAATATCATCAAATTAGGAACCTGCCCGGGGATTGCAATACGTTCGAATGGCATCGCACTTCGCCCATTTTGCCCCATTTCCGTCCTGCTGCGGGATGCGGTATTAAAAATGTATTACGCCATATTGGAAGTTCTATTTCATCTAATCCGAGCTGTGAATCGCGTGCTATTTTATAATTTGTACTTGAATCAGTTTTTGGAAAGATTTTGAAGAAATGCGGAAATAGTTGTTGTGAATTTAACTTCTTGCCGGGTTAGGTTAGGTTGGACGAAGACTTTTGGAAAAAAAATTTACTCAGAAATAAAACAATTTACATTTTATTTATTAAAATTAATAAATATAATTGTTCCGAGGAAAATCCGGAGTCTAATATTTTGTGTATAATGTAGAATATAATACATATTATTACTGGCAAAAACTATTTTTAACTATTTTTACATGGGTACAGTATTTAATAAAACTTACCTGTTTTCTACTAAATGTATTTTTATAGAAATGATACAAATACATTTTTATACTTTTTATTCGCCAATACATTTATGAACATAGATTTCTTTGTCAAACAAACCTTTTAATTTGCTATAATGGATTAATAATTTCGTTTGAAATAGAAATACAACTCAAGAAAATAGCAATCAAAGCCGTTGTTTCGATCCCTACGATACACACTTTTAGCTTGATTAGTTCCGAAGTTGAAAATAAATACAATAACTGTATCTTAAAAAGATAAAACCGACTTCAAAACTGTACGTATGAAAACTTCCTATCTCCAAAACTACTGAACCGATTTTGATGAAACTTGCACTATTCCCTAAGTTGAACAATACCTAGTGCAATAAAAAAAGAATCACTCAAATCCGTTCCGGAGATATGCGCGAACAAACATAAAAACATACATACATACATACATACATACATACATACATACATACAAACATACATACATACATACATACATGCACTTTTGAAATTTGGCACATTTGTTCAGAAGCTGTTATAGATTAACATATGCAAAAACTGGGCAGTTCTGGAAATATTACATACATACGCGTCGAATTGATAACCTCCTTTTTTGAAGTCGGTTAATAAAAGAACAACTATGTAATCATTGAGGAGCGTTTATTTTGAGGACTTAAAAGCGTACATTCAACGAGGTCTTAATGAATTGAAAACATTACTTTAATTAAGAATTTTGTTTGTATGGCAGAATTAATTAAAAGTGCTAATACATGGTGTAATAAAAATAAGTAATAATTATTCTTATGGGTGTGAATGAGTCCCTTTTATATGTGGACTTTGCTATGAAAGTTTATAAATTAAAGAAATAATATAAATTATTCTCTTTCAGGCCATATACATACATACATACATACCTATACCTAAATTATTATTATTACGATAAGGTTGACTCCCTTAATTTTTTCTGTAAATAATATTATGTTCATTTTTGGTGAGTTTGAAAAAATATAAAGTTTTTCAACTTCATTAAAATACTTTTACTTTGAATCTGTTAAAAATATGATCACTTTCCCAATTTTTCAACTTTCGGTTATATCAGCTTACAGAATTAAGGCAGTTAAGAATAATGTAATAATATCCTTATTAATTTTATCACGGCTTTGGGTTTCTCGGCTGAGACGTGCTCAAGTGGCGGTGGTTTGGGCGAGCGATAATTACGACCAATCAATACATCGAGTGGCTTTTAATAATTGCGATTGTGTAGGACCGCTGCATCGATTGTACAGATAGTACTTTACGGTAGATTGTACAGTGAGTACTTTTGTGTAAAATAGTAGTTTGGACTTTGGCATAGTAATGCTATGTACATACGTATTTTCATTTTTCACACAAATAAAAGCACTGCGGAAAAGCGGGGATGTACTACGACCGACCATGGATCGTTTGTATTTAAAGATCTACTGATTAGTAATAATTAACATTATTTATTTGTAATACAGTTTATTGCTTACTGCTAAGGGTTGATTCAGATTTCAGACCGCAACGCGACGCGTACAGATGCATTTCTGAATTTATATGGATTTGACAGATTCGCAAGACGTCTCACGCAATTGAAATCTGTCAAATTCATACAAATTTATGCCGCGTTGCGCCTCGCCTCGCCTCGTCGCGTTGCGGTCTGAATTGACCCTAATTTGGCAACCCTTTGAACGCTTTTCGAATCGGATTCAGATCGGACGTAGAACGAAACTGTTAAAATGAATGATAAATTATATTATTAGCAACTTCCGTCGCCCATGGACCGTTTTAGGGTTCTGTAATCAACAAAACTTGGTTGACTACTGTACCCTAAAACGGAACCCTAACCAGCTGATTTTTTGTATATTGGTAGGTTAATAGTTATATTATTTAAGAGTAACCTTGTCCTACAAATAAAACAATCCATATTTTAGGACCATCAAGTCAAAGTATGAAATCCTTTCTATCTCTGTTAGCTACCACTTTCGAGATTTTTCGAAAATAAAAATGTTGTTCGTCTTATCAAAATGTAGCTACTCACAAAAAATTAGCTTGTTAGTAATCACAAAAAAACTTGTTCTAGGGCACCCTTACGATAAGCATTTGCGGCCGCGGCATTAGTGATAAAAAGATAATTCTAAAAACTTAGCATTTACCTCCCCAATATTTTCTCTAAGTATATTTTAAAATTAAATGTTTTAAGAGTATCCTCTTTTATACAGTAAGGACATTCAGTGATTTTACATGCTACATTTGTTTTGGTTCCAATAATTTGAAAAACCATTGATGTAATTTAAATCTTATAGGTATATAAAATTCTCGTGTTAGACAGCGTACTCCTCCGAAACGGCTTTACTGATTTTAACCAAATTTTATATGTACTTATGGCACTAGGTACTTGTTTATATTGATAAGTGCATTTGTTGAATAAATAATAGGAAATTATTACAACTCGAGATTGTGCGACGGGATAGCGATGGACGTTGCCATGGTGCCAGGTGCCGTACTTATTTAGTCACTTCAATAAAATAATATGTGTGAAATACTTTATATGGCAAAACAATGTTTGCCGGGACAGCTAGTTATAATATATTATAATAATTATAATATGTAGATGTAGCACATTAATCGGCACTCTCGATACCGAAGAATTAAAATTGAATTTGATGTAACCGTTTCAACGCCCGAGCCTTTAGGGTGTCCGATGGACTGAATTCATAATAAATTAAAAAGGATATCGGATATTGGTTTTCTGATTGAGACATTTAATACACGTGTCCCATGAATATAGAAGTAATGGATTTTTGAAAGTAATAGAAAAAGGATGAAATCGAATTAGAGAAGCGTTGGCGCGTACCAAAATATTTTTTTTAATACCAAAATGCTAAAACCCTGCTTTGACGCTTATTATAAATAGGCTTTAACATGAATTTTAATGTGTGTAATGTACTTTTCTTGTATTTTTTTTGTAATTATCCTTAAATTTATTGTAATAAGTATACCTAAGTCTTGGTTTTAAACTATCAGTAATTTACACGACTTTCTTCTTTTTCTTTTAAAGATTTACACAATAGATACACACTACACAGCGTATATTATATCATGTGTGTGTGACTTTTGTGTGATATTTTTAACATTATTTTACAACGTCAGACAAAATATTATATTATAATATAGGCAGATATTTGCTGTATAAATAGCAATATCTAAAATCATTTAAGGCGGTCCCTAAAAGCTAAAATATTACTCAATACCAGACCCTACACGATAGAATTAAAATTTAAAATATGGTACAATAAAAATTAAACTTGCTCAAACTACCGTTCAATAATTGCACAATGTTCAATATTGACCCTATACCGCCAATAATATTGCACAATTCGTAATATTTTGGGCAGTAAAATTGATCGTCTAGGGACCGCCTGGTGAGACCGCACTACGCGACACGACACGACGAGACACTTCACGTTCATTAGAAGTTAGAACTGACATTTTACAAACGCAAATCTGACGTTTTGTAAACGTCAGTTCTATGGACCATGAAGTGTCGCGTTGTGTCGTGTCGCTTTGCGGTTCTGCCTTTACAGTGCCAATTATTGAAATAGGAGTAGAACTAAAATATTACCACAATTTCAACTTTGCCTATTGACTCCTAAAGTCCCACATTTAGCTTTAATCACATTAATTACAGGGATTACCCCAAATAGTCTTGATAATTGGGCTTTTGTTGTAGACGTAACGATCTTTGAACGTTTTACTTCGGAACTCCTCAATTATCAGTTAGTTAGAACATTAATAACTGAGTAGATACAATTACCATCTGCTATTCTGTATTGATTGTAGTTTTGTTAATTTATAAATTATACTTAACCTAAGTTACTGTGTTTATTAGTAAAATATACACCTACCTAATTGACTTGACTGAATGTTATTTTTTTATTTTATAACTGTTTTTTAAAATAAGTACGAACAAGAAATATTGATATTACTTCTAAATGGGGAATATAATATTTAAATAAAAGTCAGAGCAGAGAGCGCTACTGACACTGACCACATACAGTAAATAATCCGACCAAAATCAGAAATGTAGCACACGTCAAATTAGAATTCAGAATATTGTCAGCTAAACGTTACCAACGTCGAACACGTTTTATTCACTGTCTATGCTGGTGCTGCAATCTAGCGTCAAAACGTTGCAGTAATAAAAGATATCCTAATAATTTTATTTCGATGTCAGTACCTTAGAAAGTTCAAGTGACATTATTAAAAGGAATATCACCGTGGAGTGAGGTGGCTCAAAGCCACGGATTGTACCATAATACAAACTTTGTATATTCTCGAAAAGTAATTTAAATATATACAGTACAATTAGGGTTCCCAACCCTCCCGGGTTGCCCGGGAGACTCCGGTAATATTATAATGCTTAACCTCCCGTCCTCCCGGAGAACGATAATTTCTCCGGTTTTTTTCACAATTATATTACCTATTGCATAACATAATATTATATTATTGACTGACTGACAGTGCTTACTAACGACTTCTATACGAAATTGAAAGAGGAAAATGGTTTGCAGTACCCCCCCCTAGAATTCTCCCGGGTTGGTCCTTTCGAGAGTTGGCAACCCTAAGTACAATAGTGGACGGGGCTTACTGCCCCCGTATTTCCAATATCAGCTCGTCTGAATACAGCCTAACTCCAACTATGCTGCATTCATCCAACGAAAAACATACTTTTTTCTTGAGGATTCTGCGCTGCATTCATCCAACGAAAAACATACTTTTTTCTTGAGAAAACTTCGTCGTGTAACTTCTTCTGTCACACGAAAATCGTAAATATTGCAAAATTACCCGTCTTTTCCCGGACTAAGTACTGAAGAGACCCCGAGACGGTCAAACGGCTTGATTCAAACCTTACGTGTTTGATGCAACCGTTTGACCTCGGTTTGAACGGTTTGTCAAACGGCACTGCGCAGTTTGATTTGATACGCGCGGTCGAGTACACGTTTTATGAGTTATGATGCAGACAAGATGCCCTCGAACAAGGATCGCGATTTTCTCATGCTTATTACGTTACTGTCCCGCGTCAGAAGAGAAGAAAAAGACTTTGGTCCAAAGAATGGTACAAACTAAGATATCGTTTTACCAACGAACATCTACAGAAAGTGCTAGAAACTACCACTCCAGATGATCATAAGAATTTTCTTAGAATGAATTATGTTTCTTACAACAACTTATTGCTTAAAGTAGACCCAATAATACGAAAACAGGATACTAATATGAGCCGAGTTTGTTTAAACGCATCGGAACACGATCAAACGGCGCGTCAAACACAACAAAAATATGAAATTTCATCAAACGTGCTTCAAACACGTACTCACGACAAACAGTTCAAACTAGCTTTGTTAACGATCAAAATGGTTTGTGTCAAACCAAAATTTACGTGTTTGAATCTAACCGTTTGACCATCTCGGTTCACGAAAGTAAAAAAAATTAACGAAATTGTTTGTAGCGCTACGCAACGCGTAGCATTTCGTAGCGCTTAGTAACCACAATCTACGTGGCTACGACAAAGCATTCCGATTTTGGTGCAGAAAATATTATATTCAAACCCTTTTTAACCGACTTCAAAAAAAGGAGGTTATCAATTCGACGCGTATGTATGTTATGTTTCCAGAACTGCCCAGTTTTTGCATATGTTAATTCTTTAACAGCTTCTGAACAAATGTGCCAAATTTCAAAAGTGTTTGTATGTATGTATGTATGTATGTTTTTATGTTTGTGCACGCATATCTCCGGAACTACATGTCCGATTTAAGTGATTCTTTTTTTATTGTACCAGGTATTGTTTAGCTTAGGGAATAGTGCAAAATTTCATCAAAATCGGTTCAGTAGTTTTGGAGATAGAGAGTTTTAATTCTCAACTACGTACAATTTTGAAGTCGGTTTTATCTTTTTAAAATACATTTATTATTTCAATTTCTAAAATTGGTTACAGAAAATCTCAAGCTCCTTTTTCAATTTCCGAAACTGGTTTATTTATATTCACAATTCGAATTGTAAACCCATTCCCATTGACATTTACTGAGGGATCGCTAAGTAAAAGCCCTTAAGTTTTAAACGGTTCGGGTTTCACAATTTATGCCCCTGATTTACTCGGGTTTAGGATCAAGGCCGGCCAGTATGCGTTTACTAATTAAGCATAATAGTGTTTGCTTTTAATTTTCATTTGCCATGAATAATAATTGTTGGGATAAAACTAAAGTTCAAACGGCGAATCGAGGCACAAAGCCTCATATAAAATAACAAAATTAAATTTTGTGCCCCATTATTTGAATTATGTATCTCAGTTGTTATTTGTTACTACGCTAGCGATATCCCAAAGACTTTAGATGAAAGAATTATTATGTTAATAAGAATGTACTTAAGGATTCTGTACGATTTTATTTACTTATTTTAGAATAAGACGTATAAACCGTTGAAACCTTAAAAGAAATACTTTGGGTATAATACATATTATACCTAAAGTATTTCTTATTATTTACTATTTTATAATTTTTAGTTTCCTTAAAAAAAGGAAATACGGATGCTGTTATAAACCAATTTAGGAATTTGATTGGTAAAAATAAACGTGATTGATGTGACGAAGCATCATATTTTATCGTTTTTGAAGAAGTTTCTAATAAGCAATTTCGTGCTACTTAGTATGATTTATTATATTTACAAGCGTTTATTATGTTGATATTAAGTTTGTGTGTACTTAACGTGCCTATTTTATTTTTATGTCCCATCTAATCAATTTTTTATATAACAAAGTTTGAACATTATCCTAAATCATAAGAAATATACGACTGGAATATTAGTCAGACCAGAAATATGTCTTTGTACGAGAAAAAATTACGGCATTATAATGTCAAAATGGCACCAAACAACAAGCCCCATTTTTGGTCGCTTTTCCCTGGATACGCAATGCCCAAGTATCTCTGTTTTTTTTTTTTACTTTTCCATCACTTTTGTCTATTTCTCCCACTTAAAGCCCTTACAGACGTCGAACGGCTACTAGGGCTCTACTAGGGCTTGTCAACTGCACGCGTCTACGGCTGCCGTTGCCTGCCGTCGCTTGTCGTCGACGCGTGCCGTTCATCTGTAAGAAGTCTTAACCAATTTTTTTGTCCACAGAGCAACATGTCCATCCTCCCTCTTCCACACGTGGGAGACTCTTCTTCAAGAGGTGGAAGCAGACGTGGTGGGGTACAGCAACGCGGCTACCTCGCTAGAGAGAGCCGTAGCTACCCCACTCATAGAGAAAACCTTCCACATGAAAGTCCAGGCGAGGAAGATATTTGCTCATCGGGAAGGTTGCGAAGTAATCCTGGGAAAAGCTGACGAACAGTTAAATAAGGTAATTATCTGCAGATTGTGACGCTTGCGAGGGTCTCTATAATCTTATATCTTCTTTAAACGAGTGTTGCCCTAACCCTAAACTTATACCCAGCTATAGCTATGATTAGTGATACCACCTAATAAGTAATAGGTGTAGGTTATAGGAAACCCTTACTCTTGTATGTTTCTGGCTGAAATCATCACGTACAATATGATAATATTTTACTTGGTATATGCTGCCACCTATTTCTACCTACCTACTCCTCCTATTTTCTTCTGATTAATTTCGTTGCGGGTCCCAAGACAATCTTAGCATGTCCCTCGGGCTCCCTGAGATCATAACAAAGGGTTTTCGTGGTTGGATACCGCTGTCGATCCTGGCGACACAGGAGATACAGTGGTGGGAATGTGTGGTGGGCCATGCCACCTATTTCATGTACGTTTTAAATTCAAATTCAAATGTCTAAACAAAACGTTCCCTATTTAAAAAAGAATAATTAAATTATTCACAGATAAAAAATATATGCAACTTCTAAAGCTGAAAATATACATTTATTTTACGAACATTGTGTAACGTAAAAGAAACGATTGTAAAATAAAAATTGTAGAGTTTTTACTAAATTAATAGAATCTAAAAAAACCACTGCGAAAAACAGTCGGTGGAAAATTTGAAGTTTATTTTGTTTTTTACGTTTTTAATCTTCATAAAGATAAAATAAACTTAAAATTCGTTAAAATGTGGTCCAGAGAATGAAAAAATATTATTTTACTGATTGTTAATTTTAATAGGCAACGACTCCAAATCATTTCTTTTTTAGGGTTCCGTACCCAAAGGGTAAAAACGGGACCCTATTACTAATACTTCGATGTCTGTTCGTCTGTCTGTCTATCTTCAGGCTGTATCTCAAGAACCGCTATAGCTACACTTCTGAAATTTTCACAGATTGTGTATTTCGGTTGCCGATATAACAATCAAATACTAAAAACAAAATAAAATAAATATTTTAAGGGGACTCCCATACAACGAACGAATGGACGATTTTTCAATCTACGTAAGATTTGAGAATTGTAGTAGAAAAAATGTATTTTTAAAAAGTTGGGATCGTAGTTATCTGTGGCACTGTAATATCACTTCTATGTTTAATCACGTTTTAATGAAACCGACCACCGTCACCGAAGCCGATGTGGGTGAATAGAGTCTGAAAAAGGTCTAAGCTTGCTGTCTTGCGTCTTGCTTATCCTAACTCATATTTTCCTCATAAACGCCACTTTTGCCGGCAACTATTTCAATTTTGTTCCCTAAAGAACAATTTTCTGCTTTCTTTAATATTTTTTCTTTCGCTTATTGAGAAATATTCGCCTTTGTCCCTTTGTGGCGAGCGATACAGCTTGACATATTTTATTCTTTGATGTATATGGATTTTGATCACTAAAATCATTATGTTTACATTCTTACTTGCTTGTACAAAAAAAAAACTGATCGGATTTTGAAAAGTCTTATTTCGTCAATGGGACGAAATTAAAATTATAATTTAATTTCTTTATCGGGATAAAAAGCAATATATATCACTGAATACAAAATTTCATCATGATTATGAGTACTTTCAGCAGTTTTTAATGTCAGCAGAGTGTTAATATATAATCTGGATATTATATTTCTTTAATCTATATGGTAAATTATAAGGTACGTCAAAACATCTAAATGCATTAGAGTATGAAAAATATTGGCAAAAGCTGAAAAAAGTTTAGATTTTCTAATGCAGCGAGAACTCCCCTATCTCCAAAACTACTGAACCGATTTTGATAAAACTTGCACTATTCCCTAAGTTGAACAATACCTAGTACAACAAAAAAAGAATTACTGAAACCGGTACGGTATTTCCAGAGATATGCGAACACAAACATAAAAAGTAAAAACATACATAGTACATACATACTTACAAACATACATACATACATTTTGAAATTTGGCACATTTGTTCAGACGATGATATAGACTAACATATACGAAAATTGGGCAGCTCTGGAAATATTACATACATACGCGTCAAATTGATAACCTCCTTTTTTTGAAGTCGGTTAAAAACAACCCTTCCTGGCAGTCGGGTAGAAATAATTATTACTTAGCTGTAATTAACTGAAGATTTTTTTTATTTACATAAGCACTATTTTTGTGGTAGTAACTGAAACCATAATTTTATTTTAGTTGTCAAATGTATGAGAGAATTCTCTATAGTCTATAGTGTATTCTATGCATTTCGTGTCGGAAGTACATTCAAATGAACTTGCCTATTCTTTATGTTCCCGACACGGGACTTAAGTACCTGGCGCCTTAATAAGGAATGACCCGTCCGAGTAATATCCATTATTTACCGGAAAAGGTGGACCCACGGGGGTGATGTTTGACCTCGGCCATTGATATAAATTCATAGAACCGCCAACTTCAAAAGTTTTTATACTTATAAAAGTTTTTTTTTTAGTTTTATGATACGACTTTATAAATGAAATAGATAGATTTTTGTGTTTTAGACTGGCTATCGACATCTGTGCTATCGACGAACCGCAAGTTGTGGTGACGTTGAAATTGGTACCGACCGCTCAAGAACTGATAGAGCGGTCCGTGTATTGCCATTTGCGAATATGGATTTAGTATGAAAACTGCGGATCCCCGTGCGGCGACCGCATTTTGCAGTCGGTTTCGACTGCAAGATGCGGTCCGTCTATGGCCGGCCTTATAGTTACACAAAGTTTTTATAATATTATACATTATTTAACTAAAATAACATTATAAGGGAAGCTTACATAATAATAATATTATGTAAGTAGTATCTTGTAAGCCCAGAAGGATCTGTAGACTAAGAATATTATTAAATAGTAAGTACTAGAATATACATACAATATAATTATATAATTTACTAACAAAACTTTTAGTAACATTAAGATCTTTCTAGACATTTTCCTAAGAAAAATTTGAACCGACATTCACACGTAAACTGCTGTTCTTCTAAACTGAACAAAACTCTTTTCAAGCTATAGTTACTATGAAAGTGAACCTTATATACCGGGAATAAGGAGTTTGTCAGAGGTAAAAAAAATTGAAAACGGACTTATAACTTGTAAGTTGTAAAATATAACATCGGCGGTAATACTACCGGTAATAGCTCGCGCTTAATATGGCGTCCGCGTAGCAAATAAATGAGAGAAGTATCCAGAACTAAACGAGATGTATGTGGGTATAATTTTATTGCGATTACAGAACATAATTATTAATGTACCTCACCACAAGGAAATAAACGTCAGAGATACAACATAAATGGTGGTAATAAGAATTTACCTGTAAGGTTTTTTCTATCGGAAATTGAAAACAGACTTATGTTTTAAACTTTTATACAAACAAATACAAATATTTAATGACCAAAAAATTTTAACATAGAATAATGCGATAACGGATCCCCACACTAGGCGATGCCTGTCCTGTGGGGACGAAACCCCATAATAGTGGGTAGAGTAGATATCAAATTTTAATTGGAAAAATTTGAAACTTGTTGACGTTTTTGATAATTCTAAAAAAAATACTAAGAATTATATTACAATAAACTCAAACACAGGGCTGGACAAGTTTTGACTGAAATTGGCCGCAGCGACTGCATATAATATGTGTTGATCAACTGCAGAGCTGTTAAGTTACTAGCAAATTGCGGACCTATTTTATTGTATTTGGTTATGCTAATTGAATATTACTCGTAATATTAATCTTTCAGTTTTGTCATAACCTTTCGAAATAAAAAACTCCTCCTCCTTGCTCCTCCTGCAATTTCTTCGCTATGATATTGAATCAAATTATTATCATTTCAGAGTCGTCAAGATTACCGCAACGCGTTCCTCAACTACTGCGCTAACTCCAACCCCGCCAACCTCGCCACGTACTATGACTCTCACAACACCTACGTCCAGCAGCTGACAGCCACCAACGCCATGATAGAGCAATACCACAAGCACACGCTGCCGACTATACTGCAGGTGAGAGAGAGATAATAGATCATTAGTTTTCTAGTAGGATAGACAGCTTTTACTTGGGGTATAAGATAGAAAACCTCTGTGATCTGTCTCAGACACATTAATTTAGTGGCACTGTGCCGCCTTTATGAGTTCTGTTTTCAAAATTCCAATATACTGAACCTATAAAATGAGTAAGTATCCTAAAAAGGAAGATTCAAAGAAGAAGGCTTATGCGTGAAAATGGCTAGTGTGGCTAGGTTAATAGGTTAGTGTTTGTTTGTCTCGGTGGACAGGGCCCAGCACACCCTCGAGGTGTGCGATCGTTGGGCCGTGCAGCGCCATGATCTTATGGCGGTGCTTGGGCGTGACCTCTCGCTCTCGAGCATGGTTCGCTGCATGCTCGAGAGCGATGAGGCCTGGCAGGCGGTGGTCTCTTTCTGCGAACCTTCCTTTCGCACAAAGAGGCCGCGGAGCGGAACCATGGATGGTCCATCCTCCGTTCATGATCCATCCTCCGTTCCGCTCCGCCGGCGTAGAACGGGAGTACGGAGGCGTCGTACGCGAACCTCCAAACTTCCGTCTAATCTGGGGCTCCGGGTCAGGATGCAGGGAACCTGCCCGGCTTAGCTAGTCCCGGCACCGAGGGGAATGCTTCAGTTTGTCTAAGCGTTCCCTTATTTTGGAGGAAGTCCGGTCCCTTTTGAGGTAGACCGGCCGATCGTGGAGGGAGTCCTGTATTAGACAGATACAGGACATCCCTGCATATATGGCAAACTGCAGGTGGCTTTAGTGGGTAAGAGTCCCACATACCCCCGGGGTGCTTTAGCTTAACTGAGGCACATCCCCAACCCGGGGCACACATGATGAGTTTCCCCTGGGCAAAAAAAGTGTTTGTTTGTCTGTAACAAAACAAAAAGATAATACTTAAATGTGTGTATGTGTATGAGTCTACTGTATAGAGTTCACTGTGAAAGTAGCAGCGCTGAAAGACCAACATTTTACTTACTTTTGTATGAACAAAGTCATGACGCTGCTGGAGCGCTTGCTCATACAAATCACAAAAAAATCCTCTTTCACTGCTGCTACCTTCATCTTCATAGTGAGCTCTATATAAAGAACACTTACACGCCCTAAAGTATTCAGTGCTATGCTAACTTCACAGGAAGCTCCTAAGTATTTAGTGCTCTGCTACCTTCAATGTAAGAGACACATACATACCCTATTATCACTTTGTTTTATTACAGCCTATATAAACATTAAGGGTGGATTGCACCAGAAGCGTAGTTAAAGTTAAGGTTAAGGTTATCGTCAAATATGGCGTCCATTATGGACTTTTACTAGGGATTTGACAGTTCATTTGACATTTTGTTATGGTTAATGTTAAAGTTATAGTTAAAGTAATAAGTTGGTGCTACCCACTCTAAGTAATTTACGGATACCAACAAAACAAGCACAAGCATTATTTACGGATACCAAAACCCTGTAATGAATAATTTGTCAATTGTCATCCGTGCACCTGCTCGTAAAACGGAATTATTTACCCAGCTAGTTTTGTACGGGAATTTACATCTTATCCTGACGAATTTCGGGACTCGAAACATAGTTTGGACTTTGGACTCCACTAGAAGTCCACTAGCAGTTATATTGCTTCGAAGTTTGTTTGTAAATGAACCCTATATTATTCAGATAAGGTTCTCTTGTAGGTAAAACAACTCTGAACTGACTTATTCAATTTTAAACTAGCGCAACAAATTCGAGGCTTGTATTTCTTTAATATCTAGTTGTTCTTCGAGAAATTCTAGCTGCTTGTTTATAAATTAATTACTTAGTAAAGAAAAATAGAGTTATTTTTAATCTCGTTTCTGGAATATTGTGGAATCAGACACTTGATCCTTCTTTGTTTTGTATCTTCATAATTAAGTCCTATTTGAAGTAAGTTGGCATAAGCAAACTTTGTTTTTGTTGGGAAAATAATTTAATATGGATTCCCGACGGACTGAGGATAACTTATTATTATTAGAGACTTATATCCCATGAGGCCCTGGCATACCTTAAAAATTTAAATAAGTAATTAATTTGTCTTGGGTAACAAGAATAATCTAGATCGATTTATCGCCCCTGAAACCCCCTATACTTATACTAAATTAAAAATTTCATGAATATCGTTGGTTCACGTTTACTCAAAATATTAAATCGTGTCTGAAACGAAGTTAGGTGAAAAGTTAGTTCAACTTTGAAATATAGATTCATTAAGGCCCACTTGCGCCAATCTGGGTTAAAGTTAACTCTGAGTTAAACATCGTGTCATATTTGTCACTCACCAAGTCAGTGATAGAGATGACATGATGTTTAACTCAGAGTTAACTTTAACCCAGATTGGCGCAAGTGGGCCTAAGTGGAACAAAACTCGACGGTTTAACTCAAACTACTAAAAATGGGTACTTTTAGTTTGAAAACTAACTATTGACAAAATAGACTGAACATAATATCAGACAAAAGATTTTTAATATAAGACTTGAAGGCAAATTTAGATTCATTGTTATGTTTACATTTACCTAAGTATTCGTAGGTAACTAGGTGTACTTACAGTTCAAAATAACTTTAAATGAATAATTGTACAATCAATACCTACGTTTCCGTCGATATCGTATAAAAACTATTGTAATTCGTAAATAGTAAAATGTATTTATAATTATTATTATACCTTAATTGAATACCTCAATAATTCTTTATTATTTAATTTAATCCATAGCTAAAAATAAATTTTCTTAAAAAAACTTTTCACTGAAATTTCCGAATCGAATTTTTTCGTCTGAAAATAATTTGAATAATTAATCGACGAAGAATGCCTCTAACCTTTGCCTTTCAAACAACTTGACAAATTTTATTAAGTTTTATTAACGTAACTTGTTAAAATATTTTGTTGCGTGAATTGGATTTTTTACAAGTTTTATTGACAATATAAGTTAGATAAGTTTTATGACGATTGACGTCACCCGTGTATCTTATCAAAGCTGGTAAGCCGCGTTATCAGTATGACGTACTTCTCTACCCACTGGAATTTCAAAGTGGGTGAGGATTTTAAGGCCATTTTCCCTCATCCCTTTACATTAGGAAGACCAGAACACGTCTTCGCACAGGGATACCGGATATTATAATGCGGGAACCGCACATGATGAAAAATACCTCATGTTTTTCAAGGTAGAGACGAGTATATTATGTGAGTTATAGATAATTAGATGACGCCCGCATCCAGTTGCGCCAAAAGTCGTTTATTGCACGGGAACCGTACATTTTTCCGGGATAAAAATTATCATATGTCCTTTTCCGGAGCTCAAAGTATCTCCACACCAAATTTCAGCAAAATTACTCCAGTGGTTTGGGCGTGAAGAGGATAATAGACAGACAAATATATACACTTTTTCATTTAAAATATTAGTATGGACAAACATTTTGAGTCAGAATCAGTTCAGTAATTTAGACTTATGGCTAAAACCCATAAGTCTAAATTACTGAACTATAACACACATAAATATAACTATGTTTGTGTGTTAAAACTTAAAATCCATAAGTCTGAATTATTGAAAATTCAACTAACTAGTTTAGAACTAGATAAATATTGCTATTTGCTACCCCTAAAGGGTAAAATGTACTAGATACACAGTCTGTGACTAGATAAGTGTAATTTCATAGTCATAGCCAATCAAGAAACCCTTTTCAAAGTATGTAGTACGAAATGATAATTATTTATTAGTATTACCAATCTCAGCAGCCGCTGTAACGTTAAAATACTGCTTTACGTCGTCGGTTAATTAAGATGCGCTATTCAGTAGCCAGACGCAGATGAATTCTGTTTTCTAAACCGTACTTCCGTTATTAATCCCGGAATAACACAGCCTTACAGCTGAGATCCAGGGCTGCCAACGCTTGCATTGCAAATATTAAAGTCTATGTTTATTAATATTAAAGTCTAGTGAGAAAAACATTATTTATTCTCCAGTTTTTTATTTTAGTTTTTGGTTTTGTATATGTTTATGGTTTTGTATTTATATATGAAATATAATATTAATTAAAGTGTTCAATGATAACTTGAAGCGTTGATCAAGCAAGTTGAGCGAAACACAAATGATTGTAAAGTTGATAAATCTGCGGGTTTTAAATAACTTTAGCAAGTTTGACATCTGTCACCTCAATCCACCAGTGACCACATAATGACCACGGTCGCTGGGAAGCAGGCGAAACGTCGGGAATATGACAGTGATCTGTGAATAAATCCGTAACTGGCGAAGACATTAAGTACCCACAAGTAATTAAATTAGTACTACAAAGAGAATTGAACATTATAGTATATATCGCATTTTTAACCGCTAGCCGCTTATGAGCTAAATTGTAGATTAAAAAAATATAGATAATGATAGTAATTTATGAAAAATTTTTAATTACTCGATAATGTTTGTTTTTTTTTCAACCAGGGCCCTGATTCACTAATCATGATGCACAATGCAACTCGGTTTCGGAAATTTCACCGCAGGACATCCAATCAACGCTCGCCATGCTAAGCATTGATCAATGATCGCACGTAAGGTTTCCAAATCCGAGTCGAACGGAAATCGTGAATCAGCCCGCAGTTCTTGGTATCAGGTCTCAGTATTCAGGAATTATTGCATTGTAAAACACCTAGCTGGCAGCCCTGATCAATGCCGTAGGTTCTCCGATTTTAATTAAAATGATGAAAGCGAGATCATACGAGCGCGATCAGCATACCTATATCATTACGTTATTCCTTTTGTGTTTGCGAATTTTGTTCGAATGCGCCTTTTGTTCGTCACTGTGATGGGGGTATTACTAATGCAGCGAATTTGAGTTCATCTTTCGTGACGCAGATTAAGTTTATTAACTCTCATGGATAAAGAACATATTATTATATATATTTATGTATTGACATATTAAAAGCAATAGTATAGTAATATCAAATTGGCAGCTATGTGAAGTTAGATCTATGGTGGTTTCTCATACTATAAAAAGAAAAGAAAAGAAAGTACTAAAACATCCTTATAAAATTAGCTTTCTGTCAACAACTTCGTTGGGGAGATGTTTCTTCTGATATTGTTATTGTCGCTAGTAAGCTTATTTAAAGTGTTGACTGTACCGTTAATAATGATAATATTTCAGGAGTTGGAGGAGATCCTGACTGACGTGACGACGGCCGTCAGCGACGCCATCTGTCAGGAGGGGGAGATTATTACTGATAAGGTAAGACTGTAATTAATTTGAGACAATAATAATTCACAGATAATAACAAGCCTTCGCCATTACTTTACAATATAAGGTACCTCTTCATAATGGTCCATGCTGGCCCACTAAAGGCCATCTCCACCTTGTACACGCACGATTCTGACATGACCATCGTTCGCCATTGTAAACCACCCCGTCTACACAACGTCGATGGCTTGTAGTGGGCGAGGATGGATCATTGTGATGACCCTACCCTACCCTGACCCTACCCTAGCCTCCTACACATGTGCTTGTACTAATATGTATTCTGTGGTGGTAGCCCTTATAATAGTCCTAATCATAGACAAATCATACATGTATGATTTGTCTATGTCCTAATGAACATACTATATTATTATCTCCATATCATTATTGTATTTCCATCTCTTTTAGACCAACAACCAGCTACGCCGCTACGAGTCGCTCTGCGCGCAGGCCCGCGCGGTGTCCAGCACTGCTGACTTGGCGCACCTGGCACGGACGCTGCTCAACAATCAGCCGCCTCTGAAGACACCGAAGAGGGCCTTCCTCCCCCCCTACCCACCGGAACCGGATGACCCGCCTATAGATGTCGCTGCGGTAAGAAATAATTAAGAAATTTGAAAACTACCCCCGATTCAAAAAAAAATAAGTAGATTAAACTCAAACTTTTCAGTACTGAACGGGCTGATGATGATGAACTATACCTACGCTTTATTTTGGAGCTGGCACCACCTTCAAAGTGTGAAGATTCAGTAGAGAAATTATTAAATTTTAGGACAATTCTGAAAAATAATCCACTATTAAAGAAATAAAAATTATGAAATAAACAAAAAATTCTAAACCGTCTTCCAAGTTGGAAGTCGGCTCGGACTTCTTCTTATTTAGATAAGTCGTGATTGTAAAACCACTATCATATTTTCATCTCCGCCATCAACCACAACAGTGATAATTTTATCAAACTAATTCTTCGACATAATAAAAACCGAACGTATCCTGCTCATGCATTTTGTATGTCCGCTCAGTATGTCGCGAATGTTACAATATATTAATGGAAACATCCTCCCCTAACAAAAACAACGATTATTATCTTATCGCTCTAGAGAATATTATCGCTTCAGTTAAATACTTTCTCAAATACTTTCTGCTCTAGATTTTACTACAAAAATGCATCCTACCAAGCAAATTTTGCATGAAAATAACAATATCACTACATAAACTTAAGCATTAAGTACATATTATTTATTAACTTCTACTTTTCACCTAAAATCTAATTATTATTACAATATCCCACGAAAGATAGGTTTAAAAGTTGCTTGCAGTCCGAAACTGCTATGGTAGAAGCCAAAGTTAAAAAATATCAAACGAAACGCTTACAAATTTTTTCACCTGACATTAAAGTCATTCCATACAAACAAAACCAGCAATAATCTTTTTGTGTCAGCGAAAATAAAACATAAGCATTCATCTGAAAAGGGTGATGAAGATGAAAATACGGATACAAAAAAAAAACATATCACAGGCCAGGTGGCAGGTATACAAAAGGTTTTACGTCGTTCTGTAAATTGTATCAGATACGATGTTTATTGAAATAGAAACTTTTGCTTGAGGAAGCGGGATGCCGGAGCAATAATATTTAAGTTTTCCCTGTACCTGGGATTAAGTACTCATTGCGGGATTTTTAAGAAAACTGTTTACTTTCTCACTAAATTAATAGAAGTGTGCTGATAGAAAACAGCCTTAGATATTCCGTTGCAACTTGAATATGTTGCTAGGTGTAAGCGCTAATCTCAGAAAAGTTAATTGTTAATTCAATGTATTTTGTTGTGATTGTTATTGGCCATATTATTATGTATGGGGAACAGGAAACAGGGGACAACGTTTGTATGGAAAATCGGCTCTAGTGATAAGCTCTTAACGACACTACCTAAATATGTGGTCTTAATTACTGTAACTTTTGCTATTTATTTTGATCCAAATGCTCAAAAATATTTAGACCAAACTGAATTGATATACTTAAAGTACATATACTTGCCTCTATTTCATACTTAATTCAACAAGCCCCAAGCGGTCGCATGCAACCGCGAGAACAATAGATTAAAGTTATTGTGTCTCGTTTTTCCACGATCGACGGGTATCCATCCTAATCATTTTATAAATATGAAAGTGTGTCTGTTTGTCTATCTGTGTGTTACATCTTCAGGCCTAAACTGAATGAATAGGCATGATGACAAATTTTGAGAAACTGTTCTATAATACTCGGAAATATATATTGATTACAACAAACATAATATTTCTGCTAAAAATTATGATTTAGTATACAAAAATTAGTTTTTAAATCATAAATTTAAAATTTGCACCAAAACACTTCAAGGTGTCATGGCGTCACTTGTGACGTCACTCTAGAGTACAGCTGACAAGTGACAGCTGTTTAGGAATCAATTGACAGTAATAATTGTCTGTGGTAATCCCTTTGCCTGTCCCGACCGGGACGATTTAAAAAAAAATGTCTGTGGTAAAAGAGAAATAACTCAAACGTCAATGTCAAAGTGCTCTAACGTGACGTCACGCGCTCTGATTGGCGTTCAACATTTCATGGCGGATTGTCATATTTAGTGATTTTATTTTATCAATAAAATATTAATCTTGATGTAAAATAGAAAAAGAACCAGTGTTTTATAATCAAGCATTTAGATACTTTAGACACACAAATTATTTCAATGAAATTTACTTACTGTCATCATGCCTATTAATGGAGATATTTTGAGACTCGAGAAAGACATAGGATACTTTTTATCCCGTAAAAATATAAGCGTGATAAACGAATTTCGGCATAACGGAGTTGCGGGCATCATCTAGTTCAGCCGGGTCACCAAATGGCGGACCACGGTCCGCATCCGGACTGCCAACCCATTGTGTGCGGACCAAGCATGTTCGAAGATGAATTTCATTAAAAACTACGCGTCGAATTGATAACCTCCTTTTTTTGAAGTCGGTTAAAAATTGTCACTTTTCTCATTGATACAAACAATAAACATACCTTTGTAATTTTCATAATTAAGTACATAATATTATTTTGTTTAATTTTTTTTGATGTGTGGACCGCGAAGTTCATTAATTTATATCCGAGCGAAACTAATCGGTGACCCCCTGATCTAGTTTATTCATATTATAGGTAGATATGGTCAAGCGAAGATAATATTATATAGGATTCCGGTTCCATTTCGAAGGCTAACACGAAATGCCTCCACTTTGGAATGCGTCAAGCTATTTTCTGCTCATATTGTGCATTAAGCACAGTTAAACAAGGCATCCGGCTGACACTCGGACAGACATTCCTGTTTTATTATATAATTCCTACTTCAATTTAGGTATAGATCTATATTACAGATCTAGGAAAATTGTAAGGCTAGCTTAAATAAAAGAAAGTATTAAAGTCAAATAGGTGTCTAAACACACTAGGCCGAAGTTATGCGGCGTAAATTCCGCAAGATTACGCCCGCAATGTATTTTAAATTACCGATGACACACTTTTCCAGCACGTTCCGTCCGTATATTGTATGCGTTTGACATTGCGGACGTAATCATGCGGAATTTACGCCGCGTAACTTCGGCAATCGGCCTAATGTGTTTAGACACGTCGTCTCAAGGTGCTCTATCTGGCGTTGGTGAAATTCGTCTATCGCGTGGGAATTGTATTATTTTTTTCGAGACAAAACTGTCCTAAAATATTTTCCGGTTCTCAAAGAATCCGCCAAAATCAAGATCGGTTCAGCTGTAAACGTAAATGGAAAACAAAAAGACAAAGATATAGAAAGACAGACACACTTTCCTATTTAAAATATTACCTATAGATTCATGAAGGCTAAGGTATAAAATATAATGCAACCCAGTTAATATCTGTGGCCCTAGTGAAAAGGGGTTTAAGTCTAAAATTACAACTTTACAGGAGAGGCAAAAAACATTCAGCGCGCAGAAATTTCGTGTTTGTCCTCGTGTAGCTTCTTTAAACTGCTAGCTAAATAATACATGTGATATTTTTATTGGTAAACAAAGTATGCTCTTTATTATTATTAAGTTGTTTTTTATGTAAATTTAATATTTTTCGAGATAATGACTTATACCCACGAAAAAATAAATTCCTCAAGGGTATAAAATAACTTATACCCTTTATCACATAAGTAAATTGTGAATTCTGTTATGTGAAAAGGAATACGCATTTGGAATAACTTTTATGATAAGTAAGTAATTAAAAAAAATATTTAATGGCTCACTTAATAAAAAGTATACAGTGTTTGACTGTGTACTTTAATTCGATTAAAAAAAAGTCAAAATGATGAAAAAAATATCTTAGCGTCTTTTTCACAATGATTTTATTCGTGGCGTGTGGTATATCTAGACTTATATGAACTACTTTGTGCAACTTATATCCATGATTTTAACAAAAAGAAAAGAAAAGAATACAAAATTAATATACTTACTTACATTTTTTGATATTTTACAAAATAATTAACTTAAGATAACGTAGATAAGTAAGTCTCTTTTGTAGTACAATACAAAAATAATTTGAGAGTAACTCGCATTTCTCTCAACTAAAAATAAAATCAATGTTATTTAAATTAATGGCCTGTTTCACCACTTCCTGATAAAGTGCCTGATAGGCTTATTTGACAGATTCTCCATACTCTATGTGTCAAGTTAAGTGGTGGATAGCCTTATCAGGAAGTGGTAAAACAGGCCCTTACACTCACAAAATCACAAATTGAATTGAAAACAAAAGAAAAAATGCTCCTGAAAATGTTTTTATAGTACTTATCTATAACCGCTTAGTGTAGAAACGATCCGTGTAAAGGATAGTGTCTGAAATTATGGAAAAAGCTAAATAATTCCGTAATTTACCGTATAGCCTTACAAACTCATTATTTGAAAGCTACAAAGTTATAATAAAAATACATCAATAATCTTCAGTATATCAACATTCCTTTCCCCGTTTTACTTTTTATATTTTTGTTTATTATAGGTACTCATGATAATATGAGCTTCCAAAGTAAAATCAATTTATTAAAATTTAAGCATACATTCAGCATCCCCTTAGGATTTACAAATTACTTTTAATTGAAACACACGCCAATAGATCGACAATATCATAAACTACACATTCCCCGTTTTTTTTAGGACAATTTTGAACTGAGATAGAGAAAATAGGATTTTGGTGGGATCTCGGCAACGCGGCAAATGTATGGCCAAGGTCGTTTGCTCGGGGGACGGCCTTAAGTTACAACAGTCATACTTGACTGTTGTAACTTTAAAGTAAATTACAACAGTCAAAAGAGTTTTCATATTGCTTAAGTTTATATGGAAAATTATTTATAGCAAGTTAACTAAATAAAAATATTAGGAAATCTCATCTGAACAGTCATCATTAAGAAGAAGATGCTGATCATCGTTATCATCACTTATGTCTTATTAGATTTAGTAAGTATAAAAAGATCTGACACTCATGGGTTTATTAATGGGAGAAGACTAAGTCTCGGTTCTCTCATTAGAAATTGCAAACAGCCCATCATAAGCGGTGACTTTCCACATTTTCAATAAAATACTGACTAAGAAATGACCAATAAAGAATTGAATGACATATCAATTTCTTCCTGTTCTATCATTGTATGTGGAAAAGAGACCTACCTGTATAGCACTGTATTTGTTACAGGAAATCCCCTGAAAGACTTCGCACCTTTCTGTGTTGCCAGTTTTGAGTTCTGTAGGACCCAAGAGGTTTTTTATGGCATTTTGGATTATCATGTAAGACTGTTCCATAATACCGATTTTCTACCGAAATCTACTAAATGATTTTACACTACTAAATCAGTTCAATTTGCCTCTAATCAAAAAAAGTAGAAATCTACCAAAAGTTGTCACGCTGGCGCAGGCGCACCGCGCAATGCACCCTCCATACACCCGGTGCGGACCAGTCCCCCGCATCGACGATTTATATCGTTTTACACGTAAAATGAATACCATTCGTAGGATAGCGTATTGTGAATACTGATCTAAACTGAGTTATACTGGACTTTTGTCATTTATTTTGGTGAAAACAGATTGATGTCCAGTAACATCATTACTCACTAAGTCATTTTTAAGGACCAACTCTTGTTGTATTGGTAAACACCAAATTTTTTAAAAAGGAAGGTAGTTTATGTTAATTTAGATCAAAAAACACATTTTTTTTTACAATTTTTCAGTTTAAAACAATACAGATGTACTTAGATCCAACTTATGTAGTTTTTTTTGTGTTAGTTAGACCCATATACACCAAGAAACTTTTTTGTTTTTAAAGATAGCTTAGATCCGTTTACACCAATCGATAGAGCATTTATTTCTCATCATTTTGGTATAATAAACTCATTTTCGACAAAATCGGACTTGTACCCCTTTTCACTAGGGCCACAGATATTTGTATTTCACATTGTATCTAGTCATACTTGCGAGTTGCGACACACAATAGAATACGTGCCAGGATGGAAAATACGTTTCATCTGTAAAAATATTATACTTGAGATAGTAGAATTATTTAAAGCCATACAATATTATGTCAAGGTGTTAAATTATTATAATATTATAGACACTCTTACTCAAAGATATTTTAAACTCTGCATGTAACATTTAACAGACGTTGATGTTATATAAAATATCTTGTCTTGTACTTACGCTACGTTAGAAACAAAACTTTTACTACTATAACCTGCGTATCCAACTATCCACACTAATATTATAATTAATGCGAAAATGTGTGTGTCTGTCTGTTACCTCTTCAGACCGCTGAACAAATTCAGGTGAAATTTAATATGGAAAGATAATTTGAGTCCCGGGAAAGGACATAGGATACTTTCTATCCCGGAAAATGTACAGTTTCGGTGCGATAAACGAATGTATTTCTTGTCTTGTCCACAGGAAACTATGCCTCCGGTGCTTCGTGGTGAGATGCTGCTGGACAGGATGGGAGGAGGCCAGGCGCGGCTCAATTACGAGCAGCTCTGGAAAGACGCTCAGGACTTAGAAATACAGATAAAGCAGCTACAGGTAAAGTTTAGACTAGTAGAATCTAGGGTTCCAGTATGCGAGACGCGGACAACCGCTGGTGCCTACTGCCTAGGCGGAGAGTGGAGCACCATGGGGTTTTAGTGGGTAGTTCCTCGGAGAGTCCCACATACCCCAGCTGATGTCCCCAATCCGCCGGAGATGCGAAAAAAAAAGGGTTCTAGTATGCGAGACGCGGACAACCGCTGGTAGAGTTGCGGTGGGTTAGTCTTGCACGTGACTGTGCCAAGGCGGGGAGTGGAGCACCATGGGGTTTTAGTGGGTAGTTCCTCGGAGAGTCCCACATGCCTCAGCCGATGTCCCCAATCCGCCGGGACTGCGTAACGCACTTCCCCATGTAAAAAAAAAAGAATGTTGGTAAAATGTAGACATGTAGAGTCAGAGTTGAATGTAAAGGTTTTTGATGTTTTTCTTGCGAATACTGAGTTTAAAATTAGCTCAGCCCAATACAGTTTCGACATTATGGTTTCGACTTTCGATTCAGTCTCAAAATTAAAATAAACTATGTGGAAACACCAATCAAACATGTTCTATGATTCTTAATTCTAATTATTTATCAATAAATGGTTTACACTCATAAAGGGCCGAACTCAGATATAACGATTACTTAAAAATAATATGATTTTTATTTAAACTCCTAGATACATATTTTTGCACAAACTCTTCATTAAATGAAAGCTGAGTAATCATTCAATGCTACTGAATGAGCCGTAAGACCACTTGCACCAATGTTAAAGTTATATTAATATTACAAAGCAGCATAACATTTTCGTATAAACTTCAATTAAGTATACATTGCACAAAGTGAGTGAAAAGTTTTCTTACTTCTCGTATAAAATGTATACTTTTTTCAGGACGGCCTCGACGCTTTAGCACGACTACAGTCTCGTAGCCTGGAGAGTAACCACTACAGCAAAGTTAATGAGATACAGGTAAGTGCAGACTTCTTCTTACAGTAATGAGAAGTTTTGACGTAGTACACTGGTAGCGTAAACACAAAATATTTAGATTTGAAACTTATTTTTTTTTAACGTAAAAATCTACGGTACTCGAAAAGTAATTTAATTATTATTATAATTTTGTCACAAAGGCCCTTATTATACGGTACTGTATAAATACATACTAATAATAATATTATAACTGTATTTTAAATAATGTCTCTATAGTAGCTAAATTTTTTTGGCTAGGATAATAATTATTAATATGTACCGCGCGTTGCAGGCTAGAGGGTTAAAAAATATAATAATGTGGTGGCGCCATCTACCGTTTTTACTTTAGGAATAACCTGCCATCTACCGAAAAAAAGGAAAATTTTCACAGTTTCACACCGTAAAAAAGATGGCGCTTACTATACATTACACCCAGCATTAAACACAAAGTGAACAGTTTATTTCTATAATACATAGATGGCGCTTAGTCAAATTTTATTTTAAAACACTACTACAAAGGAACCGATAATAATTATATTATTTTTTTGAGTTTTTTTAACTTATCGTTTTGTTGTAGGAGGAAATTTCGTTAAAGAAATATGACTACAGAGCCACACAGCTCCATTTAGCGGCCGTCAGAGCTCAGGTAAGCCGAAATTTATTTATGTAAAGAAATGTATAATTTATTTTTTTATTGATTCTTTTCAAATTAATATAAATGAAAAGCTGATAGGCGCTAGCCATTAGCCAAATAATATTTTGGGCTGAACGGTGAACCTTACCTTACAGTTTATTTTATAACTGAGAACAACGTAAATTATTTTAATAAAGTGTGTTTTATAATTTATTGGGTGAATAAGTAAACGGTTGCAAGCCAACAAAACTTTTGGTCAAATTACACCAAAAGCTACCTTACTTACCTACCTGACAAATTGGGACAAAAATCACGTTAAGCTTTTAAAACCTAATAATTTAAATAGCTTTTATTTTAATTTTTCTATTAAAAAAAACCTAGTAAGTAATGAATGTTTTTTTAGTATTGTTTAAAAATAATAATTTCAAAGTAATTAATGGCAAAGCGCATGCGTGGCTATCTACAAGTTATCTGAGCTTTTATGAATTACGGTATCTACTTAGCTAATAGAAAACTTGCTCTTGCCGGAAATCAATAGATATAAAAAGGTAATTATTACATATTTTATTTCTACTGTCACTGTTTTATTATAATATTATAGTAAATAAAATCGAATGCACAACTACTGCTATTGAATAAAAAAATACGTTACCATAGTGCTGAAAAGTAAAACTGATTTTATTATTAAGTAGGTAAGTACTAATATTAAAATACTACTGTCATTTTTCTCAGAAAACATTTAATTTACTTATCATATTTTTACGTAAGCAAATTAAAAAAGTTTTCGTTAGCAAATAATGTTTCAATGAACGGTCAGATTTTCATATGAATGGTGTCGCATTGCGCACAGCCTCCCCCTCCGATCAGTCTGAGACGAGATCTCAAGGACTGACATAACCTCTACGTCTATTTTCGTCCTTTTAAATGCTCGGAGAATAGTTTTTCACAGGTGTTTAGTGAAAATTAATAAATAATCACGAACTTTTACCGTAAGCGTTGTTTTTTTGTGAAGATGGGCTGGATTTCTATGAAAAATCATGTGGTGAGTGCTTGTTATTTTTGTTTATAAGTACAGGAAAATATTCGTCCTGCTTACTTCCTTGGAGAAAAATCTATAAATAGGTATGCCTAATGACGTAGGTCGGGGATAAAAATTTAGTGTTATATATTCCGTGATAAAAATAATTTCGGTCTTGAGAATTATATCGCGTAAAGTTATTTCGATCGCACCTTTTTTTTTCGAAATACTTAATATACTATTTCGAATACAATTTTTTTATAATAATAGCTTTGGCTTCAATAATAATTTTAAATAATAATTAGGTAGGTACCTAATATTGTCGGTATTATATCCTGTATAGGATTAAGGATTCTTAATTCTACAAAGAACATTATTAATAATATTATGTTTATTTAATAGTGTCCCCAGCCAGGGCCCCCGCTACCATTAATTTATGTGCAATGTGTGCAACAATGCACACGGGCGCCATCCTCTAGGGGCCGGGCGCCAAATTGCTATCTTTAGGGGCGCCAAAACCAAGGTCCCAAAAAATTTGCCTAAAGGGGCTCCAAAATCCTTTTTTTTTTGCACACAGGCGCCAGCGTAGCCCATTACGGGGGCCCTGTCCCCAGCCCTGTTCAATGCATGACAGTATTATATCTAAGTGTTATTATTGTCATGCATTAATCGACGGGTTAAACAGGGCTGGGGACACTAATAAATAAATTAAAATTTGGTTACAACACAATTTAACGATCACAGGTTTTGTTTTTTACTTTTCTCCACAAGCGCTGTTTAAGAATTTTGGCACTAGGTAGGTACTTGAAATTTAGCTGGCTATTTTATTAGCCTATAGGAATTAAGGTGCTAACGAAGAAACAACATAATTTGAGTAAAAAAAATTACCTAGTCAAACTAAGGAAAGAATTCGTTTTATGAAGTATGTTCACTAGCACTATATAGTCACTTAGTCCTACTATAATTATAGGAGACGCTAAAGTTACCTAAGTTTAGTGTACCTAGTGTCATGCTGTTTCACTTTTAAATTAAGTATTATCAGTAACATGAATAATAATTTAAATATTTTATTCAATACTTTTCACGTTATCGGCTGAAATTAAAATATCTCAGCCTAGTATAATACCTAATAATATAAAAGTGCAAGTGTCGTCTTTCGCATGTCGCCTGTTGGACTTTAACCGCAGCAAAGCTATATTTTGGCAAACTTACGATTTGGTCCATTAATAATAATTATTTAAATGCTTTTATTGAGTCTACACTAAAATATTTTATTGATCTCAAAGGCCGAGTCGTCCCGAGTGGCTACGAAAAGTGCTACGAATTACCTACGACTTTGACATTCTCTTTTCCCGCGCATTCACTAACGTCTAACGCAGCTACGGGCGCCCCTGGTGGAAAAGTTTAGTACCACTTTGCGTCATGTAGCGTAGCGTGAACTAATTCGTAAACGGTGCTGTGTTTGTCAATTTATTTGCATTTTTAAGTGAGAAAACCATATTTATCTAGTAATTTTGCTCTGCTGTTTTATTCGACAAAAGCTAGAAGGTAAGTGTTTCATAATTTTTGTCGCATTATGTAACAATAAGGTCGATAAAAACAGTTTGTGACAAAGTGATAAAATTGACTGCCAGGCGTATGTTATGCATTAAAGATAACTTGTAAATTAATCAGAAATTCAAGTTATTTACGAGGTTTTATCTATTGCAACAAATTTTCGATGGAAATTATAGTAAACAGCTGTTGAAGTGTTTCGAGTCATAACCTAAAAGTATTGTTTTTAGTTCTATTTTCATACATCTGAAACGAATACTCTTTTTCCTATTGTCACTTTTTATTCAGCTAAGTAGATATTTATTCTTATAATTAAACTATTGCTCTAAAGAACAAAAGAAATACTTGTAAATAAAAGAATAAATTAAAAGGCGGGAAATCATTGACAGCTTACGAAGTGTTTTTGTTTACATCATTCTTATAAGTTATAACACTCAGGTAACGTTATACTTTTCAGGTGCTGAATTCAAATATGAAACAAATTGTCGCTAAAACCAGCAAAAGAACCAGCTTTATACCAGATGATGACAGCGTGAGGTATAAGTTGAACACTCAATACATTAATAATACAAAATTGAACAAGTCACCAAGAAAGCAACAAGAAACAAAAAGCGACGAGGATAATATTCGCTACAAGTTTCCACCGTCATCCAAGTTGAAAACTATTGGAAAACCTAAACCGAAACCCACAATTAAGGTAAACTTTTGGAGTAAAAAGCAAAATGTTAGCCGTTTACACAAAAATGATGTTAAAGATAGCACCAACAGGCGTCATACGATCAATGGTATTATGAGTGATAATAAATCCAAATCAGCAGTGAAAGTGAGGAAACGGGTATCATTCCTACCAACACCAGTGTTCAGCGAAAGCCACATA
Organism: Plebejus argus; assembly: GCA_905404155.3. Classification (NCBI taxonomy): domain Eukaryota; kingdom Metazoa; phylum Arthropoda; class Insecta; order Lepidoptera; family Lycaenidae; genus Plebejus; species Plebejus argus. Next base: position 6,381,941 of record FR989937.1, on the reverse strand, counting down.
CCAATGGTCACCGTGCCCGATGACCTAACAATTCAACTCAACGAGGAGGAGGCTAATGATTTGGGTGCTGATTTAAATGAGAAGAATGTGGAAGAAGCGCCAAATAATACCAGAAGTGACACAAACAAAAGACAATCCAAAAGTTTGAATATTCAAACTGGCACCAAAAGTACTAGACGCAAACCAAGTTTTGATAGTGTCGACAGCAGAATAGGTAATGAATATGAATTGGAATTCTTTTCTAAATATGTTGTCCAAAAACTTAGAAGAATGGAAACAAACCAGCGTATCTATTCTGAAAATTTGATCAACACAGTCCTGATGTTAGGGCAACTGGGAAAACTTAATGTTAAATCTAAAATAGCTGAAAATTAATGTATTTATTTATTCATTAATAGTTAATAATTATTTACATTGTCAATTAAAAATTAAGAGTTGAAATGAGTTGATTTAAGTTTAGCGTTTGAGTATATATTGTAACTGTTTGCTATTAATGCAATTGTTCCTCGTTACATACATAATTTAAAATAATTTGTATACAAATATACGAAAAAATATCAGAGAGGCCTTTAATATATTAAATAAAATTAAAAATAATATACATAAATTATAATAGATAAAATAAAACATGCATGTGTTTTAAAAGAGGTTTTATTAGATAAATTATTATCATATTATTGTATTAGTAACTTATTGGGATGTCTCTTTTCAGTTAATGAAATTATCAATTAATTAATTTAGATTGATAAATTATATCAATGTTAGTGTGATCAAAAACAAACTTCCAGTTTGTTTTTTTGGCTTTTTAACATAACTATTTCTGATTGTTTTGAATTAATCGAAAATATGCATCATGTCGTTTCATGGGTAGGTAAAAATTATTGTTTTATAATTTTTACTGGGTATCAATCAACATTATGGGTTGCTGATGTTTTAGGTGTAAGGAAATATTTAATAACATTACAGAGAAAATGACAGTTATATAATATAGTGTATAATATGTGTATAATATTATGTGTATAGTACAATTTTTTGTATGAATATACCTTAATATCCCCAATTTTCTTGTAGAATGTTGTAGGAACTGCAGTCTTGTACCTTAGGTCTGAATCACACCGGAATGGCAAATGGCAAATTTGATTTTGTTCCTTACTTAATTTCCTCCTGCATAATATTATAATATTTATTGTTAATTAACAACTGGTTATTTTTTTTATTTTGATAATCAACATTGAATCCATTTGGGAACTTGTTGTTTTAAAACTTTTGATTTTGTAAATAATTATAAAGATTTGTTTAAAGGCAGTGGCTTTAATAATTTTTATTAATTTTAATATACTTAATAAATTTTATGCAACATAATGTTGAAACTTATCAGTTGCTTATTTGCTGGCTGGTTAACAATGATTTAATTCATAAAAAGTTGTTGAAATTTAATTATTATAAGGTTCATTGGCTTACTTGTTGATGTTATTTTGGATAAAATTACTTTTAACTTGCAATTTATTTTGGTTTGCAGCATAAATACATAGGTTAAGCTGGCTTTCAATAAATTTCTTACAGCCTTACCTATTTAAATCTTAATTATTATGCGGTTGATTTTATTTTAAGCTGGCATTAAGTATACACTTTTGCTATTTATACTTGCAACTTGCTTTGTCAATTGAAATATGAATCTGCAATTAGTATTGTTTGCTAATTTAAAATAATCACTTGAAATAGAAGATAGTAAGTAAATGATCTATAATTATATTTTTATCTATTCATTTTGTCATTAATAATTTGAGGAAATTGTTATAGGCTGCGCACTAGTTTAAGATTATTTGGGGAAAATGGAGCATTTATACTATATCTACCAATAACGTGTCACTATCTGATCGCGATATACCAATAAACAACCAGTCTAATCACACACACACTGCACAGTGCACACAGATAGTCAATAGCATGCAAGTGTGTGTGCACTGTGCAGCTGTGCAGTGTGCAATTATTGCTTGTATACCTCCACCTCTAACTCCTGGCCCCACCAAAGAGACCGAAAAACTGCCTCTACCCCTTCCTAGTGATCTTAAATTTGTGCGCGACCTATATACATTAAATACAACAATTAGTTCATGTCATATGGATCATGCTGTGACCCACTTTTCAGCGTTACCGGGCACGTATTAGGTCACATACAAATTGTATTATAAATGGTGCTGTAATTTAATTATATTGTTACGAATGCGGACACGTAGTGTCATCTAGCGGCAACCAGGCGAAACCATCACAGACAGCGTAAATCCCCTATTCAATACCAGATGCCGCTACTTGCATGTTTTTGTTTATTTGCGCGTACACTCTGGAATTTTCCCACGATTGTTTACATGTTGTGGAATGTTCTAGTACGGTCTAGAGTTCGCCCCGACCCGTATAAATGCGCAGCTAGACGGGCCGGCCAGTCAGTCTTCGAATGTTTTCGAGTGAGCGATAATCAAAGCGACTTCGGAAGTGAGAAACAAGTGACTTAGTGAGTGAACCAGTGATAGTGCTTAGTGTTTGAACTTAGTGCATAGTGTTTGGACCTAGTGCTTAGTGTTTAGACATAGTGATCTAGTGTGTGTAAGTGTAGTGTAAGTGTTAAGTGTAGTGTAAATAAAAGTCTTCAAGAGAGTCACCAGGTCTTTTTCTCCGAATCATCGAACCTTAGCACGTAACAACTGGTGTCGGAAGTGAGGTTTGGAGATGCCATTGACTCCGAGAGAGGACTTCAAGGGGAGTATCAGGACAAGGGCACAGCGAGCTGCTGCCATTGACTCCGAGAGAGGAGTTCAAGGGGAGCGTGAGGACACCGGCGCAATGCCATTGACTCCGGGAGAGGACTTCGAGGGAAGCGTCAGGACAAGGGCGCAACCGGCTGCGGAGGCCACACCCACTGGGGACCAAGCTCCGCCCACTGCGGGGCAGGACCCACCCGCTGGCCCCGCCCACCAGGCTCCGCCCACTGACCACGCCCATCAGGCCCCGCCCATTTTGGGTGTGGCCACGCCCACTGGCTCCGCCCACCAGACCACGCCCACTCAGGCCACGCCCACTGGCCCCGCCCACTGGGCCCCGCCTGCTCAGGCCCCGTCGACTAGCTCCATCCATCCTGCCACGCCCGTAGCTTCTACAGCACCTCAAGTGGCTCTTCAATTAGAAAGTTTAATTGGGTTAATTCAGGCTTTACAAAAGTCACAAGAGTCACATGATCGCAAGCTCGGCGCTTTGCAAGAGGCACAAGACCGCAAACTCGGCGCTTTGCAAGAGTCACAAGACCGCAAGCTCGGCGCTATGCAAGAGTCACAAGAGCAACAAAAGGATCTTCAAGAAAAGGCGCTTCTGGCGATAAAGGATGTCAGTGACACGGTGTTAAAGCTTCGCAAAGATGTGGACATAATGGACGAACGAGTTACCGGGTTGGGATTGGATATGGAAAATGTGAAAACCAACATCACCGAGCTACAGAAGAAAGTAGTGCGCCTGGAAACCACAGGAGTCGCGACGTCTAGTGGAACTACCGGAGCAGTGGTACAAGGGCCAAAAGTCAAGGTGCCGCCGTACGACGGTACTACTTCTTGGAACGCTTATCGTCAGCAATTCCAGACGGTTGCTACTGCCAACGGATGGACTGAAGACCAATGCCTGACCGCTCTCACTGTTGCGCTCAGAGGTCAAGCTTTGTCGGTCCTAGAAGCACATACAGGAAATGGGTTCCAAGATCTGATGGAGGCGCTTGAATCCAGATACGGGGAGCGACACCTGGAGCACGTATTCCGTGCCCAACTTCGTGACAGAGTCCAACGCTCAGGGGAGGGACTACAACAATGGGCGTTGGAGATTGAAAAACTGGTCAAGAAGGCACATCCAGGAGCAGACTCCAAGATGGTTGACTCGAACATTATTCAAGCCTTTGTCGACGGAATCAGGGACCTGGAAGTCAGAGCTGCAGTAAGGCTACGTCACCACACCTCGCTAAAGGAAGCGTTGGCGCATGCTCTAGAGGTCGAGGCTGTCCGGCGTGACATACGGCAGACCTATAAAATCCGCGAGGTCTCGGAGGAAGTCAAGGAGGTCAAGGCTCCTACGAAGAGAAGTTTTGGAGCCATGTGCTACAAGTGCGGCGAGAGGGGCCATCTTCAGCTCAACTGCCCGCAGAAGGAGACTCAGATGGCAAGAATGAAAAGACTCGAGGAACGCATTGAACAAATAGAGGAGCTGAAGAAGCAAGGGGCATCGTCCCCCGCCCGGGAGCAGGGAAACGAATAAAAGCCAGGACTAAGGGGCGAGTGCTGGCTGACGCGGAGGAAGCCCCAATAACTGTTGTCTCCCAAGCAAGCAGCGGGAATAGTCTTGTGATTCAGGGGACTATTAACAGGATGGATTGCAAAATGACTCTAGACACAGGAGCCTCTAGAACGATAGTGAACCCAAATCTGGTAAAGGCCGCAAGGAGACATAAGAGGAGAATTAACTGTCGGCTTCTTACTGCCTCCGGTCAGCCAATACCCGTCCTGGGAGAAATGTCAGTTATGATTAATGTAGGGGGGTCCTCATACCCTCATGACGTTATCGTGGCTGAAATAATGGATGATTGCATCTTGGGCTTGGATTTCATGAAGAAGCACAACTGCAGGATTAATGTCGCTGACGGAGTTTTCCAGTGTGGCGAAGAAGAAATTTTCATCCTTGGAGGCGCCTGCGGGAAAGTCGCATGTGTAAAGGAAGTCATTATACCTGGACGAGCGGAAGCCCGGGTGCTGGTGAAACTACCGCCAGCTGGAAAGAATAAGTGTAACAGATGCGTGTTGATCGAAGACACACCCACCAAGACATCAGCACGAAAACTAATGACGGCAAGAACCCTTGTTAGAGGAAGCAGTCACGCTGTGGTCCGGGTCTTGAATCTTGGTGAACGCGAGATCCGCTTGAACAAAGGTGACGTCATTGGAAAGTGCGAGGAAGTTGTCTGGATGAGAAAGTGCAGTTCGACGACAGACGCAGACCTAGCAAACAGCAGCAACAATGGATTAGTGACTGAGCTACTCGATGACTGCAAGAGTAATCTGACTTATTCGCAGAGCATGAAAGCTAAGAAGTTTTTACAGCGCCACGCGAATATCTTCTCCAGTCAGGAAGGTGACCTTGGAAGAACGTCGATGGTTCAGCACAGGATAGATACCGGAAACGAGAACCCGATTCGTCAACGAGCAAGACGGATACCAATTGCAAAGGAGAAGGAAGTGGAAGGCCTTTTGGAGGACATGAGAAGGCATAAAATTATTGAACCGTCTGCAAGTCCGTGGTGCTCACCTGTGGTATTAGTGAAGAAGAAAGATGGCAGCACAAGATTTTGTGTGGACTACAGACGTCTCAACGATGTCACTAAGAAGGACAGCTACCCATTACCTCGGATCGACGACACTCTGGATACCTTGAGTGGCATGAAATGGTTTTCGACCCTGGACCTGAAATCTGGATACTGGCAGGTGGAAATTCATCCAAAAGACAAGGAGAAGACAGCTTTTTCCACCGGTAAAGGTTTATGGCAGTTTAACGTCATGCCCTTTGGATTGTGCAACGCACCTGCCACATTTGAGCGACTCATGGAGTGTGTACTGGCAGGCTTAGTTGGGGAGGCTTGCTTAGTCTACTTGGACGACGTCATCATTGTTGGCCGCGACTTCGAGGACCATTTGCGAAACTTAGAACGAGTTTTCGCCAAAATAGAGGGGGCCAAGTTAAAGTTGAATCCGAAAAAGTGTCGTTTATTCAGGAGTAAGGTCAATTATCTCGGCCATGTTATCTCCAGTGATGGAATCCAGACGGACCCGGAGAAACTGGAAGCAGTTCAAAATTGGCCAACCCCTAAGAACAAAACCGAAGTGCGAGCATTTCTCGGCCTATGCTCCTACTACAGGCGTTTTGTTAAGGGATTCTCGGAGATAGCCAAGCCATTACACCGGCTGACAGAAGATAAACGACAGTTCATCTGGGACGAGACTACTGAAGATTCTTTTCAGAAACTGAAGAAACATCTGTGTGAAACACCAATCCTGGGGTATCCACAACCTGAAGGTCAGTTTATAGTCGACACGGACGCAAGCAACACGGCCATTGGAGGGGTGTTATCTCAAAAACAGGGTGAAAGAGAAGTTGTGATTGCGTATTTCAGCAAATCTTTATCCAAGCCAGAGAGAAACTACTGTGTGACAAGAAGAGAACTCTTGGCTGTTGTAAAGACGCTACAACATTTCAGCAAATACCTCATCGGCAGACAGTTTTTACTGCGAACTGATCACGCAGCCTTGAAGTGGCTACTGCAATTCAAGAACCCAGAAGGTCAAGTAGCACGATGGATTGAGCAGCTCCAGGAGTACGACTTCAAGACCGAACACCGCAGCGGAAAGTCGCATGGGAACGCCGACGCACTCTCACGAAGGCCGTGTTCAGAAGACTGCAAACATTGTGTTAAGCAGGAATCTAATGAAGTGACAATAAAGTTAACGAGAACAAGTCCTTTGGGCCCATGGGAGAATGATGCTATGAGAGAGGCTCAAGAAACAGATGACGACCTTCGGCACATCATCACATGGAAGAAACGGGGTGATGTAAAACCAATCTGGAGTGAGGTTGCACCCACGGGCGCTGTCACTAAGGCGTACTGGGCGCAATGGGAGAGTTTGGTACTTCAAAACGGAATACTCTACCGGAAATGGGAGAAGACTAACGGCAGAGAGTTCCATCTTCAGATAGTTGTCCCAAGAGCGAGAGTACCAGATATTCTCCGTGAAATGCACGATGGCGTATCAGGAGGTCATCTAGGTGTCAAGAGGACGTTAACAAAAGTGCGGGAACGATTCTACTGGTTACATTGTCGAGATGACGTGCAGGATTGGTGCCGCAAATGTACTACTTGCGCTGCAGTGAAGGGACCACAAACCAGGAGCCGTGGGAACCTGCGGTTGTATAACGTTGGCGCACCGTGGGAACGAATTGCAGTTGATGTAGCTGGGCCATTTCCTGTAACGGAGTCGGGAAACAAGTATTTCATGGTCGTCATGGACTACTTCACCAAGTGGCCTGAAGTGTTCGCCATACCAAACCAAGAAGCTACGACAGTTGCTTCTAAGCTTGTGGAAGAAGTGATATCTCGCTTTGGTGTGCCTCTGGAAATCCATTCTGATCAGGGCAGGAATTTCGAATCGCAGGTCTTCCAGGAAGTGTGCAGAATCTTGGGAATGCATAAAACGAGGACCACCGCGTACCATCCACAGTCTGATGGAATGGTTGAGAGATTTAACCAGACCCTTGAGAGGCATTTGGCGAAATTGGTAGATGACAAACAAAAGGATTGGGACAAGTACATACCGCTCTTCCTTCTGTCGTACCGTACCGCCGAGCATGAGAGCATAAAGGCAACCCCGGCATATGTCAATTACGGTAGAGAACTACGAGTACCAGTAGACCTCTTGACAGGAGGGTCACCGGAGGAACCAAAGACCGTACAAGACTATGTCTGCGATTTGAGGGAAAAGATGCGCTATATACACGCCATGGTTCGGGAGAATGGGTTACATTCAAGTGAGAACATGAAGACCAGATACGACCGGAAATCGAACACGAGCGGCTTCGAAGAAGGGACACTGGTGTGGCTGCATAACCCAACTCGTCGAAAAGGGAAATCTCCAAAGTTGCAGACCAAGTGGGACGGCCCATACAAAGTGGTTACCCGATTGAATGATGTGACTTATAGGATTCAAAAGCAACCAAGAGGGACATTCAAAGTGGTACACATAGACCGTCTGGCGCGTTACCATGGCAGTAACAATGATGCTCGGGACGAGCATCTCTAAGAGGGGAGTAGTGTTACGAATGCGGACACGTAGTGTCATCTAGCGGCAACCAGGCGAAACCATCACAGACAGCGTAAATCCCCTATTCAATACCAGATGCCGCTACTTGCATGTTTTTGTTTATTTGCGCGTACACTCTGGAATTTTCCCACGATTGTTTACATGTTGTGGAATGTTCTAGTACGGTCTAGAGTTCGCCCCGACCCGTATAAATGCGCAGCTAGACGGGCCGGCCAGTCAGTCTTCGAATGTTTTCGAGTGAGCGATAATCAAAGCGACTTCGGAAGTGAGAAACAAGTGACTTAGTGAGTGAACCAGTGATAGTGCTTAGTGTTTGAACTTAGTGCATAGTGTTTGGACCTAGTGCTTAGTGTTTAGACATAGTGATCTAGTGTGTGTAAGTGTAGTGTAAGTGTTAAGTGTAGTGTAAATAAAAGTCTTCAAGAGAGTCACCAGGTCTTTTTCTCCGAATCATCGAACCTTAGCACGTAACAATATTAATTATACAGGTGTAACAAGCAAAGTGTTCATATTTTAGGGTCTGTATGTGCCCTGTAAGAGCGTCCGTGGCCTAATGGGTAGACCTTTGGTTCGCACTTGTAGAGGGTGACATATGACGATACGGACGCTCGTACGGTGAAGGAAAACATCGTGAGAAAACCCGCACATGGTTGCTCCCAGACGTATTGACTAGTTCTTTCCTCTGGACTAGGTCGACTATGTTGCGAGAATGCCGTATGTGCTTGGGCAACCATACGGACATTTTAAATCTTGTCCCAGGCACTACAGTATTTGAGGAGTGGTTAGTTCGCTCTGAAAATACTGTATTTATAAATCATACACAACGGGTGTAAAGGCCTAGTTATGTGCCCCTGTATACGTCATACGATAAACTACGAGTATAGTTTACTGTGAATATAGCAGCGCCGAAAGAGTTTTTTTTTGTGTTAAGTTATACTCTTTTAGCGCTGCTTTCAAAGGGAACTCTATTTAAGGGACTCTTACACACCCTAAAGTATTACACTTTGTTACAGCATGTAGTAGGTATGTCTATTAGCGACCATTGAAAGGACCTATACCTTAGCCTTACTTTAAGATTTAAGAAGCGTTAAATTAAATTAAAATATAGACTGCACATAATTTTGAAATTCGTTGGCCAAAATGAAATAAAAAGGCGCATTAGCGCATGACGATATTAAAAACGTGGCCCATACCTCACTAGCTGTTTCAGTAAAAATTTAAATACCATTCTATTTTCTGATTTATCTATGGTCAATAATTATTATAAGATTAGTAACTAAAGGTGCTCTAGTAATAAAATTTTATTCCAATATTAATTAAAACTTAAATTCCGATGTTTCATAATATTAACTCTAAAGGTAAAGGCACAAACTTTTTATTTAAGTTTTTGTCTATAGGTAATAATAAGTAATTATTGTTCACTTAGATAATATTATCTAAAATCTAAATTATGGAATTGCAATAATATTACCTATGTATTTTATGTTTGTTTAGAAACTAATAAAAGCATAATAACAATATTTTTTGTTTTTCAATTTTAAATATTATACTTAGGTAGGTACCTATTATGCAGCCTGTAGTATATGCAGCGGGGTTTTTTTGTTTTTGACGACACCATCATGTTACCAATCAGGAAAATTAAGTTTCTGCTAACGTTTTTACTGATTAGTAATTTGTGATTTTGCCCTTTACCAGCGCCGAATTCATATTTTTGTGAGAGTAGGAGGAATAAAGTGTTATTCACGCTGCCCCATGTAAGTACGCACCAGGGCCTGTAGACAAGACGACGTGTCAAAACGCTAACGCTAACGTTACAAAATGTATGGGATTTGACATTAGTATTCGCTAGCGAAGAAATGACTTATGTCAAATCGCATACATTTTTAACCCCCGACCAAAAAGAGGGGTGTTATAAGTTTGACGTGTCTGTCTGTCTGTCTGTCTGTCTGTCTGTCTGTCCGTGGCATCGTAGCATCCAAACGGGTGGACCGATTTTGATCTAGTTTTTTTTGTTTGAAAGCTGACATGACGGTGAGTGTTCTTAGCTATAGTTCATCATCATCAGCCTGCTCATTGCTGAAATATCACGGTATATCACGTGATAGGACGATTAGCAACTTGCAGTCGTTTGATGGGTTTTATATTTTGCATCCTGGTTCGTGACACTTATGAATATATTATACACATTATTGGAAAGTTGACCTGGTGGTGCAGCATCACCTGGTAATCAATAGGATACCCAACTCCTCACCAACTTAGAGCAGAGGTTTCGTGTTTGGGCTCATTTTAATTGCGACAACCAGTAAGACGTAGATAAACAGTAAATATTTGCATGCTGCTGCTGCAGCATCACCTGGATTCTATAGGAGCCAAGCTCCGTGTGAACCTAAAGTGGAGGTTTCATGTTTGGGCTCATATCGACGGCCTCATCCAAGAGGACATATTTTATAGATGGTATTCATTGGGATATGATCCAGTTGATAGGAATTATTCTGCACAAGTTTAAAAAGCATAAAATAAAATTAAATTAAGAAATTTAAAAAAACCCCCGCCAAAAAACTTTAAAAAGTAATGAAATAACATTTCCTGACTTTAAGTTTAAATCATTCCTAAGAGTAAAGTAATATTTTAGTCCATAATTGTTGTCAAGGTGTGTCGGGGGACCGCTAATGTATGTTTGATTTCACATAACAATATAGTTTAAGGGTCTGTTCACAGCGACCCGAATCGAGAGAATCAGTGACTATTATGGCGATACAAAATGCAAAAGTCGCTGTTGTGGTAGTTTACTTAGCGGTCCCCCGACACACCTTGACAACAATTAAGGACTAAAATATTACTTTACTCTTAGGAATGATTTAAACTTAAAGTCAGGAAATGTTATTTCATTACTTTTTAAAGTTTTTTGGCGGGGGTTTTTTTAAATTTCTTAATTTAATTTTATGTAACGTTAGAGTTAGCGTTAGCGTTAGCGTTTTGACACTTGTTTAGGGGGGCTGATCTGTAGGCCATAGCGTATCTAGCCCGTATCTATAGACGCTGCCCTCACCTAGGGCGCTACCGCCCCTACTCCCTAGGCCTATAATAACTGCATATTATATTTTACGAGCTTTTGCCCGCGGCTTCGCTCGCGTCAATAAGATTATTATATATACAAACTTCCATCCCCTATTTTAACTCCTTAGGGTTGGAATTTATCAAAATCCTTTCTTAGCGGATGCCTACGTCATAACATCTACCTGCATGCCAAATTTTAGCCCGATCCGTCCAGTGGTTTGGGCTGTGCGTTGATAGATCACCATATTGTCAGTCAGTCACCTTTGAGTTAATTTATATATTTAGATATTTTATATAGATAAATCGGGGGCTGCCATGTAGGGAAGATAAGGCAAGATCGGTCTAAACTCCAAGGTTTTCTTAAGAACCCTGAAAGCAAGAGCTATGATATTATGCTCTTTATCAACAGCGAAGCTTACCTTGTCCATCAGTCAGCCTTGACAAAATTCTCTAATAATAATTAACCTTGGAGCAATTTTTTATACCTTCCATCCTGCGTCCTTGTCAAGTGATATTGCGTCTGTAATAGTTCATCGTCCTAAGACGTCCCTCGGGCTAGGGACGACATTTTACAAATATGTACCTCCGAGCACGTCGGATAATTGAAAAAAAAGGGATATAAACTTGTTATATTATAATTGATGCCTACCTTTTCATTAAATTTTGCTATGCCTACCTGTTACTTACAGATCACTTAGGTAGGTAGATATAGTTAAGTTGCCATGTCTAATTATTAATGTCCTGGTCCTGTGCCGCTGTGCCGGACGGAGTGGGGGGACGTGTTAGCAGTTTATATTATTATTATTATATTATTATCCTTACCTATTCTAAATTCTAAGTATGTATACTTAATCATGTGCAACCTATTAAGTAATATCAGAGACTTAAGGTGACGCCATGTTAAGGTAAAAAACCGTGTTGGATGTGTTTTAGATTGCTTGTTTTCTATGCGAGGCTGGCCCGGCCTCTCATAGAAAACAAGCAATGGAACAGCAAAAAATGGAAAGAGCGTAGCGACAAAATGGTTTTTGTCGCGTAATTTAAAAACCATAAATACCTACATTGAACTTTAATTTCTTTAATTTCTTAGCTTGACAGTGACAGTGAACTTTAATTTCTTAGCTTTAGTCATTGCTGAGAAAAATGGACATCGCTACAGCCAAATTATCAAGGCGTCACCTTAATAGATAATAATAATTATGGATGTAGTTAGGCATATTAGGTACTTATGTGTTTTGTGATGTGACATACGCTAGAACTCTAAATATTAATTAATGTACTAAACTTTTACTTTTAAAATAAAAGAACTAACTTAATGTCTCTCCGCTCTCCCATAAAACACTGACAAATGTAAGAGACGTGTAACTAGGTAGAGTGTTCAGTGTAGTCGACGTGTATTTTGTGACCCGAATGACCGACTTCAAAAGATTAATTCTCATACCCATTCAGTATATTGCACACTATCTTAATGTGGTAGTTTGTAGAATAAAAATCCAACTATCGACATTATAAATAAAGCCGTTAGTGGATAAAGTGCGTAACTAACGATTTGAACATTTTCGATTTTTTTGCATAAGTGGAGGCTTTAGGACCGGGAAATTTATTTGGAATAATAAAATTTCGACTTTGTGTATAGCCAGAGGTTGTTAAAATTATAAAAGAAAAATGCATCCACTTATACTTACGTCTTCAAATGTGAACGTGTACAATGTACGTACCCACGGAATTAGTGTTATATATTCCGTGTACATATCTTATTATCTGTTTGCCTGTTGCGTCTACACTCTAAACTCTACAGTTATAGACGTACTTCAATGAAATTTGGTGTAAAATGTAAATGATACGTTATGTTATGACTTGTGTCCCGCGAGAGGAGAGATATAACAGAAGTTGCAGAATTTCCTTACTAAGTAAATATTTTGTGGCGTCTTGTTAAAGCTTAAATAATATTGGATTGGATATGCGGAAATTGGAAATATGCGGAATTTTTCGATTCTACGATTCTATTACTATTTACTTATTAGATATTGGAATTTGAAGCGAACATAAAATAACATAGTTGGCTCGCTGATGTACGTTGTAAACTATAATAATTATTATGCTAATAAAGTATTGATCGTGGTGACTGGTGTAAATTGTAATAGATATAGCTCATAGCGCGTTATTTTGGGTCTCTAAAACCTGTCATCCGTAATTTCAGATAGCAGCTTTTTAGGTCAATGGGCTCACAGGCTGTATGTTAAATATCATTAAAAGTGGCTCTTTTCTCCCGAATTTGTGGGAGCAAAAGCTAATTTTAGGTATAATACCTATAATTCTATTTATTTATCTATACATAATTATAATAAAACTGTAGAAATGAAAATTCTGTATATTAAAGACTAGCTGTCCCGGCAAACGTTGTTTTGCCATTTAAAGTATATTTTCTACATCATCAGTTGATACATGTTTTACCCCCTCTTTTGTCCCCTAACAGGGTGTGGGGGGGGAAGGTCATACACCAGATGTTAAGTTGAGAAACACAGTTAATACCTAATATGAAGTAAGTCCACTAAAGAAAAAAGTTGTATACAAAATCTGACCTCTCTTTGGTCCCCAGAGAGGGTTGAGAGGGGAGGGGGGGAGGATTTTTATACACCAGATGTTGAGTTGGAAGAAGACAAATATAATATATCTGTGAAAACCGTATGCAAATCTGTGAAAACCGTATGCAAATCGGATCAGTAGTTTTCGCGTTAAAGAAAAAAGTTTGATACAAAATCTGACCCCCTCTTTTGTCCCATTAGAGGGGTGGGGGAAAAAAATTTTAAACACCAGATGTTAAGTTGGAATAAGATAAATATATCTGCGAAAACCACATTCAAATCAGATCTGGGGGGTTATTATGAGCTCTTATATCCAGCCAGTTTCCAGCCAGTTTACAAGCCGTGTCTATGCAATGGCCTGTAAATTGGCCTGTAAACTGGCTGGATATAAGAGCTCATAATAACCCCCCAGTATTTTTCGTGTGATGCTGGAACAAACATACAGACAGACAGAAAGAGTGACAGACAGACAGACAGACAAAAAACTAACCACATTTTTGGCTTCTATAGCGATGTAGTGACAAAGGTGTAATTTCGGGTGTCATTTCATATCTTTTATGTACAGAATTTTCATTTCTACAACAGAATATTTTCTTCCTCCCGCACGCGCTTTGGTGACGCCCACTATCGTAATATTTTAATTTCGCCATAATTTCAAAACCAAACGTCCAATTTTAATCATTCAAAGACCAAATATTATCTACATAAACTGTACTTAGTGATAAAATAATTTATTTTGATAAGGATTAATAGCGTGAGTAAAATATATCCGTTTAAACGTAGTCCAAAAAAAATTCAGGATTTTTAAATAAATAAATGGTTATTGTGCCTCACTCGACATAGATAGGTATAGTGTGTCGCGGACTTTTTTGTAGATATTTATAAGATCTACAATTACTTAGAACATTTTATGGTTCTATCTTTTATAGTTTAGGCAGCGTACGCAAAATAAGTAACTTTTCTAGCAGATTTTTTACACCTTGCGTCTGAAAAACTCAAATATCTTACGGAACCCTACTTTTTTCCAAAATAAAATGTAGCCTATGTTCAGCAGAAATAATGTAAGATTCCAATAGCAAAAGAATTTTTCAAATCGGTCCAGTAGTTTCGGAGCCTATTCGACTCAAACAAACAAACAAACAAACAAACAAACAAAAAATCAAATCTTTCCTCTTTATAATAGTAGTGTAGATATTCAAAAAATCGGGGGGTGTCACTACATCGCTATAGAAGCCAAAAATGTAGTTAGTTTTTTGTCTGTCTGTATGCTTGTTTCACTATCACACGAAAACTACTGATCCGATTTGAATGCGGTTTTCGCAGATAATATATATTTTGTCTTCTTCCAACTTAACATCTGGTGTATAAAAATTTTTCCCCCCACCCCTCTAAGGGAACGAAAGAGGGGGTCAGATTTTATTTATTAAACTTTTTCTTTAACACGAAAACGGTTGCATACGGTTTTCGCAGATATTTAATGGTCTTCTTCCAACTCAACATCTGGTATATAAAAATCCCCCCTCTCCCACCCCTCTAAGGGGACCAAAGAGGGGGTCAGATTCTGTATCAAACTTTTTAGGGTTCCGTACCCAAAGGGTAAAAACGAGACCCTATTACTAAGACTTCGTTGTCTGTCTGTCTGTCTGTCTGTCTGTCTCCAGGCTGTAACTCAAGAACGGTAATAGCTAGAGATTTGATATTTTCACAGATTATGTATATCTGTCGCCGCTATAACAACAAATACTAAAAATAAAATAAAATGAAAATTAAAGGGGGGCTCCCATACAACAAACGTGATTTTTTTGGCCTTTTTTGCTCTATATCAAAAATGGCAACAGGTAGGTACTTGAATTTTTCACAAAATCCTTAGTTATATGTGTACTTTATTATTAAATAATAATATTAAAATAAAATAAAAAAATAAGGGGGGCTCCCATACAAAAAACACAATTTATGGCCTAATTTTGCTCTTTAATGGTACGGAACCCTTCGTGAGCGATTCCGACTCGCACTTGGCCGATTATTTCTTTAATGGACTTTACTTCATATTATTAACTGTGTTTTCCAACTTAACATATTTGGTGTATAATATTTTTCCCCCCACCCCTCTTAGGGGACAAAAGAGGGGTAAGATTTTGTATTATCTGATGAAGCAGAAATACTTTAAATGGAAAAACAACGTTTGTCGGGAAAGCTAGTTTCTTTAATAATTTATTGTGTACTAGAAACATTTAGGTACAAATAAAATAACTATTTACACAATGAGACGAGTGCGGAGTGACGGCAAAAATTCTCATCAGTTACTTAGGTAAGTGGGCGTCCATTAATTGCGTGAGGCATTTTTGAGAATTTTTTACCCCCTCTCCCCCTTGGTGAGATTTCGTAAGACTTTCCCCAACTTAAACCACCTCGAAAATGAGTATCTTTTAATCCGCCTCGAAGAGGATCTCCAGATTTGGCCATATTCTAGAAATAATTTTTCACACAATTTTACACACCTTTTTTGCTGGAAAAAAATTTATGCGATATTTGCTACGTCTCCCCTCCCCCCTTAGTGAGATTTTAAAAGATTTAGCTTGACCCTCTCCCCCCCCCCCCCCTCCCTAGAACACCTCACGTAATTTATGGTCGATAGGATCATACAGGGTGCAATTATACCTTCCTGCCAAATTTTAATATAATATTAATCCTTGTTAAAAATAAAAATACACGTATTTTTTCTTTTATAATCA
Source organism: Plebejus argus (assembly GCA_905404155.3). NCBI lineage: Eukaryota > Metazoa > Arthropoda > Insecta > Lepidoptera > Lycaenidae > Plebejus > Plebejus argus. Next base: position 6,365,672 of record FR989937.1, on the reverse strand, counting down.
CTCAGTACTAAAATGTTGAGAAATAGCTTCCGAAAGTTATCCTAAAAAACACTACAATTAATGGACACGACGCGTCGCCTGCGAGTGATGTGACCCCCCCCCCCCCCGCGTTACCCCCGGTCATTCCCCCGCGCCGCGAGTGACCATTCTGCAACGATTTTAAATGGGATAAAATATGTCAATAAAAAAATATAACACCCAATTTTTTTTAGTTAAATGGACTCTCCTAATGATACCTAAGCCCTGGAAAAAAATTGGCAGGAAGGTTTAATTGCACCCTGTATATACAGTGCAGTTTTTATTATTTTGTCTACATTAATTCTATTTCCTATTATAATGTGGAATAGAATGTCCTTGGGCGAAGGTAATCGCTTGATAACAAATACAGCCTGATTGTTATTAGTGTAAGGTCGCAACGGACCCGATTTACTTTTTTAGACGTTATTCGTTTCAAATAAGGTTTATTAAAGCATCAGATTTATCTTCTATTGTACACAAAATCCTAGTTTTGCGAATGAAATGTCTAAATCTAAATGTTTTCCTGTTTTGGGTTCCGTACCCAAAGGGTAAAAACGGGACCCTATTAAGTACTAAGACTTCGTTGTCTGTCCGTCTGTCTGTCTGTCTCCAGGCTGTATCTCAAGAACCGCTATAGCTAGACTTCTGAAATTTTCACAGATTGTGTATTTCTGGTGCCGCTTTATGCCCATAACAACAAATACTTACTATGAACAAAATAAAGTTAATAATATATTAAAGGGGGGCTCCCATACAACAAACGTGATTTTTTGGCCGTTCTGGCTCTTAATCAATAATAGCTACATGCAGACACTTGAAATTTTCAGAAAATCCTCAATAATTGTATGTTTAATATTTGATAATAAAATTGAAATAAAATAAATAATTAAGGGGGGCTTCCATACAAAAAAACATAATTTTTTCCCTACTTTCACTCTATAACGGTACGGAACCCTTAGTGCGCGAGTCTGACTCGCACTTGGCCGATTTTATTTATTCTCTATCTTTTCTGGATATCCTCAGTCCCACCGAAACTTAAAATGTTGCTTATAAAAAGCAACTTGGCAGTAAGACGTGCCATGAATTTGAAGAAAGCCTTAGAGATTATTTACCTTAGTTATTGTGCAAGTTTTTTCTCATGCTTTATCTGATTTAACTTTAGCTTACCTAGTAACTATTTAGTAATCAGCTGTGCTTTAGCCATAATCCCGGCGCTCAAAGTATATCTATCCCAAAATTTATCAAAATCGCTTCAGGTCTTGAAGCTTGACGAGGTAACAGACAGGCAGTCGGCAGACACACCTTCGCATTCTTAATATTACTTATTGTTATTATGATGCATAATAATTGCATACGTTGGCGACAATATTAGTATAGTGTTCGTAGTCTAGTGGTATAGAGCGCGGCTCTTGACTCGGAGGTCGTGGGTTCGATTCCCGCGTTGGAAACATATGTTATTTCCAAGTTTGGTTAGGACAATGCAGGCTGATCACCTGATTGTCTGACAAGTAAGATGATCCATGCGTCGGATGGGCATGTAAAAAGTCGGTCCTGCGCCTGATCTCTCGTCAGTCGTGTCGGTCGTCCGATCCACTGGGTTATGAGAGTAAAGGAATGTACTGCGCACACACTTGGGCACTATAAAGTTACTCCTGCGTAGCTGGTCTGGTTTCAATAAAACCGGCCACCGTCACCGAAACCGGTGTGGGAGCTATCAGCTATATTGTACATTATAGTGTTCGGGAAGTATATGGAATGTCTCATGTACAGCAAATGACGAAATACAGTCGATCACATGCATAATTTCCTGTCTACATCCGCCGCCAGACGATTCCTGCTAAGTTCTAACATTCCACTCCGTTCACAGTCACTTTACCTACAGGACTTTTATGTGTATGTTAGAGTCATTATCATAGCTACTCGGAGGTAACTTAAGTTTAAACAAAAAACGCCATGTATGGTTTGTTATTATTTCAGTCTTAATAACTACTGAGTTACTGTCGGACTTTCACCAAATTCTGTATGGCTTTAGGCTCTGAAAATCCGAAATAGTACAGTATTTCTGTAGAATACCCTATTTTTTAGCTAGATTAAAAAAATATAATGATTTAAGCGCTCGTAATCTCTTCGTCATTTCATGTCGTCTCGGGTCAAGTAGATAAAAATCCTAGTTTCCATTAAAATATTTTACGGATTTAATTGCTAGTACGCAGTTGACACGGTTCACGTGTTCTTCCATTGTAGAGCTAACAGGCGCGAAACGAGCTTTGTCTCTTTTAATTAGAGTTTTTCGTGACCCTGTTCGTGACCAGTGCTCAGGGTTGACAACTTGAGCAAAAATCTCTACTATGATCAAGCTTTTGTATAAAGAAATATGAGCCCAGCCCTGATTGTGTTGTTATCAGCGTTGCTAGGCAACGGACTAGCTCGCCTCACCAGTCAGTTCGCATCCGCCCGCCTGCCCAGCGAGTCGTGTGACGCTCGCCTCGATATTTTTATGAAACCCTTTACGTCCTTTAAAGAATATAGCGGTTTTGTTTTCTACGTTTATAACGCTTAGAATACATATTTTTAATATGCTTAGTAGTTCAATAAAAAATAAAATATAGCATTAGGAGATAATATAATGAGATGTTATTATAAACATTAGATTTAGTATCTACATTTTAGTGCTTTGTGGTAAACTTCTGTGATTCGGTGTGACTTAATCATGGATCTAGTACATCGGCTGCATTACCTAGTACTTTCCCAAAAGTCTGATCTGATGACGATGGAGAGGGAGCAGAGAATGAAAATGAGGCGACAGTCAAGTCTTCCAGAGTATAGCAAAGCTAATAAGACTAGACAGAGATTGGAACAAGCTTATTTTAATGATGTAAGTGTATTATCAATACTAATAACATACAAAAGTGTGTCTGTCTGTTACCTCTCCAAGCTATAAAGGCTGAACAGACTTACTTTGAGATATGGGTAAGGACAAAGTCTCCGTGGTCTAGTGGTACAGAGCGCGGCTCTTGACTCGGAGGTCGTGGGTTCGATTCCCGCGTTGGAAACACGTTATTTCCAAGTTTGGTTAGGACAAAGCAGCATGATCCATGCGTCGGATGGGCATGTAAAAAGTCGGTCCTGCGCCTGATCTCTCGCCGGTCGTGTCGGTCTGCCGTCCCACTGGGTTTTGAGAGTAAAGGAATAGAGTGATCTTGTGTACTGCGCACACACCTGGGCACTATAAAATTACTCCTGCGTACCTGGCCTGGTTTCAATGAAACCGGCCACCGTCACCGAAACCGGTGTGGGGAGTATCATTATTATTGAGGACCAAGGACAGTTTTTTGCGAAAAAATTGAGGTTTTCGCGCAAAAACGAATTTAGGCGTAACTTAGTTTTGGGCGTAATTAGTATAATATATTAAAAGAATTGAGTAGGTATATTAATTATTATTCAGTTTGTCTTCAAAATATTTTTAAATAACTGGACCGATTCTAATAAAATTTAGCATACCACAGACAAGCACATGCGCTAAGTACTTTTTATCGCACGCTCAACTTTTTTTAGATAAAAAAAAATTGTAGTAACAGAAAAACCACGTAGGTTTAATTACGTAGTACAAGTTATCAGTTTACGTCTCTGTACAAAATTTTTAGAAGTAAGATTCCAATAGTACTACTGTATAATATACCTAATATTATTAGCAATGTTCCGAAAAAAAGTAAGATTTTAATTTATTTTTTATGTTGGAAGTTATGGTAGTTATTAATTCAGGTGGCTCACTCCTTTTGCGCGCACAAAATCTCGAAATGAAGAAAAATGTTTGACACAAAAAGAACATGTACTGGAAGTAAAGCAATTAATGTCTAATGTCCTATATACTTTAATGATTATCGTTATTGAGTTTTATGTAAGTAGGTTATATTGTTTTCGCCAAATATTAGGTCATGTTAGTGCCTCCAAGGCTACGTTTTATTAGGTTTTCACATTATGTCATTATAAGCTACGAAACACTCGCAACTTACACACAATATTAATTATGATATTATATCTAAATTTTCCGCAGTAAATTACTCTATGTCCTAGAGAGTAGAGACTCAAAGCTCTAGATCAAATATTAGAGTTTAGTAGTTAGGTGGCAGAGGAATATGAATAGAAATCAGACAAGCCATTTGCTTGCATTTGCCTTTACCTCTATAATATAAGTATGGATTATCAGTTTTAATCTATACATATTAATAAAATTGAAGTGTCTGTTTGTATTGAAAGAACCGTTTGTTACTACATGCATATGAATGTATATACGCTACATACACCAAAACATTTTTTAAATTTTTGTCTGTATGTCTGTCTGTTTGTTTGTTCCGGCTAATCTCTGAAACGGCTGGAGCTATTTTGACGGGACTTTTTTGGTAGATAGCTGATGTAGTAAGGAGTAACTTAGTCTACTTTTAAACCGACTTCCAAAAAGAAGGAGAATATAATAAGTATTTTACTTTGACCCGGGGAAGTAGCGGGCAACAGCTAGTTTTGCAATAAATTAGATGAAAATTATTGCGTGCTGTGATCTCAGCTTCCGAAAATTTATTTTGATGGATCGAAATGTCAAGAAAAGGTCGCTCTAGTTGGCTTACACTCGTGGACGTGAAATCTAATTATTTATTATGGGGTTACAAAATATTTTAAATAAAGCCCTAAATAATACCTGAACTTAGGTGCCGAGGCTTACATAGGACAATTAACTGAAATACGAAGCATATACATTTATAATTGCTCTATACTCTCAAACTTTTCCCATACAAAAGTCAAAAAACTAGTTTTTAACAATACTAGAAAATCACTATGTGTAAATGTTATATTTTTGAACGACTATTTAATTCTTTATATTTTAATCCTTATAAATTACCTTACTTTATTTTAGTCAGTATATTTTTAAACATGCAAATATAAAAATTTATCCAATGATCAAGGATATTTTTTTGAAAATCTGCTGTCAAAAATTGCCATCAGATTCTGGTAGATCTATTATAGTAATATAATTTAATTTAGACAAGAATCGTTGAGGGTAACATGCAAGACACTCACCAAGGGCGTAGCCACTTTCAGCCAAATTAAGTGAGCACAATCAGAAACACTTTGTTTCACCTTCAGTTATCTAAGTTACAACATACCTACATTTACATGAATTCTTGTACACATAGGGCCAAATAGTAGGCAGTAGCGTTATCGAAAATGATTATAACCTAACTCCCAGTATATAGAGAGGCCTTTAAGTAAAGTTACTTAAAGATTTCGCTAATCAGCTTCAATAATATAACTTATTTCGTTAGTAAGTTTATAAGAATGTTAGCTATATTATACTAAAGAACAGGCGTCTGACGCTTCGAGAATTATTTACTTATAAATAAAAATACTGCAATAAATAAGAATTCAATCTTTCTCTTATTAGGAATTCATGCCATTACGTCAATTTCAATCGTTACTTGTTAACGCTTTCTTGAAATATATTAGTTTCGATCGAGTATAAGAAAGGTTTATTGGAATATTCTATAGAAAGTATTGTAAAAATGTGAATTTTGTGGAACGTGTAAATAAATTACTTATGCACACATGAGTTGTACCTAATTGAACAATTCGCGACAGTTTTTAGGGTTCCGTAGTCAACAAGGAACTCTTATAGTTTCGGTCCATCCGACCTTCTGTCTGTCCATCTGTCCGTCTGTCCGTCCGTCCGTCTGTCTGTCCCCGGTTTTCCTCAGAGACTATAGGGCCTACAAAGCCGTAATTCGGCATGAATGCACATCTTAATGATGCCGACAAAATGGTACATAAAATCTTTAAAAACATTTTTACGGTACCTTCCCTACACATCAATGCGGGGGTGATTTTTTTTTCGCGTCCGCCCCACAGTGTGGGGTGTTGTTGGATATATTATCTTTCATTTGAAACCAAAATATTCTCGCAGTGTGACTCCTAATTCTTTAAAATGGTACCTGAAAATCGCTGATATTTGTGAAAAAATGTGATAGCGTCCTTATAACCGCCACATAAAAAGACACGAAGAGGGATTTTAAAATGGCGGCCAAGATGGCGTCCGTAACCGGCTCACGTTCCCGCCATCACACACACGTGTAGACGGTAGACAGTCGGGGGACCGATTTCTCTTTGATTACGAAAAACAAACATCACTCCGCATGTGTAAACATAGCCATTACGTAGGTAAACTACGTAATTGCTGTAAACATATTATAGCAATTACGTATAAACATACATCAAAAAAAATCTCATAAACTGCTCTTGTGTGCACCTTTTGGACTTCACGTGGTACTTGGTAGAGACAAGCAGTCTAGAATTATAGATAGGTGCAGTGTAAAGTTCGCGTGAAAGTCCTAATACTTGTTCTATTTTAGGGGCTTAAAATACATATATCATTGTGTTAATGTCGTAAGTATAATACAAAAGTCTCGTCAGAAGTAAAAAAGGCACTGTAGAGCAAAATCAAAATCCACATGTGGCTTCATGTTGTACAAACTGACGGATTTACCCTAGAGTCTACATCGTTCAAGTCTGTAACTAATTAGATAATAATATGAGACTGACATTATCTGTGGATTCAATATCATCAGCACCTTCATCATGCACACTCCTCAATTTAAAAGAAAAAAAACTATGAAAATGCCCACAAAGTTTGGCGACTAATAAAAATGTATTTTTTAAGAATAATATGTCTGAGACAAAAATCTGGATAAGGCATTCATTGTATATGAAAATCTTTGGCCTATTAATGTCAAGGTCACAGTCATGATAAAATGGTCCCAAACAGTTTGCGACCATTTTATCATGACTGTGACCTTGACATTAATAGGCCAAATTTGATTTTGCAAAAAATGGGACCACCTTATTACAGATTGGGCCAAAGTGTAATAAGTTAGTTCCATTTTTTGCCACGTTTATTACCTTGACATGACGTCTTAATAGTTAATATAGTCTTAATATTATATGTATGTATTAATTATTAATATTATCCGTCTATGTTTTATTGAACTTTTCATTTGCAAATCATACCTGCTCTACGTACCAAATTTTTTTTATTCCCGTAGAGCATTTTTTGTAGCTTCCATTGAAATTCTAAAAACTACGGTTAGACTTTCAAGTTTCATGAAATTCACTTTGATAATAATTCGATTCTGAAAAGCTGCCATATGACTTTATTGTATAACTTTACTTCTATGAAACATCAATTCCAAGATATTACATTCAATTTTCACATAAATCAAGTCTGAGGATTTTTGCTCTTTCTCTGTTGCAATTCAAGTAACCTTAAGACATTGAATAATATGTAAATCCATTAATTGTCTCGCTTCGCTCGCTTTTTGTTATCAATTCATACTTACTACTATTATAAATGCGAAAGTGTATCTGTCTGTCAACCGACAGACAGATATCTGACAACCTTTTCTAGGTAACAACCTCTTAACACCCAAACCGCTGAGCCAATTTTGCTAAAATTTGGCATGGAGATTCTTTGAGTCCCGGGATAGACATAGGATGCTTTTTATCCCGGAAAATGTACCGGTTCTCGCGATAAACGAATTTTGACTCAACGGAGTTGCCTGCGTCATCTAGCAATACATAAATATGGGGATAGTTGAAATAGTTTTATTGTAATTATTTTAATTATAAGAAAATTAATTTTAGATTTAGAAACCAATCTCACTTTTCCGACTTAACAATCACACGATTTTGCCGATTTTGGTTTTTTATCCCGTCAAGCTATTCGTTTGCTCTTTTAACCCTCATTTTTATGAAAGAAACTGATGTGTTAAATTGCTTTCCTATCTGTAATTGCATTAAACTATAATAATTCTGTTGACTCATGTCCACTGTCCAGCCTTGCATTTGTTATTGGCAGTATCCTTGACTTGTAACTAAAAATTTAAGGGGGGCTCCTATACAAAAAACACAATTTTTGGCCAATTTTTGCTCTATAACGGTACGGAACCCTTCGTGCGCGAGTCCTACTCGCACTTGGCCGATTTTTTTACCTTAGCAGGTTTCTGTCCTAGAAAAACGCAAAAGTTACGTAGATGTTATATCATATCAAATCAAAATATTTTATTTCCAAATAGGTCAACAAAGTTAACACTTAGAACGGCGTGTCTACATGAGGCCTACCACCGGTTATATGAAAAGGTAGTTCAAGAATAATAAAATTCCTTGCCCTTGAAGTGCCTTGAACTAAAGATATAAAGAATTTCTCAATGTCGTCCGCGATAATGTCTGAGGAACGTAAACGTGCATGGAATTTCTTTTACAATTATTATAATCTGCCACCACCACCCTCGGCGTTGGAAAATGTATATCACAGTATAGCAATATAATATCCCTATAGGGATATTGCTATACTGTGATGTATATTTATACATAGAAAATATTATATCTTTATAAAAAAAACAACGTTTGGTACAATGTTTTTGTGTATTAAGCGACGTTATATCAATAGTCAACGACAGCAAAATATAGGCTAAGACGTTGTAAGTTGTAACTAAAACGTCTATCTCATCCATCTTTTTAGGAAGTGGGTTAAAATATTATGTAAATCTGTCGGGTTTAAAACCTTACATAATAATATTATGTTAAAAAATATTAACTTGCTATAATATAACTTATAGAATATAGAGAATAGTTGAAGGTATTGCACTTTTAAGCAAACAAAATTCATGCTAACTTTTTGAGGATTTAGAAATCAGTGCCAGCCTCAATTTCGTAGTGGCTTTAGGAGTCTGAAACTTTTAAGCCGGATACGGCGGAGGATAGGCAAGGTAATGTTTTCAAGTTTTCCTAACAGTTTAGGCACTGTAAAAAAGTTATGTAATCGATCCTAACATAGAGAATAATAATAATAATATTATAATGTAAAAGGAAAGTCTAAAGCAATAAAATAGCGTGTAATATATACATGAGCATAATATAGAAATTACATTGACTATGTATCTAATTCTATTATGCATTAGCGTAATTTCTGAGCCAACTGAAACTATTAGATATTAAGGCTTCTTTCAAGAATTCAAAATTGTATCTCTCTAAAACAAAAAAATCTTGATTATATACTCGGAAAACTGTTAAAAATAAGTTTGTTATATTATAATACCCAGGATATACAGTGTGAAATTTTAATAGTTGTTTTCCCGCAGTAAAATGATTCTATCTTAGTAGTACAATAGATTTATAAGTTTCTTTTGTTCAAATCAAAAAAAAATCGGTCGGGTCCATAGTAACTCGCGCCTATCGGCATAAAGTTTCCATAGTACGTCATAAAAAATATTTTGTATTTTCAAAAAATAACATGCATGGTTCGATAGTACTACTATATTATGTAAATCGTTCTGCTGCGGGAAAACAACCACTAAAATTTCACGTTGCAGATACAAGAACTCAAGTCGTGGTTAACACTCGTTTATAATTAACACATTGTAATGCACTTTTTCGCAAATAAAATGTGTGTATAAACATACCCATTCATACAGCGTAATGCTTGGAAACCGTTTAGTAAAATATAATACGAAATAACAATAAAATTAAAGGCTTTACCACGATAAACCTGCCTACGTTTCCAATAAAAAATTACAGAGCTTAGCTGTGCATTAACAAGCCAATATTTGGTTTTATACCGAGAAATATAGTTCGCTGTAAAAAACGCTATCACGAGAATTACTTAGGAAGTTCGCCACACGCAACTAGAGCAATTTATGAAGAAATAGCCTATAGTATGGTTGTGTTTTAATCTGATTTGTTAATTAAATTACAACCTTTGTATGTACGTAAATATTTATAAAAAGAGCTTCACAGTAATCGGGATAAAGTAGAAACAGTAGAAAGTAAGTAAAGTGAAAAAACGTAAGTTAGTGATTTTGTTTGTATTTCGTGTTTCTTAGTTGATTGAAGTAAGTAAGCGTTAATTAAGGTGCTTGTACAGCTTTTATTTAGCTAAACTATAATTTACTCATAAGTCATAACACTTCTTAACATCGCTCAGTCTTTATTGATGGTACGGGGGGTTTCGTATTGTCCGATTTCAAACAGGCAGTGTAGTCCTTTAGCTTAGTCCCAATTCTGGTAGTTTTGTCATACCTAAGTATGGTAAATGTGGTTTCTGTTTTTTACTAGCTAGTAAAATTATAAGCTTAACAAAATTTAATAAGTTCGGTATAAAGCTATACCTATCTTTCAATTTGAAAGCAATTATTAAGTTCAAAATAATATTTTTTGATTACTTTTTAGGGTTCCGTAGTCAACAAGGAACCCTTATAGTTTCGGTCTGTCCGTCCGTCTGTCTGTCCGTCCGCGATTTTGCTCAGAGACTATAGGACCTACAAAGCTGTAATTTGGCATGAATATACATATTAATAATGCCGACAAAATGGTACATAAAATATTTAAAAAATATTTTTTTTTATGGTACCTCCCCTACACATCAAGCGGGGATGAATTTTTTTTTTTCGCGCGCACCCCATCGTGTGGGGTGTCATTGGATAGGTTTTTTAAAAATATTATGAGTATTTAAGGATCATTTTCCGGTTTAGGGATCCATTTGTGAAATATTAAGTTTTAAAGTGGAAAAAATCGTTAGAGTCCAGTGTCCCCCCCTTCTACCAGCTAAAAGGTTGCTTCTGGAAATGTGAAAAAATTCACGGGAGTAGCAAATATGCTGAATTTAAAAGGAAAACTATCACGGCTAAGTTGACTTCATAAGTTATTGAGTAATAGTCGATCAACTAAAAAAAAATGTATTCGGCGAAGTATAAAGGAACTTTTCGTTCAAATTCCTTTGAGATGATGTTGTTAGTAGTGTCAAACATGTTATAAATGTAGGTACATTCATTGACCATACAAAAATTTTCAAAAACTACGGAACCCTACATTGCGCGTGGCCCGACACGTACTTGGCCGGTTTTTCTCATATAAAGCATTTTGATTTTTCAGATTATGCTAGAGTCTAGACGTTAGAAGTTGTTGTGCATTGTAGATAAAAATATTATATTTTATCTTAATGCGATGTTTCCCTTCGCGAAAGGAAATGAACTGTCTCTATATTCCGGTAATAAAATAACATCCTATGCTCGAATGATCTTTCGCAATGCACGCTGATGTTTCTACATTTTTCTTTATTCATTATCATTACAATATGTACTATTATAGATTTATTTGTAACTAGATGGTGCTCGCAACTTCGTTGCGCCAAAATTCGTTGATCGCACGGGAACCGTACATATTGTTTTCGGGTTAAAAAGTTACCTTTGTCTTTTCCCTGTACTCAAAGTATCTCCATAAAAAATTTTAGCAGAATCGGTTCAGCTGCTTAGGCGTGAAGAGGTCAGACAGACAGACATGCAGACATACTTTCGCATCAATACATATAATAAAACTGTAGAAATGAAAATTCTGTACAAAGATATTCAAAAAATAAGTAATAGTTAAAAAAACTAAAAACACGCTTTTTATATAAAGGGTTACAAACAAACATACAAACATACAAATTGAAAAATGGAATAATTTTATCAAATTAGTGTATTGTCATCGGTCCTCGATAAATCTACAAAGTTTGAACGAAATCTGGCCGTTTAAAGTGGGCCAAAATCGTGCCCAAAGAAGTCGGTTACAAACATGTTACAAACAAATACAGGTGAAGCTAATAAAAAGCGTATAATAATAAGCGGGGGGTGTCACTACATCGCTAAATAAGCCAAAACTGTGATTAGTTTTTTGTCTGTCTGTCTGTCTGTCTGTATGTTTGTTCCACTATCACACGAAAACTACTGAACCGATTTGAATGCGGTTTTCACAGATATATTTGTCTTCTTCCAACTTAACATCTGGTGTATAAAATTTTTTCCCCCCACCTCTCTAAGGGGTCAAAAGAGGGGGTCAGATTTTGTATCAAACTTTTTTCTTTAATACGAAAACTACCGATGCGATTTGCATACGGTTTTCGCAGATATATTTTTCTTCTTCCAACTCAGCATTTGGTGTTTAAAAATCCCCCCCTCACCACTCTAAGGGGACCAAAGAGGGGTCAGATTTTGTATCAAACTTTTTTCTTTAATGGACTTACTTCATAATATTATTAACTGTGTTTTCCTAAATTGTTTTCCTAAATAATAAAATTTTCCCCCCACCCCTCTTAGGGGACAAAAGAGAGGGTAACATTTTGTATCACCTGATGAAGTAGAAATACTTTAAATGGCAAAACAACAAAGTGTTCCGGTTAACTAGTACGTGTCTATTATAAACCTTCCTTGGACTTCCACAATTATTTTAAGACTAAAATGAACCAAATCGATTCAGTCGTTCTCAGGTATCATATTCAGGTACCTATAGCGAGATTAACAAAATTTAAAATTTATTTTTTTATTATATAATAGAAGATTTGCATTGATCGCGTGCTTCGAAGTACTGGACCGATTAAATTTATTTAGGGCCTGTTGCACCACTTCCTGATAAAGTGCTGAATAGGCTATTCACAACTTTTTTGACATATTCTCCATACTTAGGGCCGGTTTCACCACTTTTTGATAAAGTGCCGAATAGGCTATTCACAACTTTTTTGACAGATTCTCCATACTTACTCTATCAGTTCTGTCAAGTTATGTGGTGCATAGCCTATTTGGCACTTATCAGGAAGTGGTGAAAGAGGCCCTCAACCTGTCAAGTTAATTAGTGAATAGCCTATTCGGTACTTATCAGGAAGTGGTGAAACAGGCCCTTAGTCATTAGTGTATTAATTTAGGAAAGGACATAGGCTGCTTTTACAGCTGCGATATTTTCTTTTACAGTAATTTACACCCAGGGGCGTGAACATAAGGGCCATGTTTGCTTGACGTTTAATTTGACAGTGTAAATACAGTGACTGTTCAAATGTTAACGTATTGTTTATCTGACTGTTCACGTATTCACCGACCTATATCAATTATCGCGTTGATATGGACACGCGCAATATTCACTGCACACAGGCACAATCACAGAAATAAATCAAGATAGAACGGCCACACGCGTCCGTTGCTAAGGAATCGCGCGTGTCAATTTTTGCTTTGCTTTTAGTTAGAACAAATAACTTACCCGTGGAAAGAAATACCTCATTTTAACCGATTTACTTTCGTACTTCTGTTTTTACAATTAGACACTGCACAATGAGGCATTTTTGCACAACCCCTCCGGTGTAATCAAGTCGAGACGTGCGCGCTGACTGAATAAACGTTCAACGAATTTTGCCCACTTGTGCAAGTTTGAAACACGCGTACTCCACCCGCTTAGCCGTTCTATCTTGATTTATTTCGGCACAATGCTTGTTGCATTCAATGATCCTATAATTAGGTACCTACTTTCTGTCTCATATATTATATAAAAATATATATTTACTAGATAACTCTCCGCAACTCCGTTTCTCCAAAATTCGTTTATCGCGCGGAAACCGTGTAACATTTTTCCGGGATAAAAAATATCCTATTTCCTTTCCCTGGACTCAAAGTATCTCTATACCAAATATCAGTAACATCGGTTCAGCCGTTTAGACGTGAAGAGCTGTTCCTCTTCTGTCAGACAGACAGCTGATGGACAGACATAGTCAGATAGACACTCATTCGCATCTATACGTATAATAAAACTGTAGAAATGTGAATTCTGTACATTAAAGATATTATTCAAAAAATAATAAGCGGGGGGTGTCACTAGATCGCTATAGAAGCCAAAAATGTGGTTAGTTTTTTGTCTGTCTGTCTGTCTGTCTGTATGTTTGTTCCACTATCACACGAAAACTACTGATCCGATTTGAAAGCGGTTTTCGCAGATATATATTTTGTCTTCTTCCAACTTAACATCTGGTGTATAAAAAAAATTCCCCCCACCCCTCTAAGGGGACAAAAGAGGGGTCAGATTTTGTATCAAACTTTTCTTTAACACGAAAACTACGCAAAGACGCAACCGTGGCCGGCCAAGGAAAAGATGGCGCGATGAGCTGGAGGCGTACCAGCCGGGCTGGCCAACGGTGGCGCTGGAGCGAGACAAGTGGAAGACCCTGGGGGAGGCCTTTGCCCAGCAGTGGGATAGTATAGGCTAACAAAAAAAAAGATTTTGTATCAACTGATGAAGTAGAAATACTTTAAATGGCAAAACAACGTTTGCCGGGTCTATCTATGTTACAAATGTAACCTAATAATAAAAAATATAAAGTAAAAATAAAAACACTAATAATAAAAAATATAAATTTTTACTTTATATTTTTTATTATTAGGTTACCTTTGTAACATAGATAGACAGATATTGGCCATATTTTTGTCGTAGATGCATACTAATATTATAGACTAGTTGACCCGGCAAACGTTGTTTTGCCATTTTAAGTAGCATTATTACCCGAAGCACAGAATATAATATTATATTAGTAGTACAAACCCGAAGTAACCGATACTTTCATAATATGTCAGCTGAATTGCCTCGTCAAGTTATTAACTTTGACATTGTGCTCAGATAATGTATGTCATACACATATTCTAGTAGCATTATTATATCCATAAGGTCATTAATTTTACACTTATAAATTGCTAGTTGTTTTTATTTGTTGTATGATTTTTAACAGTTTTTTCTGTCTTTTTGTTTCTAATAGAAGACGTTTTGGTCATGACTCATGACTTCTAAATTATTGTACCTAGGGCCTGTTTCACCACTTTCTGATAAAGTGCCGGATAGGCTATCCACAACTTTTTTGACAGATTCTCCATACTCTATCTGTCAAGTTAAGTGGTGGATAGCCTATCCGGCACTTATCAGGAAGTGGTGAAACAGGCCCTTAATGTTGTTTAAAAAAAAGTGAACTGTGTTGCTATCATAATTCAAAAGAATGAGAGTAACAATGGATCAGGACCTCCTTAGCTCTAAAGCTTCTTAGCAGTAGAGTATAGAGAATATGTTAAAAAATTTGCATCATGAAACTGACGAGTTTCATGCCAAGATCAATAGAAAGCTACATAGAAAATATTAATATTTGCTTTTGCGACATTTCGAGAGCGAAGTTAGAAGACTATCAACAATTTCATATATCATTTTAAAAAATAGTTTCGTACTAAAATTGATATTTTCAATGTTTATTGTTTAGTGTTTTATTGTTGTACACCACTCCCTAGTTGTATATTTTAAGGGTTACTTTATTAGCACCTATTGGGAGCAACTGCAACAGTAACTTTATTCCTTAACTGTACAATTGAAATTACCAGTCTAATAGGAGTGTCAGTGAATTTATAAGTCTGTTACCGCCCACATTCCCAAAGCGACCCTAAAGGCCTCGCATTCATTATGGAGTCTCCTGAGATTGCGGTTTTGGAATTTTCCAGAAACCTTTAAAGGAGGTCGAAAAATTACAACCAAATCCATAAAAATGACAAAAACTCTTATATTAATAAGAGATTTTATTCGTTTCAATCGTTTTACAGGCAGATGACGGATATCTTGCGTCCATGGAAAAAAACTGAAACTTAATTAAAAACAAAAAAAAAATCTAGAATTTTTTTTTATCTATGGACGCTTCACACCACGTCAGTATGGCCCCGTGCTAAGTACCTAAAGGTCTTGTGTTACAGTTACCAGACAACGGAAATTGTGCAGATAATTCTTTCTAAAACCTTGACTCCGGCCCTAACTTCCACGTTCATCCAAATATTGCAAGATTTTAAAGCATACAATCTTTTCAATCTATAAAGACCAAGTAGATCTTTGATGTTAACACTTAGGTATATCTTTTAATTAATTTCGCCGTAAGACATCGTGGAAGGCGGCATCAATACATGAGTACAGCTGAGTCATTATTCAGAGAGGTCTTCAGATAAGTGTCAGGTGTCAACTAACAAGATGTTACATAACTCTTTTGAAAACAAAATGGCCACTAAAATGCGAGATATTTTTAACACTACCTTGTATGTCTGAAGTTCATCAAGTCTGAAGGTCGATTTTTGCCCGGAGCCTATTAATTGGTTCACCATAATCTTGGTTATTAATACCAGTTATTAATACTTAATGAAGTTTTAGTGTAAGGCTATATGACAAAACTATAAAAATTAAAAAAAAAAAACAAAATTTTAACCGGAACCGGTGGTAGGCAGTAGGCACCGTAGATTCTACGTTCTTCTGACTTTCAAAAAGTGTATTCATGATACCTATTTTGGATAAAAAGATATTTTATTTTATTTATTTTTTGATTTTCGGGTAACATTAATTGATTCCATTTCGACTTTCTCTGGGCTTGCCCTGACTATGATTTTGTGATTTCGACCGATTTCGATTAGAGTGGGTCAGATTTTGTATCAAACTCTTTTCTATAATGGACTTACTTCATAAATTTTTTCCCCCACCTCTCTTACGGGACAAAAGAGGGGGTAAAATTAAACTGAACTGAGGAGTAGTTTTAGACTTTACTGCCAGAGAACCAAAAGTGTTTCGCCGCGTCGGGTTTATTAGCGTTTGGAGTTTGAACATTGTAAAGAAATTACTTGTTTCAAAAATATCAATCACGCGAGTTTCCGAAATAATTATAAGTACCTACTACTTACTTAATACGTGTGGGTAACTGACCCGGTAAGGACGAAAACTAAGCCAATTACAGTATCACAGCAAAGTACAACGTGGGTAAATGTATTATTTAGTTAATGATATTTTACTAACCACATTAATTTTTAAGTTAGAAAACTATCCATACTAATATTATAAATGCGAAAGTGTGTCTGTCTTTCTGTTATTAATATTATAGGTATTTTTCCGGGATAAAAAGTATCCTATGTCTTTTCCCGGCACTTAAAGTATCTCCATACCAAATTTAAGTAAAATCGGTTCAGCGGTTTGGGCGTAAAGAGGTAACAGACCGACAGAGACACTTTCGCATTTATAATATTAGCACAGATATTATTATGGATGGAAGTATGGATTGGGTAAATTTTATTTAGTTCGATTGCTCACTTATTTTTTGGTTTGTTGGTATTAAATTTTTTGAAATAACTGTGGTAGCAACCTGTATAAGAATAAGCCTCTTTATATTAAATGAAATAAAAATAAAATATACCAACCTCGGTATACTACTCTCAAGGACAAGCCAAATCGAACTTTTTATTCGTAACTATAAAAATCCCCTAAATCAGTTTTTCCGATAACAATAAAATATATTACAGTAATAAAATATAATATCCAAAATTTAAGACGCTTATAAATTGACATAATGCGGTAAGTATACTGTACTAAGCTTTATTATGCAACTTAAAGCTTTATATTTAAAGTTCGTGATTAAAATGATAACTTATAAGACTTGTTGGGTGTGAATGTTAGAAAGTGTTAATGTTAGAAAGTTTGAGCTTTTGTAAGGACTAAGGAGATAGGGGAGGAGCTGCTCCCTCATCTACCCTGCGAGAAGGAGCTTGTAAGAAGGATTTTTAAAATACTTCATTACAAGAAGAGATAAATTTAAAAATAGTATGGCTAATCAGCTTACATTACTTACCCTAAAAATTTTATACCTAGAATGTCTTATAGAAACGATAATAAAAATGCACAGAATATCATAAAAATATTTAAATACTAGCTGTTCCGGCAAACGTTGTTTTGCCATATAAAGTATTTCTACTTCATCAGCTGATCCAAAATCTTCCCCCCTCTTTTGTCCCCTAAGAGGAGGGGGGGGGGTTATACACCAAATGTTGGAAAACACAGTTAAATAATATGAAGTAAGTCCATTAAAGAAAAAAGTTTGATACAAAATTCTCTTTGGTCCCCTTAGAGGGGTGGGGGTAAAATTTTATATACCAGATGTTGAGTTTAAAGAAAACAAATATATCTGCGAAAACCGTTTGCAAATCGGATCAGTAGTTTTTGTAGTAAAGAAAAAAGTTTGAAAAAATCTGACCCTTTTGTCCTCTTAGAGGGGTGGGGGGAAAATTTTTTATACACCAGATGTTAAGTTGGAAGAAGACCAATATATCTGCGAAAACCGCATTCAAATCGGATCAGTAGTTTTCAGGTGATGCTTCTTTAGACATTAAAATTTGCATATACATAGTCTGCGATATGAAAACAAGAAAATATGCAGTTATTGAATGAACTAAGCTACGAAATTGCATGGAAATGACTGTATTTACATTTTACATCATGCGAGGGCAATATCGAAACTTTTACCTTACACTTTTACTAGAAAAGTTGATTTGTGATAAATATTCATGTTATTCTGGAAGGTTCTACTTTATTGGATTTTATTTGCATGGAGGTTCTGTTACCTCCATGCAAATAAAATCCAATAGACTAATGACCGAAAATTTGACAAAACTCTTGTAATGCTGTCTACACGCCAAAGCCCGGCCGATGGGCGTCTCCCAGACAGACGCGGGCAGCGGTGGCGGTCGCGGCGGCGGTCAGTTGTTTGTACTGCCACCGCCACCGCGTGTGTCTGTGTCGTTCCTAGAACTTTCAAGTCATCCAACTGATCGCCACCGCCACCGCCACCGCTGCCCGCGTCTGTCTGGGAGACGCCAACCCGCCGGGCAAGACCGGCGGCCTCATATTTTTGAAACAAGCTTGACGGCTTGCTGTCTACACATTGGTGTGTAGACAGACTGTAGACAGATCTTTATAGATTCTAATCTATTACGTCGAGAGTTTCGTCTTTTTAATATTAAGTTACTAAATTGTAAACTTTGTTTTAAAATATTAATTTTTTTCTCACTTTTTTTGGTAAAAAAGTGGGCCCCGTGTGAGTTTCTTAGGCACCATGTAGGACATTCTGAAAACATTTATTTTAAATTTATTCAAAAATAAAACAATTTTGATTTTACTTAACAATTTTAATTTGACTTAGTCTATGACAGTACCGAAAATATCATATTTTAAAACTTTTTTTATTTCATTACACCTCTTCTGATCTCATATTTTATCAATTACATACTGTTATATAATATTTTATCTATAAATATGTCGTTTATTTATTGCAAAATCGTAAAATGATTTTATGCTTCATATTTCACGATGTTTTGTTAAAATTACTGCGTACGAAATAAATATTTTCTATTAGAATTCACCGTTGCCTGCCTACAGCGGCCTAAGGACATACTTATAAGAAAGTCGAAGTTAATCAAAATGTTTTTACTTATAAAGCTTAAGTTAGATATTAGCAATTATATTTAAATATTATATTTTCATATAATATTTT
Source organism: Plebejus argus (assembly GCA_905404155.3). Taxonomy (NCBI): domain Eukaryota; kingdom Metazoa; phylum Arthropoda; class Insecta; order Lepidoptera; family Lycaenidae; genus Plebejus; species Plebejus argus. The sequence continues at coordinate 6,346,438 of FR989937.1, read as the reverse complement.
TATATAATATTAATGAAGAATATATTTTAAACAACCGATGTAAAGTGTAAAACTCTTTTGACATCTTCTTGATTCTAATGTTTTGTCCTTTCTCACAAATTCTTTGTGAAAATCTCGCCAGAAGATTTTAGTTATGAACGTCTATATTTCGGGTTCCGGTCAAGGTCCAAACCGCTGTCGTATAACTTGTGAGTTGTGACATTGAATAACAAAACAATATAAAACAAAATCACATCTGACCGAGAGAGATTGTCTGCAAAAACCAGAGCGAGTATTAGATATTGTTTCAGTTACGATTGGTCTAGAAAAGTTTACGATTCCATATCAATTTTTATTGCATTAGGTTTCAGGGAATATATTTTTCTGACTTTATACTTTTAGGGAATTTTGTGAGACTTTATTTGAGGTCCTACATTATGTAGAACTAGATGACGCCCGCAACTCCGTTGCGCCAAAATTAGTTTATCGCGCCGGAACCGTACATTTTTCCGGAATAAAAATTATCCTATGTCCTTTCCCGGGACTCAAAATATCTCCATGCCAAATTTCAGCAAAATCGATTCAGCGGTTTAAGCGTGAATAGGTAACAGACAGGCAGACACACTTTCGCATTTGTAATATTAGTATGAAATATGGATATATGAACATATAATATTATGTAGGTTTCAATATATTTTCATATACATAATATTAATATATTCCTACTTTACTATTCCTACTATTTGTAACTATTTATGGTAGGGTACACATAAACTGTTGAAATTGATTTGAAATCATGAAGGTTACATATTTTTAACCGACTTCCAAAAACGAGGAGGTTATTCACACGTATTTTTTTCCTTTTTTTATATCGATCCGATGTTGAAATGTTAAATGACAGTCTGTTAGGAAATGTTAAATATGACAGTCTGTTAGGAACCTCTTCACGCCTAAACTGTTGAACCAATTTGGTGGACTAGGAAAATTAATGTAGGCACTGTAAGTTCCTTGAAAGAATATGGATCACTTTTCATTACAAGTATACCTCACAATAACCTTTGTGGAAAACATCTTATACAAATAAAACTACAGTTTCTTAGTTCCAATACATGTTAAATATAGAATATTATATAATCATACTTCCACATGTCCGACTTAGGAATGTCTTCAACACTTAAAAGGCTTCTGTTGAGTGTTGAGGTTATGCAAGTCAGTTCTCTTTTATACCGTGATTGGTATGGACGGCTATTGAGCTCTAAATTCTAATTATATAATAAATATAATATTTAAATTATATTTTTAACGCGAATATAATATTTATTATAATTATATTATAATTCAACGGTCGCGAAAGTGTTCTATAGTTGAAGTTTTTGTAAGCGAAGATTATTTTTGATCAACAAACATTGACAACAGTAGTACCTACAAGTAGATAAAACTTAAGTAGGAGTATTGGATTTCATCTTCATGAATGTATTCGGGCTGGACTTGTATAAATACCAGCAAAATAGTTGTTGAACAAAACCTGGGAAATAAAAAGTTTCACTGTGTAATAAAAACGTAATGATAAAAATAGTGCTTAAAGCAAAACAATACTTAAAGAATAACAGTTATGAAAATGTTTCACAATAGATGATTTTATTTTAATAATATATTCTAGTGTAAAAAACTTGCTATAAAGTAAAATTCGTGTTAAAAATACGTTTTCACAGTAAAAAGCTACATAAATTGTGTTTTCGATTGGGCTGTAAAAAGATAAAACCTACAAAAACCTGAATATGTCTATGGTAAGTTATGACTTGTATTTTAAAGATTCTGTGATAATTTTTTTTTATTCTGACTTTTTTATACTTTTACTCATACAAACTATAAAATACTAGATGACGCCCGCAACTCCGTAGCGCCAAAATTCGTCTATCGCACAGGAATGGTACATTTTCCCGGGATAAAAAGTATCCTATATCCTTTCCCGGGACTCAGAGTGTCTCCAAACCAAATTTCAGCAAAATTGGTTCAGAGATTTGGGCGTTAAGAGATAAAAAACAGACAGACAGACACACTTTCGCATTTATAATATTAAGTATGGATATTTTACGTAGGTAATCATTTTTAATGGAATATTTTTAAATTATAAACTATTATAATTATATCAGATAAACTTTCTCGATATTATTTCAACATAAATTGTGCAAATATTTAAAATAATAAATCAAAAACAAAAGAATATGAAAGTCGTAGAGCTTCGTAGCAGCCGCTACGCGCCGTAGCGACGTTGGTAAAAATGTCTTTGTCAACTTTCTAAACGTTTTTGATGTGTTACATCGGTCTTGTTAATTATATGTGAGAGAGGTTTCGTCAAAGAGTATATGGGACAGCGGAGTCGAATGGAGTACCTAACCTAACCTAACCTAAGATATTATAGAGATCGTATTGACAAGACGACAGGAGTGATACTGATCCGAATCTACGATACTTCATATTGCTGCAATATCTCTTATAATATTATTATACAGGTGTAATAAGACTAAGTGATAATACGTAGAGAGTTCACTGTGAAAGTAGCAGCGCTGAAAGACCAACATTTTAATCTAAAGTAATATCAATTAGTTTTGTTACACCTTGTATAAAATGTCACCTATATATGCCAGCAAAAGTAATCATATAATATTGTTTACATAGGTAAATGTCCGAACTACAAGAAATTAATAATATTATATAAGAAATGAAATAAACTCTGACCTTTCGTTGGATCTTTTTCGACTTTAGTATAATTTCTGAGTAGTAATAATATTAAGTAGAGCACATTAGCTTTGTCCACATTGTGCCTTTTTTGTTCATCAAGGGCATGCGTTATAGCGCAGTCAACAGCGAACGTGAGGCATGCCCGTGACGCGCGCTGAAATCGTAGTGCTCGCTATGACACTATTCTTTCAACGCGGGTGGATTTTGACGCATTCAATTATTGAATATGCCAAATGAAAGTTGAATAAAAAGAAGATGACGAAAATTGAAGATGAAATTGCATAATGTGGACATAGCTATTAGATAACAGACAAGACATGGAGAAAACAGAAAATCCATGCTTTGGATAGGCGTGTAAGTCAATTCACCTCTAATCTCTCGCAGATCGTGTAAGTTCATAATTTTACTGGGTTACGAGTAAATTAACAGAAATAAAATTATATATGAGTGTAAAAATTACTCTAGCATTAATAGCTAGCAATAAAGAAGCTATTGACACTAAAAAAGGTTTTATGAGAAAAAAGAACTTAAAATGGACTACTAGCTTCCAATCTGACCACTGTAGTCTGTATTACGTAAGTTACACGATCAGTTTGATGATAGATAAGATTCGCGTAAATCTTAACCAGATTGATCAGAAACTGATCGTGTAACCTACGTATCACAAGTACCATGCTACCTCGATAATCAAATGACTTTTTTCTTTCTTTCCAGAGGGAGCTGTTTGCAGCTAAAGCGGACAGCGGGACAGCCGCAGCTGATCGGAAACTATCATCATCATCAGCCGGCAGCATGAAGAACAAATGGCTGAAGGCCTTCCGAAGCCTCAAACCCCCCAGTGCCCCTCCTCCCCACGCGGGGCCCCCGGACAAGTAAGTAATTACTTGAAAGTAATGATTTTATACTAAGTAGGAAGGAATCTGGACATTATACTCAATATTGTGTAATTTTCACTTGAAAGGCGACAGTAAAACCTCTTAAGTTTCAAAATAAAACCTCGGTAAAAGAGTTTAGATGTTGTTACATTAAAATCAATCATTTACCCTTTAAACTTTATAACAAGTCAACGAAAGTATCGTGTTTAATAAGAGTGAATACTGAATATAGTTTGTAAAGATTACTTTCCAATTTGTACAGTCAATCCTTCATAATGGAAATATTAATGAAACAGCCCAACAGTAATCTTGGTGCGGTCGGCTTGTTGCACAGTGCATGTAGGCCGAAATTGAACTCCCATTGTTATCGGGAACATATTTAGAGACCTCCACTAGCTCGAAACTAGACCAGGGTAAATCTGCTATTATTAAAGAGATGTACTGTGCAATGTGCATCTTCTTAGCATTTAGAATACTAGCTCAAAACTGAACCAGATTAAATGTTATAGCCAGATTGTCAGTTATTATTAAATTGATGGACTGTGCATCCTATCTTAATATACAGAACCTCCACTAGCTCACTGGATCAGAGTAAATATCATAGCTAGATTGTTTATTATTATTAAATACATCAACTGTACATCCTCTTACAGAAGCAACCTTATAGAATATAGAAGGCTGATCGATCCAGTAAAACATAATAATTATGGAAGGGCTGACCGCAGGTCGACCTGACCGGACTCAGCTTGTGCAATGTGCATTCCTGTCTGCACGAGTCTGGCTAGATCAATACATACTCTTACAGAATAGTAGAAAAATTCTGATCATCTACAGGGTGTGACAAAAATAAGTGATAATAATTTAGGGTGTGTACGTGTTCCTTGTAGAGAGTTCACTGTGAAAGTAGCAGCGCTGGATGACCAAAATTTTTTTTCACTTTTGTATGGGAAAACTCGTGACGCTCGGGCCCTTGCCCATACAAATTTTCGTCTTTCAGCGCTGCACTTCCACAGTCAACTCTCTACAAGGAACACGTACACACCCTAAAGTATTATAACTTATTTTTGTTACACACTGTATACCTATTCAGAATAGGTATTGAAATGAAACACTCCACTTACATAAATGTGGCATGACAGAATAATATCGCAAAACAGATTAATGAGACTGAAGTCAATCAGGGGTTGTGTGGCTTCATAATCCGGTTACATGGATATTTCGTGCTGGATATTTCTTTTCTAGTATTATGTTTATGCTTATTACTTAGTAATTTATCGTAATTGGTACAACACACATAGTATAATTTTCTTAATATATAATAATTATCACGCTATAGATATTATAAAAGCAACATTTTAAAACTACTCGATTTTGATCAAAGGCATGTTAGTATTTTGGGCTCGAGATTAACGTATAGGCGGCTTGTAGCCTGGAAAAGACCAGCATTCCTATGGGATACTTACTTACTGTAACTTGCTCGTTTTAGGCTATTTAATTAGGTATCATTAAACATTTTATTTTATCATCTTTATAAAATTCGCCTTCGCCCGAAAGTCGAAACTCAGTTGCGCCAGCATTCGTTTATCGCGCGGGTACTGTACATTTTTTCGGATTAATAACTATACTATGTAGTATGTCCTTTCCCGGAACTCTAAGTATCTCTTTACCAAACTTCAGCAAAATCGGTTCAGCGATTTGAGCGTGAAGAGGTATCAGGCACTATAGACAGACTTTCGCATTTATTAGTTTTCGCAGTTATTTTGAAAAAAATATAATATAATCTGAAAACAGATGTTTAATGTTTATATTTAGAATTTCGCTCTAATGGCTTATGAACTATGAACAAACTTTGGTGATTAGTGTACTTATGAAACTAGGCAGCTATAGACTTAAAACTTTACAACCCTGAGTCTGATTAAATTATTAAAACAGTATTTTAATTATTTTTTTAAATTTCTTAGTAATTCTTAATCTCAGATTCAAAATCAAAGCAATCTTTATTGACTTGGGTATTGTATTACATAAGGTACTATTATATTTCTGTGTTTTAATGCGGTTTTCTGATAAAGTGGTTGAGACTTGAGACTAGATTTCCCATACTTAATAACAATAATTTGCCACGACGTTGTCTACAAAAAAAATTCTACCTACGATTATATTTTTGTAACTTCTACTAAATATTACAGAAACTCAATAATTTGCCTTTTACGTTGAAACGAAACTAAAGAGGTTCATTTTGTTGCCTTTTAAGTATCAAATATGATAAAAATATACCAAAAACACCATCAGAAGAGTACAACACATCTTTCAAACATTTATCTGCTTTATTACTGAGATAGTAATATATAATTTTATGTAGTTATCTTCAGTAAAATGTGAAACTCTTGATCTTTATTATGAATAATTCGAGCAATTAAAATAAATGTGTAATAACGAAGACGTTAATTAAAACCAATTCGTAGATATCTTTTGTAAATTGTGTTAGCAATGTTTATTGACTCGACTGTGAAATGAAATGAGTATTGGCTATGAATTTTCATTTCTACTTAAATTATTATTATAGATATTTGAACCCTGATTCTACTATAGTAATGCGACATTAATGAGGCTTATATCCAGCCCGTTACATATTAAAATTGTATTCTATTGAAGTAACAAAACAATGTCATTCTAATCAGGATTTTTGATTTTTCATTTGGTGCCGCTATGTCTACCGTCTATCGTGTCAATCCGCTGTTATATGTCACAATATAGCTGTCATTTGTCACGACTCAGGCTACATAGCGGCACCTGGTGATCAATGAAATTTCAAAAACCCTCATTGGTCAAAACCGCTATGACACTTTTCTTTCAACGCGGGTGGATTTTGACGCATTCAATTATTGAATATGCCAAACGCAAGTTGAATAAAAAGAAGATGACGAAAATTGAAGATGAAATTGCATAATGTGGACATAGCTTATCACTGTTAGGCCCACTTGCGCACATCTGAGTTAAAGTTAACTGTGAGTTAAACATCATGTCATATCTGTCTCACTCACCAAGTCAGTGATAGAGATGACATGATGTTTAACTCAGAGTTAACTTTAACCCAGATCTGCGCAAGTGGGCCTTAGATGTTTGGCGTACGAAACTGTATTGATATTGCAACACCGGAATAGTAGAGTATGTATTAGATTTGGGAATTGATTTAATACTTAGATGTAAAGATCCCTGCTCAAAATCATTAAACAAAACCATATTATATGGATACTGTCATCTGGTCGTGTCATAATGTAAGCTTTGTAACTTTAATGCTTTATGTTTTACCTACTTGTCTACACATACAGATTTATATAGAATGCTTAATTAAATGCCATCTCAACGAATATTATTATTACCTCTTCTGTACATAAATATTAAATATGTACAGTAGAGGTAATAATAGACCCAAAACAAAGCTGTAAAAAATATATAATATTTTCGTAGTGCGCACCGGGAGCATTCGCGTGTAATGTAATTATTATAGATTCTACTTTGAGCATTACATTGCAATACTACCTCCCTGACTGACGAGCATTCGCGTCTAATGTAACATTATAGATTCGATTTTGAGCGTTACGTAAGTAACTAGCAAGTTGACTTCACTGTCACGTAGCATTGATGTTACAAGTTGTATCAAGATATTACACATTGTATCATTACAACGGTTCTCCTCCCTCACTAATGTAATGTTCGACTCTTTACAAGCGAATGCTCCTTTATTGTACTTATCTAGTTTTGTATAATTTTGATATACAGAACTGATAACATCTTTTTTTATTGAGTAAGCTCAAAGATACCAATTGTTACTGGCAAGTGGTTAATAAATATAAGCAATAAGCATTCTGTATAAAAATTCCGATTTTGAATGTTGTCCAAAACAATCATGTTCATTTTGATGTTTCTCTTCTTGCATCGTAAAGAAAAAATCAAATGTACCACGCTGTGTCAACGGTGATGGCGATAAGGTAACTCTGCCCCCGTAGGTCTACCTTACCTTACCTGTGCCACTTCCACACTTTACCTTACCTTACCACTGACACAATACAGACAGTCCTGCAAGGATGTTTTAGGCTTCGGCCAAACCTACGCGACCAAAGCGACTCCGAAGCGGAAGCGTCTACAACGCGGTACGTTCGCGTCAGCAGAGCGGGAATAATCTACGGTTTGCACCGTAGTCGCGCAGGTGTACGTGTATCAGTTTCACGCAAGTTTCGCGTTGCAGACGCTTCCTTTTTTGGCCGAAGCTTTAGTGCGTCGTCAAAGTACTGACACTGTCATCTTGTAAATGGAGATTTAATTGACTGATGCTCAGTTTCTAATGCATATTAACGGATCAACAACACACACACAATGTTAACCGAGAACGAGAAAGTAAATCTTCGATACCCACGCTCTCTGAATGTCGTCAAGTATCAGAGTAGACAGAACTAATGAGTACACCGACTTCATACAAATGGGCAAATATACGCGAGTTGTGCGCGAATGTCACTTTCAACATGTTTCACAATGCTGGGTAACGCATTAGTACGGCGCGGTCCGACCGATATGACATACTACGTCAAACGTATAAATTTCGAGATCTCTTCTGAATCGCCCGTTAGTTCTGTTTACTCCGCTGTAAGAATCGTGATATCGTCTCATTTTGTGTGTCAGCCATTTCACATGCAGCGTGGATGACATGGTCAACCACGTTTTAAAACATCCTTGTAGGGGTTTAGAGGTTGCAACCCCGTTATTTTAACTAACTTATGGACCAAAGAAATATAGTTTGTCATATATTTTGAATTGTCATTTTAGCGGACGTAATAGCATGGTCCTATTTCTAATTAAGGACCTTAATTTGCGGGACTGCAAACCTATTCTATTATTAAACCGTAAAACTTTAGTTTCTTAGTCTTCCTTTGCCTTTACCGTTCCTTTGCTACTTTATTTGAAGCACTGCTTACACGATATTGTTATCACAAACTAAGCTGCAAAAATATATTATTTATGAGTAAGTTATCCTAACCTAGGGCCGGGACACATAAACACGATACGACGTCGTGTCGTACCACGCTGCGACGTCGTTTCACGATGCGGCGTCGCGTCGTGGGAATCTACGACGAGCATTGTAAAAAACTACGTCGTGACATCGTAACGTGCTACGATACACGAAACGACGTCGCATAGTGGTACGACACGACGTCGTATCGTGCTTATGTGTCCCGGCCCTTTAGATCGGTTAAAAATAAACTAAGATAAACCTTGAATAATTCTAAAATATAATAAACTGAATCATAGTATTTTTCCGTACAACAAGTAAAAATAACAACATTGTACTAATAGCAAATTAAAATTAATAAAAAGTTAAAGGTGACGTCGAAAAGTGACGTAACTCAAAAATAATATAAATTGAAATAGAAAATTTTTTTCCTTTTTTTTATTATATGTATTATGTACGATGGCAAACGGCATTAGCCCAGTAGTGATTTGCTCAACAAATGCACTTGACCTTGTCGGATCAATACTTGTGTCGGTCGGTCTGTGACATAATATAAAATGCGGTGATTAATCACTCACTCCATTGATTGCTAGCGATGTAAAAACCAATCCATCGCAATCATAAATCGTTTGAAATGTACACGACTAACGAGACCTGCTATTAGAATATTAGAATTGCTAAACATACCTCAATACCGCAATAAATAAAACATGAACAATATTTTTCGGTACAATTTAATTGTTTGTGTAATTGCGCCAATTTAAAAGTGCTGTAATTCATGATTTTAATTTTCTCTTTTATTACTTTTGAATCTGCCACGTAAGTTATTGTATTCAGATTTCAGTCCTGTTTTTTCATTTCATTTTTTCACCCTCTTCAGCAAATTAATAAAATCAGAATCACATACACACATTTCGTACTGAAACTTCAAAATCTTTAATGTCTCAAGGCTAAAACTATGTATCTTACGAAATCGAATTTATTTTATAAGATTAACAATTTAATTTATCCTTTAGGAGGAATGGCGCCGCCCGAGACGCGATGCGCTCAGGTGAATCCGATGCACATAACTTTCAAGAATACACCTACAAGAAGATTACTCCGTGTGATGTGTGCTCACAAGTTCTCAGAGGTGAGGATTATGTTGCTTTTAAATTGAACTAAGTGAGGTTTTATTGGAAATATCTGTCAGCGTGATAAAAATATTTTTATCTTTTTCTCCATCTACCTTCACAGTGAGCTCTATACAAGGGACATACGCACCCTGAAGTAATATAACTTTATTTTGTTATACTCTATCTAAGATATTTTATCAAAACCTCTTCCTTACTATATCCCTTTTAACACTTTTTTTTTTAAATGAACAAATTATGAAAAACTTTTTATTGACAAAAGTCCAATAAATTGAGTTATGCACTTTTGCCCCAGGGCACACCCGGCAAGGGCTCCGCTGCCGCATGTGTAAGATGAACGTGCACCTGGACTGCATGCCGCAGGTCGGTCGATGCCAGACCAAGTCCCGCCTGCTCCGCAGACAAAAGAGTACCTCCGAGATCGAAGCGCATCGAATACACGATGTCGCTTACGACGACGAAAGTAAGTTCCAACTATTAGCTTCTGGTACACAAAATATTAACTAATAATATTGTACAATCGCATTTATTGATATTACAAATTATTAAATGGTAACATGTCGTGTTAACAACGCCATAATTTATAAATAACGCTGAAACCAGTATCACCCTGCAATCTGCATACACGAGCAAGTTAAAACCATCATGGCAATAAGCGCAACGCAAATTACATGCGATGAAAAATGCTTTTCATTTTGCAAATTGTAATATCTTTGGATTCGCTTTGTAAATTTCTTACTTTATGGACAAACAACACTTATAAGTTCATGCACTTGGCGGTGTGCCTGACAACTATTGCAACTACTGCAAACAATGTGTTTAAAATGTGTATGCGTTTAACTTCTCAGACAAAATTAACACGTAACACGTGATACCATCATTTTATTATTATTAATTAAAAACACACGCTCAAAACTAACTCGACAGGAGTGGAGGACGGCTGGCTGCCGGGACAGAGACTCATAAAGAAGTCTGTCGAGTTCGATGATGATTTTGATAGCTACTACGAGGGTACAGTATACGTTGGGAGTGGCCCCGTTCTCCTAGCATCGATCCCCGCATCTCCTTAAACGAGTCGATACGAAATCATTACAGGAAATCAGGCCCCCCATGCGGGCGGCAGTTTGCACTTTCCGTACCGTTTTAACAGCACGCGTTCCAATCTAATACTAAGCTCGGTACTCAGAGGAGGAGGTGGATCAGACGTACCAAGTGCTGAAGAGGGCGAACGAAATAGCGAAGCCGAGCGCGAGCGGCGGCGTGGTGGTGCGCGTGTCGGCGGCTCCCGAGGAGGCTGGGGCGGGGCCCGCGCGCGCGCCGCGGCCCAGCGTCGGCCTGGCTGTGCTGCCGCAGCCCGTCGCCTCCAGCTCAGGTCTGCGGCCGCCCCCGCCGGCTCGCCTCACGCCTGCTTCCGCTGTAGGCCGGCGACCGGCCGCGTCACGGCGCGATCGGTCGCAGGCGGCTTCGACTCGCTCGCTAGTATTGTGTCAAGTCGTGCACGTCGCGGGCGCGGGCCGGTGTACTGACGCTGCTTGTCGGTAGGCGCGGCGGCGCGGCCGGAGGGCGGCGTGCGGCGGCGGCTGTTCGCCGGCGTCAAGAGTTTGTCCATGTGGGGCTCCAAGTCGCGGCGCGGCTCGCCGCAGCACCGGTCCATTTCCCTGCCGGAAAGTACGCGCCCCTGGCCGTATGCCGTAGCGATTCTGTCTCACTGCAACGAGCTTTATCTGTCCGTCTTACACGTCTGGGCTCCGACGCCTCGTTTCGTTGTGTGATTTTATGTTATCGTTTTTGTTTGTTTCCGTTTCGTTGACGATGCTATGTTAGTGAATAGGACATAGTGAGAGCTCGAAACGCTAAAATAGTTGCTTGATCCCGTCCTCCCTCTGGGTGTTCCGTCATGGGGTACCATTCGGCTATCACTATCACCGATCCCTTTTTTCATTGTTTTATTTTATTATTTTTGTGTTGTTTACTTTTTTTTTATTTACGTTTCGTTTTTTGCATTACATTTACAGAGTCCGAAGAGACGACGACGCGCCCCTTTGGCCAGCCCCTATGTTTTATCAATGAGAACGGCGATCCGCCGCCGTCGATTCTGAAACCCTCTGCCAGTGTTCGCAAGAAAAAATGAATTTCCCGTCTCCGCCGAGGAGCACTCGCATCCTGTCAAATCGCATGCAGCGATCGTCTCTCGCGTCTATCGGCACGACGGTGACGGCCATTGTCGAGCGACTAATATCTACCCCGAAACGCCCCGCGTTCTGTGATATGTATTATAAATTCAGAATTGCTATGTTGTTATTGTTGCAATAAAAAATAAGATTCGATGTAATTTTTTAATTGACCGATTCGCACTGTACGCGAGCGCCCGCGTCGCCGCGTCGGGCGAGCGGAAGTAAGTGGTGCATGGCTTGACGCGTCGCGCTGTTCATCGCATGCGTTTGGTTTTCGGCGATGTACATTTTGCCACATCAGATCTCACTCGCACTAGTCGACACAAGTTTTCGATACTCACCAAACACGACGGTTTCTCTCTGTCTAAATCGAACACGCAAAATCTATCGAGAAGCGCTCCGCTCGATTTTTAAATTACTTTCCGTTCCTTTGCTTTTTTGCGACTATTTCTATTTTTTGTCATTGAGTTACTAAATTGAGTTTACAGGACGACACAGTAATGAGTAAGGTTTCAGTAAAACGAAGTAGATCAGATCCCGTTTACTTTGTTACGCAGGTTCGATGAGGAACTCCAAGAGTGCCTATATGTTGAGGCAGGCGGACCGCACCAGTCCCGTACCTGGTACTGATCAGTATATATTCCCGTAGACCTCAATGTTGAGAGATTGGTTGCATTTTGAATCCTCCATCCTTCGACGACAATTTTATCATTACGACCGACCGCTTCCGAATTACGAGAGCAAACCATTTTGAATATTATATTATTTAATATCGTTTTACATTTTACAGTCGCCACACGTAGACAATAGCAATAGGTCTCGTCATGTAAACTCCACACACCCACATCTGCATCTTGGTCCATGGTTTTGGAATTTGGTATACCGTTTCTTTGCAACGCTTCCGCACATTTTATACTGTACATGTTGTTCTGTTACGACGCTTTTTGAACTCTTTCAAAGCAGCACTACTTCTCGTTTTGAATGAGTTGACGCTAAATTAAGATTTTTGACACTTTATATAACCTAGTTCTAAGGCATCATCGCGACATTGCTTTTTGAGTTACAGCGGTAAGTCGGGTACTCATGCTGCATGACTGTTATAGCTCCACACTCGCCGCGCCGTCAAAAGTTGAATCTTAGGATGAAGAGTCTCTCGCTGGATTCGCCGGAGTGCGGGGAGCTGCGACGACGGCCCCGGGAGCAGGCCCCGTCGCAAGGCAGCCGGGTTCTATGTACGAATCTCGTAATATCTAACCCCCAGTCAGTAAAATCACCTTTAAAATTGTCTCTTGCCGTTTTGTCATATTTTAAGCCACCTTTTGAGATAATTTTTGACTTAACATCAATGCTGCTATATCGCACTTTCGCATCAGTATTATACTTACTTTATTTCAAGAAAAAAAAACTATTTATATTTGTATCTAAATTCTTAGAGTACTTATTTATTCGCTTATTTTTAATAATACGGCGTTTTTTATTACTTCAAGGTTTTTTTTTCAAATTTTGACTTACAACACTTTGCTTGTTAAAGCCTTTTGTATATTTAGATATTTTTTTTTGTATTTAAATATAATTTAAGAACGACATTGTCCTACAAATAGAACCATTCATATTTTAGGACCATCAATTCAAAGTATGAAATCCTTTCTATCTCTGTTAGCTACCACTATCAAGATTTTTCGCAAATAAAAATGTTGTTTGTCTTATCAAAATGAAGCTACTCACAAAAAATTAGCTTCATAGTAATCAAAAAAAAAATTGTACTAGGACTCCCGTACTATAATTACGATTGAGCTATAATAATTCTTATAAATCAGTAACGTAGAAAGCAGTTGATTGAATTTCTAAATTACCTATAAATCCCAGAATCATTTGCTGCAGTCATCTCATCTGGCCTTCGGTCTGATGATGATGAATGAACTTATTCTTTGAGTCAGTACAGTACAGTAATTGGTTAAACAATAGCTGTTCATTACTATAGTTGATTGCAACACAGCGTTGGCAATGTTTCAGAATCTGAGCTTCCTATGTGCTACGGACATACTTTTTAATTTAGTGTCGTTAATAACGTTATATTTCTTTGTGACATTGTTAATGATTATTTGTTTTATAAAATGCGCTCCTTAAAATATTGGTTTATACTATAAACTAAGAAAACGAGATGCAACATATTTAAAGATAAATAAAAACTAAAAAGCTCTAGTTTAAAATTAAATAGCTAAAGTGGGGAATTGACTACCGGGCTGCCTACGGGCCGCCCGGTCTGGCACGGGTCTGCCGCTTGCCCCTATTGACCCCACACAGAACAGCAGGCAAGTCAGTTGAATAGCTGATAGAGAGCTGTAGCTCGGGCGTGAGCCCATGGACTCTATATTATTTTTACCAATGATAGATCAGCATCGGCATTGATTTCTTTGGATTTTTCAATAGCGGCCCGTAGCGGGCGGATCGGTAGTCAATTCCCCGCTTGGCCCAATTATTTTATCTTGTGCCAGATATCATCAAAATCGGCAAAGTGGTTTTGGAACCTATTCGATGCATAAAATATAATCAGAAGAAATATCTAATAAAGTAAAAATACTTACTAGGTTAGCTTTATTATACATAGTAAAAGAATTACGACTCATAAGACTTCACCATTTAATCATACTTTTAATAGAATCCTCGTTTCCTACTGGGATAATGTACTACATTATGTAGCATACTACATAACACAAATATAAGAAGATAACATGTTTTCGCTAGCAGTTCCTATTGTTTCTATCCTATTTATAAAGATAAAGCAAGTATATTTTATTCTGTAAATGATTTCAGTATACTTAATACTCTTATATATTTTTTTATCTTTATTTTATAAAGGCCATACATGTTTCAGTATATTGATTATAATATTAAAAACACTTTGTGGTTACAAAATGAGAGTATTGTAATTCTTACAAATTCTTTAAATAATAAGGTATTTTCATTTTTCGTTTAGATGTTCCAAATGGTAGACCGTAGAACCTATGTAGAACTAAATTAAAACTACCTAGCACCATTTTGATGTGAAATCGAGTAAGAGACATTTTTAAAAGAATTCGTGGATTTTACCGACTTTGATGTATGTGAAGCGATACCGTGGTCTATGTTACTATGTCGCTTAGCTTCTGTGTGAACTGTGCTCTCCCCTCCAAGCTTCCTTCTGTTCGAGATGATTTTGTAACTTTTTGTACCTTTGGTACTCTATGATCTATCTGTATCTTTGGTACCAAAACTTTGGTATCAATTTTGGATTGGCGCCCAAACGGGGATTCCAGATGTATGTATTTTCACGCATTTTTTTATTATTTTTTTAATTTTAGGTGAAACCCGGCCAAGTTGCATGCGATATGGCTCAGTTAGAGTTATCAACCACACGCTTCTGACTCAATCATGTACGTGGCTTTATCACAAAAATAAGCGGTAGTAAGACACAAAGAGGTTTAAATTATGCACCTTTTTATGTTCCATCAGTGAAATTGATAGGCTGATGGCAGACCTACGTAATACGTTATTCACGACATAACCTGACCAAATAACAGGTCCGCCATTGGCCTGTGAATTTCTATCATTTAAGTATGGCAAACCTATTCGATTTTTCCAAAAATTTTGGAACATGAGATGGTGCTTTACCTTTAGTTTTATTAAGTGCTTAAACCTTATTGTATCTTACTAGTACTTAGAGGCAAAAATGCTCTACTATTATTCGATTGACTTTTTCTAATTAGTATTCTTAAATGCAAAATTATTCTTGACATAGCTGTCATAGGATCTTAATATTTTCTTAAATCTTATTCATCACTCTGAATAATAAACGTATAAAGATATAAATAGAGGGCTATAGAAATAAAAATCTCTACTTAGATCCGTTCAACAAATTAATATGATAAAATATAATAATAATCTAAATTTTTATTATATTATTGTCTTTGACAATATTCTCTTCTATCACCAAATAGTTTTCCTGAAGGTAGACAGTAGAACTTAACACTTAGATTTTAGAACGTTTTAAATCACAAAAAAAAACTTGTAAGAATTTCAATGAAATACAGTACCTAAGTAAGCTATTCTTCAGTCGTATAAAAAAGTTTAATAGATAAAAATATAATTAAGAATTTTATCGATTACGCTAGCATTGTTTGCCTCTAGCTGTAGATTAACTTTTATATCGCTTAGCCAACTTATTACTTGTTAATAGCATGCTTATCAACTTTACTGCTAAGTGTTATTATAAAATATTGATAGCTTCATCTATATAGTAACGAATACTTGGTATGATATAAAGTAATGCTAATCTTAAGAAATTATTTGTGTTGTACAGTGAATCGTCTTAAAATGCTGTATTTTAGAAGAATTTACTGAGTACTTAATGGGTACCGGCAATAGGCATATTATGTCTCTAATTTGCAAAAAAAGAATTTTTTTGTAATTATCAATATTGAAAATTATAGACCTTAAATTCTATTTTTAAGTATTTGTAAGTATTTGGGATATAGTTTGGCTAAATCTTACAATAAACAAAACAGCTGTTCTTTCATGGCAACGCTTGCTTTAAAAGTCTTTCTATCAATATAATATTATTCAATCAAAAGAATATAACAATAAAAAATACTTGTACACGAAAAACAAAAATAGTTATAACGAAAATCGATAGGTCTAAGCATGTGCCTAACTCACTAACTTGGCTGTCTCAAACACGATATTCTGTCGTCAAATTGTTTGAAGACACGCATAGATATTTTCGTGCGACTGGTGTCTGGTAATTATTGAGGCAATGTCAAAGTTATACGAAAATATTTCTACTAATCGTTATTTAGGACATAGACAAATCATCGTTAACATAAAAATAATAATGTCCCTAATTCATAATTGTCATTGGAATAGAATACGGTATGTATACTGCAGTGTTTCTCAAACTGTAGGTTGCGACCGCCCAGGGGGTATATTTTATTCATGCCATCGCATCCTAAAAAAGGTTGCAAGATACTGGTATATTGTATTTATATTTTCTAAGGTGTGAGTCTTCTATACATATAATAAAACTGTAGAAATGTGTGTACATTAAAGATATTTAAAAAATAATAAGCGGGGGATGTCACTAGATCGCTATAGAAGCCAAAAATGTGGTTAGGTTTTTGTCTGTCTGTCTGTCTGTCTGTCTGTATGTTTGTTCCACTATCACACGAAAACTACTGATCCGATTTGAAAGCGGTTTTCGCAGATATATTTGTCTTCTTCCAACTTAACATCTGGTGTATAAAAAAAATTCCCCCCACCCCTCTACGGGGACAAAAGAGGGGTCAGATTTTGCATCAAACTTTTTTCTTTAACACGAAAACTAATGATCCGATTTGCATACGGTCTTCCAACTCAACATCTGGTGTATAAACTCCCCCCCCCCCCTCTCTAAGGGGACCCAAAAGGGGGTCAGATTTTGTATCAATTTTTTTCTTTAATGGACTTACGTCATATTATTAACTGTATTAGGTGTACACAATTTTTCCCCCCACCCCTCTTAGGGGACAAAAAGGGGGTAAGATTTTTTATCAATTACTGATGAAGTAGAAATACAACGTTTGCCGGGTCAACTAGTGTTATATATTATAGTCTTGTTGCCAGTTGCTGAGTTTATGAGTTATGACAGGAGTTTAACTAGGTATATCACTTTTGCTTGGATAACGTCAAAACATACGCTTTTGATAAACTATTCTTACAAAATTTCAGAAAAGGGGCAATAGAATGACGCCTAAATCAAGCCGAATAGTAATCAAAAAGTAGAGTAGAGGCAGCTATAATATCTGCCTATAATATCTGTATGTATTCGCCTAGGGAATGCTTAAAATATAATATTTTGCGCGCTATCATTTAGGGAAAAAAGGTACGGTAAGGATGCGTCTGCGTCTGCGGCGTAGAGAGTAGAGATTTTCCAGTAAAAGGAAAATTGATAAGCAATAAAATATAAATCGAATATTACATCCGACCTTGACTTTGTTTTGAATCACTTGTCCTTATCTGACCTTCGAAAATCAATTTCAGTACGAACGTTAAGTTATTATAGCACGATAAACAAGTTAATTTCATCATAACTTAATTTTGGTTTAACTGCAGCAGCTGCAGGCTTGATTATTGAATCCTATCATAGTAGAAATGAAATGAAAACGAAAAAATAGAAATTCTGTTAGATTTTGGGAATTTCTTTGTTCTATTCTTTGTTTATTCTTTCGTAGAAAAAACATTTTCTGTAGCCATACTAAGCGCGTTGATAGTATTAATAGAAAAATAGGTAGTTCAACGTAAATAATAAGGATAGTATGTAGATAATTGTTCGGAAGCATAAATAAAAGAAGATAGCTAATTGGACTTAAATAAATGAAGGTGAGTAGGTAGGGAAAAGTTTGAATTAGCCATTAGGGAAGAAAAATTTATGTTACAAAGTCTGAATTCCTACATTTATTATTTAACACAAGTGAGTGCCACTGCGCTGAAACTGCAGGAGACTGAATATTGTAAGTTAGGCGAGAGTTCTCTAGGCAGGTAAGAATTGATGGTGAAATAATAACTGTCGATGTTAATCCAGGAATTTGGCGAGATTTTGCTAAGTGGGTATACTTCTAAGATATAATATCATTAGTATTAAAAGCGATTATATAGGATTATTTTACTAATGCCATACAATATAGGGTGTATTTACTCCCGTACATAGCACCATCGTCGCCGGTACACAGTCGTCGGATGCTCGGCGCACGCGGCGGCCGCATGAGCAGCGTCGAGTTGCCCGACGAGCCCGACAAGAGCCTGTCGTCGAATAGCGCCAGCCCGTGCCCCTCGCCAGTTAAACAACCGAGTGTGAGTACGCCTCTGAAAACGCCAAGTAATTATTTAGGGGAAGTAAGCGGGGCATTTGTCTAGGGTCCAGGGCCTCCACAATCTGGCAGGGTTGTGTGTTCCGCGTATCCCGTGGCTCTGCCTAAACGGAAAAGTAGGAACACCGTTGGGGTTTAGTGGGTATGCCCGGGCGCGGCCAATGACCATTACCGCCCCGGGGAGTCCCACATACCCTGGTGGCCCTCCGTAGACTGTCGGGGATGCGTAAACGCATTTCCCCAACGGAAAAAAGGACTTCCATTACTATCCGCTAGGATGGTAAATCTAATATCCATCGGCAATTATAGCTTCTCTATTGCAACTCTTAAAAGGCCTGTAACGCACCTGCAGCTCTTCTGATGTTGCGAGTGTCCATGGGCGACGGACGACGGTAGTTGCTTACCATCAGGTGACCCGTTTGCTCGTTTTCCCCCTTATTTAATAAAATAAATAAAAAACTACTCGTACCAAACTGAAATGGAAAATTAACCTTCTTATTTGGAAAAATAATTATTATTTGGAGCAGCAGTCTTCTTTACCATTGAGCTTTAATTTCACTGAATCCGTCCCTGGCATGATAAGTTTTTACACACACATTATTTTTTCCCTAGCACTATCTGATCGACTACTTAAATGGCTTCAAATGTTTCCTTCACAGAAGCACCAGCGTCTCCTGCCCACCAATCTCTACGTGATCCTCTACAACTTCAAGTCGCGTCACGCTGATGAGCTAGATCTGAAGGCCGGGTACAAGGTCACGGTGATTGACACGTCAGACCCCGACTGGTGGAAAGGGAAGTGTTTGGGCAAGATCGGCTACTTCCCCTCCAAGTATTGCACGAAGCTCCAAGCGGGGGAGCGACCGCTCCAAGTGACGCATAATCTGCAGGTTGGTTGCTTATTCTTACTCTTGAAAATTGTGCAATGAAGTTAAAAGTTCATACAGAAATTGACTTTCAAAATTCAAAATGGAATTAAAAAAATACTATTTTGTCTAAGCTTTTTGTTCTACTTTTAGTTTACTTAGGTACATTGCAATTTGCAGTGCAATGCTCTAAATGGGAAAATATATTTTTTCTCAAAAAAAAATAATTGTATTTATACTTGGAACGCTACTTTCCTTACTATCAGAAGTCAGTGATTCTCAACATATTTTCAAATGTGACCCCCTAAATAATTTTCAAAGTAAGTAATGTTTTCACAAATAAAACCATCAGCAGCGGGAAGTAGAAATTTCTCGCAACAAACTCGTGATTCAAGGAGGTAACATAAATAAGGCCAGTAAATTAAACGTCCCCCAAATTAAACGACGGTCATAACAGAGTGCAATTACATTAAACCATTATTACAAGACATAAATACAATACGGACTACAGAGTACAGATTTCCTCGTCTTTATTATATTCCCTCTATAAATTCAACAAAAGTATGTCAAACAAATCATAAAATGTTCTGGCAAGAAACCAAATCCCAATTAAATGAATGCAGTTCGTATTGAGATTCATAAAGTTTTTTTATTTGCAAACATCAGAATTCCCTTTTATCATATCGTGCCAAATTGTGTTATTGGTTTCCAGAACGTTCTAAATACGTGTTCGGCTTAAATATTAATCGTGGCACAGGTGTATGCAGCTCCGGACACCATATTTTGAATTATGTTAATTATTTCAATATCACGTAATAGCTCACGGCTTAAGCTCGTAACTATTAAAGGTGCCTTATGGTACTTACAAATTTGTAATTTGTAACAATGTTCAATGTTGAGCCGACAATAAGCCATAATCGTTATTTTATGCCCAGTAAACAAATTAACGGGGGTCGAATGTTTACACCGTAATGGGTCGTATTTCCTAAAAACAGATTAATTTGTTTGTGAAGAAATGTGCAAGTGCTCATTAAAAATCGCTGCAATACATTCAGTGGCTTATTGAGCTTATGTATTAATTTAAAACAATCGAAGTTAAATACAAATCTATGAAGTGCGCTTAAGCCCATACGCGAAATGATCTACAGATATTAATCACAGGTTTCAGATGGCGACAACGGTCTGATGCTGCTCCGTGACCAGATCGTGATCCAGGTCGGTGATGAGGTGGACGGCATGGTGATGATCAGGTCCGGGGACAACCGTCAGGGTGTCTGTCCCATTAAGTTCCTTCAGGAGGTGTGACGCTTCAAACTTCCTAATTTCTACGTTATCAAGGTAAATGTTTTGAGCTTTAATGGTATAGTTAGATAAATTAATTACTATCAACTGTTCAAAATTAATGCGGGGAATATACTATAGTACTTAAATTTATAGCATATTTCTCGTAGCTTCACCCGCGTTACGCTCGTAATGGAATTCTTTGCATACTTTGATCCCCTGTTTGACACTCATATTTAATTAATGTTAAATATTATTCTTCTCCTTTTAATGCCTTACGTTTTCGCTTCTTAATCATTGTTACCTCTTAAATCTTTTTCACATGAACTTGTTATGAACAAGATGACGCTCAAATCTCCGTTGCGCCAAAATTCGTTTATCGGGAGGCAACCATACATTTTTTTTTTCGGAATAAAAAGTATCCTATGTCATTTCCCGAGACTCAAAGTATAATATTAAGCAAGTATATGGATTGCTTAACATGAGCACTTTCTATTTACAGCGACGCGGCTCACTCTCAGAAAAAATTGTAAAGCATTCCGAACCGAAACCCAGCAGAAGTGCACCTGTCACACCCTGCGACAGCGCCAACCCCTGGTCCAACCCGGACGATGACAAGGCATACTATTCTGACAAAGGCTACTCGCGTTCTGACAAATACGAGCCACACGAATACACGCGGTCAGATAAAGAGAGCTACGAGGCGTCAGTTGAGGGGGTTTGGTGGTGGCGTCGACCCCTGGGTGTGAGGCACTCCGCGTGCCGCTCGTGCGGGGCGTCATCTTCTACCAGACCACTGCAGCTGGCTTCGCCTCCAGCCACTTATGACTACGACCAGCGCCCCATCTCTTCCGGCGACCGCCCCCTTAACTTTATTAGGCAGTTGTTTCTGTAATTTAATTTTATATTTTATCTGTTAATGTTAAGTTTGGATGTATATTAGTTATGTAGTTAGATTATGAATTGTTTTTTAATTTTAAAATTGAATGTAATGGGCATTATACGTTAACCTTTTTGATTTATCCTAATTTTTTTGTAAACGATGCCTTCACAATTGATACGGATTTACAAATTACAATATGTTGGTAATATTTAAGATTTTATACAATTTTTTTGTTTCGAAAATTTTGAATGATTGCGTGGCCTATTCATTTAAAAAAATGATCCTTCCATATTCGGAATTTATTTAAAATACGAATTTAGATTAGTTTTATACTATTACAAACATATCATTTTGTAAAAGAATATTGTTATTGATATATAAAAATATATAGCAAATAATATTTACATTTATTTTAAAAAGGTCGATGTTATTCGATCTATTCAAAAAGATTGTTTGGTTAGGTAGTCAAACTTGTAACTCGCATGTTACAAGTTTGCCATTTCGTGAGGAATGTAACATAGAGTTCTGTGTATAAGTTACTTACACCATTCCTATATTTTGTATAAAACTACCTCACCATTATTTTCATAGCCTTGCAAAGGTAAGATGATATGCACTGTTAATATAGTTACTCGTATAAAAAATATTTTTCCTAAATACCAACTAGGTGAGAATAAATTGAACTTTAAAGATTGAGAATTGAGATATTATAATATAACTATTGACTCAGAAGGTTTGGGTATGTTCATAAATCACTATTTCAGTTGCTTAAAACGTATGACATCAAAATAAAAAAATAGATATTATAGTCTTAAAATAGAACTCGTTACGTTTCTAGGGGTTCTACGTTTGTAGTTTGAGAAACCCTGCATATTTCGTTTATTCCTACAAAGTTTATATAGTTAGCATGTTATGTGAAATTAGCTTTATACAAATATCCGTTTGCGAGATTTTACCTCAAATATCATACATCATTATTAGGTATCATTAATTATACAGTGTATAAAAAATTTGTGATAATACTTTAGGGTGTGTATGTGTTCCTTGTAGAGAGTTCACTGAAAAGGTAGCAGCGCTGAAAGACGATTTTTTTTTTCACTTTTGTATAGGCAAGGGCCCGAACGTCAAAGTTTCCCCATACAAAAGTGAAAAAAAAATGTTGGTCTTTCAGCGCTGCCACTTTCACAGTGAACTGTCTACAAGGAACACGTACTCACCCTAAAGTATTATCACTTATTTTTGTTACACACTGTATAATATTCAGTAGCGTAGTGAGGCTTAGAAGGCCGTGTAGTAGATCAGTTAAAGCACCCAATTATTATTGGCATTGCAAATGTTCGCACTACAGAAAATCCTATTATTGGCATTCGCAATATTAACTATAATAAGTATAATAATATTATTGTCAAAAAATCTAATGTGCCAATAATAGGATGACTGCCAACTGTGGAATAATTAATTATTTAATACCCCCTAAGGCAGGGGTTCCCAAACTGTGCGCCGCGACGCCCTGGTGCGCCGTGAGTCGATCCTCCATCATTATCCATAACCACAAATATTATAAAATAAAATTATAATATGAACTATAATACAAAGCAGGCAGATCTATGATTATATTATATTTATTTATATATTATTAACTCGCCTAGCCTAACTATAATCATTAAAAGTGTTTATTTATGTATATTTTTGTAATAGCTAGGTAAAGTAGGGCGCCGTGACAAAATATTGACATGTAAGTGGTGCAGGCTAAAAAAGATTGGGAATCCCTGCCCTAAGGCCTTATGTGAGTAGGGCAGCGGACATTAAATGTTTAAAATACTTACCTATTATTTGCAAAATTAATTATCTAAAGACTACAATGAAATGTAAAAGCCTGTGTTTTGTCAGGTTTTACGTTAACACGACACTTACGTATAATATTCTAAAATATAATATTATAAATTATGATTTTTATGTGCATTTTGCAGTATTTTGTAACTGCGAGGTATACTATCATTCCGTATTATTAAGTTAGAACCGTCCCCTTAAAATATAGACTAAATTATAGTGAAAATAAGACTATGTAAATTAAAATTTAATACAGCTATCTTATCCAAAAATAAGGTTGAAGTCATGTTCTATCTTTAATTTGCAGATAAAGCTAATTCGTTTGTTTTAACGTAGCAAAGATAGTTGTTGAAGTATTAATTTGTGACTTTTATGTAATTGTATGTAGGAAATGTAAGTTTTTTAATATTATTTACATTTATTTGTCAATTATAAATAAAATCCAACATAAATATTACCTATGTCTTAGAAATTACTAGTGAAAATAATAAATATCTATTAATAAAAATTAATATTAAAGTAGAAACTGCACGATTCATTAAGTTTAAATAAATTATTGTGTCGCAACAAACTTTAAAAAATAATAATTATAATGTAGTTAGGATTTAAAAAAAGATATAGTTTGGTTGGTGTCTTGCCATTATGTCGGTGCCACCGTAGCACCCTGCCAAGTCCATCTTCTAGTCAAGTTAAACATGTCAAGAGTCAAGACTTTTATGATAGGTACCTTAACTATGTTTTAGACATATTTTGCTGGTACACTTAAGAAATTTTCTTTTGTGAAAGTTACAATATGATGCATAAAGAAAGTATTTTTAACAGGAACCCCTATTAAACCCCTACTGAAAAGTATACATCTAGTCTTAAACAAAAATCAGTATTTTAGTAAGGCACAGCTGCTTGTGAATAAAATATTACATACCTACTTAGGATAGCATAGGCCATTCTTGAACACTTTAATTTTAAATATAATAATAAGTTAGATGAAATATCGCTTTTGGGAGCCAATCAACTGTATTTCTATTTGAAAATTTTTAATACACTAATTAATATTATATCCGTAACAAAAATATTTACCTTAAACCTTACGCTATATTTTAACGTTTTGACTTGACAGGCAAGGATTAAAAATTAAGTAGGTTATTCATTGTGCATATTTTTAATAGCAGGTTATAATTTAAATTCCCACTATTTAACTTTATCGAATGTCGGTAGAAATGTAATATTTCATATTTTTTTTTATTTAAAAGTGGCTTTTTTCTCTTAGTTATGGTCAATGACGATGTTTCATCTTACAAAAGATCGATTAGGTAATTATTAACATAATATTACGATCAAAATTTATGATTATTGGCACTTTACAATCACGTATTAAGTATGTTGTAATTTTTTCAAGTGCCGATAATCATGTTATGATGTTTTATTCAATTTATAGAATAAACGAACCAAAGTATTTTAAATATTGTTAAGTATTTGTTGGAATATATTCCAGATGACATCTGAATATATTATTAAGATGGTATGGATAATTTATATGGACAATTTGGATACTTAATTACAAATTTCGATATACTATTATACTATGTTTGGTCTTACACCAAGCTACCTATATTGTGTCCATTAGAACTTACCTATATTTATGTTGAATACTAAAGCTGATATTAAATAAAATGATACCCATATTTCCGAATAACATAAGATACAGTCATTTGCATTTACGCTCCAATTTCGATTTCATGTACCTAATAAATTTGATAATTACCTTTATTTTTACGACTGCTCGCTCATTCTGTTTACAAAATTAACAAATCAGCTTTAAAATTCAAAGCGCTCGTCACATCTAGTCGGTGTCAGTAAATATAACACGAATTATTTAAAACCTTACAAGGGCTGAACTTAGTTAGGCTGAACTTAGCCAACGGTTATAGCTAATTATTATTAATGTTTGTTTATAGACGAAAATGTTGTTGCTTAATATACTATTACGTTTGTGATTTACTTTTAAAGTGTTTAAAATGTGTTAGTTTTAAATAAGTAAAATATTATATTGTGTCTCCAAGCTTCTTTTTTATTTCTTACATCTTAACGTTTTCAATTTATTAACCTGCCTGTGAGTCGCATCTAACAAAATAATAAAATTTAAAAAGATGTACAAGTATTAAGATTTAACAAATGGATGTACATAATAAATTATTAATATGTACATCCATTTGCTAAATCTTATCAGGGATTTAATAGAGTGTAGATCGTCTTAGATCAGTGGTTTTTAAACCTCCTTATGGTACGACCCCCCTCTCGATATGGGGGTCGTACCATAAGGAGGTTTAAAAACCACTGATCTAAAGACGATCTACACTATCCCTGGCACAGCCAATGGTTTACGTACG
Organism: Plebejus argus; assembly: GCA_905404155.3. Lineage (NCBI taxonomy): Eukaryota > Metazoa > Arthropoda > Insecta > Lepidoptera > Lycaenidae > Plebejus > Plebejus argus. Next base: position 6,320,402 of record FR989937.1, on the reverse strand, counting down.
TCATCTATACTTCGTTAGCAAGACTATCATGAACTTTAGTTTGTAAATCAAATAATAGATGGCGCTTCATCCATTTCAAAATTTAAAACGGCCAGCGCTATGCCATTTATTTTATTTTACTCGTAACTCGTAAGCATTATAAATTACTAGTTGATGTTATATAGGTATGTGCTCATTAGTTGCTGCTACTAAAAAAAGTCATATTATAAGAAAATGAAATTAACGAACCGAAACTGTGTTACGGTGGGTGAGCAGCGAGCACCGAGCAGCGGAGTGCTTCAAGTGCCGACCCTACTTTTCGCCTCTTTTGTGTCGATAACCCTGCGCGCATTCTACCATCACGCCTGCGCGAGTCTTCCAACGGCGGCATTAGACTGGACGCATTCCGATGCATCGCGAATTATGTTTCGACACTTTCTCGTCCGTGACTCGACCACGGCAAAAAGTTAATGCATAAAAACGTCTCTTATAAAATACAGTTTATATTTTAAACGTGACTGTTTCTACTCATAAATAGTCGTGCACTCGTTATCGCACGATTCGTACAGGTAGTCCAGTGTGCCGCCTCTCGGTCACCTGAGATTCCTTCACATAGATGGCAGCACTGTAAATATTTAACATTCCGCGAATTCCGATCGCCGTGGGCTCGGCTCAAATGTCAAATGGGACTATTTCGTCAACAGAGCCGCGGCGCGATAGTTGGACGCTGTAAAATAATAACAAATAACAATTACTGTTTATTCCACATAAATGGATATGAAACTGTGACTATTGTGAGGATAATTGCGTCGTAAATTAGTGACATGTCGTTTAGGTTACGCAAATGCAGCACAAAAACATAGCGTAGTTTTTGCGAGTCAATAAGAAATTATTGATTTTCGGTCCTTGTCGGTTTTATTACAATTGCAAAGTTTACTTACGAGTCTGAAAAAACTGTAACGTCGACTGCAAAGTGTTCCTAATAAAGTTTCCAGTACTGTGATAAGTTTTAAATATTATTGTTTTGGCCGAGTCGTGTGAACGGTAAGTATCATTTGGTTATTGTTTGTTTTTATTTCAATTAATACCTACTTTTTATAATAAATCATTGATTAGTTTGTATAATTAACCTACCTTTGTCTTATTTCAGTCTTTACCTTTATTTTTATTCTATACTTAATATTTATGTAAGTTAAGTTTAAGTAAAGAAATTCCAAAAACTTTATGAGCTCTTAAGTATGTAACACTATACAGTACAGCCTGTATATATTAGAGCCATCGAATCGAAGCATTTTCGTGTGTTTTTAATTAGCTTAGCATGCAATATCCATACATTATCTTCATGAAATATTCAAGAACAATCATGTATTATATTTATCAAAATAAGTACTTCGCGTACGATGCGTACCGGTTTGATTTGTGGACGCAAAAAATTCGCCGCCGCCGCGCAGCTCGGGCGAGGGCACAGCGCGCCGTGGAATCTCGCTAACATAATAGTGAGGAATTTGTGTCTTATACCTCAGTTATACTTGCCCTGCTTTCAGTGCTACGATAACTCAATATCAACTTGTACTCAGAGGCGGCGTAAGGCGTGGGCGGTGCACGGTGTGGGCGACCGCCCACGGCCTCGCGGTCACATGCCACGCCACCTAGACCACGAGGTTTTTTTAAGGATTTACAAGATTTGATGCCCAAATATTCATAAAAAAGTTTTATGAATAAAAGTTAGAGTAAGGTTAGTTGGGGTAAGGGGGCCGAAGGGGAAAGGGAAACAGTAGTTTGTAAATCGAAAACTATAGACCGTAGCCCTATTATTTCTTGGTCGATAAAGCAGTAATTTTGTTTTAGTTTCAAAGCAAAAACATATATGGCGCTATGTCGACTTAGTACGAAAGAGTGACAGAAACAAAAAAATCAGTTGACCACTACAATATCACGAGCTCGCCGCGAATTTTTTGGGTGCTGGTTTATTGTGTTAAAAGTGCTGCAATAAGGCTGTCATTTTCAGTGAGTATTGTTAAATACCCTTAATTTGATTATTTACATACAAATGTCTATAAACTATGCTATAAATATCAAAATTTAGTATGATTAGAAACACAACCTACAAATTCAAATTCGGGAAAGGGGAACTACCATGGCCAGGGAAAGGGGAACATATGTTTCCCTTTCCCGATGTCAGAGGTCTTGAACATTTTAATAGTTGCTAATTTTAAGAATACGCACTAGAATTCAGGGTGCCTGTACAAGTGGCGATCACATTTACACCCGGTTTCTGAAAGGCTGATCAACGCTAAAATTAACTAATCGCCTGTTAAATCTCTTGTCAAGTACCAATTGGGCTGCTTGAAGCATGGTTAGTTAGTTTAATTTGATCAGCGTGTCAGTTGACACAGCTGTTTTTAGCTCGAGAATGATATTATATCAAAAATATTTTAATTAGTAACTTGTAATGCCAAAGTAAAGTTCCTAGTAGATAGTACTAGTAGATATAGAGATACTAGTAGATAGATTTCAAGTGATTTTACTTTAAGTAGGTAATTTAAATAACACGTTTTTTAATATAACGGAATCTTACTGCAACAAAAATTACTATTGAGACTGATTCATATGAGCTGTATGTTTAGTATGAATAAATATTTAAAAATTTGCATTTCGTTTTTAGTTGACTACCCCTGTTTTGACTCGTATGTTTCCCTTACCCCGAATTCCGATTTTAATCAAAATTTCCTATTTTAGTTCGTATTTCAACGAGTATTGAGTTCAAATTTGATAAACGAAATATTAAAAAATGATATCGTGTAGGTGTATAATCTATACTACTATTTATACATAAGATATTCAGACTGTTCCCCTTACCCCAAAAACAGGGAAAGGGGAACAAAAAAAGTAGCTTAACGATTTAGCATTTTCTGGTTAAAAGCATTATAACTAGCTTAAAAAGTCGTTCAATCATGGAAAGCTGACATACATAGGTATGTTTTGCGTTAATCAAAATTATTAAAAGACATACGTATTAGTAGCTAGAACTCAAAATAACATTTGAAAAATAAAGTATGTTTCCCTTACCCCAACTAACCAAAAAATTATATCTCTCAAATAATCCGTCTTCTTGCGTCATCCATTAGGGGGCCTCGCAAAATATATTTTAGGGGGCCTCACAAGATATAATATCTTGCCCACATCAAATGTAGGTCTTGCCCCGCCACTGCTTGTACTGTCCTCAGGTTGAGGACAACCAAGTAAGAACATAAATTATTTGGATCTAGTTTTAAGATGGCATGTCAGTAATTACTAACTGCAATGATCCTGCTAGCAGTATTGTCAAGGGTCATGTGAGGACCTTTGCTACCACACCCTCTTTATATTTACAGTTCACAATGACAATTGACATGGGAGGATCGTTTCTGGCTTCAATCTAGATCAAACTCGAGGAATTTGAAATCACAATAAATAGAAAGTAGCTAGGAACCTCTGATCTAGAAGTGCTTTGAACTGATGACAGGATTTTGTGGATACAAAATCCTTTCTGTCATTATATTATTATGTACATACTTCTACAGGGACTCGAGTTTACTGGTCGCCTGCTATTCAGTATTCAACTTGTGATAATAACTATTTAGTATCACAAATAATGATTTGTAAAGGCCCAACTTGTACATCCTTCAAATCGCACGCGTATAACTGAGGCGTTATAGTACATAAACGCTCATTTCCACACGCGGCCCCGGTGATAAGAGCCGATAATGCGCCGTCCGATTACCCAATATGACCCGATTGACATATTTACATGATGACTATAACGCCCACATCATGATGTTACCAGAACTGACGGATGTGCAATGACAGAAAAATGTGGACCGCGGATGTCTGTCACGAATTCACGATAATATAAGGAAGGAACGCCTTCAAGTAAAACAACTCTAAAGTCTAAACGAAATATGGACTAGATGTCTCCCGCAACTGCGTTGCGACAAAATTCGTGTATCGCGTGGGAACCGTACATTTTTCCGGGATAAAAAAACTGCAAATCAAACGCGCAGTCGGATTGCAGTTCAGTTGCAGTTGGCATGCAGTCGTGTGAACCCGTTTGGTTTGCAGTTCTATTGCAGTCGTGTCAACTGCGACAACTGCAATCAAACTGCACTCGAACTGCAATTTGAGGTCGGATTGCAGTTGAAATGCGGTCCGTCTGTATAGACCATTGTCTGTCTGCTTCATCTTACAGAATTATCAAAATAATTCCAACGAGAAACTAAGACTGAAAATATTGGATGAAACTCAGTAGTCTGTTAAACTGACATCAGTTACTGGCTGGTAAGTGGCGGCGACGACCGACGGTCGCTGAGCTCAAACTCGCGCTAATTTTTTATTTAGAGAAAGGTTGAGCACATAGAAATGTTGACCACAATATTATGCTCATGTTACAATATGTTACTTGTATAGGACTGTGGCGGTACCCGCAATTCACCTAACAATCCTGCATCGCGCTATCGAAGTTTCGGAGAACGGCAAGATATATACAACGTCTGAAATGACGTCAGTGGGCTTCGGCCTAACCGAGCATGCTATCTCGCTCGGTCGGAAGATCTTCCTTTTCCGCCGCCACTAACATCGCTAAAGGATAATTACTAAAGTTCATAATCAAACGGTGATAGTCGATAGAGTTAGTCGAAGTACCTCAAAGATATATAATATGGCTGATAACGCAACAAGAGAGCTTCTTCTTACGCCTTCTAGAAACTTCTAGCCAACCACCAAGATACCGTATATCAAATATGTATGACCTTCATTAAAACTCAAAAGTTGAACAATCTTCATGAAACATGACGTCATGATGATCGGTCATTGACATAATATTGTTAGTTTTTGTACGTATGCTGGTATGTTATGTACCATGGTACTTGTGCTAAGGCTTATACATAATGCTTTATTACTTCAAGAGAAATCGAGGTTTGTAATAATATGTGCAGCTGGGTAAAATCACTAGGACATTAACGACGAACTAAAGCAATCTCCCTTCTCAGGGTTGTCACTAGTCTGATATCTCCCATAAATTGCACTTTGTGATAAAATAAATTAAAAAAATAATAATTTAGAGGTGTAGGTTATAAATATTCTAGAGTTTCGAGTCAGCCGCCACAGCCCACAAGCGAAATCTGAAAAAATTGCAAAACATTTAAGTAAACAATATTATTGTCGATGGCAAAATTATTTTATCTTCTTATATATAAAAATGGATTTTCTAAAAATGGAAAACTCGATAACGGCTGAACGGATTGGGCTGATTTTAGTCTTAAAATATTCGTAGAAGTCCAGGGAAGGTTTTAAAGGGACACGAAGTTCACCGGGGCAGCTAGTTAGTACTTTAGTAGTTATTCATATAATAATTTTGCCTAAACCATCGATTTTATATTTAGCGCAACTTCGTAAAAACGCATTACTTTGCCAAGTTTGTGTTCACGTGTCATGAACTAAAGTGTATCAACAGCAGTTCGGACATCTCTACATTTTCAAAGGGTTCAGCTTGGCAAAAAGTCGTCGACACGCCAAGTAACAACGCTCTCCCTCTCTCAAGAACAATAAATAATAATAATTTCCAAAACTTCGTAGTACCAACCCTATTGTACTATAACATCTGTCATCCCCTTGCTTATAGCCACGTGCGCGTACGCAGCAGGGGCAAGACCCACCCTAAATACGGGTAACCGAAATCACACGATCGATTTCCAAACCTCGCTCTAGGGAATAGAGTGCAATTTCGTCAAAATAAACCCGTCCGTCTTAAAATAGATTATTATTTTTAAACATGGAATGTCAAGGTTCTAATGTGGAAGTTTGAGGCTAAAACGACAGCTGCATGCCTGGTATTCGACCATACTGCTGACACGAGGTTCACTCACGGTTTAAAAGTATAGGCGAAATCAGTTATGAAATCATCAAAAATTTAAAAGACTGGTGGAATATTAAAATACATAGATCATAAACAACTCTGCTTTGACAAATATTTATAGAAACTATAAGCAAAATATATATATTTAAAGTATTAAGGTCAAAATAACAACAACCTAAAACGGTTACAGTTTACATTTTAAAAAGATTGTCTTATTTTATCAGAGCTCCGAAAAGTTCAGTTTTTCTGAAAATTGAAACAAACATCCACATTCCACCCTCGTAAACTTGTTTCCGAAAGTGTGTCTTCTGTTTCTTCACGCTCAAACTAATTTTGTTGAAACTTGGTATGGAGATTTGAATCCCGGGAAGGGGACAATAGGATTCTAATTAGCCGTTTGTGTCCCACTGCATGAAAAAGGCCTCCCCTCTTTCCTTCCACACGTCTCTATCCTTTGCTGTGTTTGGCCACTCTTTATCAACAACGTCTAGTTCGTCGCGCCACTATTTCTTGGGTCGTATATTTAGGCCAAATAACATCCTTTAATGGAAAGGAATATATTGTAATTATTACATCCCGGAAAAATGTGCGGATCCCGCGCTAAACAAAGCAATAAACGTCATCTAGTTTATTATATCTTCGAACTTGGTCTAATAATGTCTCTAATCGTTTCTGTGGGTTCGCACTTGATAGGTTTCGCTAGTCAGGCCTATGAAAATCGACACTTTAACATGCCTATCTTCTAACCATCGAAATACTATCCTATTGTATCCGTTGCTTCTAACCTAGCAATACATATTTTTTGATGGGAATGTGGGAAACCTTTCTATAGCACTTTTGTCTCACAAGTCCCCTCTATGTAGAGATACTTGTACTATGTATTCTGTGGTAGAGTAGAGGTACACAGTTTACACCTAAAACTTCATATCTTATAGCCGTTTTGTAAATTCGGTTTATGTATTAGCCTAGCTAGAGATCAACGGTCTTACCACAAAAGATAATAACATCTATTGAACAGCTGTTGCAGTTGTTTTGACACCATTATGTACTGATTTTTTTTTCTAATCAACTGTTCAACAGGTGTTTAAATCTTTTGTAGTAAGACCGCAAATATCTTCAAAATCCATTTAACGCTTTACTTATCCATACTCAATACTATAATGAGAAAGTGTGACTGTCTGTAGAGGTAACAGAAGAGACCTCTTCACACCCAAACCGCTGAACCAAATTTGCTGAAAAGTATGGAGAATGGAGATACATACTTTGAGTCCCGGGAAAGGACGTAGAATACTTTGTAATATACCGAAAAAAAATTACGGTTCCCGTGGTGCAACTAAGTTCTGTAATAGGTGTAGGTACTATAGTTTTTTTTTTGTAAAAAACATTTAACAATCTTGCAAATGTTTGCCATTGTGGATAGGTAGTGAAATATGTTGAGTAGTCCGTCACATTACAGTTCAGCAGTTACTCACTGGTCGATACATAATAACTAGTTCCTCTTCCGCCAAACGGCTAGGTACTGTCAGCAAAAATTTTTTTTTGCTAGTCTTGATATTTATTTATTTATCACAATTTACAATGCAATGGTTATGTTTTCATGGTGTACCAGAAGCCTAAGTATTTGTAGAACAAGCAAAACTTCATATTTTCATAATTATACAATTGTTTCGCCTTACTTGGTTTATGAATACGCAGGCATAAGAAGATGTATTAATGCAATTGTAGGAAATGTAGCGTACCAAAAACATCGTAAAAAACCTCACTGCTTGTCTTTATATTGCTGTGTGGCCTCATTTAGAAGTCAAAATGGTAAAATAATTGAGCATCTGCAAATAACAAAACCCCTTTTACGACCTACAAAATCCTTACCATAATAAACTGTATCGTCAGTGCTAATTAGCGTAATACCAGATGTTGCAAGTTCGCCACTTCGTTATCCTTCTGCGGGATTCAGACTTCAGAGTACCTATAACCTACATTCCCATAAATCAGTTTTGAATAATGAAGAGGTATTTACCGCTGCACTCAGAGGCGATTAGTGCTTGATCAGTAGCTCTACCATGAGTTTAAAGCTATAGTTTTTGTCGATACTCGATACCGACTACGTAAATTTTTAGTATGGCGATTTTAGTTCCACAAGTGACCGCTCACCGCTTAGAGGCGCTGTAAAATTGACCATGCTAAAAAATTACGTAGTCGGTATCGAGTATCGATAAATACTATAGCTTTTAAGAAGCTTTAAACTAATGGTTGAGCTACCTGACGTCTTCAGACACAGCTCAGTGGGAACCGCGCGGTTTGGACTTTGGACCCGCTCGCAGCGAATTACAAAGGCGTTGTACGCGGTTCCCACTGTGTCTGAAAAGCACTAAATTTAATGAGTTTGACAGATCATGTATGGGGCCTTGGTCAAAATCTTCATTTAATTACAGTTAAGTACATAATATTCGTCTCGGAGTGCGGCAGTAAGAGCCAAATTTATTCTAAATTGGTTCAATAGTCTTAAGCATGATGAGGTAACAGATTAACCGGCACACACTTCCACATTTTCAATATTAGTACAATTATTTTTTACGCTAATACTTTTTCTGCTGTCTGTACAACGTACATAGTCGCGTCTCCGCCTTCGGGAAAAATTCTATTGTGGTTATTGTACCGAATTCCACCAGTCCCCTCATATCAGTCGCCGCTCACCGCGACCTAGCAGCGCGTTCACCTGACTTATAAATAACTTTGTCTGCTTCATTTTTAAGGAAATTCTAAGATAGAATAATTAAAAATGATTTTGTTGTAGTCAGGAGCGGTCGTGGTCTGAAATTCGGGTTCTTGAGATCATTTTCAATGTCAATTATCATGTACTACATTTTGGTGGGGTCATGTCTATTTGATTCAAACTGGGACCGCACATAGAGCTGTAATTTGACTAAGGCTGTCTTAGTTGACTTTTCCTTCATGTAACAATTAGCAAAGTAAAAACGCTTCGGAAGCTGTATAAAAAGATTTATAACAGCTATCTTATCATACAAATGCAAGTTGCCCGTTTTTGTAACTAACCTTATTTCAGTGATAGAAGCTGAATTAAGGAGCCGTTAACTTTACTTTGGTATTCTGTGGTTTCACTTACACTTATTGGATAAAAGGCACCTTTTCACGTCGGTCCATCATAATTCATAACACACAAATCATAATCGACTTAGATCATGATCCATACCCATGGGTAATTGACGAAAATGCCTCTATGGCCATTGGGTACGTTACAAAATATATTTTGTGATCACCTGAATTGTCCATCATGGGACGACACGGATGATCCGTATTACATAGGTATTAGGTACACATTAATATTAAATTGCGTCTATTATCTTGCACTGTATAGTCAACAATTTTCTTAGCTTAATCAGCATCTTAGTCAATGTAGATTAGTCACTTTCTACGAGGTGATATTTTGTGACTCACATTTCATTCATACTTCATCACTGCTTTGTTGAGTTGGTACTTGGTAGTTGGTATACTACAGAACAAACATTGATGAAAATGGAAAAATCATAGGATAGTATTCAAATTTCAAAATAAGATAGAGTTAGAGAGTGAATATTGGCAATGTTAGTTATTTTAATAGAAAAACCTTAAAGAAAATAATGTAACTATTCTTGATCAATGCGAACGGTTAATGCTCGGTTTTTGAGTTTTTTTTCAATAGCGTTATTGTTGGTTTATTCTATGACCTGTCAAAAACTCATAGAAAGCGCGCAAAAGTACGTAATTGTCAAAAAGTGCACTACTACTGTACATACCTCGATCCTCTTAAGAAAATCATCCTCTTTCCTCTTAAGAATTAATATTAAATACTCTTAAGAAAATACTTTTATTAGAGTTAAGTCTTTTATACTACTTAAATAGATAAAAATCCTGCAGAATACCTCATGTTCGGAATAGAGGAGATTCTATGAATACCTGGCATTGTGTGCTGTCATTAAAATTGGTAGTTATAGCCGCACGCGGTATGTGTGGTATGTCCTTAATTGTGTTGATAATACGTCATTAACGTTATCATACTGACTGTGAAGTGTGAATGGGCTATTAATAATTTAAGTGTTAGTAACATAGGTAATAAAATATAGTCTAGACTCCAGACTCCAGAGGTAATTAGTCAGGAGATAAACTTCTTATTAATATCAATATGCCAAAATTTTAATGAAATTGCGTGTTTTTAAAAAAAACTGCGCGCTTCTTAAAATCTTTGCGTGCAAAATAATATAATACATAAATAGAATTTGATTCATTAATTATTTTTAACATCAAAACTGAAAACTACTTTATACGCATCCAAATTATTATGATACTATAGCAAATGTGTTATGACGTGTCCGTCTGTTACCCCCTTTTTTTACATGGGAAAATGCTTTGCGCATCCCCGGCGGATTGGGGACATCGGCCGGGGTATGTGGGACTCTCCGAGGAACTATCTACTAAATCCCCATGGTGCTCCACTCCCCGCTTAGGCATAGTTACGGGCACGATCAACCGACCGCAACTCTACCAACGGTTGCCCGCGTCTTGCAGACTCCTCAAAACATGCAGGCTTTTCTAGGTCGGTCGTCCTGCAGGGTGGCCTAGAAATTAGAAAAGCCCACACGTGGGCCGCGATGTGCAGAAGCACCATGCGCATCACGCCTCTCTCTGGAACTCGGTGCAATGGGCTGCGGTGTCCCCACACTGCCACCCCGAGTATCCCGGCTAAGGGTGAAGCCAAACGAGCGTAATTTGGTGAGTCGCAGAATTTCTGCCGGGCAGAATTCTGCTGCATTCAGTTTCATACAAAAGTCCTGTTTGATTCACACGAGCGTAATTTTGTGAGTCCTGATTTGCATGAAAATAAATTCTGCCCAGCAGAAATTCTGCGGCTCACGACTCACAAATTACGCTCGTTTGGCTTCACCCTTAGGCAAAGCGCTGCGGCCACTCCGTGGTGCGCGTCTTCTCCTCGGCCGTCTCAAGGGGTCGAGCACCTCCTGTTCTCTTCTGCGCTCGGCCTTTTCCTTTGCAGTGGTGACTTCTTGGGAAAAGTCATTCATCGCCTGCTACGCAATCTCGCTGCTCAGTATTGCCCGGATTATTGCTAGCAGGGAGAGGTCCAATGTCAAGTTTATATGACTTTTTTTACCTTGAATGCGGCTCTGGGCGGGGCCTGTTAAGGGCCCGGGTTACCCTCGAAATTTTCATACATTCTTAATACCAAAATCATTTTCTCATACGAAAATATTTAACATGCTTGAGTTATTTTTCAGCTTAAGATAGTAATTACCTAGGGTCCTGAACAAATTTTTTTTTTTAAATATTTAAATACTAAAAAAAAAAATGTTTGTGTTTAAATATTTTTTTGTAAATTTACTACTAAATATTTAAATAATGAAAAATATTTTTTAAAGTTTAAATATTTTGTAGTAAATTTACTATTTATTTATATATTTTTTAGTGTTTTTGCCTATTTTTTGGTGTTTAAATATTTAGTAGTAAATTTACTAAAAAATATTTAAACAAAAAAATTTTTTTAGTAGGTATTTAAATATTTTGTAAAAAAAATTTGTTCAGGACCCTAGGTAATTACTATCTTTAGCTGAAAAATAACTCAAACATGTTAAATATTTTCGCATGAGAAAATGATTTTGGTATTAAGAATGTATGAAAATTTCGAGGGTAACCCGGGCCCTTAAGCTTCTGCCACCGTACTTGTTATTTGCCCATATTAACGCACCATTTCAACACGATATTTAACTAATCGTATGTAAACATGAATATTTGATCAGGAAATAGCACTGATCTCTATACAAGTACGCTGGATTGCTGATAGCCTTTGAAATGACAGCTATTTTTTGTGCCTATTTGAAGCGGAATCAGCGCCCCTATTATTCGGGTAGAGAACTAAATCTAACGTAAAAATGACGTTTGAAAGCCGCCATATTGGCGCTGATAGCAGTAGTGAGAGTATTTGGAACTAATACTAGTGATGACAACTGTTGTTGGTTGTGGTTACGTCAAATTTAGTTCTCTACCCGAATAATGGGGGCGTTGATTCCGCTTCAAATAGGCACAAAAAGCAGGTCTGTATCAGCAATCCAGCGTACTTGTATAATAGAGATCAGTGGGAAATAGCAATGTTTACAGAATTCCGGGCTTATCAAATATCATAGTTTTATCGTACGCTCGTATTCAAATTGACATTTTCGAACCGCGTAACGAGTTTTGAGGAATTTCGATGTAATAATATTATACCAAATATTTTTATACAGTAGAAATATTTTTGTTACATAGTTTATTTTATAATTATTATAATTCTCGTGTCTTCTGAGTTCTGAGTAACTTTAAATGTAAATCTTGAAATATTTTGTAGGACTAATATTATTACAAACGATTAGAAAGATCACCTGACTGAAAGCTATTACATTTTTGGACATCCACAATCCACATTGCCAGGGGAGTGTCAAATACGGAACGTATTCTGGTAATGGAACGCTATTTGCATCATGAATGCATAATGTCAAATGACGTTTTTTGTGATGTTATTACATTGACTTTGTGCCGAAGCATGTTGATGATGATGAATATGAAATAGCTACATATTGGCGTATTTCGTGGCCCACATTGTCGTGCCAGTAATCAAATCATGTCACATTTTTATGAACCGGCAACCGCCAACATTGGCCGGCTTCCCGCGGCCGCGGTATGCAGCTTCATCAGCATCATCGTGACGTCATGATAATATGATATGAGTTATGTCATGACGTCACTTATGCTGTCACTCAACACTATCAACAGTGATGTCACAGCCAATGATATTATAGTGTGATAGTGTCATTGCTCATAATTATTTTATCAGTCATCATGAATGTTCCAATATCCAAAACAAGAAATGAGTCACAAAAATGACAAAGTAAGGAATTTTGTTGTGTAGATTTTACACAAAAAATACTACTGTAGAACATAATTTAGATCACAAACAATTTTTAATATTATATATAATATATCAGTCAATCAAATAATATATTAATTTACTTTGGTTAAATGTTTGCGTTTCTAATAGTTTTTAAATTATATCATTCAAACAACATTAACTGTGTTTTCATCGCTCTATTAACCAGGTATTTATTTACCGTTGCATTATTGTACTCGGTGCATAGTAAACACAAAAGTAATAAACACAATACTAACAATTAAAATAACTTCTTGTCTGTAAAAAATTTGAAACATCCAAATAAAGGAGATATTGATTTTTCTTACTAAGAGACTAGATTTTTCCAACCGCTCCGGCTCCGCCTCCCGCGAAGGAATACCCAACGAGAACCGTAAATTTTCTCTGAAAGTAATCTAGATGCCCTTACAAGTTATACCTAGTAGTAGTAGGATACGCCTCCGTGGTCCAGTGGTTTAGAGCGTGGCTCTTGACTCGGAGGTCGTAGGTTTGAGTCCCGCGTTGAAAACATGTAATTTCCAAGTTTGGTTAGGACAATGCAGGCTGACCGCTGATCACCTGATTGTCTGCAGTCTGACAAGTATGTGTCGGATAGGCATGTAAAAAGTCGGTCCTGCATCTATCGCCAGTCGTGTCGGTCTTCCGTCCCACTGGGTTATGACTTATGAGAGTAAAAGGAATAGAGAGTGCTCTTTTGTACTGCGCACACACTTAGTCACTATAAAATTACTCCTGCGTAACTGTCCTGGTTTCATTGATGCTGGCCACCTTCACCGAAACCGGTGTGGGGAGTTATTATACGAAAATCAGTCTAAAGTCTAGACATCGCTACTCACAGAGCACAGACCCACAGTACATTTTTGACTAGACATTGGACAGACTTTTTTATGTCGTCTGTCCAACGTCTAGTCGATTAACTCGAAAATGCGGCATTTCCGCTCCGGTATGCGCAGCGAAAACTAAACGTCGAGCCAAATTACTCCCATTCCATACGCCTTACTCAAACAATATATTATTGTGAACCACAAATAACTTGTAAAAACAAAGATACTAAGGAATACTACAAATTCCACGCTTTACAAAGTTTTACTACGTATTCAAATTCAAATCGTTTATTTCAGACAAATTATATAATCCATATTATAAATTGAAAATTACATAATAATTATTTACAAACAAAACGTATTATTATAATAATATTATATTGATTAATAATGTGAATACCGAGTTGAAACACATCTGCAGTCGCCAGTCGTTGCGTTTACTTCCTGTTTAAAATTTCTATTTTAACTAAATAAAATCTTTTTTTTCCGATTTCAGACCACTCATAGCCACATAAATAATAAAACAAAATAAAAATAATAAAGAATTTTTAGGCATTAGTGTAAAGGATTTTTTGGAAAATAATCAATTAGCAGCAGCCTTACCCCGAGCGCTGGCGCGTTTTACTTTAAATTTTTTTCAGACTTGTGACGTTACGTTTTTGTTTCCAGAAACAAAATGGAGAAAATCGAATCAGCGCTAGACGTGTTATCCAGAGCGGCGACTATGGTGCAGCCGTGTCCAGCCTACCCTGCCAGTGACTCTGATGGTTTTGGTAAGTTTCTTTTTAAATTACTTAGGGGCTGTTATACGGTATACCACTCACTGACAAGTGACAGATAGGCTATCCACAACTTATTTGACAGATAGAGTATACTCTATCCGGCACTTATCAGTAAGCGGTGACTGGTGAAACAGGCCCTAATAAAACTGCACGATTTTAATTGACAAAATATCAAAGTATTATTTAAACATACAATATACAATATTTAAATACATAACACGAAACATTTTTTAAAGTTAAAGTCGTAGACACTACAAGAGCTGTCGTACTATTTGGTAGAGCCACAATGATTATTCAGTTTTTAGGGTTCCGTAGTCCGTCCGCGGTTTTGCTCAGAGACCATAGGACCTACAAAGCTGTAATTTGGCATGAATACATATAATTATAATGCCAACAAAATGGTACATAAAATATTTAAAAAATATTATTTTTCTGGTACCTCCCCTACACATCAAGCGGGGTTGAATTTTTTTTCGCGCCCACCCCATCGTGTGGGTTGTCGTTGGATAGGTTTTTTAAAAATATTATGAGTATTCATAGATCATTTTCCGATTTAGGGATCTATTTGTGAAATATTAAGTTTTAAAGTGGAAAAAATCGTTAGAGTCCAGCGTCCCCCCCTTCTACCAGCTAAACGGTTGCTTCTGGAAATGTGAAAAAATTCACGAGAGTAGGAAATATGCTGAATTTAAAAGGAAAACTATCACGGCTAAGAAGACTTCATAAGTTATTGAGTAATAGTAGATCAACTAAAAAAATGTATTCGGCGAAGTATAAAGGAACTTTCCGTTCAAATTCCTTTGAAAGTAACTGAGATGATGTTGTTAGTAGTGTAAAACATGTTATAAATGTACATTCATTAACCATACAAAAATTTTCAAATACTAGCAGTACTACGGAACCCTATATTGCGCGTGGCCCGACACGCACTTGGCCGGTTTTATTTTAAGTCAATGACTTAAAAAACTGTAATACTCAAAACATGTTCTTAAAAACAATGTAAATGACATATTGTTTTAAATTGTTGAAATATAATATTATGTAGATAAAGCATAATGAGTAATGACACTAATTGACAATATATAATATGTACCTATAGCTGACATAGCACGCGCCAAGCGCTTTTCCGAGCTGACTTATGTTGTTCATTAGTCAACTAACAGCAATAAAACTAATAACCCCAACTCACTTTAATATCTTCAGATTAACCTTCTAAACGTTTGTTAAGTGACTTTCTCCATTTTCTGGCACGTGTCGCTTCGGTGATGTAATCGAATTCCAGTGACACTCCAAATTATTCCAAATTCCACAATTATGTTGAACCACGTCCTTGACTTGTCAAAAATAAATTCCATTTTCAAATTCCTTTTAAATTTGAATTGTCAATTGCTTTTTTATCAACGTGTTAAGATTGCAGGTTTAAGTACCTAATTTTATTCGAAGATAATTTGGAAGTTAACACCTATACAAAACCGGGTCGAGTACCTTTTAACATGCGATTAGACTTGATTAGAGAGTACCCTTTCATGTAAAAATTACGACAAACATATTTTGAAGTATGTATATAGAAGTAGGTAATCAATATATTACCGACGTTCAGAGAATATTAGAAAAAAAATTTATTCTGAATAAATTTTGAAAGGGTTTTGCTCGTCATCAGGCTGTTTGAGTCAAACATAAGTTCTTCAAAGGTTCGTACAATCAGGGCTCGGCTTTTTCCTAAATATGACGAGTAGGTATGCTAGACAATAATTACCAAATTATTTTGGCAAAAAATCTAAGTCCCTGTCCCAGGATCTTCAGAACACACATAATTACCCACCTAAGTTTTAAATCGTTTCAGCGTTAGCTAACAACTAAGGGTGAAGCCAAACGAGCGTAATTTGTGAGATGTGAGTCGCAGAATTTCGGTCGCGTAAATATACTTTAAATATCTTTTCATACAAATCGTGACTCACAAAATTACGCTCGTGTGAATCAAACAGGACTTTTGTATGAAACTGAATGCAGCAGAATTTCTGCCGGTCGATTTTTCTGCGACTCACAACTCACAAATTATGCTCGTTTGGCTTCACCCTAATAGACCTAGACTTGTAATATTAGTATGGATTAATTGAAATGTATTAAAAAAAGCGCTAGAAACTAGTAATCAGTAGATTTACGATGTCAATAAACATGTTTATCCACAGAATATAATATATGATTCCAATTTCCATGGAATGCGGTTATTATACGTAGTGAGGTGACGTAAATTAATCAATGAGGTAATGAGTCGTCAGGAATTCGTTACCGGTGCCGGTGTTGCCACTCCAAATAAACGCTATCTTCCGATGGATTTGTTAATCCTTTATCCTACTTATGAAGGAATATCCGTTTGGTATTCTGTTTGATAGGTTGTTGCTTTAATTAAAAAAACGTGTATAGTGTAAAATATTGCCTTTACTGAAGTTTTTTTCTATAGTTTCGTAAGTTAATCAAGTAATTTACAATTTGACCAAATTCGATGTGATATTTGCTGCTCAAAGGCTTTAATGTTGTGCCACAGAACACATATTAGTACAAGTAGTTGTGCATTAAAATAGTTCTTTTATTTTAAGTTTATAAATCCAATAAAATGTGTACTTATTTCTTTTTCAGTTCCTTTTTTATTCTTAAAGGCCTATAAAGCTCTCAATTTCTACCAGTATCGGTTAATTGGCAACACTAGGAGCTATCAATACGCGCGGCCTTGTGGACGGGTCACATTCCAGATTCCAGCTGACATTGTTCACTCGTCAGCTGCGCGGATAAAAATTCCACGGAATGGAATTCCCCGATACAACAATTGATATGTTTATGACTTAACTCTGTTGTTAATTGCATTAATTATTGTTTATCCCGTTTGGGACTTGGGAAGTGGAGGGTTGCTTTTTTCATAATTTTTAGCGGCAGATTTTTCTAAATTTCACGGTTCACCCCCATAGACCATACATAATACAATTATAGCCAGTCGTGTCGGTCTTCCATCCCACTGGGTTATGAGAGTAAAGGAATAGACTGAATAGAGAGTGCTCTTGTGTACTGCGCAGTGCGCACACCCATGGGCACTATAAAATTACTCCTGCGTACCTGGCCTGGTTTCAATGAAACCGGCCACCGTCACCGAAACCGGTGTGGGGAGTATTATTACATAGTACAATTAAAGCACAACAAAAAATTATATGTAACAATAAAAAATATATGTAATATTTTACGATGCACAAAATAAAAAAAATAAAAGTTTTAAGTTCCTAACATACTCAGCTAACACAAAATCGATTTACGAAACTGAATTTTTTACTTGCCGTTTCTAAAATACTCTCTATGATTTCAGACTGATAAAACTATCTATACTTAATTTAAATAACTGTACTTATTTTAAAAAGATAAAACCGACTTCAAAATTGTACGTAATTGAGAATTAAAACTTCCTATCTCCAAAACTACTGAACCGATTTTGATGAAACTTGCACTATTCCCTAAGTTGAACAATACCTAGAACAATAAAAAAGAATCACTTAAATCGGACCTGTAGTTCCGGAGATATGCGCGAACATACATACATACATACATACATACATACACTTTTGAAATTTGGCACATTTGTTCAGAAGCTGATAACAGCTTCTGAACAAATGTGCCAAATTATGTTAATCTATATTATGTTATGTATATATGTTATGTATATTGTATATTATGTTAATCTATAAAGATTAACATAATATACAAAAACTGGGCAGTTCTGAAAATATTACATACCTACATACGCGTCGAATTGATAACCTCCTTTTTTGAAGTCGGTTAAAAAAATAAAACTAGTCGTGTGCCTTTGCTGGTTTTAGCATCAGCAATATGAGACATTTATAAATATGTATATATTTTAATTATTTTTAATCGCTGTGCTAAGAAAAGTCAACAATTTATGTCTATAACTCGATACAGCACAAAACGCAATGCATATAAGTGCTAACTTTGCAAGGCAATACCACATCCTTGAAATTTGATTAGAGTGTGTGCTAGAAATATAAATGGACATAATTTCAGCCGATTTCTAGTAAACACTAAACAGGCATGGATTTAGTACTATTTAATGAAGGTATTTCATAGTATGAATATTTTAGTGAGTAATATACAGGCTGTAACAAAAATAAGTGATAATATTTCAGGGTGTGTACGTGTTCCTTGTAAGTTTACTGCGAAAGTAGCAGCGCTGAAAGACCAAAATTTTTTTTCACTTTTGTATGGGGAAACTCGTTAGTCGTTACGCTCGTCTTTCAGCGCTGCTACTTTCACAGTGAACTCTCTACAAGGAACACGTTCACACCCTAAAGTATTATCATTTGTCACTTATTTTTGTTACACACTGTATATTTTTCTTTGTACATGATATTAAATATATTTTAAAAATAAATTAGTTTAATTTATATTTTAATACCAGCTATTAGATAGTAGAGACTTCTTTTTTTCAAGCTGGGGTATTCGGAAACACACCCCGTCACCGTGGTCATTAGACTTATAAGGCGGACTTGCGTAAATCTGGGTTAAAGTTAACTCAGAGTTAACTTTGACTCAGATCTGCGCAAGTGGACCTTAGTCAATGATGTACATACGCGATTAAATGTTGACCAATAACCGTGCTATAATATGTTTCCGAAACCGAACCGAACGGAAATTAATAATTATGAAACCACCAAAATGTTCTATCAGCAGCCTTAGCATGGTCACCATAGAAGCGGTTTCTTTCTACGGAAGAATTCTATTCTTTCCCGTTTCTAATGTGTTTATGCTAAGCCTGCAGAGAAGTTCTTTCATAGGCAGATGGCGGACCTCCGACATAAATTATCTAGACTATATTAATACTAAATTGACATAGCTAGAACATAACTGTATTTTAAAAAGATAAAACCGACTTCAAAATTGTACGTAATTGGGAATTAAAACTTCCTATCTCCAAAACTACTAAACCGATTTTGATGAAACTTGCACTATTCCCTAAGTTGAATAATACCTAGTACAATAAAAAAAGAATCACTTAAATCGGACTTGTGGTTCCGGAGATATGCGTGCACAAACATAAAAACATACATGTACATACGTACATACACTTTTGAAATTTGGCACATATTTGTTCAGAAGCTGTTATAGATTAACATAATACAAAAACTGGGCAGTTCTGGAAATATTACATACATATTATATACGCGTCGAATTGATAACCTCCTTTTTTTGAAGTCGTTTAAAAATATGACGTAGGTTCGTCACCTCATCTGCCTATGAATGAATTTCTTCGATGGTACATCGTACAACTCAATATTCTTGTAAGTAGGTAAGTACTTATGATTTTTTTAAAGTTCGGTCGTTGCCACTTTTAACGACTTGTTTTATAACTTCAAACTCTATAAAATATAAGCAGTAAACACTCCGCTAAGATAACAATGGCACTATTGTTAGGTAAACTGGTTTACCGAAGGTTTTGCGATGCTGCAGGCCTGGGATCATGTGGAATCATTTTATCACATAATAGATCATACTCTATTATGTTTCTCCCGACCGAATTTGAACTCTATTTGCGGGTTGGTAGAATTCTTTATTGTGCACGCATTTCAATGTCTACCTGGCAATTGACCGGTGACCATGTAGAGTCACTGATAGAAATTTAAACTCGCTCATCCACTGATATTCAAAAAACCCGCTCATCCAAGACATTTGTAACTTGCAGCGTGGCTTCAAAAAGTAGACAAGGACTGGTCGTTCTAAGTTATTTAACATTTATCAGGACAGACAGACAGACACACAGATAGACAGACGGACAGACAACGAAGTCTCAGTCCCGATTTTACCCTTTGGGTACGGAACCCTAGAAATACCACATAGATTATTATTTATCATATTGTCTCTCGCTCTTCATGCGAATAAGAATGTAGTTGAAGGTGTTAGTGAAATATGCACTCCTGTCAAAAAACAGTAGCATTTTTTAGGGTTGTCTCGTTATTGGAATTATGTATGTAAATAAATCTAATGAATGATTGTTATTGATCACGCACAGATGAGTGTTTACAAACAATAGTTGATCGCAAATTATGCAACTCCGGCGCTTACTTTCGTTGGCGTGCGCGCAGAGAAAGCGCTTAGGAATTTGGCCAGCGCGCGGACTGCCCTGAACCCACACACATACCAATCAATTTGAAGATGGTATTCGATCCATTTTCGAATTGTGCCCGTCATTTTTAAAAACATAGGGTGCGTTCCTTTATAACTACCAGTAACAACATCATCTGACGTTTCCGTAGCCAATCAAATCTCTTGAAATCGCACTGACCTGTATACTGTTAGTTTTGGAACACACCCTAATGGGAGCTCAACGCTAATACTTCCTCTACATGTTTTGCGCTTTGTAAAAATGCCTTTCTTACTTTAAAAATTTTTTCAGACGATTAACGTATTTTAGGCGGTGCAGGTTCACGGTTGACGGAATTGACGTCAATATATTTTTTATTTTCGGCCCTGGCTATGTCCTACCTAACCTAAGTCCTGTTTTTTATAGTACTACATACATACAATACTTACATGATCGGTTGTGTGGTCGGTGGCGGACCTACATTATATTTTGGTCGGTTTATGTCAACTTCATTCGACAGATATCGCGACATAACCCTACTAAATAAGTAGGTCCGCTATCTGCTTAGGAATCAATTTCTCTGATAGTAAATGCTCTATTGTAATTAATCGTAGTATAATCGATCTTATCAAAACTTTTAATATAAATTAGATCTAAACGCTGCACGCTGCATGACCTAACGCTGACCTCAGCTGTAAATTGTAAGATGGTTTGGACTTATAAATAATAGGCGGTACTTAAAAGACAAAAACGATTATTGTTGTTACATACAAGATAATGCATGTGACTCCGTCCGCCCAAATTAGAATTCCGCTGCAAACTTGTTATCATCAAAATCAGTCCAGTCTCCAGTCTTTTCGCAGCCTGACTACCGCAAACTCCGCAAAGAAACAAACAAATCCTATGTTTGTTTGTTTCGTGGCGAAATTCTATGAAATATTTTTCATAGAATTTCGCCATGTAGAGTCCCCACTCCCCCGCTCCACGCGTACTCGTGGCTTTCTATGGTTACTAATCAATAATTTATTATTGTAAATAAGTGTTTCTCAAAGTGGGGTACGCGAACCCCTAGGGAGTAGGGGTTCGCCATTCGACGGCAGGGGGTTCGCGACAAGATTTACGTAATGGTGGCTTGATAACTGCCGGGCACACGCGGTACTCTATTGGCACTTTATGTGTTTTCATTAGTTAGTATTAGTAGGGTTCGCTGACACCTGGAAATTCAAACAGGGGTTCGTGGAGCCGAAAGTTTGAGAAACCCTGATCTAAAATGATCTACGTTTTTACTACCCCGTAAAAGCCGATGACGTCCAAATATGCCACTTAATGTAAAAGGCACTTAATGTAAAAATCACGATAGGCAGCCTGTTATTTGTCCATATTAATCATATAATTTTTGTTTATGGAAAATCTGTCCTGAAAATACCAGTTTCTAACTGGTTAGGTAAATGAAAGATTGTTTCCAAATTCCAAGCAGCGGGAAACGCATAACCTATAGAACCTAGCATTTCACAGCTCTCTACAAATTGAACGCATTCTCAAACGCAATTAGGCCTTATTGTGGAGAAAATAGGGGTGAGGATCGCGTGCACTTTATATCCGGAACGTTGAGACTTGAGACGTGTTACGGTTTCAAAAAGAATGCTGAATGTAGGTTGAGACGCTCAGTACGGTTGTTACATTCCATCCAATGATCATTGTAGTCATAACAAGGAGAATCAGAATAGCATTCAGTATAATGCTTTCGCCAATGATAATATCGTTAAATATTTACGTCAATGAACCTTTTAGGTAAACCCAGAAAAACATTTGTAGAATGATACCATCAAAGCCCAAGCTGCAGGCTTAGAACAGCCGCAGTAGAAATAGAAACAATACAATATAAATACTGACAGATACAAAAAACCCTTTCTATAGTGCCATTGATAATAATGACAAAATGCAAAACGTTCGCACGCAATCTACTTAACAAAATTCTGACACTAAGGGGCTGTTCCACCATACTTCCTGGTAAGTGCCGTATAGGCTACCAGAACTTATCTAACAGATACATACTCCATCCGTCAGATAAGTTGTGGATAGCCTATCCCGGCACTTTCAGGAAGTGGTGAAACAGTCCCTAACTCTATCAAGTACCAAGACTTGTAAAGAATTAGCTTCATGAAGAAATTTTTCACAAAATAATGCGGCATCCAGCCCTTTCTGCTTTAATTTGAAGGCTATAGCTAGTTGAGTAGTAGCTCGAGCCTCCAAGTACAATTCATTGTAATTAACGAGCTATCTGAAAGTATCTTTTTTCATTCTGAGTTCTGACCCATTAGTTCAAGGAAAACTTAACAATGGATGTAAAGGCACGCGAGTATTGTCTTAAAGATAATGAATAACAATGATAACCTTTTATTACTTGTACTGACAGACGGTTTAATTTTGTAATTTAGTAGTTGATCCGGCAACGTTGTTTTGACATAATATTATACGAATTACGATGTGGGAATGCTTGAGCCCGCTAGGTACTATTATTTCAGATATTGTCACAGATAAGTTTACCTATACCACGATAGTGAAAATTAGTCGTCGGCTTATTTTCAAACTCATAATATTATAATAAGCACGCTAAATAACATCACAATCAGTCTAACCCTTTCAAAGGAATTTGGAAAAGAAAAGCGCGATAAGAGAATTTTTTTAATAAAATTATGCCAGCTCTTGCGACCGTGTAAAAGCAGATATCCCTCGAAGAATTCATAAATAATAATATAGACATTTTCTAGCTGTATTATTATTATGTTTAATAATACAGCGAGCACAATTTTTACAATAATACAATATTTTTTCCTCAATAATTTACTTAATTACAACATAAGGAATGCGTGCCGTGTGGTGTCGCACGCGACTGAGGCATCCTGAAAGCAATGAAGTCATCATTGAATTTCTAATGTGGATTCCATTTCGTTGGTCGCTATTCCAACTATTCTGTCGCCTCATGTCACCTGAGTATGACGTTTAAATGGAATGGAATTGTGCAATAAAGTCGGTTAAAATGACGATAACTTATTTGTTTTATAGCTTGTCCGCGTACGAATACATATTACATAGCCAATGTAACAAGCCTATAAAGGCTAAGATTGCGAATTTTATGCTTTCAAAGGTTTGGCTACTGGAACAATATAATGGGCAAACTGAAATTGAATTAATTCATTTGCCTCTATCACCTAGTTGTGTAATTAAACTTGTAATAAATAATAATCGCTTAAAAATGACATTTACCTTTTAGGAATTTCCTTTCCTAGCATATCAAGGAGCCCATGTTCTCTACAATATACCTATATTATGCCGCCCACAGCAATATTCCTTGAACAATTTCTATGTTTTCTAACACGTTGCATAACAAAAACGTAGCTAAAGTCAATAATTAGAAGTGCAATCTTGTCTGTTATCAGTACTGTATGTGTCAAGGTTTTGGCTGTTTTGAGTTATTACTGAATAGCCTGGGACTTTGGACAAGTTGACTTCGACCGCTTAGCTGGAAATCTAATAAGACGTGGGACAATTAAGCGCCATACAGTCTCTACTTTTTTTTTTATAGAAGGCAGGTCGCTGTAGCCCTGACGTCACTGCGACCCATAAGGATCTATTGTGACTACAGTAAAGATACTTACTAGTTGTTATAATATGTAACACAAATAAAAAAAAATATCTACAGCCGAACAATATAACCTCCTCCTTTTTGGAAGTCGGTTAATTAGCAAAACGTTTATTTATGTCTAATCAAGGTCCAGCCTGTATGCAACTAGCGATTATGGTATCGAGCTATGATGATGGAAAGGAAAGAGTTCGTTTCTGTTAATGATGAAACTTTTTACGTATTTGAACGTTCTAAATCTAAAGTAGGTATGTTAAAACTTTATGGACAGCTTTTGACTGCGTAAAAGAGAGCTTCAAATTCCTTTCCATTTACGGCCGTTCCCAATATTTGATCTATCTCTTACTTGAGATAGGAATAGCTCACATTAGACATTAGCTCCATATATTTTATGTCAATTCTATGTCAGCTGCGATCGGTTGTATGTCAAACTAGAGATAGATTGAATATAGGGAACGGCCATTAAGGGCTTTTAAAATTATGGATTACTGGATAATACGTCGTAAAATTTAAGCTTTCTTAAAAGCTGTGACAAATGTAATGTGTGTTATGTCGTTGAGTCATCTCTATAGTTTATAACGCAGATACCGGACAGACGTCTTGTAGACGTTTTCAGGAAATTCCTGCAGTAATTGCTGGCGTGGAGAGATAAATGTTTTGTCTTATAATATTATGTGAGTTATACAGCTGCTTTGTTATTTTCGCATATTTTATTCTCTTGTTATTCTGTTGTAACTTTCATTGTTGATTGTTTACTAAGATTTGTGAATATTTTCCTTATAATTTTGATACGTGAAAATATTTTGCCTTTGAGTATTTCTTTCGAAGTAACTATCCATACTTCCATACTTTACTAATATTATAAATGCGAAAGTCTTTCTGTCTGCCTGTAACCTCTTCACCCCCAAACCGCTGAACTGATTTTAATGAAATTTGGTTAAGAGTTAATATCCCGGAAAAGGACATAGGATAATTTTTATCCTGGAAAAATGTACGGTTCCAGCGCAATAAACCAATTTTGGCGCAACGGAGTTACGGGCGTCATCTAGCTGCGACAATTATAAGACGGTGGTTAATACTTAATAGTAGAGTGTTAGACTGGCTGATAAGATCCTAAAGCTAATTTTGTCTAGGATGCCTAATGCCTATGCCTATGAATTATGATCGACGTCCATTCTGTATGCTAAATGCTGAATACAGCTTCACAATCATGGTGACAATCATCCTTTATCTTCATTATAATCCAACGTATAGGTATTCAAAAACAAATACCAATCCAAAAACGTCACATCACTTGCATCATCTCGATTGTCCTTAGATTGCATCACGCATTGTCATCACGTCCAGTTTTGGATGGTCGCCCGTCAGTCGTCACGTGAGCAAGTGTATAACTACGCCATTTTTGTCCAGATCCTTACTATGTCAGGGTTGCCGCGTATGGTCTACGCGAGAAGGCCGTAGGGCGTGGAGAAAATAACTGTCCGTTGAATCACATGTAATAATATAGGAAATTCATTTGGATGGTTATTGTTTGTGTGATTAATTGTTTCGGACCTACATCATTAAATAGCTGAAGGATTAGTTAATTTGTAGTGCTTAGGTTTTCGTTGGTTTGTTTTGGACTTCTATCTCGGTGTGATTGCTATTTAACATGTTATTGTGTCTACCAATCCATACCCATACTAATATTATAGATGCGAAAGTGTGTCTGTCTGTCTGTTAAATTTTCACGTCCTTACCGCTGAATCGATTTTGCTCAAAGATATGGCGATAATTTGAGTCCCGGGAAAGGTCATCTAGGATACTTTTATCCCGGAAAAATGACCGATACCCGCGCGATAAACGAATTTTAGCGCAACGTAATTGCGGGCGCCATCTAGTAATAATTAATAATTCAATCAACGTTAAAAATTGCTAATTATTAACGTTGATTATTATTGTTGTTATTCTTTAAAGGTACTTTACTGATTGCCTCAATGTCATCCTCATATTTTGAACTTATGTACATTGACTCTAAAATCTAAATCTTTCCTTTATCATTATGTTTTTCTTTTTATCATTAAGTCTTAATTATCTAATTATGTTGTTTTGAGTTGTTGCTTGGTGCTTTGATAAAAAACAACTTTGTTTATAAAATTATTATAATACAGTAAATTTGTTTTTAATGTTCTATTCCGGGTACCTACATAGGTTAAAACTTACAACTAACAATTATTATTAACAAGGATACTTAACTATAAGCATAGACTTATACTATAAGTAATTACAATAACTAAAGTAACTACCTACCTGAGTAGATGTCTTGAACTCTTGAATCCAGTTTAAAACCATAACTCAGATTTTATGGTTAAGTATTGCAATTTTACGTACTTAGTGCGATTACGATGTGCCAAATCATATTTTAGTTTAATCTTGATTTTACTTCTCTTCCGTAAAATATGGTAAAATCGAGTGTTTTTAAAATTAGAGCGGTCATTTTTTTATAGCGCCATCTGTATTTTATAACCAAAAACTACGTTTAGTTGTAGTTTTTAACAATAGACGTCGCTTTTGAGTTTTGACAAGAAGTTGCTTATAATCTCTTGTAGATGTCGCTAGCTGTAATTTTTAGAGTCTAAAATTTAGACGATTGGATTATGAGAAACTGGCACTTGATGATATAATATATTTATTATAATATTAAATATATTATTTATTAATATTAATTAATTATTTCAATACCTTTTTCTAAGTTTATAGTAGGATGATTCGCTGTTGGTACTTGGCATACTATTGGGAGTACGTCTTAGTTTCGGATTATCTGGGACTGCCTCTACAGTCTACGTAATTATTATGAATACCATGATTATTATGGCACTTGGACTCAATATGTTATTTACTTATAAGCCCCATTACAATAAAATTATCTATCAAACTCCAGCCGTACTCGCACTACTCAGAGACATATTATAATGACGATTCTTCTTCTTCTTTAAAAATGGCCTCCCTAGAGGAATAGCCAATGTCAGTGAATTGGTGACGTAAAAAGAGAGACTATTGTCGATGGTGAAAACTTTGCACTATACTGGCGTTTGTGAATGTACAAGGTAGAAAAAAAAAAATACATTTAAAAAACCCTCAAAATCCCGGGTACTCGTGATTTGTGAATCAATTTCCTTATTATAATAAATCTGAAACAATACAAAACATGCAAAAATTAGTTTATTAGTATAACACACACAATTTTACAATTTAATGTTATTATTGTTAATAAAATTACATAGAATATCTACAAAAGGAGTATGAACTAAGGATAAAAGGGAACGGAAATCAGAAGGACGAGGGATATTAGGGGGAAGTGAGTCATATAGTGAAGACAGACGGATTGGACAACTAAAGAAAATATGTTCGGTAGAGCCTTCGTCGAGTCCGCACTCACATAGCGACGAATCTCTAACCCTAATTTTGTTGAGGAAGACGGGAGTACAGGAGTGGCCTAAACGTAATCGGCAAACTGTGGAGGTTACAGACTTTTTAGCCTTCCTGTATTTAAAAAACCAAGGCTTTACAGGTACCTCACTTTGCAATGAAAAATAAAATTTACCCTTAATCCTTCCTGATGCAGTCCAATATACATTCCAATCAGTCAGCAAATGTTCTTTAGCTAATGGGATAAGATCGTTACAGTAAATTTTGGAGTGGCCAGGACCACCCGTGTGAATAGCCTGTTTTGCATAAAAGTCAGCGCTTTCATTGCCAACTATACCGCTGTGCCCGGGGATCCAAACCATCTCAACCCGTATATTTTGCGAGTGGCATTTAAAAAGAATATGTCTAATTTTTACTATAAAAGGGTACTTAAATTTAGAGCGAAAAGGGTTGGCCAAAATAGCCTGAAGGCAGCTTTGTGAGTCAGAAAAGATGACAGAATTATTAAGGCGGTGAGATTCTATAAATGATAGAGCTTCAAGAATTGCTACAGCTTCCCCCGAAAACACAGAAGATGTAGCAGGTAGTTTGAAATTTAAGATAACATTGACTTTTGGTATCCACACTGCTGAACCCACACAACCTTGATTATCAAATTTAGACGCATCAGTGTAGATGTGATACCAGTTTTTATATACAGAATTAAGTATCTCTTTAAATTGACTGTTGGCAGATGGAGAGTTCTTAGGGATGCCAGAGCTAAGGGAAATACAAGGAGGATTAACAAGGGATTTATAAGGAACTTCATAAATAGGGAGCAATTTATTTTGGTACACGGGACAGGGTAAACTAGTGAATTTTTGGTAACTTTTAAGTAAACAGGGAGGGTCTTTATGATTCCAGTAAGATGAAGAGTGGAACAGTTGGGATAGGGTATGTAACTTAAGAATGAGAGGGTGATGTGCAAATTGAAGGGCCTTGAAGAAGTATCTATCCGATAGATATTGACGTCGCAAGCTTAGGGGAGGATCTGCACACTCAACCTGCAGAGCATTATTTGAGGTTGATTTCATCGCCCCAACTATCAGACGGAGGCACTTAGATTGGATTTTGTCCAATTCTTTCAGAGCAGACTTATTACAAGGCTCTAGAATCATAGATCCGTAATCTAAGTGACTTCTAATTAACGCGTTATAAATTAATTTCTGAGTGTAAGGGTGAGAGCCCCACCAGACACCAGAGAGACATCTGATGATATTAATGTTTTTTTCACATTTTTTGATGATATGGTTTACATGATGGATCCCTGTCATTTTGGAATCTAAGTAGACCCCAAGGAATTTGATGTTATTAGAAACTGGAAAAACCATACCATCAAAAGATATGCAAACGTCAGGGATAGATCTACGCCTAGAAAAAACAACGACGCTGCTCTTCTCCACGGAAATGCTAAGACCATGATCAGTCAGCCACTCGCAAAGGTAAAAAAGGGCAGAATTAAGACGTGCCTCCGCCTCTGAAACAACTTTGGAAGAAGCATAAATGGTTATGTCGTCCGCATATTGAGAGATTTTGCAAAAGGACAAGACGGATAAATGTAAATTATAGGAGTAAAGGTTATACAGGGTGGGACTAAGGACCCAACCTTGAGGGAGACCTTTCCAAACCAATCTGAAAAGAAGAGGAAAATTTTCATGGGAAATAACTATGGATCGACCGGAGAGGGAATTACAAACGTAGTTAACTATCTTCACAGGAATACTCAGCTCCAACATGGTCTGTCTGAGCACCGGAAGTAGGACGTTATCATATGCGGACGACACATCCAAAAACACTCCCACCAGAGTCTCTTCATTCGAGAAAGCAATTCGTATATCTGAGACTAATGTACACACGTTATCCATGGTACAAAAGCCTTTACGAAACCCGAATTGATTTCCAGAAAGAATTCCTTTACTCTCTATGAACCAATCAAGTCTGTTTTTAATTAAATGCTCCAGTATTTTTGAGAGAGTGGAAGAAAGAGCTATGGGACGGTAACTATTAGGATTATCTACAGACTTGCCGGGCTTCAAAATAGGGAGAATAATTTGGCATTTCCATTCTTCTGGCGGGGATTCTGATTCAAAGATGGAATTAAGAAAATCTAGAATTAATTTTTGTGTACTAAGACTGCTATTAACAATAAAAGAGTATGGGATACCGTCAGCTCCAGGAGCCGAATCTTTAAGAGAGTTAATAACTAATTTAAATTCTTCAAAGGAAAATGGGGCATCAAATTCAGTGAAAGGAGATGAAGGAGATGATGTGAATTTTTGGGACTCTTCATATGTCGGAACCCAAGGAGGAGCAAGTTTTTGGGAAAATTCATGTAACCAAGGAGAAGGATCATTAGATAGAGGATTAGAGTTGGAGGAATAGGAGCCACGAAACTTTTTTAAATTGCTCCACACCAAGGACGGGAGGGACTGAGGAGACAAGCTCTCACAGAAATTATGCCAACCCAGACGCTTCTTGTGAGACAGAAGCCGTTTTGTTTCTGCTGCTATTCTTTTGTAGTCATTATAGTTTTCCAGGGTCATGTTGGATGAGAAAGTTCTCTCTGCCTCTTTGCGTTTTTTACATGCAGAGGTACACTCCTGATCCCACCACGGAGGAGAGGAGATACGGTTATAATGAGAACTACGCGTAGGAATAGAAGCGTGCGCGCTTTCAAGAAGCGCCTGTGTTAATCGAGGATATAGTTCATGTACATTACTGCTGTTAACAGGGGGAAAAGAGGAAGTGAGGTCTTCGGAACGGATTTTAAATAAAGGCCAATCAGCGTCGGAAATTTTAAATTTAAGTCTAGGAGGATTCTTAACTATATTGGGAATAGAGGAAAGATACCAAGTAATGATAATCGGAAAATGATCACTGCCACAAGAATTTGACTCAATGGACCATGAGACCTGGGAAGATAAGGAAGGGGAACAGATAGATAAATCTACTGCTGATCTAGGATTTTGGGATGGGAGAACTCTTCGGGTAGGAGCTCCATTATTTAAAATAACCAAATTGAGTTCATCAAGGTGACTTATTAATAAGTCAGCAAGGGAGTCACGGTTATGAGAACCCCAGGCATGATGTTGTAGGTTGAAGTCTCCTAAAAGGAAAAGAGGAGGGGGAATGAGGTTGACTATAGAAAAAAGATCAGAAAGGACTGATGGAGTGGGGTCAGGAAGGTAAACAGACAGAAAGGAAATATTGTGGATCCGAACAGCAGTAATGTTAAAATCACTATGTGGAGGGAGGGGGATAGAATTAAACATCACAGACATAGAAACTAAAATAGCTGAACCAGCTCTTCCATCATTTCTGTCATCCCGGAGACAGGAATAGCCAGGAACTCTAAATTGAGAACCCGGCCTCAACCAAGACTCCTGAATGGCAAAAATGATAGGTTTAAATTTATTTACAAAATATAAAATATCATTGAGTTTATTTCTTATGCTACGACAGTTCCATTGTACTAGTGTCCTCTGGATCATTAGGTGTGCTATTTATCTTAGTTATGTCTATAAGCTTAGTCAAGTTTTGGCGGAGAGTATCGGATATGCCCATTCCAGTATCACTGAAGCGGGATAATAAATTTAATAATAGGGAAGAAAGGAGTTCTGGGAAATCATCATTCTTGGATAGGGAGTTGTTTGGGAAAGCACATCCATTGGGGGACTCGGAAATGGGATTTTGAATAATAGCTTGATGAGCAAGACGGTCATACCCTGGTTGAGGAGTAGGAATAGTGCGGCGGGGAGTGTAAACTGTCTTTCTATAAGATACGGTAGGAGAAGGAGAGGGAGTGGAATGGCAGACTTGTGAGGGATTAGCTGAACGAGAGGACACAACATCTGTATAAGCTCTGCGCACACTAGGAAACCTAGCTGAGGCCTCGGTATAAGAAATATTGTGTTCCGACATTGCAGTCTTTATTTCTTTCTGACGTATGTACTCCGGACAGTTGAGATTGTTGGCAGAGTGAGCACCAGAACAAAAGAGGCACGAGACCACCTGCGTATTACAAGAGTCACCCTCATGAGGTTGTGCACACTTGTAACACCTAGGATCAGACCTACAAAATGATTTGACATGGCCAAATCTGCAGCAACGGTTGCACTGAATAACTGGTAGTTTATATAATTCTACTGGTAATGAGGTAAAATATAGATAAGTATGGGGAGGGAGTCTCTGTCCACTAAAAGTTACCACAACAGTTTGTGTTGGAATCCAAGATGTACTTCCATTGGAATCTGTGGATTTGCGACACATACGACGGGCCTTGATAACGTCGCCATAGCCAGTAGGTACCGAACAGTTAAGTGCAAATTCCTCCATTGAGATATCAACAGCAACACCTCTGACTATTCCCATACGAGACACATTGTACGACGGAATGGAAGCAGAAAAGCCTGCATCAGTTAGGATTGAAGATTCTATGAAATTGTTAGCATCGACTACATTTTTAAACTCTACAGATACCCTATTTCTACCTATGCGCTTAACCCCGCCAAGGGCAACTGAAGTGATGTTTTTCTGAAATAAATAACGGCCGAACTCCATTGGACGAATCTGACTGCTTGAGTCTGTTTTAGAAACATGCACAATATAGGGAGAGGAGTCATTGTGGGAGTACTTACGTTTATTTAAAAATTCTGGTTTTGCGAAAGTATACTGGTCGTTATGGGTATTACCGGTTGAGGAAACAGGGGGATCGTGTCTTGGTCTCTTGTTGGGAATATTTTCTGTGTCCATATCTGGGACAGTACTAAGACCATTCGGTGGCGTGACACAAACATAACCTCCACCGGGGTCCGGCGGATCGGTATCCATTTTACTATGTTAAAAGAACACTTACACGCACAAAACGATACAACTAACACAAAAACACCACAAGAAGTACAATAATAACAGGAAATCACGGAAAAATCCAACGGTCTAGCGAGAAAACTTTACAAATAGTCCGAACACTTGTAACAAGCACGCAGCCTAAGAGCAAAGTCCATAATGACGATTAAACTTCAATATAATGAAGAACTTGACAGATAATGTTACATATTGTAATATGTCAAAATCTTAATTTAGTTACAAATAATTAATCTTCGTCGCGGAGTGTGGCACTCAATTTAATTGAAGTTTAATCACCACTCGTCAGTTATTGTCTTGCAGAGTGCGTTAGCGTTAGTACTAATTAGCGCCAGTACTTGTAGTATTTAGTTACAGTTATCTCACATAGTAGGTACTCGGAGTTAGCGCCAGGTGTATAAATTTCACAGCAGGGACCGTGTTTGCCGAAGAATGCGGAATGCTCGCTTCCCTTACTTTCGCTTCTAACATCCGCCTCACGACTCTAGGTTGCTTTATGCTTATCATCATATATTACTGTTGTCTGTTTGTAATTTGTATATTACCTCCATGAAAGCTGTTATGAATTGTTGGTGGAGTTTAGGAACTCTTTATTAGGATAAAGGACGAAAGTTCAAGTATAAACGCTTAGTAAAGTCGAAAAAGATTTAAGTAGGTACAAGTGAAAACACTATTCTCGATCTTCGTCATCGATGATAATTCTTGGCTAAAGATTCGTTGCTGGCTAAGTTAATAACGATCTTACAAATTAACGGTTTAGTTAAAAAAATACTCTTGCATTTAAAGTACAGCTCGACAAGGCTTTAAATTAATGAACGTGACGAGAAAAGTAACTAACGCCGCCATACAAAAACCCCATTTTTGACAGTTCTTTACCAGCAGCGCCCCAAGGCTATGTTAGTAATCTAAATAGATTAGTATAGTAACTATACTATACTATTAATAATCTATTTAGACTACTAATCTACTTAAATAGATTAGTTACTAACATAGCCAGTCGTCTAGGTTTCAACAGAATCTAAATTCTGGAAATTAGCATGACATAATATTTTGCCGTAAGGCGTAAATAAAACCTTAGATCCTCTTACCGAAGATAAGTCTAGACTCAGCATTTTATCAGACCAATTAAAAGGCTCTATTACTTCAGAGTTCAGATTAAAGCATTTATATCCGTTTTCTAGAAGTCTTGTGCTTGCCCATCTTGATTTTATAAACGACGGTATTCCGTATTAAAGAGTTATCTGGTAAGTGGTAAGGAATATATTAATAGTAGGGGAGGCCAAGAGGGGATTTTGAGACATGAGCGTGTCAGATTAAGCTTGTATGGGCTTCACGAATGTATCTAGTTATGGTACAAAATCAGAATTCTAAGTTATTTTCAAGGAGGCCAAGAGGGGATTTTGAGACATGAGCGTGTCAGATTAAGCTTGTATGGGCTTCACGAATGTATCTAGTTATGGTACAAAATCAGAATTCTAAGTTATTTTCAAGTAAGTATTGAAATAAAGGATCTGTCAGATTAAAATAGAGGATATTAAGTAAAATAAGCGTATAAAGCGCTGATCAATTTAAGCTACGGTAAGCGGGGTCAACCTGTAGAGCCTGAACATTTTAAAATTTCAAAAAATTAAGCTTTAGATTTTCGTATCTAAGCTTACCAGATATTTTATGTCGCACTCGAGTCTCGACTAAATCTTTTAGTACTAATTGTTGTCTAAATTCCTGTAATAAATTACCTATGTAAGCAATTTTTAAATATATTTTCTTTTCCATTACTTTAAAATGGCTGTTGCTCCTTAACACAGAGCGAAAATAGAAAACGCTCATTTTTTTCCCCCATTTTACCTTATCTACAAAACCTACTCTCTCCTACCTAGGCCTCCACGGGCGCAGCGCTCGAGTAACCACAGTCTACACGAATAGCACAATGGCCTCCCCTACTATAAGTAACGGCCCGAGGCCACGGATGCGGCTACCGTACACGCAAACCCAAATTTCAATGAAATTATGCTCCAAACGTTAAAAAAAAAACATCTAGGATACATGGAAATAAAAAACAATCGTGTATTCTCTTGTAACAATGCATGCAATGGTAGAGTTTGGCAGCTTGGGCTTTTCTCACAAAGCAAGTCTTTTATTTTCTGGCTTAAGAAAGATATTAGGTAACGCAAAATTTTCCTGTTCGACAGGAAAAAAGTATTAAAAACTGCAGCAAAATTAATAATTCGAGTTTAAAGTAAAAGCTTTACGGATAACAATTAAGTTATTATCAAAAGAATCGTTTTGCTTTTCCGTGACTTTAGTTTCAATGGCAAACTTATAACCAACAAAACCTTAGTTATTAGCACAAAATACTAGATATTAGGTATGTGCAACATTACAACATTGGTAGACTGCAACAATATACAACATCATAGAAATTGATTCATAGGACGAGGGAGTAGGGACCCACGTTATGTAGTCGGTTATTTATTACTCTATGGTTACGCCAAGTCAATGTAAGAGTTAAGACGTGATATCATTCGGTTGGATTTGACATAACCTGGCCAAATTACGTTGGTCCGCCTTCAGCCTGCGAGTACTTGTACTATTATCTATTCTGTGCTGCGAGACGCGGCCAACCGCTGCTAGAGGATGGGTTGATCGTGGGGCGTGCCCGAACTTTCCCTAAGCGGAGTGGAGAACCATGGGTTTTAGTAGGTTAGGATTCTAAAGGATTCTACTGCAGGGAATCCCACATACCCTGGCAGATCCCCGGGACCCATGTAATAAAGGTCATCATAAATCAACTTCTCTGGTAATAGATACATAATATGGATGTAGAGGCTACTGCTACAGTACAACATACATACTCATAAAAATGCATGTTTCATAATTTGCGCTAACATGTAGGAATTTTAATGAATGCGCATAGTATACAGAAGCGAAAGGATGTGTAACTCAGTGGCTGGGCATGCGCCGCGGGGCCTCTGTTGGCACGCACATCGATTATTGCTGCCCCTAGTGCCCCGGGCACGGAAATGTTTATTTGGGTATAATTCTGAAGGGTCTACGTCGATTAACAAAATCACTGTCTGGATATCCTGGCAACACCAAACTTAAACTTCGTTTTAACACCCTTCTTGGACGAAAACGCGATTATACCAAAAATATCCTTATTTATTTGGGTATGGTCATGCTTCACGAAAGGTGCAGATAAAAATTAGTTTTTATCTACCTGAATTCAAATAGTTAAACCTATCATGTCATCGGGTTTGAAATAATTTCTCATGTATGGAGGATTAATCTACAGCACAGAATAGATAATAGTACAAGTCTACAGTGTAGGCAAACTTTACAGTCTGGCACATATTTTATTGGTTCTGCAAGGTTCAAGGTTCAAGCCAACACCGAACGAATTTTGAACCCGCCATCCTCTCCTGAAATACGACCCAAGCCATTAATATCGCTCAAATGAATAATCTAGATTTCTCTCCAAATATATTAACACATCAGAAAGTGCTGATGATGACTCGATTGCAGATTATAACCTCGGCAGGTACAGGAATTATGCTCCGATGTTTCGCTTGAGCAGGCAACAGATGGGGGAAATAAAACAACAACCGCTCCGGCCTCCGGCCACAAGCCTACATTGTAAAGGTTTTAATTACATACAAAAAGGCAGAGGAAATGGGTGAAATGTTTCTTTATTTGGGCTTAAAATTTAAGTTTAGTAAGGGTTAAGGTATCTATGTATGCTTAGCAGAGAAACTAAAGTCTTAGACTGAATCACTGCTGACTAAGGTTAGGCAAAGATTCGAAAATTTGCCTCCCTTTAGTGATCTACGATTCAAGAAAGTTTTATCAGCAAAAAAACCCAAACTTTTTTGAGGATTGCAAGGCAACGATTAAACACTTTAGACGTCAATCAAGGGTAGAATATTTGAAATATTATAAAAATACTATTGTTGTTCCACCAGACTTAATTAAAGTAACGGCGCCAAGGTACGTCGGCTTGGTCTCAGATCTATTAGATAGTAAAAAAAACTCGGCGTCTCTCATCTATACCCCTCTCTTTCTTCTCCGAGACCATTAAAATAAAACCTTCCAAGGATACTACCACCGTAATCTTGGAATCGCACCCCGCGTTCAACTTTAAACTCTGTTACCATGTAGCAAGATTCAATTTGCATTGTTTTAGTTAATGATTTTGGAAACTGATCTGTAATGTGATATTGGGCCTTATGACTAGATGCATAAGGTGTGTTATTTGGTAGGGCTCGAAGGCTGTATGGCGATGGAAGGGTAAAGAGTGAGGAGGCTTCATTAATCCCCGCGCCCTGCGCTCACGCACTTTCATGAATGGACCAAACAGGTTGATGTGAAATAATATACAGGCTGTTTTCATAAGTAGTAAGATTAAAAAATCTGTAAGCACTAAGCGTAGATATAGTCGACCACAATGAACTTAAAAATATATTTTATGATCTTGATAAAAGATCTAGGTTTCAGGATTGTTTTGTGCAATAGCATAATATGTAATATGTATTACTTTGTTTTCTACTAAGTATTACACTCCCGGAAGACGATTGACTCCAATGAAATTGAGATTTATTTAATCATTGTATATTTAACTGATATTTAACTTACGGAAAACACGATTCACTTATTTTGACTCGATAGTTTTATTTTTCGAAATTATGAATATTTTTGGGCTTTTCAACGAATATCTGTTACACTTATTGAGTTACTATCATTAAATAAATTGCACTACTACAATCACACACTTTATAAAATAATAGCTAGCGGAAATATTTGTATTGTATTTAGTTTTTAAGTAATCACCAAAAAACAGTTCTGGGACTTACGACCTTTACTTTCGTGCTATAATGCGGGGACCGTTGTTACGCGATATTGTTCACTATTAGCTGCAGCGTAAAGCACATTGCTCGGGAGCACGATTCATGGAATCATTGTATCACGATTGGAGGATAGCGGGATGTGTAGGCGGGGCTAGCGTTTTGGCAGCAGGCTCTTAATACTAACATACTAATTGTTGGTACTCATACAATATTATACTTATTACTAAACTGTTGTTAACACCTTTAATTTTTTCATTTGCAAAGACTTAGAGTGGGTTCCACCAACTTACCTTAACTATAACTGTAACCTCTGTAGCCAGCACCATACCCGAAGAAATCCAAAAATGTCGAATCTACTGGCTATACTGCAGTATAGCCAGTAGATTCGACATTTTTGGATTTCTTCGGGTATGGTGCTGGCTACAACTGAGACCACACACGCCCCTTCAGGGCATCAAATATTATAAAATAGTGATAAATATATGATATATTTATTACGTTAGGTAGTTTTCTATATGTATAATAATAGTATTAAGCTTATAATATACAATTATAATAGTAATAGCATAATGATGTTTAATTTTAAAAGGTCCAAGGCGTGATGGACTTACAGTAAGAGAAAATGTAATCTTGGTACGCGACCATATTATGACAATGAGACAAATAAAGGATATACTAATATAGGACCCTAATTATTGTAATAAAAAAAAAAACCTCTGTAGCTTCTGAGGCGTAGTTAAAGTTAAAGTTATCGTCAAATATGGCGTCCATAATGGACTTTTACTAGGGATATTTTGACATTTCATTAGACTTTTTATTATTGTTAAAGTTAAAGTTATAGTTAAAGTAAGTTGGTGCAACCCACTCTAACCTAATTAATTTGAATCTTGACTTCAGCAGCTGTACCTACTCAGGAATTATGATGACACTTAAAATTTGTCTGAGATTTTTTGAAACAAAGACTTACAACACTCTCCAATCATTTAAGATAATATTTGGCGAACTCATCATTTTCTTTGTGTTGAGGTCGCGAGATTCCAGGTAACGAAACAATGATCGAACTACAACACCCTGTATGCTCGAAGGAAGCGCCGCAACGTCCGGCCGTGTAGCTTTTTCTTTTTTGTTTTTTTTTTCTCGTTCATCTCATTTATTTATTCCAATGTAATCTCTTCCAACTCATTTTTTATTCAGTCGACCTTCAGCTTTACCTGTAGCTGGTAGCCGATATTCAAATTCGCCAAAAGTTTCGTTCAACTACTGTTTAATTGTTAAATTATATTTTACACTACTGTGGATGATCAGTGTTTTGTGTGTTGTGACTATTGTTTAATTTTAGTTTGTGTAAAAAACAAGTTTACAAGTTTGTGATTTTCGTGGTCGTCTACGAATGTTTGTTATATTTTTATGGTGTTGTGATGATGGAATTACCGGATTATCTGCTCCTCCTGGCTCGGACCTCGTACAATAATCTCCAGTGCCACATGGAACCTCCCCAGTCCCCCAAATTTAACGTGCCGCTCTGGCAACCCTGGATTGCCTCCCCACAAAAAGGTATTAGGATTTTTTGTTTTTTAATTTTTGGATAAATTCGGTTGGTACTTTTGCTATTAAATTAAATTATTAAATAAAAAAGGTAATTTGTTTTCTATATATTATTGGTAATCTATGGCTTTATTACGTTATTCAATTAATAATAAATTATTCTTATATTTTATTAAATACTCATATATTACCAGTACCATATGTTATCTTCTGTAGGCAGATTCAATAGGTTATCTGTGTTGGTCCATTTTATTCCTAATTTTAATAATTAGTAGTAATGTTAATATAGTAATTGTATGCTATCTTTTTAGGCTTATCTTGACCTTCTAGAATTGTAAGTAGTTCCTATAATTTA
Source organism: Plebejus argus (assembly GCA_905404155.3). Lineage (NCBI taxonomy): Eukaryota > Metazoa > Arthropoda > Insecta > Lepidoptera > Lycaenidae > Plebejus > Plebejus argus. Next base: position 6,281,124 of record FR989937.1, on the reverse strand, counting down.
CTACCTTTACCTTGTAAGTAGTTCCTATAATAAACTTTCTTTGACCAAACAAGCAAAAACAAGCTGTCAGACTTTTTATGCCACCAGCTATTATGTTAAGTTTTACAACTATCAACACTTATCTTCGTCGTTAGTCTCTAGTCACTATTTTAATTCTAGCCAAAAATCTAAGTCAAGCTTCGATGTTGGCATCAACATCTTACATCAGTCGCCAATACTTAAACCCTCAGGCCGGCCATTGACGGACCGCATCATGTTTCAACTGCTAGATGCGGTCGTCGCACGGCTATCTGCAGTTTCCATACTAAATTCATATATCCGCAATACGTACGGACCGCTCGAGCAGTTCTTGAGCGGTCGGTACAAACAACGCCACCGCTCTAGAGCAGTTTGTCCCGACTGCAGTCTTTTTTTATGAAAAAAGGGGGCAAACGAGTAAACGGGTAACTTGATGGAAAGCAACTTCCGTCGCCCATGGACACTCGCAGCATCAGAAGAGCTGCAGGTGCGTTGCCGGCCTTTTACGATATAATAGGGTAGGGGAGGGTAGGGAAGGGAAAAGGGTAGGGGATTGGGCCTCCGGTAAACACACTCACTCGGCGAAGCACAGCACAATCGCTGTTTCACGCCGGTTTTCTGTGAGCCCGTGGTATTTCTCCGCTCGAGCCTGCCCATTCGTGCCGAAGCATGGCTCTCCCATGGTTAAAGTCTGCAACCGTCTAGTCAGTCTATAACTACAACCTTCTACATCAGTATTTCCCAAAGTGTGGGTCGCGAGTGTCGCGACCCACTGATGGGTCGCGGGTAGATTTTGGGTGGGTCCTGAAACTATAGGACGATTGTCGAACTCGTTCGATTGGTGAGATGGGCTTTAGAAAAGGCCCAAGTCCAGCAGTGAACGTCAGTAGGTAGTAGGTCAGTAGGTAGTACCTACCTAGCGAATACGATAAGAATTAACGGGTAAATGCTGCGGCAGCAACATACAGCTGCTTTTTTGTCTTCATGACACAAGGTGGGCCGGGAACTTTAAACTTTCTTGTAGATGGGTCGCGGTCGCGACAAGTTTGGGAAACACTGTTCTACATTGTTCTCTCTGAAGTCTTCATTCTTAGTAATCATTAATCTATCACGAATATTACTGGAACATGAAGAACAATGTATTTTTCTATAGACATGAAATCTCAGCGCTCTAACCATCAAGTCTAACCAGATCCTCCTTCTCTTCCAGAAACTCCGAGCACAGCATCAAGCGGGGAGTCCGAGGGGGACAGGACGTTGTCTCCGGAGGCGCCGCTGACGCAGCCCAAGGAGCTGACGGGGAAATGGAGGCGGGAGAGACGGACCAGACTCCCGGAGTACAGGCCACGGTAATTGTCTTGTGTGTTCGTAATACCTCGATCGTGGGAATCGCAGACACAATAGATTTTCAATTGCTATGCGACAGCCGGTTGCCGCTAGGGAGTTGATGGGTTAAAATAGCAGTAATTCACGATATCATTACTGCTATATCTAAAATAAAGTTAATCTAGTGTAATTGTTTCAATGATGACGTTACAGAAATTGTCAGCTCGGTCTGTGTTAAATAAATGAGCTAAAATTAAAAGCTAAACAGTCTGAACAAAATTAAAAACTGTTTTAATAGGCGTCGAACTTACAGCTCGACAAGGCTTTAAATGAATGTGGCGAGAAAAGGAACTAACGCTTCTATCATACAAAAACGTCATTTGTGACAGTTCTCTTTTACCAGCAGCGCCCATTGACACATTCATTTAATTTTTAAAGCCTTGTCGAACTGTATGTGACAATGTTTTAATTACTTGGCTGTATTTTCATATAATTTTACAGTAGGTACCGAACTGGCCATACTGTTGGCATATTATTATTAGTTTTTTAAGTAATGCAATATCTACCATTGCAGGACCTATACACAAAGGCTCTTGAAGGAAAATCTTGTCCATGTGTGCCTTAATGTCATCATACATTGATCTTTAGAGATAGTTTCTGGTAGTTACCAATAAATGAAGCCAAAAATAACTAACCACCTAACTTCTCAATTCCAGCGAGAGCGGCAAGATGGCTCTGCGGTCAGCGTCGTTCAACGAGCGTCGCGCCGCACCAGCGGTGACACGCGCGCCGCACTCCGACGGCGAACTGTCAGACGGGGTAGATGAGACGCCAGCTAACTTGACTACTAATGGCAAAGGTACATTATTTCACTATAATAATATGCTCCAAATATAATTATGTGATTACCGATCACAGAATAGCCGTACGATAGGCTATTATACTCTGCGTCGTCCTAACTGGATAAGCCTGACCGTTAGTTAGTTTCTTCGTTCATTGGAGTCTACATAAAATTTAGGGACAATGAACATGAACATACCCAGACCTCCATGCTGTTATGGTGGTAAAAAATCCTAAAGTTAATTAACATGTCCCTGAAGAGTCTCTACTCTTTCTTCTCGACTCTTGAGAGTACATCATTCACGTTGTATGTATCTATCAAGTCATTATTTGGAGCTGTTATGCCCTATCTATTTTGAAGTAGCCCGCTAGGTGCATTTTTATTTGAATTATCCTTCTCTTGAATAAAAGCCTATTCCTTTCCTCTTTGCAGTTCTAAAAATGTCATAAACCATCATCAATCATTTTAACCGAAATATTTTAATCAAAATATTTCGATTAAAATGCTGTAAATTGACTTATTTAACTGGCATTTAGTTGAGGCAACCTGACACTAAATGGTAAATAGGTTAACCCTATGAAGCGCGAGTTAAGTCATATTACGAGCAAACGAGAGGCGCGCACCTAGCCCGTCTCTCATAAAACTAATATTATGACACAGTACACATGTTTACAGGCACATGCTAAATATATAAAGAAAGTAGAGACCTAATAATAAGGTTCTTTAGTTATCTGTATTTTTAAGCCAAAATAAACGAAGAAAGGAGTATTCACTTCTACACATAATACTATGTAGAGAACTGTATACTTACTCATACTCCTTGAGTTCTAAGAAAATGGTACGGCAAAGCGTAAACAGTAAACACCTATAATAGAATAGAATAGAAAATTATTTAATCGTACAACTTAATTTTACTTAATAAATCCATACTTACAATATTATAAACGCGAAAGTGTCTATCACCTCTTGACGCCCAAACCGCTGAACTGATTTTGCTGAAATTTGGTATGGAGATACTTTGAGTCCTGGGAAAGGGCATAAGATACTTTAGTTTTTATCCCGGAAAAGTGACGGTTCCCGTAAGTTCTTAATACTATCCTCCCAAACATAAGCTATAATCAGTGGCGTAACTATAGGGTGGCAGGGCTGGCAAAACGCCACAGGCCCCCGACCCAAAAGAGCCAAGAGGCCGTGAGGTCAGAATTTTTTTATACATTGTTTTATTATTAACGTGACGATTTTTACTGATAGGGCCCCATCAATTTGCCACGGGCTCCGGATGTTATAGTTACGCCACTGACTATAATACCCAAGCCACATTTGCACACCACACACTATCCTCTCAAACACAGGCTATAAGACAATACCTAAGCCACGTTGTATCATCTGAATTTCAGCGCCACCAGAGTACCCGGGTCCGAAGTACGAGGCGCCGATCGACATGCGGCTGTCGAGGCCCGCGCCGCCGCCGTACAACAGACCTTCTGTGATCAAGACGAATGATGCGCCACCTGGTGAGTTTTCATAATCGTTACGTAATTAAGTGGTAAGAGGTTTCATAGTTTAGTCAGAGAACTAAATTACAGAAGTATGCAAGGATAATATACATACGGACAGAGGAAGCTACCGTTCTTCATAGAAAATTTAGTTTCCGTAGCCATACGTAACATAATATACCTACTCATAAATCTTTAGATATGTGATATCAATATCCATCCAATATCCATACTTTTAATTTCAGGATCAGTGTCAATGTGCGACCCGGTCATTGACGAACACTTCAGGCGCTCACTCGGCGACGACTACATGAATCTATTCAAAAAGGACAATGCCCAGCCCGGACCCAAACCCAACACTAAAGACCGCGCCAGCAGCCCCATACAATTCAATAACGACGAGCCCACCAAACCCGTCAAAATAATCGCCATGGAGGTCGACGATGCCAGCATCTCCGTAGATGACCACTTCGCCAAAGCCCTAGGAGACACATGGAAACAAATCCAGACGTCCAGAAAGGAAACAGAAAAACCAACATCCAGCAAAGGAGTAGACGACCACTTCAGCAAGGCTCTAGGAGACACTTGGAAAAAGATTCAATCGGCTAAATTAGAAGAGAAGAAAGACCAAAAAATAATCACCAGGAGCGGCGTAGTGATATAGATTTATGGCGTCGTAAATTCCCTTGATATCGTAAACGCGGTTTGACCGCTTTTTCGATGGCTTCGTCTTTTATGACAAGTTTATAAATTGGCCGAAATATTTGGCACGAAATTGAGTTGTAAGGCGGGGCCGTCATTCATTGTTGGAACAATTACGGTGGCAGATATTTGTAGAGAATTAAGGTAAATAGACATGAAAATAAACATTAATTGCTAACCTTCTTAATAATAAAGATATTGGCGGGGTTTATCGTTACAAGGTTGCTTGTCAATGTTTGGTTTTGGATAAGCCCGGCCGCACATTGTACGACATTTCTGATCAGAAACAGTTGAACGTCCGCGCTGTCTCTTACATTTTGTACTGAGCCGAGTGAGCTTGAACTCGCCGGAAGGATATTTCGGATAATGTGCGGGGTGGCGGTCCGGCGGAATTCAACTGTTTCTGATCAGAATTCGGACAATGTGGGGCCGGGGTTAATCATAATGACAGACAAATTATAATATAACAGAGTACAGACAGACTAAGGGCCTGTTTCACCACTTATCAGTTACTGAAAAGCACTGGATATAGCCTTATAGCCTTATCCACAACTTATCTGTCAGAGTATAGAGTATCTATCAGATAAGTTGAGGACTCACTCACACACCCGGCACTTATCAGTAGGTATGTGATGAAACAGCCTCTAAAACTTTTGTTTTAACATTGACACTACATTGTGAATTTCAATCCCGATATTTTGTTATGTTAGAACCGTAATTTAAGAAGTTGATTTGAATTTATTTGTGCACACACATATTTTTGTATCTGTTGCCGTCTATGTATGTAATGGGCCTATTCCATGACAGTGTTACCTAAGGCTCTATTCACACTGTAGTCATTTAGTCACCATACACAAGTCATACCTCAATATAAGCGCTTTGCACGATTCATTAGTTGTATAATATAGTTATACCTAAACCTTCGAATATATTAGAGTTTCCTCTATGTTCCTTTATATGTATGTTAAGTCTAGTTTAAGTTATGTACAGATGTATTATATACATGTGTGATTCCTTAAGGTTAGATGGTTGTATATAAGCTTAACTTATTATGTGGTTTTTGCAGAACCAAAATGTTTAGGTTAGTTTTACGTAAGTACTTATCGAAGATGGTTTTAGTTTAGACTTTAGAGAGTAGATATTTCAATCTTAAAAAGGTCAAAATGCTTCTCAAAATGTATATCAATTGTGCTAATTACCGTACAAATTTGATGCAGTCTCGATACTATGATAGCAAAATGGAATTTACAAAAGACGCGTTTCGGTTATCCTAAAAAGCGTCTGACGCTGCGTTTAGATTGGCCTAAGATCCAAAAAATCTGCTTATGTTGACATGATAAATTGATAGTCCAAGCTAAATATGAAATTGGTGTACTAATCTTAATTAAAGGAACTAAAACTTAATTTATCAAAAATGCTTGTTTCATCTGTAATCAATTTCCAAAAATACTTCTGAAGGTATTATTACCACTTTGGAATGATTTATTTTTTTGGAAACTTCATAAGAACATGACATGTTAAAGAGGTTGGTTTGACATTTTTTATTAATACTTAACTTAATTTTAAAGTTTCATGAAAAAATGGACTGCATTAAAGCGACATAATAAAAGTAATATAATATAATAATAAAAGTAAGTCTAAGTATTTGAATTTGAAAATACATAATAGTTTTTTTTAACTTTCCGTCAATTATTGTAAAATATTTCGTTAATGACAGGTATTTCTAAATTAAATTAAGAAAAGTGGCGTAAATGTTCGTGATATCGTAACCTACTTTACTTTTAACATTAATTTTAGTTTACATTTCTTTTAAAAGAGAATGTACAAACGATGGTTGTTCTTTTATTATAATGTTTCAATAGCCAGTTGTAAGATTGTAAATAACGTTTTTCCCTATTTATGCACTCTAGTTAAGTTTTGTCATCAAAGAATAAATACGCATAAATATAATATATTTTTGTATTATTTATCTCGTTATACTTCTTCTAGAATATACTTTTTAAGTACTCAGTCTAATAATTTAATAATACATTAAATCAAATATCTGTAGATATTCTTTTGCGAGCTTATAGGTTTACTTTATCAAGCTGTAGAACTTACACTAGATATTGCCTAAGTATAATATATTTTTGTATTATTTATCTCGTTATACTTCTTCTAGAATATACTTTTTAAGTACTCAGTCTAATAATTTAATAATTCATTAAATCAAATACCTGTAGATATTCTTTTGCGAGCTTATAGGTTTACTTTATCAAGCTGTAGAACTTACACTAGATATTGCCTAAGTACAAAGTACTTTCGATAAATGTCTTTTAACTACATACCTAATAATTGATATTAAAAAATAATAAAATTGACGACTAGTGACATAGTGTCATTGACGCTATGTTTATTAAAATGTTTATTTGATATTTCATTTAAAATTCTAACACCGCGTAAGTAATTTTTGGCTATTTAGAAATTTTGATTCCATTGGCTAGAAAATCGGAAGACGCATCGTATTAGCTAATCAGGAACGCGTGTCGCTTAACAAAAACTACTAAAATATTTAAATAGCTGCCTTTACTATGGTATCTATACCTACAAAATTATTCAATTGTTTTCTTTCTCCTGAAAAGTTGTTATTTTTTACTTACGCGGTGTTGGAACTTAAAGGACGATTGGTTATTTAGAAATTTATTTTTAAGATAACGATAGTGAAACTCAAGATAACTTTAAGTACGTATGGAATACTAAATATTAAGATATGATAACATAAATTATTATTTCTGTCTATAAATAATGTCCAGTCTCCATACATATTTACCCATCATGCTTTTCATTAGGTCCAATATATCCTTGATAGGTTAAGGGCCTTTGTGAAAATTTAAAGTGCCAAAGTTGCCATTATTGATATCGAGCAAAAAAGGCCAAAAAATCATGTTTGTTGTATGGCAGCCCCCTTAAATATTAATATTATTTTGCTTTTAGTATTTATTGTTATATCGGCAACCGATATACACAATCTGTGGAAATTTCAAAAGTCTAGCTATAGCGGTTCTTGTGTTACAGCCTGGAGAGTGGAGACAGACAGACAGATGGACAGACAACGAAGTCTTAGTAATAGGGTCCTGTTTTTACCTTTTGGGTACGGAACTCTAAAAAGCTTTTTCCGAAGCTACAAAATATTACAATTTAATTATTTTGATTTGTCAGCGGGGTGACGTCATGCGCCGTCTGATCAAATCGATAGCAATATGCAACTATCATAACTTCATAAGTGGGCCAAGGTGGGAATTGCATATTTAGCTTACATTCGTTTCCAGAAATCTATAAGTCTGTGTCTTGTCGTGTTATAGGAGTTCAACTTTTTTGTTAAGTCAACTGAATATAGTGCGAGCATTTTTAGGGTTCCGTATTCATAAAGCTCTTAGGGCCTTATCACACTGGCGATTAACGAGCGATTTGAAAGCAACGCGACTGCGCAGCGCACTCGCCGCGACAACAGCGCAGCCTCATCGCGGCGTGGCGTGGACGCCATTTTGTACACTCGTCTAGAGATGTGACATTGTAACAACAAAGCCAGCAGTAGTGTCATCGTCGTCAGAATCTATCTTGCTACTGAGTGTCCAAAACGCGGAAGGCAAGCTGCGTGCACGCCGCGCAATCGCGGCGTCATGTCATCGCGGCGTGTGCGCTGCGCAGTCGCGTCGCGTCGCTTTCAAATCGCTCGCTAATCGCCAGTGCGATAAGGCCCTTAGACTAAAAAGGTCGATAACCGCTGCGGACACCTTATTTCATTTTCACTATAATATCATCTTCGTTGGGCTAACATCTGTTTATTGCACGGAAACTGTAGGTACTTTTTTGCGTTTGCTTCGCTCTGCTGTGCTGTCTGCAGGAATCTTAAATAAAAAAACCATACGACCAAAACATAATTTTATTTTATATTTATTAAAATATGAAATAAAATTAATATTAGCAGTCAATTTATAGTACATAACATAATGAAATAAACTTACAAAGCAAATAACTGCATAAACAAAGAAATGGTTTCTAAACTGGCACATAATTATTATCGTTTCTATAAACGATAATATAGAAACGATAATAATTATGTGTTAGTTTAGAAACCATTTCTTTGTTTATGCAGTTATATAAAACATTACCGCATCGAAAACACAATATATCAGGGGTTCCCTAACTTATTTTGTCTAGCGCCCCCATTGTTTCAATTTCTTTATTCTTTATGATACCTACTCATACAATAATACACAATAGCACAAATTAGACAGTGTACATCACGTCGTCTAATCCAATGCTAAGTCGGAGTACTATTATATATTCTGTGGCTAAGTTGAACTTGTGTTATGGCAATCAGACAACGGATGCACACCGATAACACACCGATAACTTTTTTTTTCTGGGTCCCACTGCCCACACCACTCCCCTTTAGACCTTCAGCGCCCACAAGGGGGCGTTATCGCCCAAGTTGGGAAAGACTTCAATAAATTAAGCTTTTGCATTACCATAAGACTTAAGTACTGAAACCATAATTATTATAAAATATTTTAAACACGGCATTGATTTACTTTACTAAAACAATAATAATAATAAACTGGTAGATATAATACTCATGTACCTATCTCATTAAACAAAGTAATAAAATAAATACAATATTATTGCTTTAACTGCTCAATATAACAAACCCAACCTACAAACTAATAATTAATTCAATGTATATTCATGAACCTTAATAACTTTAACCAAATTATTCAAATTTTTCACGTACTTAAATTTAAATTGTTACCAATAAAATACTGTTTTTTTACATTTTAAAATAAAAACATTCAGAGAATTTACAATTCGAAAATTATAATAACAGCATCTTGAAATTCTCAGGTAGTCAAATTCTTAGGATTGCTCGAGTATAAAATCCGTTTAAATTTGGTCTTAATTCTAATCTTCGTACTTCTTCAGAGTTCAGACAAACTGTCTCCGACGAGCAGCCACGTTCGAGCACTGAATTCGAATGGTGCTAGAGCTAATAATCTACCCACACACTCGAATGCAGTAAACAAACAATGGACTTGGCCATCAATTTTCATGAGCTATCCGCGATCCAATTTCTTCAGGAATGTGCGGGTCCGAATTACGTGAGGTAGTGTTTGACCGAAGCGGCTTCGGCTAGGCTTCGGCTTCATAATTTATATTCAGCCAAACCTTAGGCTTTAAGGTCCAAGCCTCGCTGGATTTTTTTTCCTGGAAAAAGAAACGTCGAAGTTGAACAAAATATATTATCGGTATTATAATATTTTATTTCTCAACAATATTAAATATTTTAATAGTCATCTAAAATAATACATGAAGTTGTAGCTATCTCGGAATGAAAACTAATTCATTTTCAATTAACAATTCAAGACTTTTTGCCACAAAGTGGCCTAAAGCGAGTTTCTTACGTTCTTCTCGACGGGCTAGTTCCCGAATTGGTGGTAGGTCAACAAGACGCAGAACAGTTATTGAAAGAATATTGGTCTTCTGAGTTATAAAATTCCACTTAGGTTCAAAGGTTATGATTTTCTTTTATTAGTTATTTATATTATTAATTATCATTTATTTGAAGGCTTAGGCTCAATGGCTATGGTGACTGAAAACCGATTAATGGGCTTCGGCTTTGCCCAAAAATCGACGTCCGATCTCTACGTGAGAGCCACATTCATAAAGCATAAACCCTATTTCCTTATACATAAAGATCATGTTAGAGGTAAAACAACCCAAAACAGTCACTATAATTGAATCATTCCACACACCTTTGACATTATATTATGGTGTTTATTCGTATTATACGAAAAAAGTTCGCATGCCCCAGGATAAACAGCTTTTGTAAACATAATACAATTTCCAAAGGACAAACAACATAAAAAATAAAACAAAATTACAAAGTACAAAAATTGTCGCGCTACCCTTACCTATATCATCATCATTATCAGCCAGGTACTTTTAATCCATACATTATAATTTTATAAATGCGAAAGTGTGTCTGTCTGTTTGTCTGTCTGTTACCTTTTCACGACCGAATCGCTGAACCGATTCTGCTAAAATTTGGCATGGAGTTACTTTGAGTCCCGGGAAAGGACATAATATGACACTTTTTATCCCGAACATTCCCGGACAAAATGCACGGTTCCCGCGCAATAAACCAATTTTGTCGCAACGAAGTTGCGATCGTCATCTAGTAAGCAATAATATTTACTCGTATATTGTATACGGTTACTGGTAGAGAAATTTTATACATAGGTGCTAGGTGTTGAGTTCTGAGGCTCTTCAGTATAAAACACCAGATTTTTATTACAAGTAGGAAAGTTGCTATCGTAGCTAAAGGAATAACTATTCACTCTGTAGACACGATGTAGATTGTACAGTGTAGACTGTAGATGTAAACATGATATTATCTCGCCTTGTATCGCCAAGTTCATCTGACTCTAGAGTCTATAGTGTTTTTCAAGCTTCTGTGGGGGGTTATTGTCTTTTTTATTATTGCCTTTTTGCCATTGCCTATTGACACCTTGTTTCTAGTCATCTTACATCTAGATCAAAGTTCAACACCATGGAGTCTGTAAGTATAAAAAAAAACTTAAGAACATTGTCTTTCGAAGTTGTAATGGTCACGATCTTACCACTTAAACATTCAAGAACTTGTGTAGAACAAGCAAGAGAAAACTCTACGTTCTTATAATGCGATTTGAAAAAAGTTAAGCTCGGGACGTCCCCGGGATTCAATTTGATGTTTTCATTTGAATATGGAATGCACGAGATGGTTGTGTACTTCCTTCGCTTTTGGTTTGATTTGTAAATGTGTTTTCTTAGAGATAATGTTACGTATCCAGAAATTATTTTTGTAATATCCTAATATTAAAAAATATACATATCCGAACATAGAACCTCCTCCTTTTTTGGAAATCGGTTAAAAAGATTTTGGCGGTTGTAATTTTGGTGTTTACAACGGCAACTGGAGAGAGGAGGGTTAGGTTAGGGAGCCGCTTGACGGATTTTGATAATCAGTATAATATTTTGCTTACAGTGCGATAAACTAGTCCTTTCCAGGGTTTCATTGTATTAACTTTTATTCGATTCGATTCGGCGAATTAAGTGCAAAGGGGTAAAATGACAGACAGACACACTCACATTTATAATATCAGTAAGGATTGAAAATGGCACCCTGTCACGGGATGTTGACTGGACACGCCTAAGAGCCTCCAGCCAATTAAAATTCATCGAGCTGAAAAGTTTGTACAGCTTCATATAAAACCGTTTTTAATATGGAAAGCTATGGTTTCTTATTTGAAATAAATTGCTTTTAATATTATATCTTTTCGAGTGTATTTTTAGGGGAGGGAGAAAATACTAGAAGCTAGTTCTAGAATGTTTATAGACTGTCCGTAGCTCGTAGGTCAGCGTCTACGTGATGTGCTACGTACGGTCTACGAAAAACAATGTTATAAGTAATAACTAAAAAGTAATATTTGGTAAGGTTTCTGTGATTTTTTGACTTGAGTTTATCTATTCACTAAAATTGCTAACGTCAAAATAATAAACAATAAAACCAGTGAAAACCCTTTGAAAATAATATTTACTAAACAATATTAAAAGAAACCTTTGAAATTATATTTTAGCATTGCCAATTCAAAACCTGTAGTTTATTATTTTTTAATATATTATGCCGACTATAGTTTTTACTTCTTGCACGGTCTCTATAGAATAATCTCTAGTGCCTATTTTAAATGCACTCTAGAGTGTATACAGTTATTAGTTATTACAGACTAGGGTAGCCACGGCCCACGCCAGCCAGTTACCAAGTGGCATTGAAGGTTATAAAGTTTATTATAAGTATTATAAGACCCATAGAGACATTTTCACGTGGCGTAACAATGACAGGCAATGATCGATAAGAGCCCGTCTTCGGCAGGGAACGTTTTTATTATTTACAAACCGTTCAGAGTTACTTTACTTTTGAATTTATAGGAAATTAAGCCTTATGACGTCGGGATAAGACTATGAGCTAAGGGTATCGACCGGCGCGTCTATAATGTCTTATAGTGCCTCTACACTTTTGGATTATGATTGACAGAAAACATGAACATAAAGTATATAAATATGAGTGCCCATGATGGTGTTGATGCGTGCCTGGACCTTCAGATAACTCACCGATTGCTAAATTAGTTACTTCGTAATTTAGTCAAAGAGACCTAGGAATAATAAAAACTAAATGAGACTATACAAACAATAAAAGTAAAACACATTACATAATTAGAATCCAATCAAAGATGGGAAAATCTTTTGTAGTTGCTGGAATTTCGTGTTTATCAATTCATGTTTTTCTACAGATAATACAATTATAATAATTTAAATTAAATCTGGTTTTTTAACGCACCGAAGTTTTATATGATTTATTTTTAGGGTTCCGTAGTCAACAAGGAACCCTTATAATTTCGGTCACGTCCGTCTGTCCGTCTGTCTGTCCACGGGTTTGCTCAGAGACTATAGGACCTACAAAGCTGTAATTTATCATAAATGCAAAATATATTATTATTATGTCGAAAAAATGGTACATAAAAGTATAGTCGACGTGTATGCGCTTTAATGCAATCAAAACAAAAGAAAATATCAAAACAATTGAAACGTTAAATAATAAATTGTAACTGGTTAGTCGCGGTGGCTCAACACCAAGTTTTTAATGAACGTTCGAAATTCGAACGCCGGGGACTGCCCGATAACCTTAACTGAAAATTAATTTACACTCAAACAACATTCAATTTATGAGAACTCTTGTTTCACTGGAACATTGTTACCTGAGGGTCAATAAATATTGTTTCGTTGCGACATGCGACACCGCAACGACGACGCGTCGATGTTTGACATACTTACATTATACATAATATTGATGACTAGATTATTATAGATAATATCAAATAAATAAAGTAAATTGTAGAACATTTAGACCCTAAAGTTGCTAAATTTTGTTTGATTCCATCCAGTAGTTTCGTTTTCGATGTGAAAATCAACGATATACTGACAGACATATTATTTTCAATGACTCTTAATTAGGTGCTGAGGCGCCTTTAATGTACAGTGTAATGTGGTGTACATTGACATGACTCTCTATTCTCTGCATTTATTATATTTTCACAACTTTCCTTCATGTAACTTTGAGTAAATGATATTATGTCGCATTTGCAACCTCCGCAAGTCGCAACGCATAAAATGCGTTATCCCAACGACTTAATGCACCGCATAGCAACGGGGAAGTGTGACTTTGGTCTAACTGTTAGAATTTCGTTTAAATAGTTTCTGTACCTCGAATTCCCAATTGACTATAGAGTAAATATATATGTAGTAAGCACAAAGATGCAGTCAGAAATAAAATAACTTGAAACGTATAGATGCTATTAATTGGAATTGCTATACTGGGGAGATTTTTTATGGCTTTAGTCAGAAAAAAATATTTACAGTATTCCATAATATTATGGCGCTCTTAAGCATGAAACACAGGGGTCTCCAAAACTAGACTAGGTACTTAAGCCGTAAGAAGAACTTAAGTTATGAAATCATTGCTTTACATTTATAACAAACGAAATCACTAAATAAAAAGTGAAAGTTGGGATATTTTTTACGCAAAATACTTTTTTATATCTTTTTAATTTAGCACAGTGGGATTAACATTTCAAAAGAGGAACAAGTCAGGTTTCATACGGCTAAAAGAAATTGTAGCTAAAATAACATGTTTTTCTCTTGAGAATACACGTTGCTATAACGTAGTATCAAACGTTTATTTTGTATAAAAAAACAACACCATGACAATTGACATTGAACTAAAAATGCAGAATACGTACGTCGTACATAGATTATTACAAACAAAGTCTATATTGTATAACATGTAATACATATTCATTACTGTTATAATATGAATGGCAAATTGGATGTTCTCTGGACTAAATTTGTTTAAAAATAAAAAACTGCTACTGGCTGAACGTAAATCATTTTCTGCATTTTAATTCGCGAGTGCTGGAAAGCAATAATTAAGTTACATTGAGTAACAACTCGATGAAAGAAAATATTTTAAAATATTCCGACTTTTTTTTTGTTTGCAATAATTAATGTCTTTTCTCGATTTTCAGTGAAAATCAACAGGAAAATTGAAACGCTCATAACAATTCATTACTTGAAATTCAAGACAACAGCCTCTTGAATTTACATTTATGAAGCTTCAATTGAAATGCCTCAGCACGAGGCACCTGTTAAGTATAAATTTTCCTGCGGGTTGGTACTTGGTAGAGTAAATAAATAATAAGTTGATGTGTATATAAATCATAATAATTAATACTATTAAGAAAACAATAATTTTCTTTATTTATAAATATTTGAGTAAGTATACAATTATTATTGTCCCGAGTCCCGACTCCCGACACCAATGCATAACATTATAAGAGCCCGAGTAAAATATTAAATGGCTGTGTTAACCGTGAGAGAGAGAGCCAATCCGTCGATAATAAATGGCATAATTTCATAACATCAAAGGATCGGACACTGATGTCTGGACACATTGTATACCTACTAGGAATCTAATCCTAAAACAATTCTGACATTTCGAACATTCTATTCACTTGAAAGTTGAAAGTAAGTATTATGATAGAGCATAGGAGCTGTAGTAACGTTTAAGTTTCAAACTTCTTCGAAAAGAAAAGTAACTTCTTTAGATACGTACTAGTCTATTCAGTTGGTAATTTGTCGAAAATAAAATGAAACCAACATGACATAAAATTATCTAATAGTCGTGTGGCACGCAACCTCGAATGTTGATATCGAATGCATACGGGGGAATGAGAATTAATATAAAGCCTACTAGTGTAAAAAAATGAAAAAAAAAACAAGTTTGTTGTATGGGAGCCCCCCTTAAATATAATTTTTATTTTGTTTTTAGTACCTACTTGTTGTTAAAGCGGCAACAAAAAAAACCAACCTGTACCGCTACGGAAAATGTCAATATCAGGAAGTGGTGAAACAGGCCCTGAGTATCTAGTAGCTGATATACCTTTACCTTCTAATGTAATTATATAATAGAAGCTTCTGATATAACAGCGCGCAGGTCTTTACAGTGAATCACAGAGCACTAAGGTTTAACGGTCGAAGTCCCAACTCCCGTTACTTCCCCTTATACTCCAATAGGGGTAATACCTCCTCCCGGGGGACCAAAGCTTTTTATTATGCTATATTTCTTTCGCCGAGAAAAATATACTATATTATTATGTTTCTCGTAGCTCGTAAATAATAATAATATCTATGGACGCTTCACACCACGTCAGTCTGGCCCCATGCTAAGTACCTGATGGACTTGTGTTTCAGGTACCAGACAACGGAAATATATTTAATACTTTTATACTATACATATATTTAAGACTTTTATTATATGATAAATATATTTAATACACATCCAAGACCCAGGAACATTGAAAACTTTTTGTTCCGTCGGCGGGATTCGAACCCGCGACCTCCAGCTTAAGCTACCAACGTGCTATCCACTGAGCCACAGAGGTCGTCAAACAACATAATATTGTATCTGGGAGCTAGATTTGCAAGACAACAAACAAGGTTTGTTAATTATATATTATGTGTATACGTTTCGGGGGGTTTTTTATTCAACCATATTCAAATTTCAATCGGGCTAATCGTTGAACCGCCGCATTTCAAAAATTTTTTGATAACAGCTAGCCGTAATGTGATTCGGCGGTTTATACAATCCCACGGCGACATAATATATATTGTATCGGGTGGCTAGGGTGCTAGGCAAGGAGACATACATGATCTCTAGCTCACAGATTTCCTTTGTGAGACCACTCGACTGGAAAACGTGAAACCTGCGTACAATCTACACCTACAGCCGCACTTTTACAAGCGTGCGTTCCGAAATTTAAGACTGTATACTGGCCAGTGTTTGTGACGTGTTTCGGATTTGGCTCCGATGGATGCCTCATGCCACAATATCCTTTTAGGACTGAATTCAGTTTAGCTTAAAAAAATTTGAACAGCGGGACTAATTTTAAATTTGAATTCGTTCCGTAACTTGTCATTCTCCAAACTCACTATTACTACGCCAAAACATTTTCTCTACATTTTCTCATGCGTTTTTCCAGCTTTAAATCTTTACGAGGTATTTTCCAGCAGCTTGTAATTAATTTTCGTAAGCAAATAACTTTAATTGGCCCAATTAACCTACAGGCTACAAGTAACAGTAAAATTTGGTAACCGCACGCCGCGGTCAAGGACTTATTGATGTAGAGTAATCGATAGTAGTTGGCACGCTCGTACATAACGTTTACACGTCTTATTTTACCTCTTTTATGATCTTTACAGCACTGAGATAAGGTTTATTTTACAGATAGAATAAACCAGAACAGATTTTACACTAGGGTTGATGACCAAAAACCCGGATGTCTGCGAATATAGGTCTGCCAAAATCGCTCAATTGCGTTATAATTTATAGAGTCTAGCATACTGAGTTTTTAGCAGTTTTGGATAGAAGTTGGCGCAGTTTTGAAGTGATTTCAATGTGCTTGAATCCATACTAATACTATAAATTCAAAAGTGTATCTGTCTGTCCGTCTGTCTGTCTGTCCGTAATCTCTTCAAGCCCAAACCGCTGAACTCATTTTGCTGAACTTTGGTGTAGACATTTGAGTCCCGGGAAATGACATAGGATATTTTTATCACGGAAAAATGTACGGTTACCGAGAGCGGTAAACGATTTTTGGCGCAACGGAGTTGCGGGCGTCATCTAGTCTACACTAGATACTATTACATAGAGGAAAGATTTGATAAGGTTTGTTTGTTTGTTTGTCTATTATAAATCTGGCGAAGGTGCATGGGAATCAATGGTTCAATCGGCTCGTCCTGAAACCGACACCCCACCAGAAAACGGTAGGGCAGTAGTAAAGGAAGCAGAATTATTTAGTGGGATTTATGTCAATTAGTCGATGAAACCATAAAAACATATTAAAGACTTAATTTACAAAGAAGATTACAAGGCTGACGTACATATTACACACTAGGTGCTCTGTTATTACTATATCGGTATAAGATTGGAAATATCGTTACTGAAATACATAATTTACGTATTTATTATTAGTAGGTATCAAGGCTGCCAAGCTGAAGTGGGATTGGGCGGGCCACGTTGGCCGTATGCATTCCGACCGCCGCGCTGGGCAAGGACCTCGACAGAGTGGGCACCTGAAAACGGACGCCGCCGCCGCGGCCGGCCTAGAAAAAGATGGCGTGATGAGCTGGAGGCATACCAGCCAGGCTGGCCAGCGGTGGCGCAGGAGAGAGACAGATGGAAGTCTTTGGGGGAGGCCTTTGCCCAGCAGTGGGACAGTTTGGGCTTATAATAATAATTATTATTATTGTAAGCCAAATATGATATGGGAATTGTTGTAATAAATTTTGCTTCCTACTATACCTTATGTCTTCCTAACAAATGTCCACAGCAAAGGATATACTTACTACTTAGTACTTCCACATCCTACTAATATTATAAAGGCGAAAGTTTGGATGTATAGATGTATGGATGTATGGATGTATGGATGTATGGATGTATGGATGTATGGATGTTTGTTACTCTTTCACGCAAAAACTACTGAACGGATTTTAATGAAACTTTACAACAATATAGCTTATGCATCAGAATAACACATAGGCTATAATTTTAACCAACTTTCAAAATGGAGGAGGTGTTATGTTCGTTTTTTTATGCTCAACGATTACTCCGCCGTTTGTGAACCGATTTTCAAAATTTTTCTTTT
The DNA here is from genome assembly GCA_905404155.3 of Plebejus argus. Lineage (NCBI taxonomy): Eukaryota > Metazoa > Arthropoda > Insecta > Lepidoptera > Lycaenidae > Plebejus > Plebejus argus. The sequence goes on along the minus strand of FR989937.1, from coordinate 6,262,906 downwards.
GGTGTATAGGGCATTATCCCAATTTAATATCATGTTCACAAAAATGGTGATCTGATGAAGGAGTCCATGGGTAATCGAGGGAACTCCTCAAAATTTATATGGAAATATGTGGTGACTTTGGTTTCATGAGAAGTATTCCGAGTATATGCTTACAACAAGTAAGATTTTGGACCCAGCGACACCCACCCATGGTTCGGGAGCTGCTGAGAGAACTCCTGACTCTTCATAGATATACGTTTGAGAGTTTCGGTGTTGATTTAAGATCGGAAAGCAGATTCTACTATGCAAATTACATTCGTCATCATCATCATCATCACTACCAAGTACCATTTTTTTTTATGAAAAAAGGAGGCAAACGAGCAAACGGGTCACCTGATGAAAAGCAACTTCCGTCGCCCATGGACACTCGCAGCATCAGAAGAGCTGCAGGTGCGTTGCCGGCCTTTTACGAGGGAATAGCGTAATAGGGTAGGGGAGGATAGGGAAGGGAATAGGGGAGGGTAGGGAAGGAAATAAAGGAGGGTAGGGAAGGGAAAAGGGTAGGAGATTGGGCCTCCGGCAAAGAAAATTTGATATACACTACGCGAACCTCCGGTCAACTCACCACTCGGCGAAACACAGCGCAAGCGCTGTTTCACGCCGGTTTTCTGTGAGCCCGTGGTATTTCTCCGGTCGAGCCGGCCCATTCGTGCCGAAGCATGGCTCTCCCACGGTATCGTCCCATGATACGTTTCATAGTCTTTTAGATCGAGACTCGAGTTTGTCAATCGATTTAAAAAAATGTATATCTACTAATATTATTTAAAACCCCTGAGGAGTTTGTTTGTTTACTCGAACACGCTTATCTCAGGAAGTACTTTCTGGTCCGATTTAAAAAAAAAATCAGTGTTTAATAGCTTATTTATCGAGGAAGGCTATTTATTATTACTTACGCTAAGACTAAAATATATATGACCGAAGAATCAGAATAAAATGTGAAAAACCCGGGAAAATTATTAGAAACTAGAAAGGGTTTATCTCACGAAGTACTAGAGCATTTTTGATATTATTTGTCACAACTCACAGATATAGAATAGACCACGTGAAGGGACAGAACCTTTTGCGGGAAAATGTACGGTTTTCGTAAAATTCCTAATTTACGCAGGCGAAGCCGCACGGAACATCTAGTTAGTAATATTAGAAGTGACCTAACCCGTACATTGCGGTAGGTACATGTTAAAAAATCTTAATAAATCTCAATATTAATGTATTACAAAAAATAATGAATTTTTTTCATAGTCTCGCTAAAACTCGATAACGGCTGAAGCGATTTGGCTAATTATTTCGTGGAAGTCCATCCTGCCTAGCATACGCCGACGAGATTTCGGTTATGGTTTTGAATAAAATGAATTAATATATATTTATAATCTACTATTTATGGTCTATTTAGCTGTACATAAATTATTTTAATCGACTACGGGTTTTTTTGGGCATTCACCTTTATATTTTAAACTTTTTAAATAAAAATTCAAAAACATACGTAAATTACAACGGAATAACCTTCAAGTTCTGAATAATTCAAAATCAACAAGTTTCAAAGTAACCTATAAAGAATGACGAACGGCAATTTCGATTCGAGAACTCTCAAAGCTCGTTATACGAAGCCTTTAAGGAACATTCACGTGTAACTTTACAAAATACACGAAGGTACTTAATTTTAATTACACAAAGTTTGTGTAAGCTGTTCCCCTGACTTCGCGATACGGTATACAAAACCACATTTTTATGCCATACCTACCTTGTCTACCAGGATCGGTGGCAATATTTTTGACAGCAGATTTTCAAAAAATATCCTCGATCATTGGATAATTTTTTATATATTTTGCATGCAACACACAGAATCAGCCGCTAAAAGAAGAAAAAAGGATCAAAATGTTTTATTGCCATACCCCTGCATTGCTAGAATCAATAATTTATTTTCTCACTTTTTGCCATCAGATTCTGGTAGACCTATACAAGGTAGGTATGGCATAAAAATGTGTATTCTGTAGCCATAACCGTACCGTTTTCTAGCTAAAAACTATTCTTGCGTAGGTACTTTTCTAGCACTCAAAGTGTTTCCACATACATCAAGTTCCGTCAGTCAGTAGTTTAGACGAGAAGAATAGTAGCAGAGAAGAAAAAAGCGGCCAAGCGCGAATTGGACTCGCCCATGGAGGGTTCCGCAGCAGCAATAAGGTTTATTTTTATGAAATTAAAATATTTTTGATTTATTTTTATATTTCAGTCGATTTAATGAAATTTAGATTAAGGTTTACTATTTATGACGTATAAAAAAAACTACTGGCTAGATCTCGTTCAAACCAATTTTCGTTGGTAGTTTTTATAGTAATCTACATCATATATTTTTTTTTGAATTATCATGCCTCTACTTTAGAAATTAGAGGGGGGGGGGACACACATTTTTCCACTTTGGAAGAGTCTCTCTCGCAAACTATTCAGGTTTGAAAAAAATGATATGAGAAACCTCAATATGATTTTTGGACACCTATCCATAGATACCCCACACGCATAGGTTAGATGAAAAAAAATTTTTTTTGTATCAGTTGTACCTATGGGGACCCCTAAAATTTTTAATATTTTTTCCATTTTTGCATCAAAATCTTAATGCGGTTCACAGACTACATCTACTTACCAAGTTTCAATAGTATAGCTCTAATAGTTTCGGAGAAAAGTGGCTGTGACATACGGACGGACGGACGGACAGACAGACAGACATGACGAATCTATAAGGGTTCTTTTTTTGCCATTTTGGCTACGGAACCCTAAAAACAGATGATTTGATTTGATTTGACAATAATAATTACTATCCTTGTACTACTCTAGAAGAGAAAAAACAAAACGTACTGTAGTCACAGCAGAAAAAGTAGATACAAGATAACAAAGTGACTATCATCTCTATATTATGTATAATACCTACATTGTATTATCTATGGTTACGATATAAAGGACGTTGTTGTCTGTTAATCCCTCCCACACACTTTTCGTGGGAAAATTAGCTTGTTACTTCAGTGCTTGTGTGTTGTTTTAGTGTTTAAGTTTGAGAATTTGAGAATGTTAATACAATATATATCTATAGTACATATACCTATACAATATACTGTTATGTATGTGAAAAGTATTGACCAGGTTTTGATAAAATTTAGTATAGAGTTATAGACTATAGAATAGAGGCTCGCGTTTCACAACCCCACCTGAGTTTGCCTATTGTATTAACAAAACGTAAACCCAGTAATAAACACCATAAAACGGAAAAACCATCATGATTATGTCAGAATATGCAGAATGTTTTAAGCAGTGTTTGGTTTGCATGTGCGTTCTGCTAAACGCTATCAAAGGCACGTTGTTGCGACTTCACTTCATGTTATATTCCACTTACTGGAATATGTAAATTTGTTTTTTATTAGTGCCAGGGAAATTACGTGGTGTGTTCCGAAAATAAATGGGACGTTTTAAGTGGTAGTTTTTTAGTTGTATTTATGACAAGTTTGTTTTGGTTAATTTGTATTCTAACGGCGTCATAATGCGACGTATAATTTTCAGTAGTCCCTTATTAACCTACTTTTTAAGAGGAGGTTCTATGTTTGGCAGTAGATATCTTTTAACTGGACTTTGCTAGTTGTTTTCCATTCAGAGATCTCGCAGGAACAGTACTTTTTGACGCACGAATTATGATGTTCTAAATGAAAAACATCTAGATTCTTGTTATTGTTTTTAAGTTTTGAAGCGTAAGTAACGCAAACTTACAAACAAAGCTCTCCTCTTAATATAAACTTATAGATTCATCTCGGGAACTGCAATTTGGAAACGAAATAATAAATGTTTTCCTGAACTTTTAGAAACTAGCTTCTTTAGGAATTGTCTTACATGAAGCCTTTCACCGGAGGGGTTAGTGCGAGTTTTATTCGATCATACGCATCGAGCGCGTTAACGCGAATTTGTATGGGATGAAAGCAGCGCCATCTACTGGCTAACGTGGATACCGCTTTGATCCCATACAAATTCGCGTTAACGCGCTCGATGCGTATGATCGAATAAAACTCGCACTAACCCCTCGGTTAGAAGAACCGGCGTAAGAAATTCTCACGTCGGATCTTTGTAAATGGGAACTCTGACTCCTCAGGAAAATTATACAAAGTGCAACAAAACTAAGTGATAAATACTTAAGGATGTATTTATGGGTCCCCTATGTAGAATTCTATGTGAAAGTAGCAGAGCTAAAAGGGTAACTTTTTTACTTTTGTGTGGGAAAATTTATTAGGTACGCTCGCACTGGGGCGCTTGCCGATAGAAATCATAAAAAATTGCTCTTTCAGTGATGCTAATTTCACAGCGAACTATCACAGGGACACATACAAACGCTAAAGTATTATTACTTTGTTTTGTAACACCCTGTATATCAAAGAAACCTCTCCACCCTATTAGCTTCGCCACGTGCCTGGGCTTATAAAAATGACTTTTGATAACTTCTTTTGAAACGCGAAAAGTCACGTTTGGGAAAGTTTGACTGTAACAATTGAGCTAAATAAATACACCTGTTATGGAAAATTTGGAGAAAATCCAAGCAAAAACTTTACAGACACAATAAAGAAAATAATTTCAGAGTTACAACTGAAAAATATTTAACTAGTATTATTTCAAATGCGTAGCTATGTATTTAACGTCTTTTTATTTGTTACTTCTCAATTACCAGTTACCACCGCTAAATTGATTCAGATGAAGGTACGTACACCCTTTGAGTCCTGGATGAGGGTAAAACAGCTTCTTATCTTATCTTTAAAATCTTAATTACGGAACTATTATGCTATACTATATATTAGTTATTGATGAATCGATCCATTAAGTGTGGCCAAAGATCTAATGTCGTATCTAATATCTATATCTAGCTCACAGCAAAATATTATTGATGATCAAACGAACTTCTTGAAGTGAAGTTCGATCGATATTATATGAGTTGCTTCATTCGAAGATATAAAATATAACTAGGTAGTGCTTTTTTCCCACAGGCAACATCGCACGAAAATACTTTTCTTATCTGTAACTTTTGTAGTTTTTCCGGTTCTGTATTGGCCCGTCACTAGTAAGACGAGGCGCCATCATTCTTTTAGAGACAATTAGCTACTTACTTATTAATTTATTTTCTAAATTTAAGGGAGGGACGGGTTTTTATATCTTCGAATGAAGCAACTCATATAATATCGATCGAACTTCACTTCAAGAAGTTCGTTTGATCATCAATTATATTTCGTTGCTTCATTCTCGATATAAAATATAACTAGGTAGATGTTTAGAGATTTAAAATATGGGGTAAATGAAATCCAAGAGGATTATAATATTAAAATATATTATGTGAAATAAATTAACATTGTAAATAAATCACAATTATTTATCATTTATAAAATCAATAAATCAACTATAGATAAAACGATTACGAAAGTAGAACCGCCTCTGCAAAGCTTCCACCGTCAGCGAGAGGGCGATTATAAAATTTAGCGAAAGTCTGCGATCGAGACGTCCACCCGGCAGCCCGCCTGATGAGGTCGAGGCTGGCCCCGTGGGCGCGCGCCGCGGACGTAGCGGCGTGGCGCGTGCTATGCGCGCTGAACACCGACACGTCCACGCCGCTCTCGCGGAGGACGTTCTTCAGCCAGCGACTGATCGACTGCGCAGTGGGAGCTTTGTGAGGACGTTTGTAAGTCACTAGGAGCGAATCGACATTCATAGGTCGAATACTTCTAGTGACAGACATGTAATCCTCTAAAGTTTTTGCAGGACAAATTTTAGGATTTTCTTTGAAGTATGGGAGACGTAATATGGGTTGCTCGGAACCAGCTTTTGAAGTTTTGATTATGTCAGTGATATTTATTCTGATTTCGTTATGATAAATTTTTATATTCGAAAGCTTTATAAGGGACAGTGTTTGCACCCTATGTGCAGTACACAAGGCCAGTAACATAACTAATTTTTTAGTCAAAACTTCCAAGGGTAGTTCCGAGTTTGGATACCATTGTGAGATAGTATTAAGAACGATTTGCGGATCCCAAGTATATGAATACTTAGGATTATTAGGACGTAATTTATAAACGCCTTTAAAAAACCTCGTCACTAAATCATTTTGACCAATATTTACATCTAATAAAATAGAAAGAGCTGACCGGTGATTGTTTAGGGAGCCGTATGATTCATTTTTATTGAATCGGTCTGTGAGAAACGATAATATTAATTTTATAGAAGAATTAAATAAATCAATGTTGTTCTTATGACAATAATCCCACCATAATTTGTAGGTTACGCCATACTGGCGTAAAGTATTATTGGACAGGGAAGATAATAATAAATCCAGTGCAGAGTCCGGGACGTCCCGGCGAGAGAAGGCTATCCGGAGACAATCCCGGCAGCCAGGGAAGTCGGAGGCGGTACCCGGCCCCTGAAACCAGGACAAAGGGGCTCTTTGAGTTCTATGACCTCCGATATTAAAAGTTTTTTAATAAGCGGAAACCATGGCTGGGCCGGCCAGCAGGGAAATACAAATATTCCAGTAGCTCGATCTGTAATCACTTTTTGAAGTGCCTTAAGTATTAAAGGAAAAGGAGGAAACGCATAAAAGAAATGTGAGTTCCAATTGATAGTAAAAGCGTCCACCGCGACAGCGTCCGGGTCCTGCTTCCAGACACGTACCGAGGACATTTGGCAGTGGCACGAGAAGCAAATAAATCGATTGTAGGTATGCCTAAATGTTTAGTTATAAACTCAAATGCGGTTTGAGTTAATTCGAATTCAGTATCTGGGTTTCTTGATTCGAAATCAGCTTCAAAGTTATCTTTGGTCTTAATGTACGAGGCAAATAACCAAAGTTCACGAGCTTCGCACCACTGCCAAATGTCCCTGGCCAATTGATTTAAATGTAAAAAATGGACGCCGCCCATTCGGTTTATATAGCTTATAGCTGTTACATTATCTACTCTAAGTAGAATAGCACAGTTGCGAAGATCTTTCGCGAAACTTTTTAAGCCCATAAAAATAGCCATCAATTCTAGATAATTTATATGGTGTTCGAGTTCATCTTGCTTCCAACGACCATTTGCACGTTGGCCGTTGCAATATACACCCCAACCTGTCCGAGATGCATCAGTAAAAATCTCTAATTTGTAATCGGGTACATGTAAAGAAGTGCATGTTTTAAAAATAATATTTTCCCACCATAACAAATCTGGTAGAATATGTTGGGGTAATTGTATTTTATATTCATAATCTTAAACTTTTTTAAATTTAGATATTTAATTCTTTCAAAAAGTTTAGTGTATAGCTAACCGTATTTGACAGCCGGACATGCTGCAACCAGAGTACCAATAAATTGAGAAAATTCTCTAATCGAACAACGAGACAGTTTCTTGTATTTGCTCACTAGCTGTGCTATTCTAGAACGTTTTTCTTGTGTCAAAGACATTGTCATACTTGTCGTATCAAAAACAAAACCAAGAAATGTGTTATTTTGTTTAGGCTGTAAAGAGCTCTTTTTGTAATTAATGACAAAACCTAAACATTCAAAAAGTTTGACAGTGTCTTGTACATTTTTATAACATTCGTTATAATCGGAACCAATACTGTGTATTGGTAAAGTTAAAATTTTTTAAATTTAAAATAAATCGATTTTCCCCGTTTGGCTTTGGCACCAAGAATTTCTCGATAAATATTGGTCGGCTTTAGGCTCGCACAATGAAATGGCGTCTAATTGTAATAATTTACAGATAGCTGTTGACATGTCCCTCAAATCTGAGGCATTACATAATAATTACTAGGTGTACTATTCTGTGAAATAAAATTATCTTTTAAAGGAATAGTGACACCTTCTCGTACCCAGCTTAATACTGTAGTATTATTGGTAATCGTCTGCCAACAGCTATAAAAATATTGCAATCGAGCAGCATGAACCTGAACTAGTGACGCCGAGGAGCACGTTGGTTGTTCTTGGGGCTCGCAGCTCTGCGGTACCGGCTGGCGGCGGCGGCGGCGACTGGCGGCGGCGGCGGCGCTCGGCGTTGCGGGTACTGGTTCGCTGCTGTTGGGTTCGCTCTGTATCCTCCCCGGCCCCCCCTCCTGTTCGAAGAGAAGTGGGGAGGAGCTGGCCAGTTTCCCTGACCGCGTCCTCCAGATGTAGATGCCGAAGACATCGATGAAGCTGTCGTTAGGACACTCTTCTTTATCTGCAGTCCTTGTTTCTCGATCGCCTTGGCAGTCTTTATTTTATCGCTCAGATCTTTACCGAAGAGAGTAAGATCTCTCTCCCTTCCTTCCACTATCTCGAGGAAAGATTTATCGAGGCTCGGAGTTAGTAAACTAACCCGGTGGTCCGTCCGAATATGGTGTAAATCGGACAATATGCGACATGAGTCCGACAAGATTCTGATCGCCTGTATTTTGTCCTCGCTCGTAAGCAACAAAGTCATTGCTTTATTTAAGGCTGAGATACCTAGCCCCAGCTGGTGTTGTGCTGTCTCCAGCTTTTTGTCCCGCGCTTTCAGCGCTCCCGTGATGGCAACGGAAATTTCGGGATTTATCGTAGGCGATTTGAGCAACGTGCAGTTGGCGGGTATTTTGTACTCCGCCATAAGCTTCGCCTTGAGATCGCCGTCTAATCCTTTGCGCAGGATCGGGGTCCACCTTTCGGCTAGATTAGGATGAATATCCTCGCCGAAGTCCGGGATGTCGTCCGTCGAATCTCCAAGGGCGGATAAAATTTCCGGTGGTAACTCAGGTGTGTGAGGGCCATCATCCGAAGCTTTATCTGAAGTCGACGTAATTAGCGTTTGCGTCGGCGCACACGGCGAGGGCGACGCTGGTAGTAAGCCGTCGTGTACATCCTCGAACTGTTGTTCATCGCCAGGTATAGATTTCGGATCTACAACAATAAAGATAAGTCTTTATTGAATGACTACATTTTGACACTCGGCCAGTATTATTTTATAGAAATGACACACGGCCAATCTATAAATTATTTCGTCGTAAAATGTAAATGACACACGGCCATATTAAAACCCTGGTAGCAACACACGGCTGCACCAGGAAAATATTTTAAAGTTTAATCAAAAATATTATTTTCCGAGGGTACATTTAGAAAAACTAACCTGCATTTTCGTCCGCTTCCGAAGAGTCTGACGATAAAACACGTATTCTGCGCCGCTTATTTTCAGCAAAACAAGACGACTTCTTGCCTTTTCTTTTTGGCATAGCTGTTTTAATCTTGATTATCACTAATTGCTAACCGGGAGTGTGCGTCTGTTGCCGCGCACGAAAAAAGAATGATGGCGCCTCGTCTTACTAGTGACGGGCCAATACAGAACCGGAAAAACTACAAAAGTTACAGATAAGAAAAGTATTTTCGTGCGATGTTGCCTGTGGGAAAAAAGCACTACCTAGTTATATTTTATATCGAGAATGAAGCAACGAAATATAATAATGAAATATATTTTACTGGCTAAACAAGATTCGAGAAAAAGAAGGCAACATAGTGATTAGTATCCAAATTATGTGAAGCGATAATTGTTGGCAAGAGTCTGAATGGACCCAACAATAATGTTTCCAAAGGTCTGAAGTGAAACAAGCCCTGAGGCCAAAACCATATTTTAGAGGTACCGCGGTAAATTGGTCCGAAGACCCTTTAGGTATCTTAGAACAACAGTAACTACAACTAACCAAAACTTCATTACATAGTGTAACGAAACGAAGAGATAATACGAGTACTTTAGGATTATGTATGTGTCGCTTATATTATAGCGCGTTCACTGTGAAAGTAGCAGCGCTGAAATAATTACTTATAATGATATGAAATAATTAATGAAATGTAATAATTTATTTTTCTATTTTTAACGCATACAACATTATGGTAAAATATAACGTTTATGACGAAACAACGTTTGCCGAATCATCTAATAAACTACACACCTTAGGGCCTGTTTCACCACTTCCTGATAAGCTATTCATCACATAACTTGAGTGATGAAGTATGGAGAATCTGTCAAAAAGTTGTGAATAACCTATTCGCCACTTTATCAGACAGCGGTGAAAGAGGCCCTTAGAGTTTTAATAAAGAAAATTCAAAACTTAATAATTAAAAGACACACCTTATCAGACTTGAGTTTCAATGAAGAAAATTCGACGCTTAATTAGCACTAAGTCCAAGCACTACGTAAACACTTACTACTAAGTGGAGCCCTAGGGGCTCAGTTATATAAGTGTGGGTGTTCCGGCCCGGGGCTCCCGGACAATCACATGTTGCATCCAGCCACCGCACAAAGCGGTAAGGAGATACTTCCTTTTCTATTCGATCCTAACGACGCATGTCACGTTATCTAACCGCTTTGTTAAATGGGAGAGGTTGTGGACGTTACTTGGTGTAGGTTCCGAAATTAAACCCAGTGTACTGGCTACAGCGTGACGTCATATGTCCAAACGCCACATTGCAGGTGAGACAAGTGTGACGTATTATAATAACATTCAAACAAAGTCATTATAATGACATGCTAACAAAGTCATCAAGACGTCATATTGCAAGTGGGCCACTGGTGAGACAAGTGTGACGTATTAACTATAATTACATGCAAACAAGCTGATAATTGTAATGATATGCTAAAAAAGTCATATACGTTAATGCCCTTTTGTATAATATTTCGGAACGAATCATCAATCAGCATTATGGCGCGGGCGTCGACTCGAGACGTCATGACTCATGAGCACTGATCAGTACACTCGGTAATATTTAGGAACATACCCTTAAAGTACCGGGATAAGAGTGCATTTTATAGCAGTTTGATCTTGTTTAATTCAGTTTACTATCGAACTACAAAAGGGTACTAAAATATGCCAGATTTGCGTCAAACGGCAAATGGTAACAACTCTAAAAGCAGCCATATTGTGAAAAAGCTGTCTACTAACTCTCATTTAGCTGGTTCTGATTTTTACCGCCAAACAGGCTTATGTCGAGTCTGTTATGCTGACTTACTAATTACTATAATTGGTACCTTAAATCATCTTTTACGTTGGATTTTCAAACATATTCTGTCATCAATATCGACACAGGCGAATGCTATACACTCGATATTTATCGTTAAATTTGTCTACGTGATTATACCTACTTCAAATTCAAAAAATATCGTAATCCTGGATTACGATTTAAATATTATCTCACACTCGATGCGTGTAACATTTTTCATACATGAATACATGATTCATATTGCTTTGAAACTTCAAACTAGCCAAGTAATAAACATTCAGAATTCAGATGATACACAGGTGCCATTTTCGTATGCTGTTTAAAGTAAATATTCAAATAGATATTGTTTACGCAATAAAATAACAAAGCGATTGCTGTTTACCCATAAATTATATTAAAACAACAATAACGTATCGATAGTTTGATTCAATTTAAATAAATGAAATTAAACAGCAGACAACTGTTTTGAAGGTCACGCTTACGAAGTGGACAAAATTATTAGTAACTAAGGCCCGGATAAATAGTCAGTACATAAGATGCGACCATGTCTCAAGACGCGGTTCGGTTTTGTGATTGGTCCAAATTTTGACAGCCAATCAATCACAGAGCCTGAACCGTGTCTTGAGACCGAGATGCGTCTTGAGTACTGACTATTTATACCGGCCTAAATGTACCGGAACTTCGTATCACTTCCTTCCTATTATTAGGATTAGTCACACAGACAGGAACGTATTAGGAGGAATTTATATTTAAGTGTGACTTCTACGAATAATTCAAGACTGTAAAGTGTAATTAGAAAAAAATCGGTTCAGCCTCTCTCGAGTTTTAGCGAGACTAACAAATTAATTTTTATTTATGTAGATTTAGTTCTAAATATTATGTTCAGTCCATTTCACTGGATTAAACAAGTCGCGGCACTGCTCTTCAATGTTGCATAACTTTATAGAATTTAGGTACAGATGTAATTATCACGTTAACCAGAGTCAAGCTATGGCATACGCATAAAACTACAGACATGAGACAGCTAAAGTGTAAAGCGGTAAGTGAAGTACAAGTCTACACCCCTTCTTGTTATGCGAATCGTAATTCAGACCATAAAAAGCAGTACTTGTCAACCGGAGGACACTTCACGGAAAAGGTTGGGAAACCCTGCCTTAAAGTATGAACCACAGAGTAAGGACTTGAACACAGAGAGAGCGCTGAAAAGCTATTGAGTCCTGTGATAAATGGAGTTGGTGTCCAATTTTACGACTTCATTGAATCACTGATAAGTGATTCAATTTGCAAGTTTTTTCGAATGTAAGTTACTTACATTCGAAAAAACTTGCAAATTGCAGTACGTAGTCATTTTGGACTCCAAAATTGAAACAACTTTAGAAAACTTGTATCAGGATTGTATTATTATAATAATTTATTAGTTTAAGGGCCTGTTTCACCACTCCCATATAAAGTGCCTCATAGGCTATCCACAACTTTTTTGACAGATTCTCCATACTTCCTCTGTCAAGTTAACTGGTGGATAGCCTATCCGGCAATTATCAGGAAGTGGTGAAACAAGCCCTAAGTGTGATGACTAACGAGTAATGACTAATAAACGTACCGCAGGTGTCCTTTTTGAAATAAAAAAGTGTACACTAAAGATATTGACAATTTTTGCCTTTGATGTTTTATGAAACAAATAGTATAGCTTTTAGTACTGCTTCCATGTTTTTATCCTTCCGCGGCACGTGCAGTGTTGTCATGTCTTTCAGCAATTTCCATCACAACTCCAGTTTTATTGCTGAAGTTATTCTTTTGTTTCGTATTCGTTTTCGCGAAGGCAAGTTTTATTTCACCGATAATTTGAAGATTTCTCCCCCTAATTATAACAGTATACATTTTTCTTTCCAAGTTTTTATAAATATTTTTGTACTAAAACGTATTATTCTTTGTTCTTTGAATTAATTAGACTTGTTACTTTAAAGAAGTACTTAAGATTGTTTCTTGACCTTGCGTCTTTGTGAGCGGGCGCCCGTAGCCCGTAGTTTGATATACATAGAATTATTTTTTCTCGTATTTTAAGACAATATTCCAATTACTTTTATTATTTTTATATCACAATGCAGAGAAAATTACTTTTATTATTTTTATGTCATAATATACGTTTGTGGATTTTAAACATTTTCAATATCTCTTGTTTGTGCTGAAGATCGTCACTAAGGAAATTATTTTAAGGGTATTTTTTACAAACATCTTCAAAATATGCACTAATAATATAGTATGCACTCATAATAAGTACATACATATAATATTTTCATTTATACTCGTAACTTGCACCCAGTTGCACTTCTTATTATATACAATAGGTATTACAATGTATTTATGTAAAAATATCATTTACTTAACTTAAAAAATGTAGTCGAGAATATACTTTGTTGTGATTGAAAGATTTGTTGATTGTCTTTCTTATGGATTGTATCAAATAGTAACTACACTAGCTTAGCATTGCTCAGAAGAAATGCGACAGAAATCATGACAGACTTTAGGGTCAAAATAGCGTTCTTTTGTCAATCTGTCACATTGTTTAATAATTCTTCCGTAGAAAGCTGATCTTTCTCTCGTTGCCTGCTCTACCTAACTTCCATAAGTATTTTGTTAAAAACTAAGTCAGGACCATCTCAAGTTTGAAAATCGAATTTTGTGGAGCATCTCAATTCGTCTGGGGGTAGTCTACAAATCTACGGTTTTACGTCGTACTACAAACTCAGGGGAATCCAGACACGTTCGGAATTCAAAAGTATCCGGTGAGTGAATATATTTTGATCTGACTTGACCGCTCCTGATTTTTTTATTTGCGGATTTTATTAATTCTTAATAATCATTGGCTATGGATAATGTTTTTCTTTTATTAATGCTCGGATTGTAGTTCAATGAAAGTAAATAGAAGATGAATAGATGTTCTACGCCATTCGCAAATAAAAACCCGCAAAAATCTTACAGTTTTTTTGGGATGAAAAGAAGCCTATCTCCTTAGTCCTTACACAGAGAGTAACAAAACTAAACGATAAATGACAATACGGTGGGTCCCCTGGACAGTGTAAGCTGTAAAATAGTAGCGCTGAAAGAGCATTTTTTTGTGATTTGTATGGTTAAGCGCCCCAGCGTCATGAATTTTCCTATACAAACGTTAAAAAAGTATTCTTTCAGCGCTGCTACTTTCACAGTGAACTCTGTATTAGGGGACACATGCACACCCTAAAGTATTATCACTTAGTCTATCTATATCTTGTATAATATATAAAACTCAAAGGTGACTGACTGACATGGTGATCTATCAACGCACAGCCCAAACCAAGGGACGTATCGGGCTGAAATTTGGCATACAGGTAGATGTTATGACGCAGGCATCCGCTAAGAAAGGATTTTGATCAATTCCAACTCGAAAGGGTTAAAATAGGGGATGAAAATTTCTATAAAATAATACTTCTTAACGCGAGTGAAGCCGCAGGCAAAAGCTCGTTTTGTTATATAGTTGTAGGTATACCTGGTATATTATAATATTATGTAATATGGTTAAATAACATTAGTATAGCACAAATAGGCACTAGCTTTCTAACATGCGATTTCAATCTCATACTCTACGTCCGAACTTATTTCATTTTGAGATTAGTGTAATGTGTAAAATCACGTTCATTGTTACTCAATATAGCGCTAGTCATCCAAAACTTAATATAATTAAGAAATGGCCAGTACAAAAGCACATCAACTCAGTTTAATGTGAAATTATTCCCACTATCTACCGTAGAAAACACTCTAGGGAGAGTTGGTGTTATCTTTGCCGTTGTAATTTCAAAGAGCTTCCATATTATTTGAAGAGCTGCAATAAGAATTTTTTTACGAAATAAAATACTAAAGTGATGAAAAACTACTACGAAGAATTCATATAATGCCTATTATAATGGAAGAAACATTTAAAAAGCAAATTAATAATAACTCCCACACTGGTTTGGGTGACGGTGGCCGGGTTCATTGAAACCAGGCCAGTTACGCAGGAGTAATGTTATAGTGCCCAAGTGTGTGCTCACTACACAAGAGCACTCTCTAATTCCTTTTACTCTCATAACCCAGTGGACGGACGACCGACACGACTGGCGAGAGATCAGGCGCAGGACCGACTTTTTACATGCCCATCCGACGCATGGATCATCTTACTAGTCAGACAATCAGGTGATCAGCCTGCATTGTCCTAAACCAAACTTGGAAATAACATGTTTCCAACGCGGGAATCGAACCCACGACCTCCGAGAGGCAAGAACCACGGTCTGAGCCACTGGACCACGGAGGCGTTTTTACAGTTGCAGTAACTAGTGCATCTGACACTCGATTCTAGGCACAGGCATCATGTTGCCAGGTGTCCGGTTCTATGCGCTATATATAAAGCCTACCGTATTGCTTACAATATCGTATTATCGAATACGTAGGAAACGTACTGTCAAATAGAAAATTCAATTTATACGTGAATAAGCTCAGGCGCTTTTGTGCGGAACTGTTACGTCATACTGTAAATGCCATACAGTAGAGAACTTTGTTTCTCAAGTCATCTGAAATTAAGCTTAAGGCGCTATATTGAAAGTAATTTTACCGCAAGGGCAATTTTATACCACTTTATACTTAATTTGTATGACTATAAAGTCGTGAATACGCTGCGGCCAGAAGCTATCGGCTCGCTCGGAAAACATGCGAAAAAACGTAATTTTGTTTTATTTAAAAAATAACTAGTAGCATTTAAGCAAAATGCTTGAATTACGATTCTGAGTTGCAAAGGTGTCTATCAATTAGACTAATTTTCTACAATACATCTATTCTCGTTTAAAAATAATCTTCAAATTTCGTATTTTTAAGAGGTCATTTCAAAAATTAAATGTATCGAGGCAAAATACATTAATCGTGTTTCTGGTTCTTCTCAAACCTTGATAAGGCTATGAAGATATTATGTAATTATATCTCATTTACCAGATTTGTAACATTTCTAAGGGTCCTATAGTATTACTTCAAAAAGGACGTTATCTTCAATATAGCGCCTTAATATTATGTTGTTAGATTTTTTTATAGGCTTATTCAATTACTTATTTTGCATAATGATCTAGACATGATTCCGGACAGAGTGAGCCAAACCTATTTCAGCAGGCAAACCACATAATTTTCATAATAGTATGTCCAAATAACACCTTTCTATCAGCTTACAGCTTAGACTATAATAGTCTACCATGATAAAGGAAATTAACCGAACAACCTATAAATAGGGATAAAATGCAACCTACCTTTTTATTTCTATCTATGTTATGTTATAATAATAATTATAGCATAACAAATATAGAAAAGAAAAAAGTTTGGTTGCGATGTAGAACATATTATACTTTCGACTGAAATAAAATTCCAAAAAACCTTAGCTTAATTTTTTTTTTCAATATTAGCCAACTTACTGTGTATGTAATTTCTTAGAAAATGTTGTTGGTGTGAAGTTAATTACATAAGGAGCTAATAGGGAAAAGCCTTGTGATAATAACTCTCTAATTAACGACAGACAGACGTCGTTAATCGATGTTACCGCCACGTGATGTTAAGTAATTACTTTATACATACTAGCTTTTGTTCACAACTATATGTGGAAGTATTATGTAACTAACTTTTAAAGGGAGGTGATTACTGTATAATATAGTTTTTTGTATGTTCAACAATCACTCCGCTGTTTATGGGACGATTTTCAAAATTCTTGGTTTGTTGTAAAGACTATACATTAAAATCGGTCCTGTTGTCACTAAAATCAAGTTTTAAGATATTACAAAGTCGGGAGACCTCGTCTTTAGACTGCATTATATATTTATTTATTCACTAAGCTTCTATCAGCATTACGACTTTTTGGTCTCTTCTCTAGAATTTATTTACACAACAACAAAGCCGAAAGGGCATTTTCGCGGTTAAACGGCAGACAATTTCTCTCAATTCCCTTTTGTTATATTTTTTCGACGAGAGGATGTCCAATCCGCCTTGAGTATTGTGAGGTCGTTTGTTTCATCTTATCTTTTCGGAAATCGTTATTTTCTATTGGGGTTGTAGCTTGGGATACAAAAAGATATCTTTCTATTCGTATTATAAAGTATGTAAAGTACCAATCTACCTGTCGTGTTTAAATCATATTATGAACTCTTAGGGCCCGTTTCAGCACTACTGATAAGGGCGGATATGTATCTGTCATATAAGTTGTGCATAGCCTATCCGGCACTTATCAGTAAGTTGTGAAACAGCCTCCCTTATTGTTGCTTTTCTTATGCCCTCTTGCGTCGAGATAAATTATATCATATTATTATTTCTCTCGTTCCTCTTATTTAAAAGAAAAGGTATGATCTTTTACCAAAGGGTTAATTTTAACATTGATTAGCACGAATTAATTATATTTTTATATTAGACAAGTTACAGATACATTTTCTCTACAAAAATCTGTAACTATAACGGTAGTTACATCTAATAATATGTTCGCTAGATTAGAGAAGTGTTCGAAACTTTAGTTCAAACTAACGACATTACGGATAGAAGCAAACTAAAATAATTATTGTTATTTCCAAAGTTACATTTCTTCGTGTCACTTAATTAATAGGTTAAGAAAGTTCTAGAGAATAGAGAGAAAATAAAGTAATCACATGAATATAATGTTATATTATGTACTTTGTATTGTAAAAGTCTTGAGTTTTTCATATATTTTAATATCATTGGTGAATACATATTTTGTAGAAGAAAAAAAATGTTTCTTTGTTTCAGTATTTTTTGCAAGACTCATAATTGATCCTTCATTGTGTTTGGATGATTGATGTTCAATATCAAGCAAAAAATCAAATCGCACTGTCTGATTTTCCATAGCTAAAACCTAATAAGTGGCCTGAGCTAGACCATGTAAGCGAAGACGAAATAGAAAAACAAGCTAACTCAAATCTTATTAGGCATCGAAGCCGATAAAAATAAGATTACCTTGACCGAAAAACCTGCCCCTAATTTGCAGAAAATAAAAATAATGTAACTCCAAATCAAAAGGAACCAATATCTGTAATCCAATTACATTATTGACTCGAGCGATGGAAAGGGGAATATTCTGTCGGAATCCTTTAGGATTCCGACAGAATATTCAAAAAAGAGTGCTGCTGTCATGTATCACACGTCTCTTTTTACCACGCAGTGTTACTGATAGGACATCTCTCTTGCTCAGGCCTTTGTTTCTCTATTCCGCAGTTTCCGCTAGGTATATTAACTTTATGGTCTCACCACTCTACTCGGTAGGTGTAACAAGGCCCTTCGCACTGTCTCGCCACTCTACTCGGTAAGTTTAATCAGGCCCAAGCAAACGCCAGGTGGACATAGCCGTAACAATGGATACCACTCGGCAAATATCCTTTATCTCCGCCTCTAAAATTACTGTGGGCACTTAATTACTGAGCTAAGAATCTCCCCGAGAATTTTATCGCAAAGTTTTCCACTTGAATATTCATCTCCGGCTTAAATTTTTGGCGTCTATTTATTGAGTTGAATAGCGTTACGGATAAATCTATCTCGGGAGAAATTTAATATGACTTTGTACTTTGTACAATGAGGACGATAATCCCGTAATTGTGTGATACTTGGGCCTGTTTCACCACTTACTGATAAGTGATAAGAGACGGATAAGCTATCTACAAGTACAAGTTATTTGATAGATTGAGTATATTAATCTATCTGTCATATACACAGCCCCTTAGACTATATTATTTTAAGAGGGCGACTAACCCAAAAAATCAAACATCGTCGTTCTCTCTTCACACTCACGCCCGTTTTTCATATGCCAGGTGAAAAAGGACGACGCGGATTCATCGCCAAATTAGATTTTTCTCAATACATAATTCGATAAATATACAACATTTAAAAAATCCGCTAGGTCGGTTTCTCAATTATTATAGAATTTTATACCATGTGTAAAAAAATATTAACTTAGTTCAATGCACAGTCATGGCAATAAATGAAAAATTCGTGAAAATTAGATGCATCTTTGTGAATTTTTCTTTAGAGAAAATTTTAAGATATCGTGTTTTTACTCAGATTGAATTTTTGGAAATATAAAATATCTAATTTTAGAAAATGAAACAATTCGGGGCTTATTTTCAAGAATAAAAATGAATTATAATATAAAACCGAAAATTTTTGGGTTAGTCGCCCCCATCGGTAACTAATTAGTACTTATAAGTAGGGATAGGTATAGGAACAAGGAAAATATTGTGTAAACAAAATAAAAACCTTCCTACGAAAAACAAAAGATAGTAAACATTGACTTTTACTTTACTAAGAAAATTTGCTCTTATATTTTGTACCATAAAAATTTCATTTAGGTAGCTATAATCGCACAAGACAAAAAATATTTCTCTATTAGACAATATTGTTTAATACTTTCTTTTTCATCAAAATATCGGTATTTTTATCACGTTTTTGACGGAAGCAGGTCAAAATAAGTTGTAAGCCGATAATCTCTTTTACCTCCGCTGAAGGTGTTTTATCCTTACTTCAAAGAATTCCACCTTGTGTCTCTAAGTGTAAATAAATTCTGTTACTTTTAACGTTTATTTTCATTAAAAAAAAGAAGATATTAAGATGACGCCTTGATAATTTGGCTGTAGCGATGTCCATTTTTCTCAGCAATGACTAAAGCTAAGAAATTAAAGTTCATTGTCAGTATTCATCATGTCTTTGTCTTTGAATTACCCATAGCATAACACGATTGGTCAACTTTTATAACACAGAATAATCAATCAAAAAGACCTCTGTAAAAAAAGGGATTCCTATTTTGCCAACAGAGGAGAGTGATAATAAGCTTCCAAAATTTGTACATAAATTGGTTCTAGTATACACTTTAATTTGTCCATAGCTTATATGAAATGTATTTGTGGTTTTTAAATTACGCGACAAAAACCATTTTGTCGCTACGCCCTTTCAATTTTTTGCTGTTCCATTGCTTGTTTTCTATGAGAGGCCGGGCCAGCTTCGCATAGAAAACAAGCAATCTCAAACACATCCAACACGGTTTTTCACTTTAACATGGCGTCACCTTAATCTTCTTTTTTGACAGATTCTCCACACTTGATCTGTCAAATTAATGTGGTGGATAGCCTATTCGTCACTTATCAAGAAGTGGTGAAACAGGCCCTTAAAGTTACGACTTTAACTGCCGCACTCAGAGATGAACTTAAAGAATATATTTTGACATAAGCACCATACAATAATAGTTTGTTAAACTCAATATTGAAGCTTAAAAATGCGGCCGTAATTATATCGAAAATTGATACTGGAATGTACTTTGTAAGTATTTTATTTTTATTAACTAGGTAAGTGACTCATTCGTCTTAGGACAGATTCTGGTTTGGACAGATTCTTGTAACGACAGATTCTTGTTACGGCAGATTCTTGTTTCGGCAGAATTAGTACCTACTGTCGCATAGAGTTGGTCATAATTTAAATACTCAGTACTTAATCTTATTATTATCAATTTAATTACAAATCAATCCGAATACATTATGGACGTGGGAGAGGCAAACAAGAGGGGTGAATAAGGGCGGGCGATGTCAAAGTGGGGGTGGACGTGGGAGAGTTCTAGGTTACCATTACCCCCCCGTCTGCCCTTACGTTTTCCTGTACCACGTCCACCCCCACTTTCACACCGTCCGCCCCACGTGGAAGAGCCACGCTTCGGCACGAATGGGCCGGCTCGACCGGAGAAATACCACGGGCTCACAGAAAACCGACGTGAAACAGCGCCAGCTAGCTACCGGAGTCCGGAAGCCCAATCCGCTAACCTTTTCCCTTCCCTACCCTCCCCTGAATGTAAAAAATTTCCAAGGTTTGGTAAAAAACATTTTATTTATGTTTTGTGTATAATGGTAATATATAATGGTAAATAATCATGGTAAGGTAGAGTACGATAATAATATAAAATAATAATTTAACTAATAAACGTAAGTATAAAAGAAAAGCATTAAAAGTTAAAACTTCAGTTTTATCGTACTTCCATAATTTCGAAATCGTTTGGCGAATTATGAAAAATGGCGAAGACTTTAAAACCCATATTTAACATTCAATTTTATTCAGAACATGACCCGTCGGCCATTACTCGTCATTTGGGGCTATTTCACGAGTCCCGCTCCCGACGAGTTGGGTTAGCGTGATGGATTTTAGTCCTAAAGAGATAGTTGACACGAGATGGCAATCTTATATAATATTGATATTGATATTCATTACTTTTCAACTTATTTATAAAACACATTACACAGTAACATTACGCAATAACGATCAAAAACAGCGACAGAAACGAAAACTCAAAAGGGTGACTAACTTGCATATTTTATTTACTTGTACTTTCACGAGGGTTTTTCACTTTAAATTCTCACAAACGGCCACGGAATGACCACAGCGTTTCCCAGGGCTGAAACTCTACATTGACGCAGTGGCGGATTTACAAATTTGGCGTTTTTTTTAGTAGGCTACTCAATTTTTGCCACCCCATAACCCAGAAGGAACATACCTCTGAAACTAGTTTAGGTTGCAATCATACATCTACACTACTATTATAAAGAGGAAAGATTTGATTTTTTGTTTGTTTGTTTGTTTGTTTGTTTGTTTGTTTGTTTGAGTCGAATAGGCTCCGAAACTACTGGACCGATTTGAAAAATTTTTTCACCATTGGAATCCTACATTATTTCTGCTGAACATAGGCTACATTTTATTTTGGAAAAAAGTAGGGTTCCGTAAGATATTTGAGTTTTTCGGACGCAAGGTGTAAAAAATCAGCTAGAAAAGTTACTTATTTTGCGTACGCTGCCTAAACTATAAAAGATAGAACCATAAAATGTTCTAAGTAATTGTAGATCTTATAAATATCTACAAAAAAGTCCGCGACACACTATACCTATCTATGTCGAGTGAGGCACAATAGCCATTTATTTATTTAAAAATCCTGAATTTTTTTTGGACTACATTTAAACGGATATATTTTATTCACGCTACTAATCCTTATCAAAATAAATTATTTTATCACTAAGTACAGTTTATGTAGATAATATTTGGTCTTTGAATGATTAAAATTGGACGTTTGGTTTTGAAATTAAGGCGAAATTAAAATATTACGATAGTGGGCGTCACCAAAGCGCGTGCGGGAGGAAGATATATATATTCTGTTGTAGAAATGAAAATTCTGTACATAAAAGATATGAAATGACACCCGAAATTACACCTTTGTCACTACATCGCTATAGAAGCCAAAAATGTGGTTAGTTTTTTGTCTGTCTGTCTGTCTGTCACTCTTTCTGTCTGTCTGTATGTTTGTTCCAGCTTCACACGAAAAATACTGATCCGATTTGAATGTGGTTTTCGCAGATATATTTATCTTCTTCCAACTTAACATCTGGTGTATAAATTTTTTTCCCCCCACCCCTCTAAGGGGACAAAAGAGGGGGTCAGATTTTGTATCAAACTTTTTTCTTTAACACGAAAACTACTGATCCGATTTGCATACGGTTTTCACAGATTTGCATACGGTTTTCACAGATATATTTTATTTGTCTTCTTCCAACTCAACATCTGGTGTATAAAAATCCTCCCCCCCTCCCCTCTCAACCCTCTCTGGGGACCAAAGAGGGGTCAGATTTTGTATACAACTTTTTTCTTTAGTGGACTTACTTCATATTAGGTATTAACTGTGTTTTTCAACTTAACATCTGGTGTATGACCTTCCCCCCCACACCCTCTTAGGGGACAAAAGAGGGGGTAAAACATGTATCAACTGATGATGTAGAAAATATACTTTAAATGGCAAAACAACGTTTGCCGGGACAGCTAGTTTGTTATAAATGTGGATTTTATGTATAGCCAGATATACAAACCCTGTAACCTACATCATCATCTGATCATCTGATGATCAATGATGTAGGTAAGTTACAAGTTGTGGTTGAGTGTTATTTGTTCAAATTACAAGGAAAAAAGAATAGTTGCCCATCTATACATATAATAAAACTGTAGAAATGAAAATTCTGTACATTAAAGATATTCAAAAATAATAAGGGGACAAAAGAGGGGGTAAGATTTTGTATTAACTGATGAAGTGGAATACTTTATATGGCAAACAACGTTTGCCGGGACAGCTAGTATGTTATAAAATATATAGTTGTAGTTCATCCACTTACATCTCCAATTGTTTCTTTTTTTTCTGTAAGGTAAAATAGTTGGGCCAAATTTCGTCTCCCCTGAAGCCTGTCGCCTTAGACTCCATCCTACTTAGTCCATAGTAAATCCGCCACTGCATCGCCGCCATCTTTAAATTTAAATCATATTCGGGTTTTTTTAATCTGATAAAGCAACCCGTTTGAGGGGTCGAAAATTGAAAAGGGCTAGGGGTCGTCAATGTTCCCAATAGATTGAATAGTAATGAGGGAATGTCGTAAGTTCGCCGGAATCATTATTTTAGCCGAAAATATTATTTTGGCCGAAATTATTATTTTAGGTTCATATTGCTATGGAACGGTAAATTCATGTTGGATGATTCATTATATCCATACTAATATTATAAATGCGAAAGTGTGTCTATCTGTCTGTCTGTCTGATTACCTCTTCACGCCCAAACCGCTGAACCGAATTTGCTGAAATTTGGTATGGAGATACTTTAGTCCCGGGAAAGGACATAGGATACTTTCTATCCCGGAAAATGTACGGTTCCCGCGCGATTAACGAGTTCTGGCGCGACGGAGTTGCGGGCGTCATCTAGTACAAAAGAAACGTATCTTATTTTTATACAAATTATAGGGATAAAAGTTATTCAGTGTTGTCCTATACTGTCCTTTACCAGAACAAAGTATATTCATGGCAATTTCATCAAAATCGGCGCAACGGATTACGCGTAAAGAGAAAGACTGACCAGGATAAAAAAAGCGGCCAAGTGCGAGTTGGACTCGCCCATGAAGGATTCCGCAGCAGCAATAACGTTTATTTTTATGAAATTAAAAGGTTTTTTTATTTTTATATTTCAGTCGATTTAATGAAATTTAGGTTAAGGTTTACCATTTGTGACGTATAAAAAAAACTACTGGCTAGATTTCGTTCCAATCAATTTTCGTTGATAGTTTTTATAGTAATCTACATTATATATTACTTTAGAAATTAGAGGCAGACACACATTTTACCACTTTGGAAGAGTCTCTCTCGCAAACTATTCAGGTTAGAAAAAAATGATATGAGAAACCTCAATATGATTTTTGGAGACCTATCCATAGATACCCCACACGCATAGGTTAGATGAAAAAAATTTTTTTTTTGTTTCAGTTGTACCTATGGAGACCCCTAAAATTTTTAATAATTTTTCAATTTTTGCATCAAAATCTTAATGCGGTTTACAGATTACGTCTATTTACCAAGTTTCAATAGTATAGCTCTAATAGTTTCGGAGAAAAGTGGCTGTGGCATACGGACGGACGGACGGACGGACGGACAGACAGACAGACAGACAGACAGACAGACATGACGAATCTATAAGGGTTCCGTTTTTTGCCATTTTGGCTACGGAACCCTAGTTACTGTCCGTCATTTTCCGGGACACAAAGTATACCAATTATTATCAACATCAGTTTACCTTAGCGTGAGGAGGTACCAGATATACACTTTCGCATATTTTATAATGTTAGTATTATGTAAATAATCGGCCAAGTGCGAGTCGGACTCGCGCACGAAGGGTTCCGTACCCTTATAGAGCAAAATTAGGCCAAAAATTGTGTTTTTTGTATGGCAGCCCCCCCATATTAATTTAAAGACAGACGGACAGACAGACATCGAAGTCTCATGAATAGGGTCCCGTTTCTACCCTTTAGGTACGGAATCCTAAAAATGTAGTTAAGGTGACGCTTTGATAATTTGGCTGTAGCGATGTCGATTTTTCTCAGCAATGACCAAAGCTAAGAAATTATAGTTCACTGTCAGTATTCATCATGTCTTTGTCTTTGAATTACCCATAGCATAACACGATTGGTCAACTTTTATAACACAGAATAATCAATCAAAAAGACCTCTGTAAAAAAAGGGATTCCTATTTTGCCAACAGAGGAGAGTGATTTAAGCTAACAAAAACAATTTTGTCGCTACGCCCTTTCCATTTTTTGCTGTTCCATTGCTTGTTTTCTATGAGAAGCCGGGCCAGCCTCTCATAGAAAACAAGCAATCTAAAACACATCCAACATGGTTTTTTACTTTAACATGGCGTCACCTTAAATACCTTTTCAACATAAACAGAAACAGTCAGCATAGTGTTAAGTAGGTAAGTGTGAACTTTCCAACCCCTATCGACTTATGAACGCACACTCCGTAAATGCATACATTTGTAAAGGTGTACAGTATTATAGCCACTATTTTACTGGAATAGAGGTTATTTTAGGTTGTAACATTATGCACGCGTTAACCAGTGTGTGACCCAGTAAAAGCCTGCAATATAAGAACGCTCCGAGTATTTACACATAAATTACTAACCAGCGTTTATGTTCGAGTTATGGTAATCTAGCTTCGGGGAGCCGGCCCGGCAGCGGTCGTTACATTTTAATAATGTTACTGTTTGTTTTAATAGTAAAATACTTTTTTATGACTACATAATCATTTTAATTTTCATTATTACCTATTTTATTGTAGGTACTTAATTTGAACCAAGACTCAAGAGTCAAGAGTACCTAGTCAAGAGCTGTCTGCTCTTTGTTTAAGTCCGGTCACCGAATACGTAGAAATTCTGCCATTTACCTATTTTTGTGTGTTTTATTTACACGAGAAAATATTGCTGTCATGCTATAATATACTATCCAATGTGTGGAAATAATCTGGCTTGATATTCGAACGAGCCGAATTTATACGTGTCCGGTTGTAGGCTATAGCTTTTTACTTATAAAAGTTAATAGGACTAAGTTTTCCATTCCAGTTTTATTATTTCATTTAAAGACAACCACAATAATCATTTATAGAGATACATAATACAATGTACTTATAGGAGTGGAAAATTACCGTGCCGAAGAATGTAGTACTCTTGTTCAGAATTGCTTGTCTTTGTCGGTCTGTAAAAAGAAAGAAATAACAGATAAAAACTAATTGGTTGTAAATAACAATGCAGGTCATAATGATTTATCTAATATCTTTTTTCTTTATGATTTATAATAAGTTCATAACGCTGAAGAGTTTGAACGAATTGAAAAATTACTTTGTATTGGAGAGTCCTTCTATTGAGGAAGGCTTAGGCTTATAATATCACGCTGCGAAGAATCAAAGAAAAGTGTTGAAAAAACTCGGAAAACGATTTGAACGCGCTAATAATCTCAGAACGCCTGGTCCGATTTTTATGTAATTTGGCGCAGATGTAGAGCTCCAGCGTGGTCCACCACGAGGAAGCACATAGGGCAAGGTCACAACACTGCTTTGCGGTTGCGGCGTCGTATCGCAAAAACAACATCGCACATAAATGAGATGCGATGTCGCAACGTAAAAATTTCAGTGGAAAATGTCCTTATCGCATCGCTTTCCACGATGCGTTCTGCGGCGTCGTAGATTTTTACTATGCGACGCCGCAACGCAGTATCTGGCCCATAGGATTTTTTCTAGCGTGAAAATAAGTGTACTGTTTCCGCAGCATTCCTTATTTACACTGGTGCGCGGAACGTCTAGTATATATTACAATAATAACATTTCATAATGTACAACGCATACGCTTTACCCAAACAACTAAAACGCTTATTTATAGGTCGGAAATAAATTCTATACAAACGATGTCGCGTGCTGCGCTAGTGGTGTACAAAAATAGCACGTTACGACACAAGCTCTTAGCTCGATAAAATGTTTTTATTAAAACGAGTACGGGCCGTTCTGATTTATACCTCGAGGTTAACATTAATACCAGCGACATAGGGTCTAAACTTCAAACTAAACTGTTGGTAGAAACTCCTAGGAAAGCGGAACATACAGCCGTTTAGGTACTCTGTCTATTTTTCAACATCACGAGCATGGGAAATCAGAAGTTCCTGTGAATTTGTATATTGACCCATCACCACCCTGTTTCACTCGGGCGCAAACTTCCCACTAAAGTGATTGAAGCTGCCGTCAATATTGGTAATAGACGATAGCTCATTCAGAGAACCTACGGCACCGCCAAATTTTCACGAAGTGTTTTATCCAACTTTTAAAAAGGTTGAGGTGTTATGATAGCTATTGTACAAAGTTTTTAGTAGTAGAAGTAGCAATTGTATAAAACTTTATATATTGTAAGTACTGAGTATGAAAATCCCGGCGTCTCCTGAGCTACCTTTTAGACTTAGCTAATTATGACAGGCGAGTGTTTCTGAAGTTGTGTGAGCGAGCTTATTATAACAGATTTCATTAAAGATAGCTCACCTTGGGGAAGAAGTGGACTCAAGAAGCCAGCAAAGAACCTTCCTTACTTTAATCATAACTTATTGCTTTTGTAAAAAATCTCTTAGGGCCTGTTTCACCACTTTCTGGTAAGTGCTGGATAGGCTTTCCACCACTTAACTTGACAGATAGTGAGTATGAAGAATCTGTCAAAAAAGGTGTGGATAGCATATATCCGGCACTTTATCAGGAAGTGGTGAAACAGGCTATTAGAGTTTATAATAACAGCGCAAAAGGCGTGCAAAGAGCTTGGAAGGAAGAGGTATGTATGTATTTGATAAAATTTTCAGTAACGTTGCGTTAACACCAAAAATTTAACTAACACCAAAAAATTACATACGTGAGTCGTGAACACCAAACAGATTCAGCCGTAAAACTTAGAGTTCTGAATCAAGGAAAAAACAAGTGATATCAAAAGGCTTGCAAAGAAAGATAATAATTAGAACTTTCGCTACTCAGTGTTTTCGCTCATTTTCGGTGGCATGACAGTTTGGTAGATAAAGCCTTTAAAGTTTAAAAAACTAAATATAATTTAATGTAAATTATCATCTGAATACAGAGGCTTATAAGTAATAGCAGTCATGATATGGGGCGGATTGAGGCAACGACCTTACGAGTTTGACTGGATATAGATTATAGTTAGAACCTGTCCCTAGTTTTACGACATGTTTGCGAATTTCGGATAACCGCACCATATCCACGGATATAAATTCATATTTATTTTATGCCAATGCTAACCATTGGTGCCATTAAATATAATTTACGATATATTTCGTATCTTGAAATTTATAAACAGAATAAGCGGTAAGACGCTCTAGGAAGAGTCTTGTAGAGTGTAGCCATACAAGAAGTATAACTCTAAGTAAATACTCAGTGCTCTAAGTATGTAGAGACTTGTATTATGTATAGAGCCTACACTTTGAATACATCTACCGAGTAGAGAAGCGAGACAGTGATCTCGGCAAATTTGATTTCTCTACTCGCTAGGTGTAACAAGGCACTTAATAGAGATGTAGAGACTTGCAGCGGATACTGCCAAATTCCCACTTCGAATTTCAAACTTTGTACACTTTCGAATGCAACTTAACTAAAGGCCCGACCATCGCGACTTACTATAGTCTGGTAGTCGATAATAGATAAAAATGTATCAATAACAATCTTGACAAACGTGTCATTATTTAATATACATAATATTTTGGGTAATAGATATTTAGGTTAAATGTTGAAATCCATTACGCACTAGGCATAGTATGATAAGTGATAACAGTTGCCGTAACTTTCATTGATTCCGCCTAAGCCGCGGAGTGGAGTACCATGAAGTTTTAGTGGGTAGATCCATCATCCAACGCCTGGGGAGTCTCATATACCCCGGTCGATATCCCCAATCCGCTGGGGATGCGCAAAATCCCCATGAAAAAAGCATAATAATATGATAAAAAATCGTGCGGGGACTCAAATGATAAGATGCCCAGTAGTATATAAATTACGAGCTTTTGCCCGCGGCTTCGCTCGCGTCAAGAAGTATTATTATTATATACAAAACTTTCATCCCCTATTTGAACCCCTTGAGGTGAGAATTTTTCAAAATCCTTTCTTAGCGGATGCCTACGTCATAACATCTACCTACATGCCAAATTTCAGCCCGATCCGTCCAGTGGTTTGAGCTGTGCGTTGATAGATCACCATGTCAGTCAGTCACCTTCGAGTTTTATATATATAGATAGATAAATAGATATTCAATTGTTGAATCGATTCCAATCGACAATTATTACTATCGGTCGAGGCTACAGTTATTTGCTTATTCAACTCAATGTTATTTTAATTACACTTTGATACTGTTTGTGGTCGCAATTCTTTAGCCGTAAATGTTCGATACATTTTTAGACCAATACTTTGAACGTTTTACATCTAATACCTAATCATAAGCTCCCTCTTAGCATTCATGTCATGCTGCCCTAGTGTGAACGCAGTGCACGACAACAATCTTCTTTCTTCATAATCAATCTTAATTCAGGTATGTATTTCAAATGTGTTAGTCGCGTTAAAACTCAAAAAACGGCTGAACTGATTGGGCTGATTTTAGTATTTAAATATTCGTAGAAGTCTACGGAAGGTTTTAAAGTGACACGAAGTTCACCGAGACAGCTAGTAATACATAATATTAAAGAATTGAAGGTGCAAGTCGCGGGCGACAAGTAGTCACGAACAAATCGCGAATACACTATGAATGAATGTTTTTAAAGCGTTTTAAAGTGAAATATCACAGTGACATCGAAAATTTTAATTCGTGAAGGACCACGCCTGAAGAATATTTTATAAACATTTTTCCATTTCAGCGCACCGCGTAGCGAGAGCGCCGAGCAAAAAAGCTAAACTGAAAATTCGCACGTAGTAGTTGCTACGCCGCGCACCGCTTTTGGTAGACACGATGCGACGTGCAACGATCGATGTTTTTTTTTAAATACAGTACAAAATTGCAATCGATGTACAATTTTTTATGCTAGAAAAATCTGATGTAATTATATACTGATTTTGTAGAAGTTCATAAATTTTATAAATTTAATCGTAAATTTTATCGTTTAATTTTTAAATTTATTGTTTTTTAAAAGTAGTTTAAGTCGCGAATGCACATATAATAAGTTTTTGAAGGCGTTGCAGGTGTTCATAAAACTACGAAAGACAAAACTTTCAACACCATTTTGTTACTACACATAATAAGTACAATTCACACGTAAATCCCCTCAATATTCTTTACCGATAACAGGTTTCTCATTACATCTTTTAAGTATTATTTAATAGTCCAGTTCGTCTGAGAACTTTGCAAAATACGCTTTGAAAAGCAGCCCTTCTTTGGGCCTACCCATTAAACTCTCTTATAATAAATTTACATCCACATAAACTTACCATAGGTCGATAACATGGGTTATTTCACTATCTCACAACTTGCAAGTAAAGATCAAAACGTTGTCTTAACTTGTTACTTAACCTCTACTAATTGAGATCTGTAAGATTAAGTTACGATAACTTTTTATGTAGGGACCTAAATAGAATTAAATAGTTAAAACTTACATATTATTACACTCATAGCTATAATATAATAATTATTGTTTGCTGGAATAAAATGTCTATAATATTATACTATTCATGGACCAATACTTAAGGTAACTAAGGGGCTATTTCACTACTTCTTGATAAGTGCCGGATAGGCTATACACAACAGCTTAACTTGACAGATGAAGTATTGCGAATCTGTCAGATAAGTTGAACCCGACACTTATCAGGAAGTGGTGAAAAAGGCCCAGTATTACAAGCAATTACGAAGGTGCATTCGCTTATAATTATGATAATCTTATTTGTCTACTAGTTGACCCGGCAAACGTTGTTTCGCCATAAGTATAAAGTATTTCTACTTCATCAGTTGATACAAAATCTTACCCCCTCTATTGTCCCTTAAGAGGGGTGGGGGGAAAAATTTGATTTTTATACACCAGATGTTGAGTAGGAAGAAGACAAATATATCCGCGAAAACCGGAAGCAAATCGGATCAGTAGTTTTCGTGTTAAAGAAAAAAGTTTAATACAAAATCTGACCCCCTTTCGTCCCCTTAGAGGGGTGGGGGGAAAAATTTTTATACACCAGATGTTAAGTTGGAAGAAGACAAATATATCTACGAAAACCGCATTCAAATCGGATCAGTAGTTTTCGTGTGATAGTGGAACAAACATACAGACAGATAGACAGACAGACAGACAAAAAACTAATCACATTTTTGGCTTCTATAGCGATCTAGTAACACCCACCGCTTATTATTTTTTGTGTACAGAATTCACATTTCTACAGTTTTATTATATGTATAGATGATTGACGTCAATGTGAAGATAATTTCGGAAGAAAAACTCTACAAAGTTTGAAGATAAACTCTACAAAAACATGGAATTAGCAATCATTAAAATTACAAAGACTTAACCGCCAATAAATATGGTTTGCGATGAAATAATTTTATGAATTTCAGCATTAATAACTCGTACAGCTACTTTACAGCCTCTCGGTAAGTTAATATTCAGACGGTGTGACGATCGTTACTCATCCAATCCAATAGTCATTTCGTGAAATAGCGGAGGTACTTATGTCTGTTACGATCGGGGTAGGGGGAAGTTATAGCGCAAAAACAGCTATCACATTTATTAGGGTTCCGTAGTCAACAAGGAACCCTTATAGTTTCGGTCTGTCCGTCCGTCTGTCCGTCTGTCCGTCTGTCTGTCCGTCCGCGGTTTTGCTCAGATACTATAGGACCTACAAAGCTGTAATTTGGCATGAGTACACATATTAATAATGCCGACAAAATGGTACATAAAATATTTAAAAAATATTTTGTTTTATGGTACCTCCCCTACACATCAAGCGGGGTTAAATTTTTTTTTTCGCGCCTACCCCATCGTGTGTGGTGTCGTTGGATAGGTTTTTTAAAAATATTATGAGTATTCATAGATCATTTTCCGATTTAGGGATCCATTTGTGAAATATTAAGTTTTAAAATGGAAAAAATCGTTAGAGTCCAGTGTCCCCCCCTTCTACCAGCTAAACGGTTGCTTCTAGAAATGTGAAAAAATTCACGGGAGTAGGAAATATGCTGAATTTAAAAGGAAAACTATCACGGCTAAGAAGACTTCATAAGTTATTGAGTAATAGTCGATCAACTAAAAAAAATGTATTCGGCGAAGTATAAAGGAACTTTTCGTTCAAATTCCTTTGAAAGTATCTGAGATGATGTTGTAAGTAGTGTAAAACATGTTATAAATGTACAAAGTACATTCATTGACCACACAAAAATTTTCAAAACCTAGCGGTACTACGGAATAACGGAACCCTATATTGCGCGTGGCCCGACATGCACTTGGCCGGTTTTTTATTTCTAAGATAGTTGAGGGCGCTCTTATTACATGGGATATTATGCATATTTCTTTACTTGTTCAACAATAAAGTCCTACTAGGTGAACTAGATATGAAGCTCGCAACTCCGTTGCACTAAAATTAATTTATCGCGCGGGAACAGTACATTAATTTTGCGGGATAAATGTACCCTATGTCATTTCCCGGGACTCAAAGTATCTTCGTACCAAATTTCAGAAAAATTGATTATGTGGTTAGGTTAGAAGTTACAGACAGACACACAGACACTTTCGCGTTTATAATTATATATATTAGTATGGAAGTATGGATTCCTTTAATAAACTAGCTCTACAGCAACTTCAAATTTCAATCAGGTATCAAACAAATAATAATTCAAATCATTAACTTAAGTGTTTACTGCCATAAGTTAGAAGTACAAATGGCCATAAATTGGCCAGGGTAAACAGAAGGAACAAACACCGGAGCGGGCGATACATCATGGCGCGGTTACATTCAATGTTACAACTTGTTTGGTGACCTCACTGGAAGAAACATGATGTACGAGTACAGTATATTCAGCTATTATAATCCAAAATTTATAAAAATTCGATACTGTTCGATGCAGTTTAACAGAGGACTTAAAATTGAGTATAAGGTGAAAGTTTTTTTTATTGGCCAAAATTGTTTTCATTCTCTTTCTTGACGCCCGCGCCGGCCGCTAGGATTGCAAAAACGTGTCTTTAAGAATGCTCCAACTTTTTAATTAGCAGGTCGGATGTCTGTCAGTACGAATATCGACGTTAATGACATTAAAATAAGATTCATATTAGCGCGCCTTGTACAGTGGCGGTTACGACGCTCGCCGCGTTTTTGATATGGCGAAAATGTATGAAAAAATTTGAGAAATTTTCTTATTTTTCTTATAACTGGAAAAGTTGTTTATTTTTATATAAAATTTTTAGCGGACTTTATAGAGGACTAAATAAGCAACAATTTTTTTGTATATTTATTTTCCTCAGTTCAGTGTATTTAGATATTAAGGTACCTAATCAGACCTCATTTTTTTCATATTCTGCGATTATTGTGATGGTTCAAACGTATTTTATGTGAAAATTTTGTATGCGGCTATAGAATTTTTATGGTACAGTCGTGGAGATGGATATAATTATTATCTTTCATTTGAAACCAAAATATCCTCGCAGTTTGACTCCTAATTCTTTAATAGGGTACCGGAAAATCGCTGATATATGTAATAGCGTCCTTAAGGCCGTCACAGACTTAGCTATAATATATATTAATATACCGTACTAAACACACTGAGACCAAAAATATATATTATAGCTGAGTGTGTGGTCACGCGAAAATTGTATAGAAAATATATATTAATATGCCTAGCTATAAATATATTAATATATATTATAGCTAAGTCTGTGACGGCCTTTATGAAATGTGAACTTAACGTAAAACACGTTCTGATTACACGTTTTTGGAGTCACGTTGGTGACTCCGAGAACGTGTCTCCAAGTCGTCGTTTGATAGGATCCGGACTGGATCGAACAAGGATAGAAACTGCATCAATGTTTGATTACCGCTGTAGTATTTTCCTCATGATTTTCCTTCCATTCTCGATATTATAATTGTGAAAGTGTGCCTTCCTGTTAACTCTGCACCGTGCACGCTTGAATCGCTGAGCCGATTTTGAAGTGTATGTAAAATATTGTTAAGACTTGAGTCCTAGTTAAGGATAAAAATAAGTTTACTAGATGTCCCGTGCGGCTTCGCCCGCATAAATTAGGAATTTTACGAAAACCGTACATTTTCCCGCAAAAAGTTCTGTCCCTTCACGTGGTCTATTCTATATCTGTGAGTTGTGACAAATAATATCAAAAATGCTAGAGCATTTTCTTCGTGAGATAAACCCTTTTATTCTGATTCTTCGGTCATATATATTTTAGTCTTAGCGTACCTAAGTAATAATAAATAGCCTTCCTCGATAAATAAGCTATTTAACACTGAATTTTTTTTTAAATCGGACCAGAAAGTACTTCCTGAGATAAGCGTGTTCGAGCAAACAAACAAACTCTTCAGGTTTTAAATAATATTAGTAGATATAATTTTTTTTAAATCGATTGACAAACTCGAGTCTCGATCTAAAAGACTATGAAACGTATCATGAGACGATACCGTGGGAGAGCCATGCTTCGGCACGAATGGGCCGGCTCGACCGGAAAAATACCACGGGCTCACAGAAAACCGGCGTGAAACAGCGCTTGCGCTGTGTTTCGCCGAGTGGTGAGTTGACCGGAGGTTCGCGTAGTGTATATTTTCTTTGCCGGAGGCCCAATCTCCTACCCTTTTCCCTTCCCTACCCTCCTTTATTTCCTTCCCTACCCTCCCCTATTCCCTTCCCTATCCTCCCCTACCCTATTACGCTATTCCCTCGTAAAAGGCCGGCAACGCACCTGCAGCTCTTCTAATGCTGCGAGTGTCCATGGGCGACGGAAGTTGCTTTTCATCAGGTGACCCGTTTGCTCGTTTGCCTCCTTTTTTCTTAAAAATGGTACTTGGTAGTGATGATGATGACGAATGTAATTTGCATAGTAGAATCTGCT
This sequence comes from Plebejus argus, assembly GCA_905404155.3. NCBI lineage: Eukaryota > Metazoa > Arthropoda > Insecta > Lepidoptera > Lycaenidae > Plebejus > Plebejus argus. The sequence goes on along the minus strand of FR989937.1, from coordinate 6,227,908 downwards.
TTCCGATCTTAAATCAACACCGAAACTCTCAAACGTATATCTATGAAGAGTCAGGAGTTCTCTCAGCAGCTCCCGAACCATGGGTGGGTGTTGCTGGGTCCAAAATCTTACTTGTTGTTAGCATATACTCGGAATACTTCTCATGAAACCAAAGTCACCACATGTTTCCATATAAATTTTGAGGAGTTCCCTCGATTACCCATGGATTCCTTCATCAGATCACCATTTTTGTGAACATGATATTAAATTGGGATAATGCCCTATACACCAAAAGAAAAATTTTGAAAATCGGTTCATAAACGGCGGAGTAATCGTTGAGCATAAAAAAACGAACATAGCACCTCCTCCATTTTGAAAGTTGGTTAAAATTATAGCCTATGTGTTATTCTGATGAATAAGCTATATTGTTGTAAAGTTTCATTAAAATCCGTTCAGTAGTTTTTGCGTGAAAGAGTAACAAACATCCATACATCCATACATCCAAACTTTCGCCTTTATAATATTAGTAGGATAGGATTTGAGAAAATATGTACTGTTCCTGCGATAAACGAACGAATCATAGCATAGGCGCCGCGCCGGCAGAAATAATTTCCAAGGGGTTGCAGATTTTATATAAGTTTTCTTTCTTTTCTTTTTACTTTTTACGAACAACAGTGACTGTCTATTTTCGTAGAATACATATAGTGCCGAAACATTACGAACTATCTTTGTACGGCATGATAATGGGGTTACAAATTTGCATTTTATTTCAATAATTCCTGTTGTTCCCGAGATTCCCAAGGGGTGCCAGTGCACGTCCACCTGGCACCCCCCTGCCGGCGCCCATGAATCATAGCTAAATTCTAGCAAATCCGTCGTCAAGGATGATTAAAGACTGCAATAATAATTAATAATTAGTAGAGCTCAGAAATACCTTGTGAGCAAAAAAATTGTTATCACAAAGAAAAAGATAGCTTCATACAATTTTATATGAAAACTTACTTCTTAACTTGCCGCAATATGAGAAATAGCCTCTAAAGAAGATTTTATGGCACAATTTTTAGTACTTTTAAGCTTATTTAATATAAGTTGTAGAGAAATTTAGAGATTTATCATTCGACTCTTGTAGCGTAAAGTTAAGCTTTTAAATGTCAGATGGTTTAATATCAAAAATATTTCAACGGCATATAAGTGAAATAGTGGTTTGTAAGTTGTAACCACGTTTCTACATAATCATTTGTGATAGTGGAGTGCTCTAATAATAACGTAATAATTTGATGATAACCATCAGCGTTTTCAGTTATCGTTAATGAAGTAGTAAATTTCAGCTGAATATCAAGCACATTAAGTTTATGATATCAGAATTTATATTTATATAGGTAATAATGACCCAACACTCGGAATGAGGCGTCTACGCTACACCAACAGCGACTATAAACCAAAAGAGATTACAAAATTATACAGAATAATATAATGTTATACTGACAAATATAGTCAAAAACATTTTCTTCCTAGAATTGTATTTAAATTCTCAATTTGCGCCCTTTCATTAGATAACGGAAAGAACCAGATTATCTTTAAATTAGATGTTGAAAGCGAGTCTATTCTCGATATTTTTACGTTCAGCAAAACCGAAAATTGGAGGATTTGCTGATTGTCCGATAAGGTTTTGCGGATTAAACGCCTAGCTACGCCCTTAATTACAGATCTATGGACTATGGCCGCTATCGGGTATTGAACTTGGCGAAATACATTTTATTCAGAAGGCAAAACATTTTGTACCTGGTAGAATTATAGGAAGCTTTTACCTGGCGTAATCAATCGAAATTAGATCTCTCGATCTCATTGGAATAAAGTAATAAGTAACATTTTCATATAACATCGATCGTACACCTACACAAGCTGGAAAATAGACTCCAGAAAATAAGCCCAAGCCGTGGGTTTTACTCTGCGTGATTGCTCGAGCGAGGAAAACTGCGAGTATTTAATTACTTATCATTAAATTGAACATCAATTTTAAATTTCTAAGGTTTTTTTTTCAACAATTAATATTTTTAAGGTGGCCTCTTTTAACTCACAACATCAAACAAAAGATATCCTCCTGTCGAAACCCGCAGAAAACGGGCATAAGATAACAATTTTAATTGCTAACATAGCCACAGACATAGACCAAAGTACCGTTAACTCTGGTCGAGTCTTGCATCTAGGTTTTCACAATAATTCTATACAAAACTAGCTGTTGCCCGCGACTTCGTCCGCGTTAGTATAGTAGATCACGTCCCAAGTATTATTTTTCAAAAATATTCAATGTACAGAATTGACTTTCCTACGATTTTATTATATGTATAGATGACTTAGTTTGTTCCTACAAAGGATAATTAAGACGCAATACAAACTCCACGATACCTTTTAATTATGAACAAAAGTTTCATGAGGAATAAGGGGGGGGGGGGGTTTGGGGGGGCGCAGCCCCCTGGAGAACCGTATGTGTAGTTTAGTTTTTAACTTTGTTCTTAAAAAAGATGTATAACGCCGCAACACCGCTTTGTTTGAAGCAAAATTTGGGGAGGTGGGGGGGGGGGGGGTTGGAGAAGAAAAGACCGATGCCAAAGCTCCCAGCATGTTAATCAAACGACACTCGAAATTTGTATAGAAAAGATAGACAAAAGCTCATAGCATGGCAAGGAGTGAAGATAGACACAAAGTGTGAAAGAGAAATTTGTAGGAAATTTTATGGGCTTTCATTACGTACAGGACATTTTCTCTCTACAACGCACCGTTTTAGCGATATGAGCAAAAAACTAAAAATATTGAAACTTGAGCCCCTCCCCCCGCCCTAGGTGATATCGTCATAATATATTATAGCCTATGTGTTGACCCGACCTCTATATAATATTCGTGCAAAATTTGAAGTAAATCCATTCAGTACTTTCTGAGTTTATCCCGGACATACATACAGACAAACAGACAAACAGACAAAAATTCTAAAAACTATATTTTTGGCTTCCATATCGATTGTAGATCACGTCCCAAGTATTATTTTTCAAAAATATTCAATGTAAAGAATTGACTTTCCTACGATTTTATTATATCTACACTACTATTATAAAGAGGAAAGATTTGTTTGTTTGTTTGTTTGTTTGTTTGAGTCGAATAGGCTCCGAAACTACTGGACCGATTTGAAAAATTCTTTTGCTATTGGAATCTTACATTATTTCTGCTGAACATAGGCTACATTTTATTTTGGAAAAAAGTAGGGTTCCGTAAGATATTTGAGTTTTTCGGACGCAAGGTGTAAAAAATCAGCTAGAAAAGTTACTTATTTTGCGTACGCTGCCTAAACTATAAAAGATAGAACCATAAAATGTTCTAAGTAATTGTAGATCTTATAAATATCTACAAAAAAGTCCGCGACACACTATACCTATCTATGTCGAGTGAGGCACAATAACCATTTATTTATTTAAAAATCCTGAATTCTTTTTGGACTACATTAAAACGGAAATATTTTACTCACGCTATTAATCCTTATCAAAATAAATTATTTTATCACTAAGTACAGTTTATGTAGATAATATTTGGTCTTTGAATGATTAAAATTGGACGTTTGGTTTTGAAATTATGGCGAAATTAAAATATTACGATAGTGGGCGTCACCAAAGCGCGTGCGGGGAAGACAATATCTGTTGTAGAAATGAAAATTCTGTACTTAGAAGATATGAAATGACACCCGAAATTACACCTTTGTCACTACATCGCTATAGAAGCCAAAAATGTGGTTAGTTTTTTGTCTGTCTGTCTGTCACTCTTTCTGTCTGTCTGTATGTTTGTTCCAGCATCACACGAAAAATACTTATCCGATTTGAATGTGGTTTTCGCAGATATATTTATCTTCTTCCAACTTAACATATGGTGTATAACATTTTTTCCCCCACCCCTCTAAGGGGACAAAAGAGGGGTCAGATTTTGTATCAAACTTTTTTCTTTAACACGAAAACTACTGATCCGATTTGCATACGGTTTTCACAGATTTGCATACGGTTTTCACAGATATATTATATTTGTCTTCTTCCAACGCAACATCCGGTGTATAAAAATCCTCCTCCCCTCCCCTCTCAACCCTCTCTGGGGACCAAAGAGGGGTCAGATTTTGTATACAACTTTTTTCTTTAGTGGACTTACTTCATATTAGGTATTAACTGTGTTTTTCAACTTAACATCTGGTGTATGACCTTCCCCCCCACACCCTCTTAGGGGACAAAAGAGGGGGTAAAACATGTATCAACTGATGATGTAGAAAATATACTTTAAATGGCAAAACAACGTTTGCCGGGACAGCTAGTGTATAGATAAATGAATACATCACGAGGGTAGTTGACGAAACACCGCACAACGGTTATAACTTATAGCTACAGTTATTATCTGATTAGGAAACTTTTGATCCACAATCAGACGTCTCCCCCGAGGTCTAGATATATTTTGTCCTTTTCACTCTTAAGGAGATCTACATTCGTCTCTTTTCGTGGCGTTAAATCAGGGCGTACGCCAATTGTCTGGCAGAACCGCTGGAATATTGTTTGTATAAGCGGGTAGCTGAAGAAAACAGGTCGATTGTTTCAGCCCATTACTATTTATTACGTGATACACATCTCTCGGTATAATATGATTAAATGACTTATTCAGAACACAGTGTATTTGTCTTTATAAATAATTCTAACTTATTAGTCTTTTATGGAAACGTGGTATACTTAGAGCGCTATATTGATAGTAATTTTTCCGCAAGGACAATTTTATACTTAATTTTTATGACTATAAACAATAACTAGGAGCATTTAAGCAAAATGCTTCTATACGATTTTGGATTGCAAAGGTGTCTATTAATTAGACTAATTTCCTACAATACATCTATTCTCGTTTAAAAATAATCTTCAAATTTCGTATTTTTAAGAGGTCATTTCGATCGAGAAATGTATCGAGGCAAAATACATTAATCGTGTTTCTGGTTCTTCTCAAACCTAGATAAGGCTATGAAGATATGTATATCTCATTACCAGATTTGTAACATTTCTGAGGGTCCTATAGTATTACTTCAAAAAGAACGTTATTATCAATATAGCGTCTTAAGACCAAGTAGGTAAATAATTAATCCTACTAATCAAACTTTCGGCTTTTTAATTTACAGAGTATCCCTCTGTTAAAGTTTGTAACACTCTGCAGCAAAAGACGCAAAAATAATGTTGGGTCATCAATTATCGTGTAATTTAAGGCAATGATGGCCACCACGATGCAAAATCGACAGCGATCGTGGGCAATTGATGACGATATGCCCGTTTAATCGCCTGTATTTCTCCACAATGTGCTTGCGTGGTAACAGTTGGCAGTATAACATTACACGTAATCACAATCGCTAAGCTACTAATATTCCATTCCGCGCTTTAATAACCTTCAACACGTTGACTGGGAGCCTACTTGGAACACAAACCACAACTGACAAAACCGCTGCCCTATTTGCACAATTGTATTCCAATACTACGAGATGAAACCTTAATGAAACTCAATTACGAAAGCTAAACGCAAATTCTGCACTAGCGCTTGCGGTCTGTCAAAGGCAGCTCACCAGTCCCCTTGCATCTTTTGCTGCAAACCACTTTCCTTTGAATTTGTTTATTCGCCATCCTAATAATTAGGAACGTTAATGATGAGTGATGTTCCAAATATGAATATTTATTAAAGAAATCTATACAATATATTATAAAACAAAGTCGCTTTTTTCCCTCATGTCCCTTTGCTCCCTTTAATATTTAAAACTACGCAACGGATTTTGATGATTATATCAGATTATTATATAGTTCATTTATCGAGGAAGGCTATAGGCTATATTTTATCACGCTATGACTAATAGAAGCGAAGAAATAGAGGAAAATGTGGAAAAAACGGGAAAATTATTTGAAAAAGCTAACTTGAACGCGCTAATCTCAGGAACTACTGGTCCGATTTGAAAATTTTTTTCAGCGTTAGATAGCCCATTTATTGAGGAAGGCTATAGGCTATATTTTATCACGCTATGACTAATAGGAAAATGTGGAAAAAACGGGGGAAATTATTTGAAAGGGCATTATCTCGCGAACTACTGGAGCAATATTTATGTTATTTGGCACAGATAAGAAGTAGACCGCGTGTAGGATCATGGGCTATCGATTTTAATCATTTTTTCAGTTGCTATATATTTTATACCCGTGCGACGCCGGGGCGGGTCGCTAGTTTAGAATGAAAAGTAAAGTTGTAACTGAACTAGACGATTCAAACATGAAATTTTTTGTGCCCAAAATTATAATAGGTACAAAGGTAGAAAAAATATTTTAGGCTAATTAATCTATAAGAAGTACCTAGTCTAACACTATAATTAAGTATTGTCAATAATTTTATTCTTAGTCCTTAGCAATAAAGGTATCGCCACAGAGCAGATGATATTTTCATTCGCTTCATTGTTAAGAACTAAGTAAAATTTTTAATCTTAAAAATCTCATTTTTGCGAAAAAATATAAATAATTATGAAAAGAAAAGCATTCATTACATGGTATGATATAACATTCACACGTCCCATAATCATAGACTGATGTTAAATGAAGCCACAATAATTAATAAGAAGGTTTTTATTCTTAGCACACTTTACAATTTAGCTTTAACCTCGTACAATCACCGTACAATAAACCGGACGCCATTGACCATAGATTCTAAACTTCATAGACAAAGAACTATTTTTACACAGATAAAATACCTATATAATATTGCATTGTACACCTTAACACTCCCCCTCAATGCAATATTTACCTCTTAACATTAATATAATGACATCTTACTTGTAAATTTAAGAATTAAATTTTTATTCAACGCTTTAGTTAATAAGTCTGCCACTTGATCTTCTGTTTTAATATAATCTAAACAAATATCACCCCTCTCTATTAGTTCTTTTATGAAATGATACCTTATATCAATATGTTTTAGACGTTTTACACAGTTTGTATTGGCAACCATAATGGCAGACTGATTATCACAATGAATCTTAACTGGTTTATCATTAACATTTTCATTGAAGTCTACTAACAAATTTCTAAGCCAGCAGGCCTCACTAGCGGCCATGCTAGCTGCTATGTATTCAGATTCAGTGGATGATAAACTAACCGAGCTTTGCTTTTTAGAACACCAAGATACCAAGCAATTTGCATATAAAAAACAAAAACCACTTGTAGACTTTCTGTCTGCAACATCACCCCCCCAATCTGCATCACAATAACCCACTAAGTACTCATTATTACTTCTAAAAAGTAGCTTATAATCTATACTATACTTTATATATCTAAATACACGTTTTAGAGCTGTTAACAATTCCTGATTGGCACAGTTTTGATAACGGCTAAGTATAGACACACATACACACAAATCGGGTCTTGTGCCTGACACGGCATACATTAAACAACCTATCATTTTTCTACATAAATTTTCAACATTTTTATCTACCTTATTTTTATCACCACATATAATTTTAACATTAAAATTTTGATCCATAGGGGTGGAAACAGGTTTACAGTCAAACATGTTGAATCTCTTTAGTACATTCTCTAAATATGTCTTTTGACTTAATTCTGTTACTCTATCTTTTAAATTTTGATTTATAGTTATACCAAGAAATTCTGACACTAACCCTAAATCCTTCATTTCAAATTCTTTCTTTAAATTTAACTTTAACTGATTAACTTCTGCATCACTAGTACCAAAAATCAATAAATCGTCTACATATAATAATACATACATTCTGCTTTTATCATTATTAAAAAAATAGAGACATGAGTCACATTTTGACCTTTGAAAACCTTGGTTAGTTATAACGGAATGAAATTTTTCATTCCAGTACTTCGGAGATTTTTTAAGTCCATACAATGATTTATTTAATTTCACTACGCTTTTGTTTCCAGTATATGCCCCTTCTGGTAACTTAATATATACTTCCTCGTTAATGTCACCATATAAAAAGGCCCCAGTAACGTCCATTTGGTAAATTGGCAAGTTCAATTTTGTTGCTACAGCTGTAAATACTCGAAATGTAGTTAATTTTGCAACGGGTGCATAAATATCACATAAATCTATTGAATTTTGCTGTTCGAAGCCCCTGGCTACAAGCCTAGCCTTATACTGTACTTTATTTCCTATCCTTTTAATTTTAAAAACCCACTTACTGCTTATTATGTTCCTGTCACCTACATGATCATCACAAACATCCCATGTATTATTGATCTTTAATGTATCCAGTTCCTTATTTATGGCCTCTGTCCACAAGGCTGCATCTTCCCTCTTCATCGCCTCATCGTATGTCTTAGGTTCATCTAAAAGGTTTGTATAGTTGCATTTATAAAAAAATGATGTCTGCTTTCTAACACGTCGAGGAAAACGTTTTTGAGGAGAATTAACAGGTGTTGTCAAATCAGAATCACTTGCCTGCGGTTCATCATTATAATGAGAATCATCATATTCTTCGTCACATGGTCTGTAGTCACTATCATCTGATCTGTCAATAGTTTCGACTAATTCTTGACTACAGGGAGAAGTTGAGCATGTTTCATCAACATATTCCTCTGTCATCTCATCTGTTTCTTTTGGTTCTGAATTGTCTATTGTCCATTTTACAGTTTTCTCATTTTCTTCATTAGATTTCACGCATGTAAATACCACATCTCTCTTAACTTCAACTTTATTCTTATCAGGGAAATAAATCCTGTATCCCTTAATAGTTTCCCCATATCCAACTAATATTCCTTTCTCACCTTTAGGATCCCACTTCTTTCTTTTCTCAGCTGGTATATGAGCTATCACATCTGATCCAAATACTCTCAGTGAGTGCAAGTCAAAACATTTATTTGTCCATAAAGAATAAGGTGTTTTATTTTTCTCCGAGCTTTTTCCACTTCTATTTAAAACATATGCAGCTGTGTTTACTGCCTCAGCCCACAGTGATTTTGGTAAATTTTTCGAGCATAACAACGTCCTTGCTGCCTCCACAAGTATCCTATTTTCTCTCTCCGCTGACCCATTCTGTTCAGGCGTATATGGAACAGTTAGCTGCTGTATTATGCCTCTTTTGTGGAACATTTCCTGTACATCTTTGTTAGTGAATTCTAACCCATTGTCGCTTCTGAAATATTTTACTTTGTTGCCAGTCTCATTTTCTGATTTATTTAAGAAATTCTCAATACACTTTTTCACTTCGTGCTTCTGTTTGATAAAGTAAACTTGTCTAAATTTAGAGTAGTCGTCTTTGAATACTACGAAGTATCTGGAGCCTCCCACCGAGTACTCCTCCATAGGACCGCATACGTCGGCGTGTATCAATTCACAAGTTTTTGTAGATTTGTTTACACTGTTCGGAAAAGGTTGACGATGAATTTTTCCTGTCAAACAATCCTCGCATTTTGCACCATCACTCGAATCAATCACTTTTATATTGTTGTTTCTCAAAATATCCTTCACGTAAACCATGTTTTGGTGAGCCAGTCTTTGGTGCCATTCAATCAAACTAACTTGACTATTACGTGCAGTTATTGTAGTTTCCGCAATATGTAAGTTACTATTCTTGTATATTAGGTCGAGATAATACAAATTTCCTTTCCTTTCTGCAATAGCACACACTTTGTTTTTTCTCATAAATTTACAACAGTTCTGTTCTGTCACGATGACATATCCCTTGGCGGTAATACATTTGACAGATAACAAGTTTGTTTTTAATGCTGGGACATAGAGTATATTGTCTATGGTAGTGTCGATCCAACATTTTCCGTCCGATACCTGTGCTGCCATCTTACCAATCCCAAGGACACTAATTTGTGTACCATCGCCAAGTACAACTTTATTATTCAGAGATTTGAACGAAGTAAATAAGTTCCGGTCACTGCACATATGTTCACTCGCACCAGAATCTACCACCCATTTTGAATGTTCATAACCTTCGAAATTATCAGTTAATCGTGACACCACAAAGGCATTACTTTCCTTATTTTTCTTGAAACGGCACTGATTTTTCGTATGACCAGGCTTGCCGCAATAAAAGCACTTATTGTTCACATAACTAGAGTTATTACGACTGTCTCTCTTTTGATTATTATATTTGCACTCGTTCTGATAATGTCCGAACTTTTTACACTTAAAACACTGAATGTGGCTTTTCTCTGTCTTTTTCGCAACAAAGGCTGATGATGAGGGCTGTGACGGGCCACCTTTCTCCTTCAATCTTTCTTCTTCAATTAATAGCCTCGCTATTAAATTTTCTAGGGTCTGTCTGTCATCCGGGGCTGACTCCCAAGCCGATATAAAATGTTTATAATCTTCTGGTAACGACATTAAGACTTTAGTGATGACAAACTTGTCCGAGATATTTTCTCCCAATTGTCTCAAATCATTACGCATCTCTTGAACTTTAGATAAGAATACTGACATTTCTGTACTTTCATCATATTTCAATTGGAAAAACTTCTGTTGCTTTATATGAATGTTTGTTTCGCCTTTTTGTTCATATATACTTAGGAGTTTAGACCACATATCACCTGCAGTAGTACATGAAAGTATGTGAAGCATTACATTCTCGCACATTCTTGTAACTAAAATAGTTTGTGCCTTCACATCTTGTTTCTCCCATTCGGTACTTGCCTCTGCATTCGTCGGTTTCTTATTTTCCGTAACCACATTGTACAAGCCTTGACTTTTCAACAAAATGACTGTCTGAAATTTCCAGATATTCCAGTTTTGACTTCCTTCCAGTTTAATTACTGTTCCTTGCTGCATCATATTGTCACTCATCCTTCCCTTCTTCCTTCTTGAGACTTCACTTTAAGCAATCTTGTGTCTGAGCCTCATAACCTGATGTTAAATGAAGCCACAATAATTAATAAGAAGGTTTTTATTCTTAGCACACTTTACAATTTAGCTTTAACCTCGTACAATCACCGTACAATAAACCGGACGCCATTGACCATAGATTCTAAACTTCATAGACAAAGAACTATTTTTACACAGATAAAATACCTATATAATATTGCATTGTACACCTTAACATAGACCTTCACTGTAGGAAAATGAACGTAGGCTGAAAATCTGAGATTAGTAACTCGAGCCTGTAATCTAAACAGTACACGCGCGTGGAAAGCCAATCAAAATTCCTTCAAACGGTATGTAACGTGCGAGAACATGGGCAGACGGCGTAATTTTACCGTCAAATGTTCAAAGGCGATGCTCAGTTGTCAATATCAATGTGGCATTAAGCTGCATAATATACCGTGTCATACCTATTATTCTTAAAATATATTATTATTTCATGATATTTCATATTGAGAAACGCTCAAAAGGAAAACAACCTGGTTAGGTAGTGCTTGCAGCACATACTCGTAATATATTTTTTGTACTTGCCGGTTAAACTGTCAATTAGTGACCTTAAAAAGAATTTCAAGACAGGACTCTGGGAATTATCAATTATTATAAGCCAAGTTTTATTTTGATTGATTGACAAATCAAGAAAGCTTTTGAAAAGCTCAGTCAAAAAACTATACTGTGGCAGGTGGCTATACCAACACAAAATCTCAGAGTACCTACCTATTTGATAATATGATAAGTTCTTACTCCAAAAAACGACTTGGTCTTTCATAATATTTTCATTTCGACGATCATTATCGTATTTCATGTTTAAAATAATAATTATATAAAATCATATAAAATTCAATATTGTGCAAAATAAACAAATTCGATGATCCGATATTGGAAAACTGGTTATAAAAAGGCTTAAAGTGAATACTGAAATATATTTACAGTGAAAAACATATTTTCATTTCCAGCTGCAACCAGCAGGTAAACGACTTCAATAGAGTACAAAATGTTTTAATAAAGACTCGTAAAAAATCCAGTTGTAAGTCTGATTGAGCCAGTTCCATATATTTATGCAAATTGCAAATGCCTCGACTCCGGAATCCCAGCTTTCAACCTTTTCGTAGCTACCGACTTCCGACTTCCGAAGCTATCGATATTCAAAAGATTAAAGGTCTTACAGCGAATACTAGTAGTATTTTGATGTTGCATTTTGTATTATTATTTCTAGTCTCTACTCTATTATAAATGCGAAAGATGTCTGCTTGTGTCTGTTTGCGACCTCTTTACATAAAGTGCTGAACAATTTAAACAAAATTTGGTATGTTTCATGGAATTTGACCATCAAATAAGTAATAGTTAAAAAAACTAAAAACGCTTTTTACATAAAGCGTCGGTTACAAACATACAAACATACAAATTGAAAAATGGAATAATTACTTATATTATTATCAAAATATTAGTGTATTGTCATCGGTCCTCGATAAATCTACAAAGTTTTAACGAAATCTGGCCGTTTAAAGTGAGTCAAAATCGCGCCCAAAGAAGTCGGTTACAAACAAATATACAGGTGAAGCTAATAAAAAGCGTATAAAAAGGGAATATAATATAACTCTTATTGCGGAAAAATATTTAGTTTCCATGTGGAAAACTAATTTCTGCGTGGAAAACATCATACAATATGGAGACATTTGTTTTTTTTTTCTTTATTTAATCCCACTTCTTTTTTACAAACTCTCAGCTGGTTGTTAAATATGGATCATCCAGGGTATAAACTTATAAGAGAGTATTAGAATAACAATAGGTAATAATCTTATATCCTATAGGCTATAACTAAATAATATGAGAGACAATGTTATAGGTACCTTTTTTTAACATGGGGAAATGCTTTACGCATCCCCGGCAAATTGGGGATATCGGCAAACCTACCGCAACTATGTTATAGGTACCTAATAACATTTACATGAGAATAGTTAATTGCGATGGTCGGTAAATTATTACAGAGCACAGCTAGTTAGTGCAATTCTAATTACGCTCATCTGATTAAATGATGGTAATTTCCGTCATCTTTATATTACCGCTTAAAGGGAATTTCGGCGCTTATTACCATAATCTTTGATGACATCGTCCCCAATATTAAAACGATTATAGGGTAGTTATTTAAGTAAATACCGGATAAAAAGGTAGCTGTTTTCAGTAAATGTTGCGCTCATAACGTATTCAGAGCGGTATTCATTAGTGGAATTTACTTTGTATTGTCCGTGTGTGACAGAATACACATGCCGTTGAATTTTCACGTTCATCTGACTGACCTACGCCGTGTTGCGATACAATGACTTCAGCATGGCAATTTATTATTGCCAATTATATTATTCTGTAGACTATACTATTATTGATTACAAGTTCTCAGGTTTTTAACAGGAGTTTATGTTCAATTGTTGTTGATTGGTTATCGTGTTCAAGTTGAATAATTAAAAGTGATATTGAAAAGATAAACTTTCGTCAAAAAAATCATGTTGGGTATCAGCACTTACGCGGCGAAGTGTGTTTTTCGAAAATATCGACAATAGAACACAAATTAATAGTTATTAGGAAGAGCGTTTCTCAAATTCGTATTGATGTGTACTTAAAACAAGCAAAACAAACATAAAAAAATATTTTATATTCGTTTTAGTGTATCAGTTTTAATGCAGTTTAAAATGTTTCTAATGTCCTACATAACACTACACTTTTACAGCATCACAACACGAACTCAGGATTATTAGTTTTGGGTTTTATATTAGCCCCGAGACAGCATGTTGATGTACGTACTAGGCCCATAAAACCAAATTGCTCATAAAACTGATATAGCTTTTCAAAAATGTATAAAAACATTGAATAAGTATTATCATCTAAAGGTACATAAATACGTTCTTATAATTAATAATACTTATCAGTTATCTATGCAATTATTGTGTGAAAGGTTCTCCAAAAAATTGTGGGCTTCTTAAAGGACCAATAGCCGCAAACATTTTGGCAATAAAATTTGCCCTTATTATAATTGGGTACCTAAAGGTTAATAACACAACATAAATAATGAAATAAAAATATTTGACATACAAGAAATTCTTGTGCTGAAATTCCTTCATGAAGAACTTTATTAGGATTAGTTTTAAGGGACAACAAAGGGTGAAAGGACACATGACCAACCAAATTATATGCGGTCAGACAAAACAACAACAGACGTAAGCTTTTAGCTAATTATAAGCGTAATGAGTTCAAAAAAGGCATTCGTACAGACAGACAGCACATAAAATATCAATTACAAAGTAGTGCAGCATAAAATATACTTTCATATGGTACCTGGAGGGGTTTAATAAAGTTTTATGAGTTAACTTACTCGCGCTGCGCAGAGAGATGTATGTATACCTACCTCTAGTATGGTAAGCCGCACGCCTTTTCTTTGCACAAAATATATTTAATATATTTTATCATTTAATGAACAGGCACCAGGGTGGCACCAGGCAAGAAGTTTTAACTACTGATGATATGTCAATCTATGTACACTCATATTTTGAATCATTTCAACGTGAGAATGAGTGTTTATCTGTTGACAGGTACCTTAAATGTTGATACTTTTAATGTAATTTAGGAAGGGGATTTTTCTAGCCTCGAGACATAGAACGATAGATTTTTGGTAAGGTCTGGTAACGTCTCGTAACAAATTATATTATGATAGATAGGAAACAGCAAAATAATACAAATTAATATTGAACAAATCATTCCGATCCGTTGCTTCCCAAGGGAGAGGCAATATCTATGCGAAATGATATGTTAATAATTATTATTATTTATATTTCCTTCGTAGAAGCTAACAAACATAATATTATTGACGTCATCGACTTCAAAAAACTCTCGGATGAAAAAATAACGAATGTAAATAATGTGACTTCAAAGCAAATTGCTTCTGTGTACCTTGACACGAATCAAACCAATTTACAATATTTTATTGAAAATGCCTCCTACTTTATTTGAATCGGGAATGAGATTTGGGAAGTGACTGAGGGCTGATTTTCTAGTCTCGAATGTCTTTCGATCGCAGGTAGACTCACTCTTGTCTCGGTTGTGTGGCTCTGCAATCTGCATTAAATGGAAAAGCAGGAAAACCGTTGGACAGTGGCGGCCCAAGGGGGTGACAAACAGGGCAACCGCCGCCTCGCAAGGTGTTTTTTTGGAAGACTAAGAGCCTCGCAAAGACCTTTCGCAAATCGGGCCCCTGGTTTCAAAGGTAGTTACAAATTCTCAGAGCCAACAGGAGTTTAAACTTTAAATTAACCAATGAAATTAATATAAAAGTACGGCTTCGTACCGGATTGCAATTCATAGAACTGATTAATGCGAACATCAATATTCATGACGTCACAGCTCGTTCAGCATTGTTCAATTTATTCCGAAATATAAGTTTTATGATTAACAGGATAGCTTATTGATTTCCTTATTTCATTTTTGCGCGAATTCGTGAAGGCTCTTTTGTGTTTTTAAGAAGCCCTAGCTCCAAATAATAATTTATACTGTATCCAATACATTAATATTTTTGAGTCATAGTTTGCAGAAATATCTAAAGTTAGGTATGTAAAATCTTAGGCACTAGCTTTATGATACGTTGGAAAAGATATCAACATGGATTTGTTAGTCCCATTTTATTCTTCTCTATGACCTTATCGAGATTTTCATTTATTTAATAGTAACTGACCTTTTTTTAGCATCATTTTAAATTAGCTAGCATAATATTTTATTTGCCAATTTAATACATATCTGATCCCCATCGCAAGCAAACGATCTAAACGAGTCTAGAAACACGAGGCGTACAATTTTCTGCTTCAATTATTTTGTTCCTAGGTCGACTGTTACGACATTTCCAGCACAAGCGGGGAATATTTTATAAGTTAGACATTCCTAGCGTGTACATGTTGTATAATGTTGCTGAGTTTTAGTTTAAATGAAAATCTGTTTAAAACTGTGGTAGTGACGAGTATTATGCACACCTCTACGTTGACCTATGACGAACCTATCTAAAAGATGTACTTAAACACGTATATTGAGAAAGTTCGTCTATACCCATGATCGATGTTAATTGTTTTTCGCAATCATGGTGACAATCACTGTTATCCATCATGACTTAACGTGGAGATGAATTCTTACACGAAACAAAATAAGCCATTTTTGCGCATATTTTGCTGGGTGCGGGACACGCACCGATTAAAATTCACCGTGTAGCAATGCGTCACCTTAAGCAGCTTAGTTTTCATCCAATATTCACACCTTTTCCTCGGTTCCATTTAGAGTTTAGACAATGCGAGGAATTGGAGAGATGTGTCGTTGGCACACGTAACAGACTCCCCAAACGCAACAATAACCGGAGGCTTCATTACCAGACTAGAAATGATAATGCTGTCCCCGGTTGCGACTGATGAATAATCAACAATAGAAGTCCAACCCCCAGGCTGGAGCTATTCTCAGCAGGCCTGTCATTGACCCACTTCTACTTGGGAAATGACGTGCGAGGTCGCAACTTAGCTCGGTCCTTATAATTAATTTTAAAACGGTATCATTTGCGATGCAAAGGAACGGTACACGAATGCCTCAAACGGAACCATTGTCGAGCGATTTCAGGCGGCTAACCGGAACATTTAAATTCTTCGTTCAACTGCCAAGGTGTTTATGGGTCTAATTAACATAGAATTCAAACAATCAGTATGTAATTACGGGATTCTTGCTAAACAAAATATTTAAATTTACAGACTATTGATTTTCATAAAATTAAGGAATCATCTTGAATGTACTCAACCACCTCATGGTTTGATTTTTTAATCGTCGGATTTAAGCTACTCTACCAATACCTACTGTAAATCTAGAGCAGCAACATGCTATCATAGTGTAAACTGTGATGCTATTAAGGTGTAGTCCGCAATATTTCAGGCCAGTCCAGTGACCGCAGCACGGACGCCGCCATTAATTCAAGGACTGCGAATGACACATTCAAATCGTTTAACGCGTCATAAACATGTCTCCACACTATAACTTTCATTCAGGCTGTGGAATTGTTATATGGGTTTTCGTGAATTTTCTTTATGAAACGCGTCGTTCGACATTGCGTTGGCAAGTAATGTCTACACTAAATTATGTTCGTCTAGAAATTCCCATTTATTTTCTGTAGCTTTTCTCTCTCTTGGTTTTTTGTGGAATCATAAAAGATTTGAAAGCCCTTTTTTACATTATTTAAGCACTGAATAAGGCTCTTCGTGGCTCTCGTCTGCGTCATAATAGGAATTTCCGTACAATATTTACAGGGACGAAATTTGTGAAAGTATGTATCTCTAATGTAAAATCTTCATTACTTAGAATCTTGCGACTTTTGACGTCAAGTTTGCAGTCTCCGTAAGCAGCTTTAAGTGTTTTAACTTGTGGTCACAAACAGTCTCTGCTATGGCTTTAGCGTCTATTGGAAACCAGGGCACATTGCGGTTTTGGCCCGCGTTGGCAAACCGAGCACTGCTATTTCCAGCTAATTTTATTTTAGCTAAATTTCACAGGATAGGATAATTTTACTTAACACCTGCCCTAATTCTTTTTATTGATAATATTGCGTTTCAAGGAATGTGTCTTTAAGAACCAATAGAATCGCTTCATTTAACTGGACTCGCTAAGCGTAGCAGTCCTATTGAATCCTAAAAACACATTCCACTCAACGCAGCTTCGGTGGAAAGGAGACAATGTGTAATTTGAAGCATAAGATTTCTTTAATTAAGTACCTTTTTAAAATAGCTGATGGTGCTCATTTAGCTAACGAGGTGTTACATTAATTACAATGAGGTGATTACATAAAATTGATTAAAACAGCGCCGAGAACCGTGTAGGATTGAATAATTACTTTGAACATGAGCCTTATCAATGCTGAATAATATTAATTGGTAATTAGTAATTACTGATCGGGTACTGATATAATATGCTTAAACCTATCACAGAGTCTACACAAAATGTGTTATTAATATACAATATCATATTCGTCATCATGAAGCTTTTAGAAATATAGGATTAGACGAAAATGATAAACGATGACATATTATAATAATAATATGTGAATGGAGACGAAGGAAAGTTGGAGAAACCTAAAACGCACCTAAAAATATTTTACAAATATTCTGTTTATTTTGGCCTATTAGTTATCTAGTTTTTATAATTTATATAACTGACCTAGCATTTAAACGTTAACAAAATAGAAACACGGAATGACAAATCTGTAGAATTTTGCACTATAGATCAAATTCTATTACTTTAATCTCATACATTTATCGTTGTATTCCGGTTCTATTTTAAATTTGTTTTACTTTCAGAAAACCAATATCGCTACAATATTATGTTTCGAAAAAATTATTACAAAATTGCAAAAGCAAGGCGTTGCCAACATTTTTGCAATCAATTGACTAAAGAATGTCTTTAAAATATTCTCTCAAAATTGCTTGTTAAATTATAAAGAAAACTCGCCATAACAACTCCTCAAAGTTATCAGGTAAATCGTTTAAGAGACAATGGGGTGACCCATTTCCATGACCTTTATGTTTTTAAAGATTGTTAAAAGTGGCGATAATAAACAACTCGGAAGGTAAAAAAACTCATTTTGGGACGTGGCTCGCGGCCGATAGCGAACTTTGGAGTTCGTTTAAAATTAAAATTCCTCCATGTTTTCAGCGCTGCGAAAATTGAAATCAAATACTATTTTCGTCTTTCGAAACCTTTTAACGTCTGGCTTCATTACGACGCCTGTTAACCCCATTAATTGGACTCCCTTTTACGTACAATTTAATGATATTCACGCTCCTTTTTATGTAAAGGTGGCACGAGCTTAGCCAGCATTAAATTATACCCGACGAGTTAGCAATATCCCCATCCCTCCGGACTTCCATCGTGATTAGACGTGCCCACTGTGTATTTTTAAATCGTTTAAAATAAATCAATTTTAACAAATAATTCTACCAGTTAAAAGTGCTAAAGTACCAGGGTCACATAAATGCAAGGAGAGTGTTCAAGTGCGTGAGAAGGACAAAAATAGTGAGACAACTATATCTTGCTTGGTTGTTCTGCTTAGTACGACGGTTCGACCACTGAAACTGTGAACTTATTTTTCACTCAACTTTACATTCAATGGCTAAACTACAAAGAACACCCCCTGGGTCGGGTAACAGTGTCTTACAAACTAGCTCGGAAAGTGACATAGCAAACCTAGATCCTATTACCTCCTTTGATTACGTCGGAAGAAGGCCGAAGAAGCAAAAACGTACTGGCCCTGAAGATGAGCAGAGCAAAGAAATGTCTTTAAAGGAGGAACTGTTCGATATGTTGACAGAATGGAAAAAAGACCAAGATCAAACTCTCAAGACACTAAGCGCAGATATGGCGGTGCTAAAGCAACAAAACTTCAACATACAAAGTACCACCCATGAACTTGAGAAGTCGATGCAATTTATTTCTAAACAATACGAAGATATGAAAGAAAAATTAACTTCGATGGAAATAGAACGTAAACAAAATCTTACTTACATAAAAACTCTGGAAGAAAAAATCGACGACCTTGAAAAAAGGTCCAAGTCCACAGTTATCGAGTTTCGCAACTTGCCTACTACACCACAATTAAGGCTGGATACACAACAGGAACTTTGTACATCTGTTCAAAAAATTTGCGAAACTCTAGATGTGAATATAACGCCTGCTGATATTAAAGACGTTTTTAAAATTAAAACTAGGACTGGAACCTCTACTATAGTAACTGAGTTTTCATCTACGATCCTGAAAAACAAACTATTGAGCAATACAAAGAAATTTAATAAGAAAAATATGAACAACAAGCTCTCAACTGCGACCATCGGCTTACCAGCTCCTGTTTTCCCGATCTATGTAGCTGAAAGTCTCACAAATAAAAACCGTAAGTTATTTGCTATGGCCCGAGATACATCGAAAAAGCTTGGCTTCAAGTATTGCTGGACACACAATGGCAGAGTATTTATGAAGAAAAATGACGGTGACCAGCGCGTTGAAATTAAGCAAGAAAATGACCTTGCGGCATTGCGGGGTGACTGACTAGAACTCTTTACTTTACCCATTACCGTTCTCGGGTCTAATCATTGTTTTTCTATTCTAATGGATTTTCCCCTATGTGTTACTAGCCTTATTTTGTTGTACCAAGCAATTTATCTCATACTACCTGCATTATTTTTATATCATTGTAAAGGCGATAAAAGTCAATTATTATTTATGCATGCAAATTCACAATACACATACTATACAACAATACTGTACAATAATTACATACTACAAAACATAATATATTATTACCGTGATTATACCAAATGCCTATCCTTTAAAAATACGAATAAAATACATTACATTACCTATTTTGTATGTAATCAGTGTTTTTCTGTTTTGGTTTCTTTTCCTCGACGTGTAACTAGCCTTATATTGTACCGAGTATTTTATTTCGTACTACCCGCTTTATTTTTATATTATTACGAAGACGATAAAAGTAAACCAGTTCTACATACTTTACAACACACACACTACATAACAATATTACACAATATTTACATACTAAAATACATATGTTATGATTATACCACATGCAAATATATTGAAATTAATAATAAAACACACTACATTAAAAATTTTTCGCATATTTCGCTTATAAATTATACTAAACGACGACACAATATTACACAAGGCTACTTACAGAATGAGTCCATGACGTGTGACATGCTTGAATTTACGTTTTTAAATGGCTAATAATGTTCACGATTTAATTGACAATATTGACCAATTATCTACATCAGATGTTTTTACCTGCGTACCCGAAGAAACATCACACATATTAAAAAACCCAAACGATTTTTTTAAAATTTTTACACAAAACATTCGATCAATAAATCGCAACTTTTTAAGCTTACAAACCTTTCTACATCGCTTGACTTTTGATTGCGACCTGATTTGTCTGACGGAATGCTGGTTGCCATGTTTAAGTAATACCAATGTACCACTTCTGGAGAACTATACTACCTATAAAACTACAAAACACATTAATCAAAGCGACGGCGTGGTCATTTATGCTAAATCTGGTTTATCACCTAAGTGCGACGAGCTTGACTTTAAAAATCTAGCCTCTGGATTGTTTGTGGAAATTAACGGAGACACCGCAGTGATTTGTATTTATCGTTCGCCTTCAAATGATAACATCGCCGATTTTCTTTTAATTCTTAATGAAATACTACCAACATTTTCTATTTACAAATCCGTTGTCATAACCGGCGACCTTAACATCGACATTAAGCCTAACTCGACTGACCCGCGAGCTGATGAATACCTCACTGCTCTCGCATTCCATGGCTATCTACCCGCACATTATCTTCCAACACGAGAAAATAACTGTCTTGACCACATAATACTCAAAACGAAATATCCAACTTTATCTTTAATTTACGAATCTTCAATAACTGATCATTACGCAACATTAGTTTCTATCACTCAAACTTTTGTTAGGAAAACAACTACAAATTCAATTTATAAATTCAATATTAATTATGAATCTCTTGATCATTCAATTTCACACCTGAATTTAGACCATTACTTTCAAATTCAGGACCCCAATATATTGGCATCTGCAATAATAGATTTGTTAACTTTATCTATCGATGAAAACTCTACACCAAAAAAAGTACCATCAAATAAAAGAATTTTAAAACCCTGGATTACCCCTGGTCTTTTACGATGTATGAAAAATAGAGATGCCCTAAACAAGAAATGTAAACAGTTCCCTGACAATCAAATACTTCGTAATACATATCTTCGTTACAGAAAGTTTTGTACAAACATATTACAGAACACAAAAAGAAGATATGACGCTCAACAAATTCTCAAAGCAGGCAACAACTCTAAACTACTGTGGGACACCATTAGACAGGCTACAAATTTAACAAAACCAAATAATCCTTCCTTACAACTATTGAAATCATCTTCCACAAACATTCAATCATGTAACGATGTCAATTCATTTTTTGTAAATATTGGTAAAAATCTTGCTGATAAGATACCCGCTAGCCAGTCTTCTATCCACAACATAAAACCTACCTCCACTCCGATATGTTCTTCTTTTACACTGCACCACACTGATCCGGACGAAGTAGTATCCACAATTAATTCACTTCGAGCCAATGCCGCTACTGGCTGGGATGGCATTCCATCTTCTATTTTGAAAAGATACGCTGTTAGCCTAGCACCTATTCTAAGTCATTTATTCAACATTTGTTTTGACTCTGGTATTTTTCCCACGACCTTCAAAAAGGCTTTGATCCATCCAATATTCAAAGGAGGAGATGGGACATCCCCAAATAATTATCGCCCTATTGCAGTTCTCAGTGCTTTATCTAAAGTCTTTGAAAGCTTGGTCAACAAGCGACTGGTTAACTACTTAGAACGATTCAATCTGATTTCATCCCAACAATTCGGCTTTCGCAAAAATAGATCAACATCTGATGCCATACATGAACTAACAAATTTATTGGTAGATAATTTAAATAAAAATAAGAAGGTGCTTACCATATTTTTAGATCTCACGAAAGCTTTTGATACAGTTCCGATTCCCATACTTTTAACTAAGCTTGAAAACATGGGTATCAGAGGGTTGCAGTTGGAATTTTTCAAAAGCTACTTAACGGATCGTACACAGTTAGTCACAATAGGTGGACATAAAGGTGATGAATTACCAGTTTACTACGGCGTACCTCAGGGTAGCATACTTGGGCCGACACTGTTTCTCATCTTTGTAAATGATCTTTGCCAACTCGAAATTCCTGGAAAAGTTATCTGTTATGCCGACGATACTGCACTTACCTTTGTGTCGGAATCATGGACAGATCTGGAACGCAAAGCTCAAGATGGTTTTACAATGGCTGAAAGGTGGCTTAAATCCCATACCCTAACGTTAAATTCTGCGAAAACTAATTTTATTACCTTCTCCGTTAACCCCAGGTCCCAACCAACCGTTGGCTTATCTTTAAGATCACACCTCTGCATGTCTTCCCTCGATACACCCCAACCCCTTTGTCACTGTCCTACAATATCTTCCGTCGACTATATAAAATATTTAGGTGTAACACTCGACAAATTCCTCAATTTCAAAATCCACATAAACTCATTGATAGCCCGTATGCGTAAATTAATTTACATATTTAAAAATCTACGTCACATTGCAAATAAAGAAATAATCCGAAAAGTCTACTACGCCTTATGCTTACCCATAATTTCGTACTGTATCTCTTGCTGGGGTGGAGTGACAAAAAGTATACTAAAGCCGCTCGAGATATCTCATAGAGCAATCCTGAAGGTTGCAACTTTTCGTCCTATTCTGTTCCCGACCACAGTATTATACAAAAACTGTGATGTACTGAATATCCGACAATTATTCATTCTCAATGCAGTTCTTCTTCAACACCGTAACACTCCTTTCATCGCGATCACGAAGCGTCGTAAGGACAAAATATGTCAAATACCCCAACCACGATTGTCTTTTACAAAACGGTTCTTTTATTTTTTGGGCCCATATCTTTATAATAAGATTAACCTAAAAGTACCACTGTACGAATCCACATATAATGTTTGTAAGAAGCTAGTCCGGAAATACTTACAAAATAAAAGTTACGATGAAACGGAATGCTTCATGCCATAACACACATACGTATGTGACACACACACAACACATACACATACACATACACACACACACACACACACACACACACACACACACACACACACACACACACACACACACACACACACACACACACACACACACACACTCACAAACACACACACACGTTTGCATGCCCTAGTATAATTATTATTAAAATTATGTCCTGTTAAATTTGAAATATACGTCACTATGTTTAATTTGTAACTTCTGCAGGGAAAGGGACTGTTAACCCTTACTACAGGTTTCAACCTATCAAGGGTAACAGTGCTTCACCCACCAGTGACGAGATTGTAATTTTGTAAACACTAGACCTGTAATTTAGTTATTTCATATTTGTAACACCTGTTATAATCTCCCTTTTTTGCACCAATAAAGTTATTATTATTATTATTATTAATATGATCACTGATCACTGATCAGCAATGTAATCTTCGGCTTTAAATTTTTTATATTCCATTTTCAGGACCATGGATAGTACGAGGACCTATAATCTATATTATAGCATCTGAGCTTATTCAACTGTTAAACTGTTAACCAATCAACAACGCTAGTGAAATCTCAAAAAATGGGCATAGGTGAGTGCATCCAAAAAACGAGCAAAACTTGACAGCTTTGCTCGGTTTTTTTGGATCCGCTAAAGATTAGTCCTATGTAGAGCTAGAAAATAGAGATAAATTAATAATAAGAGAATAGAGAGAAATCTTTGTCGAGTCGCCCTCAACTTCAATTTGTTCATGGCGCCTTTGGCTGATGAATGACGATGATTACCAAAATACGTTTGGAAACCGTGAATACCAGTGAATACTTACCAATTCTGAATTCTGTTTATCGATACACAGGAATTTCCTGTTATTAATATCAAATGTAAATAATAAATATGCTTTCATCTTGGAAAGCGAGAGATCTTGTGGAGTTTATGGTTCAGCGGACTTATTAATTTATGAATCTATTTACTAGATTTTAGGGTGTAGTACATCTAAACTTTACTTCCCTACTGACAAAAATATAGACATAACGGATAAGCAATACAGTAGGTAGGTACGTTGCTGTTTTTGTCAGTCAAGCGATTTTCCAACGTACTAGACAAGAACAGTCTGTTGAGATTTAAAGATATCCGAACATAGAAACAATTTCTGATAGCAGCTCATTTTGCGGGCTAACTGCATCACAAAGTAGACAGAAGTACTTACTCACGTAAAATGTAAGGTTTTGTAATAACAGCTGCAGTAAGTTTACTCTTGGCTTACTTACAGAAAAATTAATAGACGTGTTTTCAAATTATATCATCAAATTAAAAAAAATACATAAAAGGATCAGATTAGGTCAGACGAAAAAATTTTCACTTTCAAATATTTAAAGAATAGCCTGATACCTGAATTTGAAGGACATAAATACTAAAATATATTGCTATCGTTTAAGTAATATTTTCTGTCTTTAAAATTATAAGTCGTTTATTTAATAAAGTATGCTAATAGGGAATATGTAGGTCAAACGCGGGTCAATTTGAACGCGACGGCACATCCTAAACACACAAACTTGTAAAGGCCTATCTTTACAGGGAAGCCTGGGTAGGGAAAAATATTAAGGAGGACCTGAATATTGGAGATCGTTACATGAGTTATGAGAGAGCAGGCTTAATTGAGTAGGTACATTGTACAGTATTGAGCATACCCCTAAAATGTCTATGTGTAAAAGTATAAAAGTTCCGTAAAAGCGACAAAATCTCGGGCGAAATGTAAATCGAAACCTCATAAAGCATTGTTAGTTTTTTATCAATAGGACGTTACTAAGAAAATAAATTGCGCAGTATAGGCGCAAAATATATTGCGACGGCTTTTATGTATTCATCGGCAGAGGCATCACTGAAAGCTTTTTCGATTTAGGCTGCGAGTAATATAGTCTGGCGACTCTATTCATTTTTGTTCTGTTATCATTTCACGTATAATCCCATTTTGTGTGAGCACTGGGCATTCAAAAATTGCTTTATTGTCCCGTTCAGAGTGTGGGCGTTTTTCACTCGTTTCGGCTTCATAACACTGATACTTTCGGACGAAGTAGCCCTAGGCGGCCGGAAATTAAATATTGGTAGTTATCGATTACGTCGGCCACTACCTTTATTACGAAGATTGATTTTTTCATTCGAAATAAATGTCTTGCTGAACGTTCCATTCATTCACGACAAAAGTGGCAATGCAAAATGCCCCAATATAATATTATGGAGAGGCTGGGGGGTTATTATGAGCCCTTATATCCAGCCAGTTTCCAGCCAGTTTACAAGCCGTGTCTATGCAATGGCCTGTTAATTGGCCTGTAAACTGGTTGGATATAAGAGCTCATAATAACCCCCCTGATCTATCAAAAGACTGACTATCCTGACCTAACGTTTTTTACATTCTTGTGTGTGTTGTACAAATCCAGTCTGCCTACGATCAGTCCGAATGGTCCATTCGGACTAATCGGATTTAAATGGGGTAAGAGGCCGATCGATCCATTCGGAATGGATCGATCGGCCTTTTCTCCCATTTAAGTATTTTAAAGCGTGATGTAGACTTCTCGACAGCACAAAACAGTACCGCTGCTAGACTATTTGCTATCGATCTCCGTCGTAATAAAACTCAAAGCACGTCGGAGAGTATTTCATAGCGAGTGTTTCTTATTAAATAACTTTTATAGACGCAGCCGACTTCGCGCGGCTCGGGAACTTCGTAGATAAGCCTAGCTCGCCTAGTATTTATATTTAAAAACGTTATTACAATGTCATACTTCACGCTATCGCTATATCGCTCACAAACTTTTGTTTTATGTATGAGTTTTCTTATCTCATGATGTATTCTTATGTATGATATATTAAACCTTCGTGAGAACAAGATATTCTGTTTTCTAACAAGTTGACATATACCCATAATCTATACAAATAAAACTGTAGATATGAATATTCTGTACATTAAAGATGTCTGTCTGTCTGTCTGCCTGTCTGTATGTTTGTTCCACTATCACACGAAAACTACTGATCCGATTTGAATGCGGTTTTCGCAGATATATTTGTCTTCTTCCAACTTAACATCTGGTGTATAAAATTTTTCCCCCCACTCCTCTAAGGGGACGAAAGAGGGGTCAGATTTTGTATCAAACTTTTTTCTTTAACACGAAAACTACTGATCCGATTTGCATACGGTTTTCGCAGATATATTTGTCTTCTTTTAACTCAACATCTGGTGTATATAAATCCCCCCTCCCACCCCTCTAAGGGGACAAAAGAGGGGGTAAGATTTTGTATCAACTGATGAAGTAGAAATACTTTAAATGGCAAAACAACGTTTGCCGGGAAAGCTAGTCAGTAATAATTATGATAGGCATTACGCTATTATTCCCTTATAAATCGTACTTTATAATACTTTATATATTTAATAATATATCTCATGGTATGTAGATTGTAGGTGGAGGACTCACATTGTTCAGTAATTACTCAACATCAATTTAAAATTGAAAAGTTTAAGATTTATTTAAATACAATTTCATTCGGAACCTAACTTCTGTTTTATTACTATCCATTATGTAAGGACATCAAGGAATCTTGAAGACCCAAATGAATACTTAACCTAGATTTTCAAGAAAATTCCTAAGTATTAACACAACTACGACGGAACTGAAGCGACCTGGAGAGACCAAAAATGTTCGTTTTCTACAGAATGTCCCGGGACAAAGTCACTATTTCATTTTAATACCGGATGAGCAATAAATTCACTAGCTCTATCATGGCTGCCAGAATTCCTTTTCGCGAGCCCTTTTCCTTTACCCGAAAATAATATCACAAAATAGGTTTTAAGATATACTTTTAGCTTATAATATTTATATTAAAAATATTTTAGATCTAGATAAGAAGGGGCAGAAACTGTTAAATATAGGGGTTCTGTTAGTTTAGTTATAATAGGGTGACTAATATAAATATTTTTAAAACTCTTATAAATATTCCGAAGCGATAAGCAGTAAAAACTTTAAGCAACATTTTCTACACTACTATTATAAAGAGGAAAGATTTGTTTGTTTGTTTGAGTCGAATAGGCTCCGAAACTACTGGACCGATTTGAAAAATTCTTTTGCTATTGAAATCTCACATTATTTCTGCTGAACATAGGCTACATTTTATTTTGGAAAAAAGTAGGGTTCCGTAAGATATTTGAGTTTTTCGGACGCAAGGTGTAAAAAATCAGCTAGAAAAGTTACTTATTTTGCGTACGCTGCCTAAACTATAAAAGATAGAACCATAAAATGTTCTAAGTAATTGTAGATCTTATAAATATCTACAAAAAAGTCCGCGACACACTATACCTATCTATGTCGAGTGAGGCACAATAACCATTTATTTATTTAAAAATCCTGAATTTTTTTTGGACTACATTAAAACGGATATATTTTACTCACGCTATTAATCCTTATCAAAATAAATTATTTTATCACTAAGTACAGTTTATGTAGATAATATTTGGTCTTTGAATGATTAAAATTGGACGTTTGGTTTTGAAATTATGGCGAAATTAAAATATTACGATAGTGGGCGTCACCAAAGCGCGTGCGGGGAAGACAATATTCTGTTGTAGAAATGAAAATTCTGTATTTAGAAGATATGAAATGACACCCGAAATTACACCTTTGTCACTACATCGCTATAGAAGCCAAAAATGTGGTTAGTTTTTAGTCTGTCTGTCTGTCTGTCACTCTTTCTGTCTGTATGTTTGTTCCAGCATCACACGAAAAATACTGATCCGATTTGAATGTGGTTTTCGCAGATATATTTATCTTCTTCCAACTTAACATATGGTGTATAAAATTTTTCCCCCCACCCCTCTAAGGGGACAAAAGAGGGGGTCAGATTTTGTATCAAACTTTTTCTTTAACACGAAAACTACTGATCCGATTTGCATACGGTTTTCACAGATATAATATTATATTTGTCTTCTTCCAACTCAACATCTGGTGTATAAAAAGCCTCCCCCCCGTCCCCTCTCAACCCTCTCTGGGGACCAAAGAGGGGTCAGATTTTGTATACAACTTTTTTCTTTAGTGGACTTATTTCATATTAGGTATTAACTGTGTTTTTCAACTTAACATCTGGTGTATGACCTTCCCCCCCACACCCTCTTAGGGGACAAAAGAGGGGGTAAAACATGTATCAACTGATGATATAGAAAATATACTTTAAATGGCAAAACAACGTTTGCCGGGACAGCTAGTACAAGTATAAGTACACAAAAGGTAAGTCGTTACAGACGATTAGCGAATAAAATTAGCAACGCAAACCTTTTTCATGAAAACTGTTGTGCTTAAAGCGTTTCAGCTTTACTAGAATACGCTTGTTCAGATAAGAATTTTTAACGGTGGAAAAATGCTAATTATAAAACAAAAAACTAGATATTGCCTTCTAAGTCCTAATTTTTAAAACTCGGTTGTTCTTTGAAAGGTAAACTCATCTAACTTTTCAGTAAACTACAAAGTTGTATAATTTCATATGAGCACATCAAAAATTATATTTATCTAGGATTGGAAAGGTTTGGGACTTGCTGCATAATTTGTGAATTGAGTATGGGAGATAACACATGGCAACTGCCCACTAAACAATACACAGAATGGCGCAGTCTGTAGGATAACTTAATAATAGTTTTTATTTACAAACATTGTTTAGCTTCAGCTGCCGATATAAACATAATATAATATCATTAAAATATTCTTAATTAAGGTTGGAATCTTTTGGCCTGCAATGTCTATATTATAGACTTTAAACAGAGCTAGATTTAGAAATATGTTTATCGTTAAAGACTCCCGTAAAGCAGAAAGGCGCGAGTTTAATCAAGTAAATAGCCTTTGCCAAGACAACGAAAAGTTTCATAAGCGTAGGTTTATTATATTCACGGTTGTATAAAAATAACTGTAGCATGACCTGGCCCTTTAGCTAAGATTTTTCTTTATCGCTTCTTTGTGTCCTTGCTCTTTTATAGAATCGCCGATCAAATGTATATAATAGACATAAGCGTTCATTAATATGAAGTTGACGTTCGACTCGTCTAATGTCAATTTCATACATTTTGATCAGCGATTCCATAAAGAAGCGATAAAGAAGACGTCTCGGCTACAGGCCCTGCAGTGCAGTAATAACGATATCCCTCCCTGACTCGGCCGCTCCATGCAGATGCAACAATATTTGCACTGTGCAATTTTTAATTAAACTTTTTTGAGGCGATAGCGCCTCACGAGATTAGTTTGTGCCGAAATTTGCGCAGGTTAATTATGTTTGGAGTTTGCGCAGATTACCTTTCCCTTGCCATTAGGCTTTTCCATTTGCCGCTACGACTGTATGAAAATATATTGGGCAATTCCCCATGTTGAACCTGCGACCGTAAAGACAATATGTAACAAAATATGTACTATCTGTAAGGAGAATACGATAAAGCGTTGTTAGATTAGTAGCCAATCTCTTTGTTCTTTGTTATAATGCTTCCACCACAGTAAAGCAGGTCGGGTATGGGAGGAACAAGAGAAAAATATTGAAAGACGAGCTATTGCCTGCGGCTTCGCTCGCGTTAAGAAGTATTATTATATACAAACTTTCATCCCCTATTTTAACCCCTTGGGGATGAAATTGATCAAAATCCTTTCTTAGCGGATGCCTACGTCATAATATCTACCTGCATGCCAAATTTCAGCCCGATCCGTCCAGTGGTTTGGCCAGTGCGTTGATAGATCACCATGTCAGTCAGTCACCTTTGAGTTTTATATATATAGATTTTTTTAAGCACAAGCTAACATAAAATCATCACAAGCTGCTGAAAATCCTAAAAGCTTGCTGCTTGCCTTACACAAGCTAATAATTTTCTAGTACTAGCTCTCTCAACAGATTTGAGAGATTTGAGAGAATTTCTATAGTTATAAGGTACCACTAACCAGCAGAACCTAAATCACATAAGTCATTACATATTTAGCTACACCTAAACATAAGGCAGTCGTAGCGTAGTCGTTGTCAACAATGATGAAATAAGCAACTTGGTTATCGCGTAGTAAAGTTGATGTTACAGCAATTCAAGTGTAATCAAGCGTCTATTGTAAAATCAACTCTAAATTCAACACGAGGGGGTGGGACATGTATGAATTGTATGATGGTAACCTAAATAAGATATTCACAATTTTCCTTTTACTTGGAAATTACTGCTACATAAAAAATAAAATTCCCAAAAGAGAAACTTTTGGAGATTGATAAATTCATACTTCCAAAGCCATAGAATATCGAATACATAGTTGCCAGCTATACAAATGCGGACATGTTGATGATAGTCGGCAAATGAAAATGGAAACTCACACACAACGCAAATACCTACTACTTTTTTAATTATACCCAACCGCGCATTGTTTTAATACCGTAATGGCTTCTGTTTTTTAAATCTAAGTACTTAATATACTAAACGAGCGTGGCTAAGCCCCTGTTATCCGCGTTAACCGTGGACAGTTAAAAGATACAACCTTTATATAAAACGCTTTTACTGGCATGTGTTTTTCAATTACTCTCCCAAGTCCCAACGCTGATAAAGGTAAATTCTATTGTTCGAGCAAAAACTACTGGACCAAATATTATTGATTACCCACGATTCCCTAGAGAGCAAAGATCTGATCCATATTTTCACTCTTAGCCACTAGACTCTTAAATATTGTTTATAGGATCTTATCACTATCTACCTAATAGCATCTTGAACATTAACTGCGTATATTTTAAAAGCCTTCTTGTGTTTGTCAGTCTAAACTCTAAGTATATTGGCGTGATGCTTTTATAATATGTATTTTTCATGTTTCTAGTGCATTTAATTCAAAGAGCTACGTTCAGATACTCTGATAGATTTTTTATACTCCTCATGGGAAACAGGTTCTCAAATTACATCGTTATATTTTGAAATAGAAAAGCCTCTCGAATTGTAATAAACATCAAAACGGCAAGAGCAGAACACGCATTTTTTCCTGAAAACAAGTCAGGTAGCATGGCTGCCGATGCCCTCTTTTCCATAAAAAAGTCATCAATATGCGAATGAAGTTTCATTGGCGACACTTCGTCTCCTACGCCCGCGCCTGTGACGCTTTCCGTAATTTATTTCACTTAACACTAATACTAACTATAAATTCACTAGGAGCCATTCGAGTGGATAATCTACCTACTAATGCTACCAGATAAGACATTTGTACTGTATCACAACCCTTAACTTTAAAGCTATGCAATCTGCAAAACTAACACTTTTAATACACAATAGATTTCAGAATATTAGCCTTCTAAAATAATTGTATGTAGATTATCGTAGGTATTATAAGCAAACTAGATGAGCCCCGCAATTCCGTTGCGCCAAAATTCGTTTTTCGCGCGGCAACTGTACATTTTTCCGGGACAAAAAGTATCCTATATCTTTTCTCGGGACTCAAAGCATCTCCATACCAAATTTCAGCAAAATAGGTTCAGAGGTTTGCGCGTGATCAGGTAACAGACAGACAGACAAACACACTTTCGCATTTATAATATTAGTATGGATAAGCATTTCAATAAATAATACTATTGATGAATGATGAATATAATATTGATCTAACATAATATCTCAATTGAAATATTCCGAAAGACATAAATGTAGGGCCGGGAGCTGAACTCTTCAACCCTATCGATTAGCGATCACAGGGTTGACTTCATATTCCAACCGAGTTATTGGTATTTCGAACTTTATTAGCTTTACGATTTCGCAAAGAGCCAATTAGTCACGTCTACCTTCATCTGAAACCTAATTTCTACTCAGAAAACTAATTATCTTCTCATAACCGTCCCTTACCGATCGAACTTTGATTACAACCTACTTTGGAATAATTGCAGCCAGCGAGTACCCAGAATCGTTACGCGGTGAAGACATCGGAAGACTATAATTTGAACCGGGAAATGCATGCTTTACATTTTAAAATGTCGTTAGAATTTCAACGTGAAGCGCTATTTACAAATGTACGAATGTGACAGCTAACAGCTTACGAAAACATAAAAACACAAAAATTGAAGTAAAGTAGGTGGAGTGAATTATATAAGCAATACAAATAAACGACGGGTAACAGCTCTAGGGCGGTTACTTTTCTTCAATTCATCGTTTCGATCTATCGCAAATGCACTTTGAACTGGTTTGTAATGGAGGTTTTTATAATATTTGCTTTTTAAGATACAAGTTTGCTTGCGAACAAAATTATCGATCGCAAAACGAGTTACCGCCCTTATATTAGTTTGGTAAATGCTAACCCACACTATAACATCTTATCAACAATAGTTATTATGTGGACAGTGTGTCAGACAACACAATACACTATTATATTGTAGAGCACGTTTGCCGCGGAACTCTCACGTACAACTATTATTTCGCACAAAGTACATCCGATGAAAAGGATTTTATGTCATTGCACAAATATTATGATTCGTTTATCGTTTATTGCTTTTTAATAAACGAGAGATAATAACGATTTACCCGTATATTTTTCATGATGATTAAGGCAATATTTGATGATCGAGTTTCTACCGATGTAAAGTGAGTATCGCGAACGCCTGCACAAAGGTCGTAATGCCAAAAACGCAACTTTTCAGGAAAGCGAGTTTTGGCTGTGCATAATGTACGCAACGATTGATACGTAAGTATACGACTATTTTTAATTAAATACAATCTCGTAACCGAACGTAAAAATATCGTTGATTATATTAATAAATAATGTGTTGAATTTTATATTTATGTTGTCCTTGGAATAAAGACTTCAATCGTCAAAAAACCCAATTTTCCTAAAAAATTAGTTACGACTTTTTGCATGGTCGCTGTCGATATCCAATAACATTAGGTACTACCTACATCAGAAATCCTATTAGGCTAGTAGGGTTCGAGTACCATCGAAAGGTAGACGTAGAATAGAACCCATTACGTTTAATCGCGACTCCAAAACCACTCGATCCCCACAAATTCTGACGTTTCACGTTACGCTCATAATATTATAATGTTATACATCCATTTTGCAATGGTAATTAAATATCTCGAAAGTGCCGTCTCCGGCGTCTATATATTAAATACTTACTTAAAATATTCTGAACATAATTATATTCCCATCTCGCGTTACATTTTATATTGCATGTTAATATTGTACTTCGTTATTTTACTAACCTACTTCTTCTCTTCTCTACTTCTACCACTGATTACTAAATAGTAAATAGTTACTTCGTAACTTCTACACTACTTATATTTGCTTCTTTGAATTTTAACGAAAACAAGTTTTATGTGGGAAAGTTTACTTGAAACACGGATTTTATAATTTACACAAAGTATTTGAAGCAGATAGAAAAGTATTCCTTTATTCAAGATTACTTACAAGTTTTATTCAAACTCTAAGGTTTAGTTGAATGTTGAAGTTCATAGAAAATTAAACGAAAGCACAATCATTTTTTACTAGCCGTTAGCCTTGATCTTACATTGAATATTTAGCGATATCGATTTCAGTTAGGTACAGCTTGACCTTGTTATAATTAAGGCACAATATATAGATGAACCTAGCAGAACCTTGACATTAGGCAAGTACAGTCAGCAGAAATAACTTTATCGAATACCTCAAGGATAAAAATCTATGACAAGAATGTTAATTTCAATTCAAAAATAGATAGAATATTTTAACTATCGGAAAGGAGAGAATAAAAGAAGAGTAGGTAATAAGAAAAACTATAAAGAAAACAGATAAGAAAAGCAGAAATAAATTATTGAAGAGTCAAGACTCCAGCCACAAGGTCATCTACATAAAAACAACAAATTTCTGAAAAACTTTATAATGCAATTTCTATTTATATTATACGAAATACCTGTGACCTACCTAGTACCTACACCTCACCGCCAATTAATATTGGCCATAGCAATTTCAGAGCTTCCGGAAAGATCGAGCGGACCTCGGTTAGGCCGCCATTTTGTCTATCTCCGACAACCACGTATTTCCATAAACAAAACTAGATAATACAGGAATTTGTTTATTTAGATAATGCATAGAGTATGTTTTTACAGATAAGATAAATCCATTATGTTATTCTGTACGACATCAAGTGGTGAGTAAATACTAAAACTAGCAACAAAATATAACATTGCTAAATGGTATAAAGCCTTGCAGAATATAACATCTGTTAAAAGTTTTCTCATACCTTTAGATAGTTATCAGTGGCAGATTGCTACCCCCAGCGCCTGTAGAAAGCGAGGTCGACCCGAGCGCATAAGAAGGGGTTTGTTATAACAGTCATAGATAGAAATTGAGAGAGAAAAATAATTTCGGTCTAGTAATACAACAAATACGGAAGATTTCTACCTTAGCTCTTATACTCCAATATTTGCCAGTAACATTTTGTTCGCCTATTAACTAAACAAGATTTGTAAGTTAAAGCAGATTATGATAATGAAAATTATGATGGAAGTGGAATAGATAAAAAACAGAATTTGGGCGAAAATCGAACCTAAAAAACTCTACGTTGCCATTTACCGCACTCTTTTAGAAAAGTATCGTGTTAGTACCTACATTACTCATGAAACGGTCAACAAATTGTTAGTGTAAGCAAAAAATAGAAGTGAACATCAAAGAGAGTGCGCGAGTATGATCAGCTTAACCGTAACAAATTGATACTCGGTCCGATAAAAAACGTTAACTAAATTTTTCCAGCAACGCATGAAAGCGGCTCTTCACTCTATGATACTGAATGTTGGATTCGAAAATATTTTCCATCAAATATTGTTCGCCATCACGAATTCGCTGATCATTTTCCGTTTTCCGGCCTCGTTTTAACCGTACGTACGTTTTAAGACATGATTTCGAAAGAGAAGCCTTTTAGCGTAGGAATGTCCAAATAAGTTTAACGGCCCGGCCGCATCTGCGTGTATCGTCCGAAGCTTCGTGCTACGAGACGATACTATTGGACGATACACGCATATCGTCCAATAGTATCATCGGCTTTAGCGCGAAGCACCACGCATATGCGGCCGCGGCATTACTGAAACAGGTAGTGCGTTTGCACTTCTCTACGTTTAAGTGGCGATTTCATATTTAAAGAAGATGGTACATTAGGAACACAAAAAAATTATTATTAAATAACAGTCCCCAAGTAAATATAATTAATTTCCGACTGGCCCTACCGCACTGGCGTTACTTCATAAATGTAAGAAATAGGTAATAATTAATTATTTGTGCAACCCAAGGATTGCGTGTAACCAAATAGGTACAGCTGTATCCGATAACAAACCTCGAGTCTCGTACATAATAAATGAAATTTATAGAGCTTGATTAATTTGATCTACCGTATTACTGTCGTCAATCGTCACTATCAACCGCTAGCATTAAATAGTTACACTTACACCCAATTCCAAGACTACAAACATTTTTAACGTCTCTACTTTGAAATAAGTTGGTATTGTAGAAATTGTTTCAAAAAGGTGTTATTGAAAGCGGAAGAGGAAACCGCAATTTCCATAGCCCCTCAATTGCCTAAAAGGTTTTCAACAACATCGTTAAAAGACAATTGCAATAAAAACTGACAATCTAGATAATATAAATCTATTTTCTTTAACGTATTTAAAAAGCTTTTCCTGACGAATATTATCGGCACCGCACGTTAAAGGTTAAACAGCAAGCCTCGAGCGATCCTTATCATGATATATTCTCTAGTCAACGCCAATAGAGTGATAAATCTGGTATTCAATCCCACGCAGTATTATGGGAAAAACGGCCTTCATATCATATCGGGCTTAAATTAAGATCCGTTCATAAAGAAACTTGACGATCCTTGTTGGCAGAATTAGCATTTATATTGGCCAGGCCGTAGCGAGTAGCCGTATGTCACCTAGTATAACATAACTTGTGGGCCACATGTCTCGTCGGGTTCGCTGGAAACGGGGTTATTATGGCCTACTTAATGCAGCTTGTATTTTCTTTTATGGCTCCATAACTTCCGTACGTCCTTGATAATCAACAGCTACAATCTTTGCTCTCTTTGAGGCAAAGCTCGTATTATGTCACATTTTTCATACTTACCATTTTCCTCGTAACAAAAATACTCTACGTTGGTATCATACGTCAATTAATAATATTTATATAATCATTATTTATAGTATAAGTTAATAGTTACGCTTTCTAAGCGTACCTTTGTATAAAATACTTCTTTGGCTCCTTTTGTGATTTTAATGATAATTATCATAGATGTCTAAGGGCCTGTTTCACCACTTCTGTTGTAATTAACTTGACAGATCGAGTATGGAGAATCTGTCAAAAAAGTTGTGAATAGCCTATTCGGCACTTTATCAGAAAGTGGTGAAACTGGCCCTAAGTATCTTAAATAATAATTAAACTTGATATTTATATCAGTAACCAATAATATAATTATTAAGCAGAATATAAACCTGACGCTAAAGATATTAGGTTGTTATTTTTAGCGAAACAAAATTGAATCATAAGATCAATGCGAAGTTGTCTGAACAATTCAATATTGAAACAGTTTATAGATTAAAATCGTCCTAAGCGATACTATCCTGGGGGATTCTAAAAATGTTCGCGAATGACGTCAAAGCTGAAAGCTACATCCACCCGCCTACCTAAGGGTCTACTCAAACTAGGTGAATAGAACAGAAACCGAGCCCATACAACATGATGAACAATTTTATGATTACTAACCTTATTTTTTGTTTGTATTTACTTTAGTTTTGCCATGAATTTATGGTTATGAGTTATGACTTATGACCTAATGAGTACTAGTATTAATTATATAGATTTAACATTAAATGTATTTTATTTTTAATGTGTAAAGAAGCAACTAACAATAAACAAATAATTAACCATGAAATTTCGCTAAAAGCTTCTTGCGAATTTACACTTCGATCAACTTTAAAGTTATTTACGAGTGTTAATTTGGTTCTTTTGTAAATAAGGAAAAGGAAAGATGAATAAAGCGAGGATTTTGACCTTACTAAGCAAAAGAGGGGAAATAAGAACGCAAAAATTGCTGTTTGACGCACTTCGTTTGTGGATTTTGAAAATCTGTGTTGAATCGCTTTACTAAAAGGACTTGACACAAACGATGTACTTAAAAAAATCTATCCGTGCGCTAACTTTTACTTTAACAAAAGTAAAAGATCTTATTTTGAATGGACAATAGAAATCTAATCATCCATGATAAGAGAAAAATGTCCACAAAAACAACGGGAAATTTATATAAGCAGTCCACATAATAAATGACTTTGTATTTACGAAAAGAAATAACGCAAAGGCTTTAACAACACAGACACAAAACAAAACCATTTGGAAGGTTATAGGAAGGAGAATTAAATAGGCGAATGGGGTGACCTAAAACCATTTTAGGTATCGAGGGTCGACAAGCTCATTCTATATTCAAAATAGTGCGAAAATGTTCGTACTTTTAGACCTAAAAGGCTTTCCTTATGAAAATAATAGAAATACACATGTATAGTAGTTATCGTCCTGTATGAATATAGTCATCAGTATCTAGATTCCAGTGCAGAGGGGTGATAAAGTTTGACAATAATTATGTATGTGTATTGTTGTAATGTTATCTTTATGGCAGTATGGGATCGAACTTCCAAAAGTATGTTGTAACTTGTAAAGTATTGTTCGAATGACGATTATCTTGCTATTTTATTATCATCAGCTGATGGTTCTGAGGTAAAAGAATAGGCTGGTTGAGATTGGTACCGGACTAAGCAATATCAATTTTATGGTTATTACTTATTAATTATTATGAATAGACGGAATAATATTATACGGTCATAAACATTTGTAATAAATAATTTTAACGGCTAAAGCTTTCAGCGCCGGACATCGGAGTGGCAACATGGCATTTATTAATAGTTAATAATGAGTAATGACTAATCAAATACTCTAACTGAGTAAAAATTGAGCGTGTACTTAAAGTATTTCGGCCATTTCCACCGCAGAACATTCGCGTAATTCACTACACCCCGCGTGAATGTCAGAATTAAGGTGACGCCTTGATAATTTGGCTGTAGCGATGTCCATTTTTCTCAGCAATGACTAAAGCTAAGAAATTAAAGTTCACTGTCAGTATTCATCATGTCTTTGTCTTTGAATTACCCATAGCATAACACGATTGGTCAACTTTTATAACACAGAATAATAAATCAAAAAGATCTGTAAAAAAAGGGATTCCTATTTTGCCAACAGAGGAGAGTGATATAAGCTTCCAAAATTTGTACATAAATTGGTTCTAGTATACACTTTAATTTGCCCATAGCTTATATGAAATGTATTTATGGTTTTTAAATTACGCGACAAAAACCATTTTGTCGCTACGCTCTTTCCATTTTTTGCTGTTCCATTGCTTGTTTTCTATGAGAGGCCGGGCCAGCCTCGCATAGAAAACAAGCAATCTAAAACACATCCAACACGGGTTTTTACTTTAACATGGCGTCACCTTAATCGATATTCATTGATTCAGTATAATACGCTTGTTCAAATTGTTCGTGTTAATTAGCGTTGTAAGTTTTCTGTAGTAGTGTTCTAGATGATTCAACGCGTGTAATATGATCTCTACAATAAATTTCAGCAAAATCGGTTCAGCCGTTTGGGCGTGAAGAGGACGCTCAAGAGGACGTAACAGATAGACGGACAGACACTTTCGCATTTATAATATTAGTATTTAGTATATGGATTTTTTTATATTCTAAATATTTTTATGATGTCAAAATTGTGGGTCGCAAGTCGCAACCACAGTCGCGGTCGTCGGTGGTCACGCATTATTCGCTTGCATTTAACGTCGGCTCTCGCGAGATCGATATATTGATGTTTCGTTAAAATTTTAAGCGTCCTTGTAGGTCTCTTGGTAGATTTGTTTTGAACGTAACGAATTACACCTCAAAGTTCATCCTGGATAGCCTAATTCGATTAAAGAGCTCCCCCTACGGAGATGCCGTAATTTACCGTATTTAGAGCCTATAAACTCATAATTTGGAAGCTATAAAGTTATAATAAAAATACAGCAATAATCTTCAGCATATCAACATTCCTTTCCCCGTTTTTAATTTTCTATTTTTGTTTATTATAAGTACCTACTCATGATATTAGCTTCCAAAGTAATACCAATTTATTGAAATTGAAGCATACTTTCAGCATCTCCCTAGTATTTACAAATTACGTTTATTTGAAACACACGACAATTTATAGAATATAGACAATTTCAATAACGGCATAATATTCCATGTTTGAATTTTTTTAGATTTTAGA
This sequence comes from Plebejus argus, assembly GCA_905404155.3. Classification (NCBI taxonomy): domain Eukaryota; kingdom Metazoa; phylum Arthropoda; class Insecta; order Lepidoptera; family Lycaenidae; genus Plebejus; species Plebejus argus. The sequence continues at coordinate 6,187,947 of FR989937.1, read as the reverse complement.
ACGAAGATAAGTAAAAAATAGGACTTTGGTGCGATCTCGGCAACGCGTCAAATGTATGGTCAAGGTCGTTTGCTCGGGGGATGGCCTTAATATTTTAATTCAGTTACAATTAAATTCAATTAAATGTGAGCGTGAAAATCCACAAATGAATAATTAGTTTTTAATAACCGAGGAAGCTGAATTAAAAACTTCAGTTACTTATCCTCTATATTAATTACAGAAAACATTCAACAATCATTTAATAGATGTCACGTTCCCGAAATCAAAATATCTTTCTGAATACGGTACATAAACAAAAGAGCTATACAAACTCACCTTTATGGATTCATCCGAATGCAGCATGGCGCCCAATCTCCCGCCAAAATGCGATCACCGAACACTCGGATCCCGGCGAGGTCCGCGATCGATACGCCCGCTCACCGTACAGCGGTGCGGACGCTCGGAACTTACCACACGTATTACTCCCAAGTTATTATTTTACAAACACGTCCACTCATGAGAAAAGCAACCCGAGACGACCGCAGCATTCGAAACCTTAATACTTCCCTTCGTCGCGAATATTGGGTGACAAGACCTGATCGAATACCTGAGTGCTATTCGCACAACTAGACACATCGACACACGAGAAGAACGACTACCGAAACTACGGAACACACGACACGGGCTTCTCTATAAAAATAATTCAAACAATGTGGGGATAGAAACGGGAGTCCCCGTAATAATAAGAGAAGTGGCGTGGGGATGGTACGGAGGGTGCATTGTGCACCGGCGAATTTTGGAAGGGCCCGCTCCTGAGCCCTCATGTAGCCCCTTACACTTGCGCAAGATGCGAACCAGTTTAGATTTCGTAAATGAAACGGTACGCTAGGGGTGTTACCGTACGCTACACTGTGTTTGTACAACTTCATAATATTAAAAAGATGTAACAAAATATATTAGTTCAATATTTCCAAGTTTCTGTTCCCTTTAAATTGTAATTCGGAATCCGACAAAATTTTACAGCAAGTTATAACTTATGATTTATGAATATTGTATCTGCAAAAGGATTTTGTTCTTTTGAGTCTCCAAACGAAACACTTTCGTTTTGATAGATCAAATAAAATTTGAATATTAACGAAAGTCCTTTAAAAATTAGCATTTAGTATCTACATAATTCAGTAGGAATACTCTTATAGACATGAGTATATTTACTATTTAGCACTGGTATGCAGGATCTAAGTTCGACTCGATCTTGGCCAGTTTTATTTTGAAAAAATTTTTGATAAAGTAGATTACTTTTCCACAACTGATTTTAACCTTCAATTTCTCTCTTTTTAGGGTTCCGTAGCCAAAATGGCAAAAAAGTGTCTGTCTGTCCGTCCGTCCGTCCGTATGTCACAGCCACTTTTCTCCGAAACTATTAGAGCTATACTATTGAAACTTGGTAAGTAGATGTAGTCTGTGAACCGCATTAAGATTTTGATGCAAAAATGGAAAAAGTATTAAAAATTTTAGGGGTCCCCATAGGTACAACTGAAACAAAAAAAAATTTTTTTCATCTAACCTATGCGTGTGTAGTATCTATGGATAGGTCTCTAAAAACATATTGAGGTTTCTCATATCATTTTTTTCTAACCTGAATAGTTTGCGAGAGAGACTCTTCCAAAGTGGAAAAATGTGTGTCCCCCCCCTCTAATTTCTAAAGTAGAGGCATGATAATTCTAAAAAAAATATATGATGTATATTACTATAAAAACTATCAACGAAAATTGGTTTGAACGAGATCTAGCCAGTAGTTTTTTTTTATACGTCATAAATAGTAAAACTTAATGAAACAAAAAAAAATTTTTTTCATCTAACCTATGCGTGTGTGGTATCTATGGATAGGTCTCCAAAAATCATATTGAGGTTTCTCATATCATTTTTTTCTAAGCTGAATAGTTTGCGAGAGAGACTCTTCCAAAGTGGAAAAATGTGTGTCCCCCCCCCTCTAATTTCTAAAGTAGAGGCATGATAATTCTAAAAAAAATATATGATGTATATTACTATAAAAACTACCAACGAAAATTGGTTTGAACGAGATCTAGCCAGTAGTTTTTTTTATACGTCATAAATAGTAAACCTTAATCTAAATTTCATTAAATCGACTGAAATATAAAAATAAATCAAAAATAATATAATTTCACAAAAATTAACCTTATTGCTGCTGCGGAACCCTCCATGGGCGAGTCCAACTCGCACTTGGCCGCTTTTTTTTTGATAAATACACATTACGTTGATAGCTCACCTGAAATATTAGAAGCATCATAATAATATTAATACGCAAGCGAAAAATTTTGTAACCCTTTTTACGAAAAATGGGGAAACGTAGATGCATGAAATTTCGCATAGTTATTGTTTAGGTAGGTATAATATTATGGTGAAGGAGTGCATCGAGCTAATATTATTTTAAAATTCTGCTTTTATCATTAGGTATATATTTTTTTAGCAAATAAAACATTACACATACACAACACACACAAAGGACACGCCTATACCTACATACGAATTGTCATCGAATAGTACTCTTATTTAAGGTTGAAGTCTGAACTGAGAAATTGAAAATATATTTAGTTTTTTAGGGTTCCGTACCCAAAGGGTAAAAACGGGACCCTATTACTAAGACTTCGTTGTCTGTCCGTCTGTCTGTCTGTCTCCAGGCTGTAACTCAAGAACCGCTGTAGCTAGACTTCTGAAATTTTGACAGATTGTGTAGATCTGTTGCCGCTATAACAACAATTAATACTGAAAATAAAATAAAGTTAATATTTAAGGGGGGCTCCCATATATATATATAAGAAACATAATTTTTTCATACTTCACGAAACGTTCACAAAATACATATATAGGTATAATCATACTGTACATAACTACAAAATTAAATCCTCTGAACGAAAATAGATTTTCAAATGTTACTATACAAATAGATGTCTACAGAATTTTAACTTTCGGCTGTACCTAAAATAAAGGTGAGCTTTTAAAAACTAACTTTGTGCGGAAAGCATTTCTGCGGTAGCTAGTTGAAAATACTATAACGTTTTCCGGAAGAACTTTGCGAGCCGGAAAATTAAAAGATATTCCTTTCAATTCTGTTAGGTTAGGTTATAATGGTAAATATTCGTTAGGTTACAATGATAATATTGGTTAGGTTATACCTAATCGTAAATAAAAATTCTAAAACAGCAAAAAGTTTAACAATAACTGTTATAGCATGATTAATAATAAAGAATGGATGAATATGCCAAATTATAAATTTAATCTGATAATAGGATTAAACCTTTATACTTATATCAAAATATTATTAATTTTATTTTTTTTATGTTTTGGCCAGTATTTTACAGAACGAAAGTGTTGGCTTACAAGTTACAACCAACTCATGATAAAACTTTGTAAAATTACTCACCAACAAAATGGTTTTAAACATTAACTTATGAATAATTCACATAATATCTGAAAATGGTCGGAAATTACATTGCCAAAAGCATAATATTATGCCCTCCAAACCCATGTCAGTCCTATAGTCCTCTTTTGGCTAAAATAAAAATGGCACTAATAAAAAAGCTTTCGACAACAATAAAACAATTATTTTTCTCAACTCTTAATTGCTTTATCAAATAAAATTAATCCAACAGTAATATACTTAAAACAAAATTAACTCTAAGCTGAGGTTGCTAATATTTGCTATGATAATATTTTAAACGTGAGGCGGGAAAAATGTTAACACAAATAAGTACGTCAGATGGCGCTGTAGGGGAGCAATCAGCTATTCTCTCTGGTTTGGCGCTGCGCTGGGATATCGATTTGTATGTGGACATAACAGTGTTGCTACAAGACAAAAATACGTGAAATATAAAATTGAAAAACGCGTTTATTTTCATATATTTCAGAAAGCTGTTATTCCAAATAATCAGAACCACTAACAAGGAAAACGTTAGTGTGTAATGATCCTGAAATAACAATTTATTGGAGTTAGCGATAAAAGCGGGCAGCCGGACGGTGGCAACACTAGTTACGTCTATGAATGTGACCCCGAAGCCTGTGTCCCGTGTAGAAGAGTGTGGTGTAGGGCCCGGCCCTTAGTTTTTGATCTTCATCTCGTTAATCTCGCGTAAAATGGGCACATAATAGGTAAATACGGTTTTATAAATCGAAATAGATACATTGACACATGTTGTAAATTTTTTACCGAAAAATACACGTTAAAATTACTCCGACCAAATTGTGTGACTTAGTACGGCTAAGAATATCATCGAAAGTTGCGCACACCACATCTTATTACTATATTATAAATTAATGTCTAAATTATCAAAATCGAAATAGATGTGACCTCTTTTCACCTCGTCGTGTTCTCATTCGCAATTTTAATTTCGTCCAGTGGTGTTTCAATAAAACAACACGGATATTTTGTGAGTGTGTTGAGACAATAGTGTATCGATTATTTTGCGCTAACGAAATGTCATCCCGGTGCCGTAGTGTTAATATTAGAAGTCTATGTTTGTGATCATTGAGAAGTATTATCTAGGCATCTACGCGTCTCTGATTGAGCTAGTTTTTTATAGCATTGGTGACTGAAATAGTGACAAAATAAGAGTAATACAGAAAATAAAAATTTTTGATTCAATTATACATGTTTCACATCGCGAGGAAATTATGCAAAATTTATTTTAGTAACATTAAATTTTAAGGTGATTTTCAATTGTTTTCCTTTATTTGCGTATCAAGTGCCAGTGCGTGTAGTGTTGTTGTTAATATTGAAGGACATTTTTATGAAGTGTTCGGACAAATTATTAAAATATGAAAATAGAATAGTTCGTAGAGCGATTTTAAAAAATCGAATGGAAATAATGTAAAAATGTTTGTTTCAGTTACCAAATATAACAAGAAAACTCGCGCTCGGTTACACGAAGTGAAGTGACTTTTCGAAGCAGGTGGACAAAAATAAGGAAATAAAAATGGCCAACCCAAACCGTGAAAGTGTAAGTACAAGATTTTCCGATAATTACGAATTGAAAGAAGAGTTAGGCAAAGGGGCTTTTTCAATAGTGAGACGTGCCGTTCAGAAATCTACGGGATATGAATTCGCAGCCAAAATTATCAATACTAAAAAACTCTCGGCGAGGGATTTTCAAAAATTAGAACGTGAGGCAAGAATTTGTCGGAAACTTCAGCACCCTAACATCGTTCGACTTCATGATTCAATTCAAGAAGAACATTTTCACTATCTTGTGTTTGACTTAGTTACTGGTGGAGAATTATTCGAAGACATTGTAGCCCGAGAATTCTATTCTGAAGCGGATGCATCTCATTGTATTCAACAAATATTAGAATCAGTCCATCACTGCCATCACAATGGAGTCGTCCACAGAGACTTAAAACCAGAGAACCTTCTGCTCGCGAGTAAAGCTAAAGGTGCTGCCGTAAAATTAGCAGATTTTGGATTAGCAATTGAAGTACAAGGCGACCAACAGGCTTGGTTTGGATTCGCAGGGACACCAGGGTATTTGTCACCAGAAGTCTTAAAAAAGGAACCGTACGGAAAGCCGGTAGATATTTGGGCATGCGGCGTAATTTTATATATTTTGTTAGTTGGATACCCCCCATTTTGGGACGAAGACCAGCATCGGTTATATGGTCAAATCAAAGCTGGTGCTTATGATTATCCCTCACCTGAATGGGATACAGTTACACCAGAGGCTAAAAGCCTGATCAATCAGATGCTGACAGTCAATCCTAGTAAAAGGATAACTGCCTCCGAAGCCTTGACGCACCCCTGGATCTGCCACCGCGAGCGTGTGGCATCTATGATGCATCGACAGGAGACGGTGGATTGCTTGAAGAAATTCAACGCGCGCCGCAAATTGAAGGGTGCTATTTTAACAACTATGCTTGCAACGCGCAATTTCTCTGGAAAATCTATGGTTAATAAGAAGGGCGATGGATCTCAAGTAAAAGAGTCGACTGATAGTAGTACCACTTTGGAGGACGAAGATCTAGATAAGGATAAGAAAGGAGTAGATAGAGCGTGTACAGTAATATCTAAAGAGCACGATGAAGAGGGTCTCACAAAAGCCGATTCATTCGGGAAAGCTCGCAACGATAGCAACGCCTCACTGCGTCGCGCTGAAGTTATAAAAATGACAGAATTACTGATCGATTCAATCAATAACGGCGATTACGAGACGTATTCCAAGTTATGTGATCCTAATGTGACCGCTTTCGATCCCGACGCTCTGGGAAATCTAGTGGAAGGTGTGGAATTTCACAAATTCTTCATTTACAACACGCCTACTCACGTGAAGACGAATACTACGATCCTAAATCCTAGAGTACACTTACTCGGAGACGACGTGGCTGTCATCGCGTACGTGTGTATCACGCAGAGTGTGGATGCTGGGGGACGACGATCTACTCATCAGTCGCAAGAGACTCGTATTTGGCACAAACGTTACAACAAGTGGATAGCGGTTCATTTTCATCGTTCCTAACTAGTCTCTTATCTAAATAACTGCATACCGCCGAAGGATATTGGTCTTATAAATACAGATTTATATAATGGTAGTGCTATCGATTCCATTATAACTTCTCACAACTAAATAATGACCAAGATTCAAAAAATCCCATGGCTGGAAGAGATTTTATTATATAATCCAGTTCTGCTAAAACTTACACGAATTTTATTAGTGATTCTTTGTAATCTCAAGGAAGAAACTCCTCAATATAAGTAATCCATGAAATACCTACTTTTAAGAAATTTAATGCTATTTCTTATGCTGTATTAGTGAAGGTCCTATAAAAGTGTGGCTGAAATGTGATACCGTTGAAATATCCAATGCTTATGCTAGTTATAGTAGTGTAATATTATTATAACAAAACTGATCTCTGCCACAATCGAAAGTCGTCAACGAAAGGAAGAATTTGCCGATGGTCTACCAGTTTAGATAATTCCAAAGAATATCAGATCTGATCCTAATGAATCTTACCAATGTAATTAACTACCTATTTAATAACAACAAAAAGTTTGAGATTTAGAATTATTAGCACACTTCTCAAAAAGTCTCTCTACATTTTTAAATACTTATTGAATGTTTTGTCGTGCTTAAAATGGTGTTCTATTTGTTATTGAATACCTAGCTAATAAGATTAAGTAAATAATGCAGTTATTGGCACTACGTACTTACCTATCTAACCCAATGAGAAAATATTTGTTGTTATTAAAGTACAATTATTTCATATTTTATATGATAAATGTTTACTTCCTTACTTTTCATGTACCTAGTAGTCTAATGTGAATTCATATTTACTTTTTAAGTGGAGTACCTATATCAATTTCGTCAATTTTAGATTTAAATGTTGTTAAATAACTATTGCTTAAATTAATAATTTACAATATTTGTTAGTAATAATTAAAGTAATTGATGTTATATTTTAAGTTGCGTTAATTCAAGTTACCTATTTTCAATGTTAACTATGTATTTCTATGAACTACTTAAATATAATTGAATGTTTATATATGTACATTATTTGTTAAGGCCACAAGATACGGGTAATTAGTTATATTATTATACCTGATCAAAATTAAAAACATGTTTATTTGTTCATACTCATTAATTATATTATATTATGTACATGTAATTTCAATTTATTTAAGAAGTTACATTTTCATTTAAAAAAAATTACTTAGAAAATGCATATTAAGTATATGGGACAGTGGGGCCCATCTTACTCCACTGTTCCCTACTTATTACTTAAAGACCTACCTAACTACTTGAAATGATACTTATATGTTTTTACAATTTTATAAAATATTTAAGAATAGTTAGCAATTGGAATTGTATATATTATGATTTAATTACAGTATACCTATTAAATCATCTATAAAACCATAACCCACAAGTAACTACTTTAATGTACGGTACCTATAATATTATGTAGTTGTACCATTATTTGACTTTAGTGCCAATAACTGTAAAGCATAAAATGTATTCTAGTCTTTTATTGTTACACATATTTAGTGTTTAATCAATGTTTTAAAAATAATTTGGAAAGCTAAATAAGACTGTTGGTATCTAAAGTGGTCTAACCCAAATTTTTGCAATCATACCTATCTCTTGATCTACTTAATGGTTTAAGCGTAATCAACTAATCACTAATCATATTACAGTATGACCTAGGTCTCATTCTGAAATTATGAAGACAAGAATTTCAAGTAAGTAAATTATATTTGAAGGCAGGCAATACTTGCATTATTCTAATTTGAAATTTATAAAATTGTGGGTTAGGTAGCTTTTACCATACAGCCATATAGGTAAAGGTAAGTGTACATAAACTTATTATGTACATATTATGCATTCGTTTCCACATTGCATGTTGAGTGTGTCAAAAGCTAAAAAGCCTGATTGAAAATAATAAGTAATAATATATAATTATTATGATCTGTTGTTATGTTTCTTTCTCACATTTTTTGTTATGCTTATTTTACAAAGCAATAAAGAAAGTGATTTTATTATCAAAAGCTATTTACCATAATCAAATTATGAAAATAGTTGGCTCTTTAATCACAATTATTTGTATTTTTGAGTTTTGGGTCGAAATATTTTTATTGTTAATAAGTATTAATAAAATATAGGTATTTAGTGATGAAATCATTATTTTCGTTTATGTTTTGAGTTGGCTCATTAATTGCAATTTAATAGTTTAACATTATTTATATAATACTTAATAAAATAATTATATTATCCATATTACTTTCGTATAGCACAAATCATCAAAACAATACAATGTATTGTCTTCTTCCAATAGTTTTCCAAAACATTTCAAACATTTACCATGGTTTGGTACGAATCTATATAAAAATTTAAATAGTTTAAAACTTAAAAGACAGCTATCTATTTGTTATCTAGCACATTTTGCTGATTGTGCACTAACCTGGCTTTTACATTTAAGAAGGCTTTTTTCAATAAAATTATAATGTTTGTCTATAGGCTGAGTCTATCATAACTTTTTAAGGGTTTAATATAAGTTATGGAAATGTACCTACTTACTGTTCGATAACTCTGTTGCCATTTATATGCACTTAACTTTATCGTAAGTGTAATGCACTTTTTAATACAATGTCCTCGAATTTCTGGTGTTAGATAATGTTATGTGGGTACAGTGCAATATGGTATTATATTTATCAAAATACTATACGAATTATGTATTGTCCATCAATATAGGTAGTTATCGTTTTGCCTCTTTTCTATCAGCTAGGCTTTATATAAAAAAAACATGAAATATGCAGTTTTAAGTTTTTAACTGATTTACTAATTAGGATGTACTTAAATTGAGTGAATAGTTATGTTTAGTTTTATATTATTGCACTCTCTCAGAGATTGTTTGTCGTAACAAGTTTTCTTTTGGTGCACCGATTAATTAAAATATTACCTTTATTATGAATGTAAACATTGTAGCATAATTTGAAATAATGTGAAGTGTAGATGTATTAAAATTTGTCAGTATATTTCTATTTGACATAATTTCTTGATTCTCTGCATTGCCGATTATCATGTAAAATTCTCTAAAATAAAGTTCTTTTGATCTAATTAGTTTTTCTTCAGTAACAGCCAACCATTTATGACAGTTTGAACAAATGATATAGGCACTAGATTCGTTTGAATACATAATAGGTACAGATACACATACTTGTAATAAATAATCTAGCTACACTTAGGGCCTGTTTCACCACTTCCTGATAAGTGCCGAATAGGCTATCGACCACATAACTTAACGGATGAAGTATGGAGAGTCTGTCAAAAAAATTTGTGGATAGCCTATTTGGCACTTTATCAGGAAGTGGTGAAACAGCCCCTTACTCTACTTAACTATCTAAAAAATAATACTACAAGGGCTACTGTATGACAAACTTTAATAAAATTCAGAGTCCATACCTTAACTATATCACATTTAAGTATTTTGTCTTTTGGTGTACACCTTTGCAGCCATCTCTTTCAACATCAAAATTCCTCATCATTTTGGTTAAGTCAGTCTCATTAATATTTTCTCTTAGTTCATACTGTATACACTTCTTCAAGCTATCTTCAGTCAATGGTTCAAACTTAACAAATTTCTTTGCAGCATCAATATCAATAAATTTTGATTCCAATTCTGATAGATAATTATTTTTGCAATTTGGTGTAAGGTGCTTGTCAAAATTGGCACAGTTGTATATTAATATGATGGTTATATTTTTTTTTAAATTTGAGCTTCTTGCAATTAACTCCTCAACATATTTTCTTATATTATCATTGTCAAGTGTTATATCATCAATTATCACTACAGATGTTCGACATAATGTTACTCCAAACATTGATTCTGTAGTGAATGCTTTTTCTAAGTTCGTCATAGAATAATGATATATGTTTGTATGATTAAAAAAATCTTCAAATATCAGAGAAACCATTAATGTCTTGCCAACCCCTGTTCCTCCATACAGCACTAGAACTTTAGAACTGTCTTGTAAATCTAGAAACTCGATCACATTTTCAATTGCACCTGTCTGGCCGTATAACCTTGTATGTAATCTTTCACTAATAGATTTGGATCGAAAGTCTTCAAAACATTTATAAGAAATAAAATTATATGATCCTATTGATAGCAAACATACAATAATTATTATAAACAAGCTTTTATATGAATTATGTGGGTTTTCTTCTCCAAGCTCTATTATTTGTGTCTTCTGGGAAGATATTATATTGTGGTCATTATTTTCAGGTTGTATTTCTTTCATGAATATTATATTTGGGGTCGGACTTCTACAGTTCATCTGTGAGATGTCTGGGAGTTCGGTGTATGATATATCCATAGCACTAGTAGAGTTAGCGCTCATATCCACATCCATAGGCTCAAAACTTGTTTCATACTCATCCATCTTAGTACTTTTTCATAACAGTTAAAGGTGTGTTGTAAGCAGGTAATACACCACACGGAAACAGAAAGTATAATAGTATAAATGTTACTAAAATATTTCTTCACTCTTTACTTCATATTTTTGGATAAAAATTGTGTAAAATTAATAATTAACCCATCGTTTTTTTAAATTATTTTCAACGGCGGCGGCCACAGATTGATGTGAACTGTGAAGTGTCAAAATATGACATTTGTCATTTTGTCAAGTGTCATCATTTGACGGTGTTTTTTTTAATGCCGCGGCCACAGATTAAGGATATATAGGTAGATGTAGTCTTAGCCCGTCATCGCGTGGCCATTTTGTGCTTATTTTCATACAAGTAGTGTGCGTTTATTTTCTTGAATATTTCTATTTGTCGATCATTTCGAAGTACATTTAAATCCAGAAAAGAAAGTCATTTAGTTCATGATATCGATAAACTATTAACTATAGTTCAAGTAATGAGAATCCGTAAACATAGGTACGTAAAAAGCTATGCAACTTTTGTAGTCAAATTAGTAATTAATGTGACATTTTTAGCACTAATGCTTTACATAGCACGATTCACGAATAAGGGATTATTAAACTTAAATATTATCCTTTTTAGCTTACAAAAATACCAATTGAAAAGTCCAAAAAACGTTGTTTAAAACTTACGTATTTAATGTTAAATCCACGTGTTTGAGGCATTCTTTGGCCATTCTTATGGTTTATAATTTAGCGGAACCATAGAACTCAACAATATCTAGCATAAAATGTTCAATAAAAACCTTTATTATCACTTTTATTACATGAAATATGCATACCGACTCCTTTGTTATGTCCTAGTAAGTAGGACATAACATTACACGCTTTTGACGCTTGTACACTGATATAAGGCTCTCTAGTCTCTCCTGCTATATGTATCTCAATGGCCGCGGCCGCATATGCGTAGTGCTTCGCGCTTAAGGCTTCTACAGATGGACGGACCCGGTCCATGCTGAAGTTAGGCATTGGTAGGCGTAGATGACATTGACAGCTGTCAAATTGGTTCGTAGCTGTGTTAACTCTGTACACTTTTGACAGTTTTGATGGTCCACCTCGGACCATCAAATTTGACACATGGGTTAAGTGCTGCCAAACAAACAAATATCTGCCTATAATTAAGGAAATATTTACTGTATTAAATGTTACGACTCCTGTCTTTACTTTTAAAATTATTGGGGCTTTAGAATATAACAGATTTCTTTTATTTGTACAAAAACTAAACAACATGAAGAAAAACGATAAATAAAAGCGGTCTTACAATTTGCAAAATACATGCAAAGTATAATTTGCATGCAATTACATGCAAAATAGAAACGCAGCTCTTGTCACCAGTTCACCACATACGATCTAGTGATTTTTTCCCTTGGATATTTTTCGAAATTCTTCTTGAAGGTGGCTTCATATTAATATTTCAGATCCGGCTCTTATGTGAGCAATATTTTAATTACTAGCTAAGGACATTTTCCTAAAAACTACTTCGAGATATAGATATACAACCGATAATAATATAATAATAATTATTATTAAAGTCAAACCACTGATCTCTTTGCAACACGAACGAACCCGGTTCATTCAAACCGGAATGACATTTGTAAAATTGTTTTCAGAGTTTAAACTCTATGCAGTTGCAATAAAGTTCTCAATTCCAAGAGCTTATTTTTCTTTAAATGTTACCAAATCTGAAAGAAATATTTTCCACACACTGTATTTGCAATTTAAAGAACAATGGCCAAATCGTACCAGGTGGGTGGTGGCGTCCCGATATGCCATTGGTAGCAAAAATTCCCTATTATAGCTAAGTCTGTGACGGCCTTAAGACGTGAGTAGTCTCAAGTCTGTGAATCTGTGTTTGACTCACTGATCTCTATAATACAAGTACGCTGGATTGCTGATACAGACCTGCTTTTTGTCCCTATTTGAAGCGGAATCAGCGCCCCCATTATTCGGGTAGAGAACTAAATTTGACGTAACCACAACCAATAACAACAGTTGTCATCACTAATATTAGTTCCAAATACTTTCACTACTGTTATCAGCGCCAATATTATGGCGGCTTTCAAACGTCATTTTTACGTCAGAATTAGTTCTCTACCTGAATAATAAGAAATAGCTGTCATTTCAAAGGGAATGCCATCTAGCGTACTTGTATAATAGAGATCAGGTTAGGTAGTCTGTGGTTTTGTTTGACGGTTGTTACTTGTTTCAACTGTGGTTTCAATCTCGCAGATTAACGGCCATTCCCAATATTTGATCTATCTCTTACTTGAGATAGGAATAGCTCACATTAGACATTAGCTCCATATATTTTATGTCAATTCTATGTCAGCTGCGATCGGGGGAACGGCCTTATGTATTTCAATCTACTATAATCACTGATCTCTATTAATACAAGTACGCTGGATAGCTGATAGCCTTTGAAATGACAGCTATTTTTTGTGCCTATTTGAAGTGGAATCAGCGCCCCCATTATTCGGGTAGAGGAACTAAATCTGACGTAAAAATGACGTTTGAAAGCCGCCATATTGGCGCTGATAGCAGTAGTGAGAGTATTTGGAACTAATACTAGTGATGACAACTGTTGTTATTGGTTGGGGTTACGTCAAATTTAGTTTTCTACCCGAATAATGGGGGCGCTGATTCCGCTTCAAATAGGCACAAAAAGCAGGTCTGTATAGGGACCGTGCAGAGCGACGACACTGCCACAAGTGGCGAATAGCCGAAACTTTTACTAAAATTTTACTGTCAAGCTCTAGTGAAGCTACGGAAAATTAGAAGATTTCTTATCAAATTCTGAGTATTTTCAAGAATTGAAATGTATTGTTGTATTCCCGGATGTAAAAGAAATATAAAGGCAAATCGAACGATGTAAAATTTTACTATTTTTCTGCCAAAATATTCACATGGCTTTGCTTATTGAAAAACGAAAGAAATGGATAAAAGGCGGTAAAAATATACGTAAGTATTTAAAAAGTTCCATGAGTGTTAAGTGTAGATTAATAAAAACACTAAATTTTGTAGATTATAACCGTAAATTCATTTTTTATGAACACAATATGAACATAACCTATAACCATTGCTTTCTTTCAGTAAACATCCAAACTGGCTTCCATCTTAATTGATATACATACATAGGCACCGCTCATTTAATTGGCATAAAGTTGCATCAAAAGTAAGGATAATTTGGAGAAGTCCTGCCAGGAATTCAACACTGAGGATAGTATTGAACTTGAACCATCTTGTCAAAGTGTTGGTTCTCAAAAGGATGATTCTTCAAGTAAGAAAAAGATTAGTAGTGCAGTCTTTGTGTGTTATTTAAAGAATACATACCTAAATGGTGTTTACACTTATGAGATCCAGACTGAAATTAGTTAAAAATAGTGACAGACAAAAGTTGTGAAGATGGTATCGATCGAATCGCAGAAGGTTGAAATAAAAGCATTTATTTTAGTGAACTTGTTTTATTTTATTAATCCACAAGCATTTTCAGTAATTAATATAAGTATTTTTGCATAGCTTCATTATTTTATTGCAATATTTATCAAGTTTTTACTTTCTATGCTGACGGATGCTATTAATTACTTTTTCAGATATTTTCTTAGTTAACTAGATAAGCTTTATACATTTTTATTCACTCTTCCATTCTTTGTTTACGGGTAGAAAGTAGAAACCCTTAATATTATATTTAATATTATAAAAATATACTTAATATTATAAATGCGAAAGTGTGTCTGTCTGTTAGTACTTCACGCCCAAACCGCTAAACCAATTTTGCTGAAATTCTGTACGGATTTACTTTGAGCCCCGGGAAAGGACATAGGATACTTTTTATCCCGGGAAAATGTACGGTTCTCGCGCGATAAATGATTTTTGGCGCAACGGAGTTGCGGGCGTCATCTAGTCTTTAACTTTAATATTTCGATCGCGGATTCTTGGAAATCTGTCGTTGTTCTCGCGGCCGCATGTGGCCACTTGGGAGTGTAAGTATTATATCATTTTATATTGTAAAACATAAAAAAACACTCATAAACTAGCCAGGGTCAAGGAGAATGCAAAGTCAAAGTCACTCACAAGTTACGTCTTTTACTCGCATCGTGGCGCTGCTGTCGAATTACGACGCCCTCTATAGTTTCTGCACGGTCCCTATCAGCAATCCAGCGCACTTGTATAATAGAGATCAGTGACCATAACATACCCTAATGAGTAATGACCTCAGGTAATGACTAATCTGTGGTTTCAACTTTCATGTTTGACGTTGGTTGTGATGAAATATTATTTTCGACGTTATTTTCGAAATGAGTTTTAAAAATGATAATTTTAGTGATATTTACAATAAATCAACTCCTCCTCCTAAGGTGAAAGTGAGAAACCCTTTCGATAGAGCATTAATCGAAAGGTTGCATAAGCCAATATGCAGGTAATTAGAGGTTTTTAATTCCAAGTAATCTATGGCGAGTATATTTTTAAACAATCGATTGTGACCTGTATTTATTCTTCGCAGCCCAGGAATGTGTAAAATATATAAAAAGAAGAATAGGGGATCATTTCGATGGGAGATAGACCAGACTTGTACGTTGGTACCTGCAGATATCGTGGTCTGCAGTAGTCAATTTGAACCATCCCCAGACCCAGCCTTAGAAAAAATTGCCGAAGAGGCTAACGAAAAGTGAGTCACCGAATTTTTTTTTGCAGACCTCAAAAGTAGCATTCATACATAACATAGTGTTTCAAGTACATAATATATACTTATAATATACCTAAATACAAAAGTGTACCTACCTGACTTACATAGTTACATCCTCACGCAAAAACGCTCATCCGATTTTGATGAAATTTGGCATGGAGATACCTGTGATAACTAAGAAAAGACAGGATATTTTTTATTACAAGAAAGTAATGGTTCCTGTTCAAAAAAATAATTTCTGCTTGAACAGCTTGTTCAGTTGTAGGCAGCATCTAGTTAGTAGGTAGGTAAATATAATTTAAACTGAAACTTAAAAGGATATAACAAATTAAGGAACATTTAAGTAACTTGTTTCCTTCATAAACCTATAATTTTAATTGTAAACTGCAATTAGCAATAAAGTATCATTTGAATAGAAAGATTTTGACCCACTTTTCTAACTTAATTTTTAAATACTATCACATGGTGCATTTTTCATTGTAAAGCTTGGCATGCAAACATGGTACTTAATAACTTGATTGTGGGAATCACAGACACAATAGATTATATTTTAATTGTTATGCGGCAACTGGGAGCCGCTTGGGAGTTGATGGGTTAAAGCACATGACGAAAATGAAGTACACAGGTTGTAAATATTCATAATTATGTTTCCAAACTTTTCAGTGTTTTTTAGGAATGTAAGATGGTATGTAAAATGTATATTTTACAGGTTTTTTTCTCAAGAGATGGTGATGCCTAGCCCACTAGAATCATCCAAGAAAGTAAAACCATTGATATCATCCTTTGAAAGCAGTGTACAAACTACTACTAGCATTGAAAGTGTACATAGTACCAAAGTAACTAAAGATGGTAAGGTATCTTATTTATATTCAAGATCCCTTTTTCAGCTACTTTGCCAGTATAAAATAGGATTTCTTGGAAAACAATTTTGTTTCTCTCTTTGATGTCTTTTGGTGTAAAATTTTCAAGAATCCAAATTGGACTATACATATAGACTCACAAGTGCCATTTTCCTCGAAACCTGATATCATGCACCGAAAATTATGGTTTTAGGCTCATTCGATTTGGAATACCATCTTAGAACATTGAGCGGCGAAAATAACTGTAATACGCGTAGTTGGAGTTTTGCGTGTTAATATGCCGCAATCTGCCGCGTGAACTAAAAAAAATATTTTAATTGATTAACTATTAATATTAACGAATAAAAAAAATTGTGTACTAAGCAGACATATCAATAAATAATAATCCGTCAACAAAAATAAATTATCACAATTTGTTGAATTGTTATGCTTTTGTTAATTTGTTAATAGTCACCATTTTAATGTTTACTTACATAAAAACGCTGATTATTTCAAAACAAGGAATCTAGAAATTTTTATTATTCTTTTGAGCTAATCTTAAAAGAGCTTAGAAAAGATCCCCGTTGGAAAAATACAAAAATTTTGATTTTTTGCTTTTTTATGAACAATCAAACACATTCAAGAATTTTTCATGGAAATAAAGCAATTAGGGTTTTTTCGTCAATAAAAAATATTATTTTAATTTTATTAGTTATAAATAAAAAAGTATATTATATTTTTAACTGGCTTCTAAGAATAACAAAACAAAATAATAACAATAATTAGACATAAAAATACCGTAATTGCTTTATTTACATGAATAATTTTTGAATGCCGTTGAATGTTAGTAAAAAAGTGAAAATTCAAAAATTTTTGAGTTTTTTTAACGGGGATCTCTTCTGAGCTCTTTTAAGAGTAGAATGTTCTAGAATCTAGATGATATTCCGAATTGAATGAGCCTAAAACCATGATTTTCGGTGCATGAAATCAGGTTTCGAAGAAAATGGCACTTGTGAACTAGTCTATATAATATTAACTACCATATCATTTTAGAATTTAAATCTCTTATGGGCTCTAATGGCTTATACAAAATAATAAAAAGATAACAAAAAAAAAATTAAATCAACTGTAAAATTTGTTGGACTATATTTTAATCTTAAATGTTTTTTAGGGTTCTGTACCCAAAGGGTATAAACGGGACCCTATTACTGAGACTTCGATGTCTGTCCGTATGCCTGTCCATCTGTCTGTCTGTCTCCAGGCTGTATCTCAAGAACCGCTATAGCTAGACTTCTGAAATTTTCACAGATTGTGTATTTCTATTGCCGCTATAGCAACAAATACTAAAAACAAAATAAAATTAATTTTTAAGGGGGGCTCCCATACAAATAACGTTATTTTTTAGGCCTTTTTTGCTCGTAATCAATAATGGTAACAGCTAGGCTCTTGAAATTTTCACAATATCCTTAATTATATTAACTAATAATAAAATTAAAATAAAATAAATATTTAAGGGGGGGCTTCCATACCAAAAACACAATTTTTTTGTCTACTTTCGGTCTATAGAGGTACTTCGGGAACCCTTCGTGCGCGAGTCCGACTCGCACTTGGCCGATTTTTTTACATTGTGTCTGGTCTGGTGTTAACTTTGCTGATGGTATGATATCTACATGCATTATCTCTTTCCAAGAATATTAATTTTTTGTTGAATAAACGTTTATTTATTTTTTATTTTTGTCTAGATTATAGACAGTGTATATTTTACTGTAAAAGCTCGAACTTCGGTAAATCTTAAGATTTGAGTGTAAATCTTAAGATTTACCGACTCGAGTTGGTAAATGTACGTATTTCAAAAAATACGACGATTTTTTCGAACATTTATGATTTACTTTACCATTACAATTCGGTATAGGTACATGCTAGGTTTTACTAATGTCAACTGGTAAATGTTGGTTTTAGGAATAAAACAATGAGTAATTCTTAATTTATTATTTAGCATAATGAACTATTAGACAAAACAGATAGGTACATATTATAGTTATTATATGCGATAGTAGTAACTTAGTGACTAGTAAGTAATACTAACCTATTTGAACCTATTCATACAACATATAAATATTATAACATACAACATCTCGGAATATTATCTCAATCTCTATCTAACTGAATCAATAGGTTCTTCCCTAGCATTTTTTGACGAGCATTTTTTTCACCATTACGTTTTTGAATCCTCGACGTCTTCCAGTCCAGCTGCAGGTGCTTTGCCAGCCTTCTAATAGGGAATGGGGAAACAGAGTAGGGGAGGGTAGGGAAGGGATTAGGGAATAGGGTAGGATATTGGGCCTCCGGTAATCTCACTCACTCGTAAAAGTTCGTATCGCAAACCTTTTCGGACATTTGCCATTGGGAATTGGTAAATCTTTTATCTTAGGTTTTACTAGAAAATCTTAGAATTTACTGCAGTTTGAGCTTTTACAGTAACATATATATGTACATAACATAACAGTGTACATATAACATAATACCTTGTGATATTCAGTTTCAGCCCAAACAATTTTAACCTTTCCACCGATACTCCCACCGGAAATTGAAAAAATTCTAGAACCATACTGCAATTATACAGAGGTAACTATTATGAAAGTTTATTTATATTTATCTATTAATAAAAAACACAATTTTTGCCCTATTTTTGCTCTATAACGGTACGGAACCCTTCGGCGCGAGTCCGACTCGCTGCTAGCACATGGCCGATCTTTGCTATTCGTTAAACTTTATCTAATCTCTTATTTGTCAATTTAAAGAGATTATCAATAATTTAAACCCCAAAATTGTTTTTAGGAGAATGACATTTTTGGTGAATACGAGATAACAGCAAATGGATCTTTACGACGTAAGCTGTTTTTTGAAGAGCAGAGCGACAAGGATTGTTATGATTCTGAACAGACTGATGATGAGATTCATATAGACCAGAGGCCACCGTCAAATTGCGAATCGCACACCCCTGTTGTGTTTAGCCCGGATGAATTAGTAAGCTAAAGATCATCATCATTTTGATAATAAACGAATTGTTGTTATGTATTTTTACAGTGTAATACTTTTACTTACCATATTTTAAAGTGTGCAAATTATGAATATAATAATTTATCCTACATTAATAATACAATGAAGGCATGTATTTTAAGGAAAACTTTTTAGTAACGAAAATGGCTAGCAAAAAATCTTTATTCAATATTTTTTACTGGTAGGTACTATAAAATATTCAATGAAAAGGTTACCTATGTCATGGCATTTTTTATTTAATTTTTATTACACATATAAACAGGCACAAAAGAGGTAGAGGATCTAAAATTTTTAAGATGTTGCTGTAAGGATTTTTGAAGCCACATATTACACAAATATTACATGGTAATTTCATAACATGAGACTATCAAACAAGCTAGTGTGTCATGTGTGCTAAAGTACACAGGATTAATAACTTTTTTACATCACAGTACCTAATGTCACCGGTCTTGCCTGCTGTGCAGTGTGCTTGTGCCGCCTGCCTAAATGGCTAATAAAATTTCTACAACATTTTTATTAAAAAAAAAAAACAGATAATACAATAGCCAAAATTTTCCTATTACAGGGAAATGATTTTGTATCCCGTGGACTCAAGCGTACTTTCGGAACTCCTCTTCAGAACCGCCAGGCAAGGAATAAACCGAGGAACAAAATTCTGGACGTGGTAGACTTTGGGGAGCCTTGTTTCAGCCCGATCGAGTTTCAGACCCCCAAGCGATGTGAGAACTCAACCACTTCGTCGTCTCTGGCATCCGCGTCAATCTCACCTGTAACAAAAGCAATATCCAGTGATGAAGAGGTTTGTTATTTGTTTTAATATTTAGTTACAGTGCAGTGTGCCAATAACCTAACCTAACCTAAACCTACAATAATATGAACAATATTTATTGAACATTTTATTTGACAATGAGATTGAAAGATTTGAAAGGCGCGCGATGTTCAAACTTCAATATTAACCCTAGACGGCCAATTGCACAATACGTGATATTGCTCAATAAAACTGATCTGATCTAGGGGCCCGCTAGATGGGACTAAGGCCGCGTTTCCACTGACGCGGAACTGGGCGGAGAGGAGCGGTGAAAAGTGGTCATTGTTTTCACTGAAGCAGAGCGGAGATTTCGACCATAGTGATTGGTCAATTCGAGCACCCTAATGCTCGTTGTCCTCCGCACCGCATCGCCTCGCTCTATTTTTATTATGAATATCCGCTCATCTCTGCTCCACTCCGCTCGTGCTGTTTCCATTGAAGCGGAGCGGAGATTTCGAGCATAGTGATTGGTCAATTCGGGCACCGCTAAGCTCCTCTCCGCCCCGCTACGCGAGAGGGCGGTCAAGCGGTCAGTTTAAATACACGTAATACAACACAAAGAACGCATTCTTTGTGTTGTATTACGTTACATAGATGTATTACGATTTACGTTACACAGGGGGCGTTCCGACCGCGTCAGAATTGCTCCTGAGTGACTGATCAGTCGAACGTAGAATGCGAATGCAGAACGCTTAAACGCGTGACCGCTCTCTGATAGGTCCCTATGTTATTTGGTTGGCTTATATGGTCAATATTCGCTCTGGCGTCGCATCGGATGGCAATGAAACAAAATATAACAATGTGGCTTTGCTTTAACATTGACTTAAGTTAATTTTACCAAATAACGTAGGTCTGTCGTATTTAGTGGAATTATCTCTAGTCTGCTTACGAAATGCTGATACAACCGTCTGCATTCGGTTGCCAGAAAATGTCCTATGCTTGAAGTACCTAAACGTTGCGGCGGCGATGCGTAAACTCGTATCGTCGTATAACTCACAGGACATTAAAATATGAATCTTCTGTGAATAGAATAGAATATTTTTATTGCAAGAATGTAGTGTTACATAGATCTTAACATTAATTAATATAATATTGTTCTTGTATAGTATTGTACATTCTGCCATACAAATGGCGTGCAATTGAACATCGAAAATATTTACTGAACTTTATTATGTGATTACAAAAAACGATAGGATTAAATTAAGTATTATTTATCAAAATTAGTATTACAATGTCAGAATAATGTCAGAAAGTTAATTATGTTTCAGAAAAATAACTTAACTTCGCCCGAGTGTGAAGCTATGGCCACGTGTTTGGATTGCTTTGATTCTGAGGCTACTGGGGATAAGAAGTGCTTCTGTAATAAAAATAAATCGTCATTGATGCGGAGTACTTCACTCAAAGATTCTCCGCACAAAAGTCGAAGGGATTCGCTGTTGAGAGAGAAACGTAGCCTCAGCATGTCCAGTTTGCACCGAAGTCGATCGGTACAGAAGTTGGACTTCAGCATGGATATGAGCATAGACGTGTCGATGCACAACAGTTTTCATGGTAAGTATGACTTATTTTGCCGTTTAGTTGTCGTATGCTTTTAGTGTTCTTTGGTAATTTTGGAAACTCAATAAAAATTCTCGTATTGACTGTAAGATTATTATTAAGGGCCCGGGTTACCCTCGAAATTTTCATACATTCTTAATACCAAAATCATTTTCTCATGCGAAAATATTTAACATGTTTGAGTTATTTTTCAGCTTAAGATAGTAATTACCTAGGGTCCTGAACAAATTTTTTTTACAAAATATTTAAATACTAAAAAAAAATTTTTGTGTTTAAATATTTTTTAGTAAATTTACTACCAAATATTTAAACACCAAAAAATAGACAAAAACACTAAAAAATATATAAATAAATAGTAAATTTACTACAAAATATTTAAATAATGAAAAATATTTTTTAAAGTTTAAATATTTAAATATTATATTTAAATATTTTGTAAAAAAAATTTGTTCAGGACCCTTTTTTTTTTTTTTTTTTTTTTTTTTTTTTTTTTTTTTTTTTTTTTTTTGCGTTGGGAAATGCTTGATGCATTCCCGACAGCCTGGGGGGGGGGCCGCCTGGATATGTGGGACTCCACGGGTGCTGCGGCAAGGAGGAACACCCTTGTTTACCCACCAAAACCCAACGTTGACTTCTCTCCACGTGTCGCTGAGCCGCTGGACCCGCCTGAGGCGATAACTGCAGCAGCCCAGACAGCGGCATCTGCTTTACCAGCAGAATCACCCGCGCGGCTTTTGCCGCTTTTCCGGGAGAGTGATCCGGGGCTCCGGACGCACATCTACCGGGGGAGCTCATGTGATAGGCGACGGATTCCCCAATCCGCCGACCGAGCCCTGTTATGGCGGGAGTTGACGCTCATGTTGAGCGCGTCTTCGTCCTCCGCGCCTTCTCCTAATTGGGTCAGCTGCTACATCGGCTTCCCGATTTCTCTCAGCGGCCTCCTTCTGCGTCATGATAGTCTCGCAAAAAGTAGAGACCGCCTGCCAAGCTTCTCTCGACCGGACTAATGCTCTTATTATGTCCGGGAGAGTCAGGTCTGGTCCTATAGCGGCGCAGAGTTCCGCCCGTTGTGCGACCCAGGCTGGGCAGGCAACAAGCGTGTGCTGCGCCGTGTCGTCCTCGTCCGTGCAATGATGGCACTGAGGCGTAGGCTCCCGCCTGGCCGTATGGTGCAGGTAGTGGCCGAAACACCCATGTCCTGTCAGCATCTGCACCATCCGGTAGGAGAGAGTGCCGTTACGCTGCGCCACCCAATCCTCCAGTACTGGCCGAATTGCTGCAACAACTCTGTGACCGGCAGTTGGGGATGCCATTTGGTCTTGCCAGGTGCGCATTATCAGCATTCGCGCTTGGCGACGCCATTGGGCTGCCAGATCTGGTGGCACCCGTTCCCCTCTTTCCTTTGCTGCTGCAGTGCGAAAATAGATTTCCGCCTGCACACGGGCTTCCAAGTCCCATGGAGGGGTACCGGCTAACGCAAACGCCGCTTCGGAGGCCACCGTCCTGTAACCGCGAATCATCCGCAGGGCCATTGTACGCTGTGGACTCCTCAGTAATGCTCTTCTCTGGGCATTGAGATGATCCGCCCAGACAGGAGCTCCATAGAGGGCCATGGATTGAAGGACCCCCGCATAAAGTTTCCTGCACGCGGATCCCGGACCCCCCAAGTTGGGCAGGAGGCGTCCAAGGACCATGGCCGTCTTTTTTAGCTTTGGTGCCAATCTGCGGAAGTGGGGCGTGAAGGACCACCTGGAGTCTAGGACCAAACCCAGGTACTTCATCTCCCTGCCAATTGCCACCGTGACCTCACCGATGAGGAGGGTTGTGTCAGCGGGAGGCCGTCTACGAGGACCGTGGAAAAAAATGGCCTCGGTCTTTTCCACGGCCACACGCAAACCCTGCGCCTCGATCCGCATAATTTGTTCAGGACCCTAGGTAATTACTATCTTAAGCTGAAAAATAACTCAAACATGTTAAATATTTTCGTATGAGAAAATGATTTTGGTATTAAGAATGTATGAAAATTTCGAGGGTAACCCGGGCCCTTAAGTAATTAATATTTCTGCTTTTTTTTTGTTTTATTTTTTTATTTTGGATAACAAAATCACATTGAGCCATGTAAGTTCAGACATTGATGAGAATACCAAATTGCTGTTGCATGTAATTCGCGTTTTTATGCCGAAGTAGGTACTTACTAAAGCGACTGGCCTTTTCAATCTTACAAACTTACTCTTGTATGTATTTATATTACAGCTGATTCTGAGAGCAGTCCACTTGAAAAGGAGTCAAGGACATGGTCTATAGAAGAAGATCCCAGCATTCAACATCTAGTCAAGATAGAGTCACTTAAAAATAAGTCCGAAATTCAGTCTTCCACTAAGATACACAATAATTACACTCTCGACGAAACGCCGATTAAGGGGAGCAAAAGAAACAACGTATTAGCACACGAGATAAGCAAGATGCGGAACATACGTGTGAGTCCAGAAAAGATGTCTTTAGATAGTAGCTTAGATAATTTCGATATACCCCCAACTATGGAGGACAGAAAGATAGACTTCAATAAGGTTGATCTCAAATTTTTGACTGAAAATATCTCGCAGGTTGAGTATAATTGTACTAAAGTGACCAACGATACGACGACGAGCTTTAAAAGAGTCGATAGCGGTTTTAATGAGAATACGTTTTATGTAAACGCGTCTAGTTACTACGAAAGTGCCATAAAACCTTCCGAGCTAACTGTTACTAACGCGTCAAAGTATGAAACTAAGACAGCGCTACGGGAGATTTCAAATGTGAATTGGATGAGAGTGGACAGCGGTTTTAAGGATGACACTTCCGGTGACAGCATGCAGTTTTATCCAGAAACTTCCGTGAGAAAAGTTACCAGTGAATTTCCGAAGTTTCATGATAAAGAAAATATAGAGGATTTTGACAAATTGTTCCAAGCACCGATTAGGGCTGAAACGATGTCCATGTCAGACATTTTCAACGATGACATGACATTCAACTGTAACTTCTCTTCTACGCCGTCTAAGAATAAAAACCGTAAAGCTCCTTCATGATAGTAAGTAAAGAAGCAGTGGTGTAGCGGGTCAAAAGTTTTTGGGGGGCCCCAGATCCAAGATAAGATTTTTTACCTACACTTTTGAGAAGAGGCGCACAAAGAACCAGGGTGCCCATAATACGTAACTATAACTACGCCTATGCAACGAAGTATAATTAATTTTAGAAGGTAAATTGACATAAGTATAATTTTTGACAGGAGTCCATTAACATGGAACCTTATTAGACTTTTAAAACAATATTTCATTGATATACTCTGATTTATAATTTCAGCCAGCAAGTTTACATGTAATTTCTCCTTTTACTGTATGGTAATTTTTGATTCATGCTGCTGAAAAATAATTCCGAGTATACATACAGTATTTGAATTGAATATTAATTCATAGTATTATTGTGCCAATGCCGTTAAATTTTGGTAATGTCCTGAACATTTTCATTGTTCTCTCTATGTGCATTATTATTCTGACAAATAGGTGATTATAAAAGCTATTTTCTTATTTTAAAAAATCCTGGCTCAAAATACCATACCATATTATTTCTTATTACAAAATATTATTTAAATTAAGGCATTTTTGAAATAATTATAAATTATAAATTCTCATTTGAAACAAAATTAATATTTTATGAAAAATACTCAAGGAACCCACCGCTATTTTTATGCTTCAAATTTTCAAACAAAAGATATCTAAAATTAAAATGCTCTTAGCTTTTTTTCTGAAATGAGGCTTAAGGCTTAATCTTAATCGCAGATGTCACTGAGATTGAAGACAAAGCTTTTAGCATTTTATAAGTCTCTATAAACGTCAATTATGTTACATTATTATAATTTATAAGACTTTTAGAACAATTATTAGATTCGCATTATAAGATTTTACTTGTAAGCCACTTGTTTTTAATGTTTTACACCAGTAAATTGCATTTAATAAAGTTATAAGACTGAGCAGATTTTGTTTAGTAAATTACCTCAAAATATAAAAATATGTTGTAGGCTCGCTATAAATAAGTTTATTGATATTTTTTGATAAAATTTTGATCAATTTTAATAATAAACTTTTGTTTAAAGCCACGATTTATTTTTATTGCATGTTTTAATGAGAAGAAGATATAAAATATTATATTTGTTGCGCGAAGTACATAGTTGCAAAGTTCACATTATAAGTGAATATATTTTCGTAGATTTTATTAGTTATTGCGTTAACTTTCCAAGCTTGATTTTGCGCACATAAGTTACTTGTGCAATGCGTATTAAACTTTAATCTTTGTAATGGACTAGCCACGGAGCAAAAACAAAGGAATAGAATAATAAGAATAAGAATAAGAACATTTTTATTCTGTCACCACAACACATGTAAAACAACAATACATAATATTGTGTGATTGAATTGAATTGAAATCGTTTATTTGCTGAAATAAGGTACAATATGTTGTTACAGTAATGTGATGTCAAAATTGGCCCAAGCTCAGCTATACGCAGCAAGCTAGCTTAGCTAGCTCGCTGCACTGGTATTCTGCAAGGGCCAATGAGTGACTTCACCACAAAATAAGGGGGGAAAAGTATACAATAATCTTACACTTATTATAACTTACAATAAAAGCTAACAATCACTAACAATAATTTAAGCAAAAAGCAAATCACTAAAATAGCTAATAACTATACAAAACAACTAAAAAAAAGGAAGGACTAGCCTTGTAAACAACAATGTTTTAATCTCTACTTACGAAATAACACCACAACTTGTATCGAAATAGTCGAATATTATTGGTATCTAAAGGTGCCTTACCACTTTTTACAGACTTCAGAAGAAAGCTTAGCTAATAGGAATGTATGTACAATTGGTAGGTTATACCATAGAGTCTATGGTTAACCTACTAGATATGGCATAGACTATAGAGAAAATATACATTATACACGTTATACAAATGTTTTATCCTTCTCCGATTATTGAAAAAGTCGAAAGTCAAATTTAAGGCAACCGATAAACTTAGAGATTAGATTAGGTAGTTTATTCATTGTGTAACTTTTATCGTTATGGAGGCCTAACCGTGTATTTTTCTAGGATGAAAAGTATCCTATGTCCTTTCCCAAGATTCAAAGTGTCCTTTGTCCTTTCCCGGAATTTAAAGTATCAACATTTTACCCGGGAGAACGAGCGCGGGCGGCGTGCGCGCACTGTCGTTGCATCGACGCAACGTTGTGGTTGCGATGTGGTCGGCCGTGGTTGCGATGTGGTCGTTATCACACAAGTGGTCCACAACGACTGCAAAATGTGGTACGTGTGAATGGTCATTTACAATACGACATAGGTACACACGTGGTCGTTGTCGTGTGGTTGTGGTACGTGTGGGTTGGCCCTTAACCTGAATATGGCCATCATACATTATAAAACATTGCTCCCAACTCCCACCGCACTTTGTTGACAGTCGGCTGTCAACTCCCAATTAGTACCTATGGTCAGCGTCGATACTCGATCATAATAATTATTGAAGTAAACACGAGATAATCGGTGGTGACCTTTTTAATTAAAATTACAGTGTTTACGCCTCGTCTTTAGAGCCAAGATAAATGGTGTAAAGTCCGTTCATGTATTTTTCGCGACTTATTTAGCACAAAAAATATATTTATCAGTTAAGGTTGAGTAGCTAATATTTGACCACCCACCTAGGGTGGTAATAAGGCCATGGGCAGTCAATATAATATACTCAGCCATCGCCTTAAATTACTAAATGAAAGATGATGGATTGATTTTGATGTTGCCTACATCAAGAAATTCTTTAGTCGAAAACAACAATCCTCTTCCGAGACTCTGAAGGATACCTGATTAATGCAATACCAAGTGTAGGTAGTTTACTAGGTACCCTTAGCAACTTCTGAATAGTATTTCGCGAGAGTTCCATTTCAACTCAAGCTTGGAGTCTAGACAGTAGACATGCGCCATGCAACATGTAACTTAATTTCAACTTTATCGTCAATATGTCTACAATAGATCAACAGATAATAATCGGTTGTTGTGAATTGTTTTGATAATAATCAGAAGTTACGAACCAGCGAAGCGACCCTTTGCGAGAAAATATTAATTGTTTAGTAGTAGTAGTAGTAGTTCCGATTGGCCAAAAAACTTTTTTGACTCGCCCAGCTTTTTAAGTTTTTGTTATTTGAAGACCTAAAATAATACTTTTAATATTATACATTTGAATGTGTCTACTATCCATCTCCATCTCTCTCCTATATTAGATAAAATAATTTACAAAGCCCTCTTTTCGTTACGTTGTAACTGAAAGGGAGCTTAATTAGATATTATTTTATTTAGTGAGTAAATTGTGCTTTTAGTTTATTTTATTGACATAAGATACAAGCAGTTGTTCTTTGTTAAAAATTGCAAGGTAATTTAATTGCCCTATAGCTTTCGCACAAAAGATTATGAAATCCTGATACATAATAATTAATTAACTTTAAGTACCAGTCTCGTGCGTCATTCGTTAACAAATAACTCGGCGATAACGCGTGCCCCCTTTATCATCCCGGAACGTCTGCGAACCTAGCGCTACCACATTCGGAGCCATTTTACCTCCTGAGAACCTGTATCCCGTGAACATAAGATCCATTATCGGACGTCCAAAGGCAAATTTTAACTGAACGGTATCGACAAGTGCATATAAACTAAATACGTCTTGGCGGCTACTCATTATAGTGACAGCGAGCGTTTAACACGTGTTTAAAGTTGTGAGTGAAAATGCGGAACGGGACGAGTGCTACGCTGATGTTGCAGACGATTATGGTGCTTATGGATAAGCAGAATACGACGCATGTCACCAACTTTCCGACGGGATTCGAGGGTTAGTATATTTTGGTTTTGTTTGCTATTTTTTTGGATTACTTGAATTTAACAAAATTTATGAATGAAACAATATTTTTTTAGATGTTAACAGGCTCTCTTTACAGCCTCTGGCTTCTAATATTCACGTTTTATATGTACAACTTTTCTATTAGTACTTAAGTACATTTCCGATACCATTTAGAAAATTCAACATTACTTTCCGTAGACACTAGACAAGCAAAAAGTTGCACTGTTAAGTAATTAAGTTGCACTTGCTTTGCCACTTAACGTCTATATTATTTTTAACAGGTAAATTAATA
This sequence comes from Plebejus argus, assembly GCA_905404155.3. Classification (NCBI taxonomy): domain Eukaryota; kingdom Metazoa; phylum Arthropoda; class Insecta; order Lepidoptera; family Lycaenidae; genus Plebejus; species Plebejus argus. The sequence continues at coordinate 6,158,832 of FR989937.1, read as the reverse complement.
TTATTATCTTGAATTTTTTCAATTAAAACCCTTCTTAACTACATTTCATCGATCAATATTTTTTTTTGGTTTTTTAGGTCCAAATAATTCTTCCTACCCTCATTTTTTATTATAATTTTCATCAGATGCAGAGTTGGAGCGCTGCTACGGCATCTACGGGTGTTTCTCTAAAGCCTACCCGTGGACGGAGCACAGACCTGACAACTACTTTCCTGTCTCACCAGAGTCTCTGGGTGTGAGGTGAGTTTTTTCTTTTATCTCTTCTTCTCCTTTATCTCTTCTTCTCCTCTCTCAATTTTCTACGCGCATGAGCTCCGAGAAATCGGGGTCTAATGACAGAGGTTACACGATCCATTTTTCATCAATCTGATCCATCAATCCGATCCAGATTGACGAAAAATTGGTCGTCTAACCCACGGATTGATGGATTGATCATTTTTTTTATATGGAATTTTCATAACCATCAACATTCCGTCAATCAGATTGATGGATCAGATTGATGAAAAATTGATCGTGTAACCTCTGCCAAAGAGTTGACGGATGCGGGGCCGCGCTCGACTATAGAAAACTCCTCTTCTCATTGCGATTTTCTTTAAATTCCACGGAGCTCACGAAGAGACAAACAGTCTACAGGGAAAGCTAATTTTTAGGGTTCCGTACCCAAAGAGTAAAAACGGGCTGGTACCCAAAGGGTGAAAATGGTACGGACCCCTGCGTGCGTGAGTCCAACTCGCACTTGGCCTATTTTTGAACATTCGCAAATGTTTGTGTGATGCGTCTGCCGACAGCCACAACATATTTTGTTCTTAACTGGGAATATTTAGGGCCTATTTCACCACTTCCTGATAAGTGACGAATAGGCTATCCACCAATTAACTTGACAGATCAAGTATGGAGAATCTGTCAAAAAAGTTGTGAATCGCCTATTCGGAACTTTGTCAGAAAGTGGTGAATAATATAATGAAAAGTTACTGATTTTCTTATATTCCATTATCTGGCGGTAAAAATATTATGATGCTAAAAAGTACTATATATTAATAAAAATTAAAATACTAAATTGATACCTATATTATAACTGCAAGGGATTCCTAAAATATTCGCATAATATTATCATTAACCAACTGTCCAGCAGATGGCAATTTTAATTTGCTAAAACAGATCATGTAATTGATATAATAATATGTTGAATTTTATCTGTTCGTAATTTGAAAAATGATTAATTAAAAATAACCTAGAACATATAGAAAACCGAACATACATAGTATTTTGAAGAAACGGAATAAAGTTGGAATGCAGGTAGATGGTAAATACTACGCTAGGCTTTTTTACTTATCCCATAAACTACAATATTTTAAAATAGTTCTTAATCTTGATCTTCTAAAATCGAAATCTTCTACAGCGATATTTCCATGTCTTTCAGGAATTTAATTTATTTACCAGGGTTTTACAATTTTAATCTACGTGATGAACGCTGTACAAGTAGACAACCCGCAAATAAACTTTGCCAAAATGAGGGGATAGATTTCCAGAAAAAAAATCCTGGAAACGCACCTGCAGCCTTGATGTTGCGAGTGTCTATGGGCGACGGTAGTTGCTTGTTTGCTCGTTTGCCCTCTTATTTTATAAAAAAAACTTTCAATGGTAAACATTCCTTTTTTTTTTCGCCGAGAAAATGCTTTTAAGCATCTTGCGGGGGATGGGGGACCTGCCCGCAAGTATGTGGGTCTCTGCTGCGCCCGAAAGATGTTAGTGGGCGCAGCCCCTACCCACTAAAAACTCGGCGGCACTCCACTATTCGCCCTAGGCGGGCCGCGGGATCGCGTGAGCTTACACCACGGCTACGCTGCGCCGGCGAGTGCCTGTTGCCTGCAGGCTCTTCTCTGTGGGCCTCTCCCACGAATGGTAAACATACCTACTAGACGCACGTATCGAGACCAACCCTTGTCACAACTTATTGCCCCACACAAATGTCATAGGCCGTAACCTATTATTTGTCATAAACATATTGCTAAATCACAGCGTAGCAACTTATTAAATTTAATATAATATAGAAGCTATTATTAGACCATAGAGATAAGTGTATTTGATCTAAACTTGTAGAATAGGTAATTACTTAATGGGGGTGTGGCGCTCTGCCTCGTTTATCTTAAAATGTCGAGATAAGAACTGTTTATAAAAGTGTCAAGATAATTGGTTATTAATTGGGTGCTCCATGCTTTTTGTCGTAATATTCTATGAGATTTAAGTAAGAGATCCGATCCAACCAACCATTGGATTTTTAGGGTTCCGTAGCCAAAATGGCAAAAAACGGAACCCTTATAGATTCGTCATGTCTGTCTGTCTGTCTGTCCGTCCGTCCGTATGTCCGTATGTCACAGCCACTTTTCTCCGAAACTATTAGAGATACTATTGAAACTTGGTAAGTAGATGTAGTCTGTGAATCGCATTAAGATTTTGATGCAAAAATGGAAAAAATAATTAAAAATTTTAGGGGTCCCCATAGGTACAGCTGAAACAAAACAATTTTTTTTTCATCTAACCTATGCGTGTGTATCTATGGATAAGTCTCCAAAAATCATATAATTTTTTTCTAACCTGAATAGTTTGCGAGAGAGACTCTCCCAAAGTGGTAAAATGTGTCTCCCTCCCCTCTAATTTCTAAAGTAGGGGCACGATAATTCTAAAAAAAATATATGATGTAGATTACTATAAAAACTACCAACGAAAATTGGTTTGAACGAGATCTAGCCAGCAGTTTTTTTTGTACGTCATAAATGGTAAACCTTAATCTAAATTTCATTAAATCGACTGAAATATAAAAATAAATCAAAAACCTTTTAATTTCATAAAAATAAACCTTATTGCTGCTGCGGAACCCTTCATGGGCGAGTCCAACTCGCACTTGGCCGCTTTTTAAAGCTTTAATTTACTTAAGTATACACTATTTTCTATACTTTTTTCTAACATTACAGGTTTCTCCTAATGCGATAGAATGACAACTTGTTAAAGCTAATTATTGCAAATTTATTAACAAACAATAAATCTATACTTGTACTTTCCCCAGCTCTGGATTTATGTATTTATAGGCAGTATATGCCACGGCCTATGGGCGGCAGCGTCTTATGGCGTACTAGGAGGGGCGGCAGCGTATATGCCACTTTAATTTTGCCGACCCTATGTACGGCATAGGGTCGGCAAAATTAAAGTGTCATGTACTCATAAAAAATTTAAATCCGGTCCAGGATATTTATAAGTTCAGTTTCAGGATATTTATAACATTTTCCTGGTATTTTACAAGCGGTCCTTTGATGATAAAGTTGGGGGCTCGTCCATGACATAGGTCGTCAACGAGATCAAACAAATATTTACACTGCATTGTGACGCTATCGAGTGTAAACATTAAGTGCAATGTAAGCGATACGACTTGTACTTTGACCGACGGGCGACGCAGCGGATTATAAACAAAAGTCGATAGGCGATGCTCCAACTCGATACATTAGTTAATGTCATGGTTAAATGCAGACCGAGTATAAGGTTCGAAAAATTAGAGAAATTTTGGCATGAAAAATCCTTTATATGCCCATATAAAGAGTACCTAATACCTATACGTTTGGCAGGCGTTGCCATTGCTTGAGATGATTTTTCGACCCAGACATTAATTTGCCTTTTAGGCAAGTACTTTAGGCTAACCGCTAACGTAATAAAAGCCATACGTAGTCTCAAAAAGAAATCTATTCGGAACCGTTTTGAATTCAACTCAAAGTTCAAACTTCACTTACCAACATAACACTGATGCTAAGTACACAATTTCTGTAAGTGCTGCAAGCATGGTACGTAGGTAGGTAGAGGTATTGTCACTACTTTTACCATTGTTGATGGATTATTATACCTTTGTTTTAGATATGCAGTGTTTACGAGACGAAATAGACACATACCACTGTTACTACAAGCGGAGGACACGGAGAAAATCAGAAATGCCAATATAGACCCAAGAGGACCATTTTATTTTATATCACATGGATTTCTAGAAGGCGGACACAAAATTTGGGTAGGTCAAACCGTACTTACATTATAAATGCAATAATTTATGTGATTGTCTGTCTACCTGATTGCGATAAATAAAGATATTCTGAAAGACTGGAAAATTGTACGGGTTCTCGGGATTTAAAACGAATTTCGGCGCTACGAATTTAGGGAAAATACCTCGTCAAATGCAACAAAAGAATATTTTTTATTGTGTTGTCTCGCTTTTTTGTCAAATACCTACGCCATAAAGTCATAATATACAAAACCTGATTTTTTTTTCTAATTCCAGGTGCAACATATGACCGACGCACTACTAAACCTAGAAGGTAACGCCGCTGCGACCGTCACAGTGGTGGACTGGCGGCGCGGCTCGCAGCCCCCATACGGACAGGCCGTGGCCAATATACGACTTGTCGGCGTCATGACTGCACATCTTATACATAATATACATGTAAGTATTCTTATTTACTAACACACACTCTTTTGTAGTGAGCCTTATATTATAACAACTCCGTTGTGCTAAAATTCGTTTATCGCTCGGGCTAAAAAGTATCCAATATCCTTTCCGGGGACTCAAAGTATCCTCATACCAAGTTTCATCAAAATCGGCTCAGCGGCTTAGGCGTGAAGAGGTAACACACAGACAGAAGTAGACAGACACACTCTTGCATTTATAATATTATTAGTATGGATTATAAAAACTTATTAAAGCACCGTAATAGTGTGTCTCTTAATAAAATATGCAGTAGGCTACTTGACCTATATTCAATTTCATTGAACAAATGCATATTTCTAGTAGAACTTGGCGTAGGAAACCGTATTTCACCCTTATCATCAAATAAAAGCTTATGATTGATAAATAAAGTCGATTTGAAAATATGATTTTATGACAATATGATTTGTACTGACTAAAACGCTTTTGCAGTACTTCCGATTTGGATGTGACGTCATCATGTTCGTAATTTAATATCTTTTATTTATCGCGCTCGTTATGTGTAAGTTTATTTGTACATAAATAATAAGAATAAGCCTAGAAAGATTTGCAAAATATATTTTCTTGAGTAATTCAAATAAAACACCAGTTTTATATATTATCTCCATTTATTGTAGACGGGAATTGAAATGGCCAAAACTTTTCTCCAAAAGTTTTCAACATTACAAATGATTTCTAATTTCTTATTTAATTCTTTTATAATTTTTGGGCACCTTAAGACTCGTACATTTAGCACATAAAAAAATGTTAAAGAGACTCTAAAATCCAAACAGTATGACGTCACACTATGGCGGACAGTGTTTTCGGCGCCATTTATAAGGCGTATTTTTCAATCAACATTTTTATGGGTTTTTACTGTGTAAAATAATAAAATATTAGTTTATTTCGTGAAAATTAATGATTAAGAAGCGATTAGCATGAAGAAAAAAATTAGGTCAAGTAGCCTGTTGCACACTACCGCTGCAAATCGCGAAAAAAGGACGGTAAAGCGAATTGTGGTGGTTGCCCAATGTCCATAAACACTAAAAATCGCTCAAATCAATCAAAATTTTCCTTCAATATTGGCCGCCGTATGGAGCCGCCTCAATACGATTGGTTTTGCTATTCAATTTTCAATCACGGCTAAGATTGCGGTTTGTGGCGATGTGGTTTGAGGTTTGTCTGACATCACTGTACAGGAATCGATTTCCGCACAAAAGGCCTGGCAATATTGCTCATGACATAAATAGACTAAAATACATGTTATTTATTCTCAAACCTTATTTTCAGGATGCTCTCGGATTAAACAATTTGAATAACTTTCACTTTATTGGGCACTCGTTGGGCGCGCATCTAGGTGGATATTGTGGACACGCGTTGCAAAAGGTATGTTAAAACTTTAAAATGAGATCTTTGTAAAATTTCAATTAGTTGCCTGCAATAATGATAATACGAGCTGATGTTGTGTGCATACTGCATACCAACCTCATCCAGCCAAGAAGGTCTGAGAATTCTGATTGACACAATTATTAGGCTTCGGCCAAACCTACGCGTCAGTAACGCGGGACGCGGGACGCGGGACGGGAGCGTATGCAACGCGAAACTGGTGTGCACACCTGTGCGACTACGGTGCGACACTGTAAATTATTCCCGCTCTGCTGACGCGAATGTCCCGTGTTGCAGACGCTCCCGCTTCGCAGACGCTTTAGTCGCGTAGGTTTGGCCGAAGCTTAAACCGAACGATGGGAGCGCTTATTCTATAATACTACTAGCATATTGGGAAGATTCTTAGCGCTTTGCTACATAAGAATAAGAATAAGAATACGTTTATTTTGTCCACACACAACATACACAAAACAGATGAAATAATAATAATAATAATAAATAATAATAAAGGATTTAAAAGTTAGATTTAGCAAATAAGACCTGCCATCGAATAAATCGACCCCTAGGTAGATGGCAGACCTACGTGATTCAGTCGGGTTGCTGGCATAAAGCGACCAAATTACGTAGGTACACCATTTGCCTATAATCAACTTCTCTGATCTGATCGTACATACTCCTTTTATTTCAGTACATTACATAAGTATTTTTTTTTCTTTTGCTTTCAGAAATTCAACCTCAAACTCGGTCGTATAACCGGGTTGGATCCAGCGGCGCCGTACTTCAGCAACACGGTGACGCTGGTGCGGCTGGACCGCTCCGACGCCGAGTACGTCGACATCGTGCACAGCAACGCCATGCCGCTGTACTTCTCAGGTGTGTTATACATAATAGCTGAATTCAAACTCAAGCTGGGTTGGATCCACCGGGTTGGATCCAGCCGCGTGGATACATTCAACTTGTTTATAAGTAGACTAAATAGTGGGACAATATACAAAACTTAATATTACATCATGAAGTTCCTTGATCCCTCCTCTCGCTGCTTTGAACATATTTCAAAAATCAAATGTATAACTATGTAGCTGCCGAGCTTATATTAGCTATTCGAATACTGACGACATATTGAAGCGGCTAGCTTTTTTATATCAAGCACGTCAACAATGTTGCATCTCGCTTTTCAGTTTTGTCACTTCATTTCTGCGGTCCGCGCCGTCAGTGTGCAAACCTATTTAAAATCCTTATGGATCTCATGTTAGCGACTCCGGCCGCTTTGCTCTAAATCTCCAACCGCTAGTATGATAATGGCCTGATTGATCATCACGATACAAAGTAATATCACCAAATCACTTCCAGGTTTCGGTATAACCGAGCCCATCGGTCACGTGGACTTCTACCCGAACGGCGGTTCCACTCAACCCGGTTGTCGGAATGAACCGGGTTACGTCAGCGGCGAGATGTACCACCAGCTTATGCGGCTTGTTAGCTGCAACCACGAGAGAAGCATCGAGCTGTTCACCGAAAGCATAGCGCCGCCGTGCCCCATGCTGGCCGTGCAGTGCCATTCATTTGAGGTGAGTTGTAGTGTTTATTGTGCCATCGTCCTTTATATTTCACTTGTATATATTATTTGACGACCTCTGTGGCTCAATTGCTTGAGTGTGTGGCAGCTCAAGCCGGGGGTCGCGACTTCGAATCCCACCGACGCGACGGAACAAAAAGTTTTCTAAGTTCTTGGGTCATGGATGTATAACAGTATTAAAGTGTAATAAAAATCTTAAATATATTTATAGTATAAAAGTATTAAATATATTTCCGTTGTCTGATACCTGTACCTAATAGTCCGGGTTCCGTAGAACAAATTTTTTAACAAATTCAAAACAAAATTTGTTCTACGGTACCCGGATTATAACACAAGTCTTTCAGTTACTTTGCACGGGGCCAGACTGACGTGATCTGAAGCGTCTATAGATATTATTATATTGCTATTCTAAATCGGGCTATCATCGTTTTGTAAGTCGGCGATATATAAAATTTGGGCTTGACTGAACAGCGCACCTTCCATTGAGGTTTGCCGCTTACCAGCATATTTTACAAGTCTATATTAATTGCTGTATCTGACTTTATCCTTATACGATGTCACGACGTATATCTCATCTAAATCGCTTTGTGAGTTGCTGTCCCCGAATTAGATGTAATACCGTTTGAGACTCAAACAATAGTACGAGAATGCCGCGTCCTACTCTAACAAACGAGAAATTACGTTGTTGGAGCGGGACGCGGCATTGTTTGAGTCTCAAAACAATTACGTAGTAGGCCTGCACTCTACAGGTTATAATATTATAGTTTCTATATCTTTTCAGGACTTTTCAGCGGGTAAATGTACGACGTGCGACAAGAAGCATCTTTGTGTGCCGATGGGCTACCACTCGTTCAGCACTTACAAACAGCTGCAAGTTAACGGCCTGGTTGAACCCAAGTCCCACATGTCACTGTACTCGCTCACTGGGAGTAACAAGCCTTATTGCCGTGAGTATTTTTTCTTACTATAGACTCATAGAGTGTAGATTATGTTGTAAGGCCGGTATAAATAGTCAGTACTCAAGATGCATCTCGGTCTCAAGACACGGTTCAGGCTCTGTGATTGGTCGGTTGTCAAAATTTGGACCAATCACAGAGCCATAGACCAATCATACAGCCGAACCGCGTCTTGAGGCCGGGTCGCATCTTCAGTACTGACTATTTATACAGGCATAAGATAAAGGCTAGATAGTATAAATGACTAGTATACTAAGGGCCTGTTTCACCACTTCCTGATAAGTGCCGGATAAGCTATTCACAACTTTTTTGACAGATGGAGTATGGAGTATCTGTCAAGATAAGTTGTGGATAGCCTATCCGAACTTATCGCGAAGTGGTCAAATAGGCCCTTAGATTTGTAAATTAATTAAACGAGATGTTCATCGTTAAGTATACCCATGTTCATTTTTATTCGGGAATAAAAAGGTTTCCTTCTAAGAAAGAATATAATATAAACAGTCACTGGAATGCACTAGAATGCAATTCAGTGTGTCCGTTTACGTTATTCCAATAGCAATCCTATCCAGGCCATTGTAAATATTATATTATACCGAATTTTCAGGAGTACACTACGAAGTGACGTTGAAAGTGTCGAACTCTTCAGTAAGCAGAGCTCATGGTCCGGAGTTGGGCAAAGTGTCCATCACGCTGGAAGACAGAAACGGCAACAGAAGTAATCAGAAGTTCATGACTGATGAACAGTAAGTAACAACATGTTTGACTCCTGCTTTATTAAAGAAATATGAGTCGTTTAAAATAACAAGGAAAAAGTTTATTCGTTTCAACTTGCAACAGAGTGTTAAGCTTCGGCCAAACCTACGTGACGCCGAGTAAATCTACAGTTTCGCACCATATTCGCACAGCTTTCGGGTTGCAGACACTCCCGTCCCGCGTTACTGACGCGACGTAGGTTTGGCCGAAGCCTTATCAATGTTAATTTTTTAATTAAGTACATATTATTTAACTGTACCGCCGCTAGCTATTATTCCGACGTAATGTCAGAATAATGTTTATCTACTTTATGCGTTTACTAAAAAATAATTACATATATTTTTTTTCAAAATTTTTAAATTATTTTACTAAACCAGTTTTGACGCGTGGTGAAAAAATTTAAACATGACATTTCGTTGCGCAAATAGTGCGTAGCCGAGCGGTTGTTTTCAAAAATACATATTATTTTTCAAATCGCTTATTTGATAACAAAAATCTTCTGAACTATCAATTTATCTAACTTATATAGCAGGGTTGGCCAACTTGACTAAACCTAAGATCTACTGTTTACTAACAAAAGCCTGTGCGATCTACCAAGTACCCTTATTACATACTTATTGAACTCTTAAATGAAACAGCATAGTGTAGCTCATTGGTCATTGATCAATCTGGTCTAATTATTTATATTTTTTGCCTGGCCGCGATCGACTGGACTAACAGTCGCGATCGACCGGTTGGCCACCCCTATATAGCATCTAATATGTGACAATTACATACACCCCAGAGCACTATTAACATTTGACTCGTAGGTATATTAGTTGTTTAGTTAAAGATAACTCGCCCACTAGATAATACCCGGAACTTAAGATGTTTAATAAACAATAATTTCGTCAGAGATTATTAAAATAAACAATATCGGATAAAACGTCATTCGTTATGAAAACACTGCGCTTCTTTTGTTATGCAATCAATCGCTTTTTGCGTTAGTACTGGTTTAAAGGATCCCGAAAAATAAAAAATTATACAAATATAATTTAAAATATTTCTACTAATGAATATTTAGGGCCTGTTTCACCATTTGTCCACTTCCTGATAAAGTGCAGGATAGATTCTCCATACTCTATCTGTCAAGTTTAGTGGTTGATAGCCTATCTGGCACTTATCAGGAAGTGGTGAAACAGGCCCTTAGGGCCTTAGCCTTCTATTTCTCGCAACAAAATACACAGTTCAATAATAATAATAATTAATTAAATACATGATAACGAAAATACGTGTAGCACTCGAGGGACTGACGCGGTGAAGAACATTTTTTATCAACTTATGGAATTATAATTCGCATACAAACAAAGTGCCAAAGTCTGCCGAACTGAAGCGACATTAGTCGGAGTGGGAGTTAACGTTAAAGAAATTCCGTAACGAAAGTAAACCTAACGGTTTACTAAAATAGAAAAATAAACTAGAAATTCCGTAACGAAAGTAAACCTAACGGTTTACTTTCGTTACGGAATTTCTTGATTCGGTCGCCGAGCTCGCCCGCGCTAAAAGCTATGCAATAAGTTAGAAATGATTTAAACGTTTAGGTATTCTTACCTAACATTTATTTCGCTTCCTTACAGAAAATACTACCGACCCGACGATATGGAGACCAAGCTAATGGCGTTTAAGGACACCGGTTACCCGCCCCTGTCCGTCATAGTGGAGTGGAAGTACGAAGCCAGCATCATCAACCCCATGACGTGGCGGCTGCTCAAGTCGCCCAGCATCTACATAGAGTACCTCAAGATCTCGTCCATAGAGTATAACACCGTGTAAGTTACCATAGATAATGCGAATGACATATTTTGAAGGCCTATCTATAACCTTACGAGGATCATCCATGTATCATTAATTAATTTTTCATGTGGCTGAATTAAGAATTTTGCTGTTGCGATTTGGTATGACAACTGTAAGAGCCAGTCTACACGGCGCGTTGCGTTAGCGTTGCGTCTACGCAGCGCTGCCGTTGCCTTGTTTTACACACAAATAACCAAGGTGTTAACACGGCGCGCTGCGTCGTGACAGCAGCGCGCAACGTACACATGACGGACAGCAGCCCCCGAGACGAAGCGGGAGTGTTGACGTTGAGACTGCTTCGCAATAACGCTGTGATGCCGCAGCGCCTATGTGGCCGGCTATGCGACAAAATATTATTTGCGTTTGTGTTTGTGTGGACTGGCTCTTACACATCCGGCTATATCTATTTTTCGAAAGTATAGGTATATGTACCATATACCTATATGTACCATAATGTTAATTATTAGGTATATGTACCATAAAGTTAATTTAACTAGCGGAATAGAGAAACAAAGGCCCGAGCAAGAGAGATGTCACTATCAGTAACACTGCGTGGTAAAAAGAGACGTGTGATACATGACAGCAGCACTCTTTTTTTGACGTCCAGTCGGCACGTGCCGCACGTTGACAATTTAATCTCATAGAATTCATGTTCAATCATGCTTGTGTAAGTGTATACATTTTAGGTTTAACCAATTTCGGTTTCGTTTGACAGCTCGAGATTGTTGCTCTATTCTGCTAGGTATATTATATTAACTTTATGATATGTACCTACTACGCAAATGACGCAAAGAAGTTCCGTTGCGTCAAAATTCGTTTATCGCGCGAGAACCGTAAAATTTTCCGGGATGGAATAATATCATAATATTATGTCCTTTCCTGGGACTCAAAGTATTTCCATGTCAAATTTCAGCAAAATCGGTTTAGCGGTTTGGTCTTGAAGATGTTACAGACAGACAGACACACGCATTTATAATATTATGATATTAGTATGATATGACAATGACGTCATCTTTGCGCCAAAACATCTTTGTAGTTCTACTCAACTGCTTGCTGGTTTCTTTCGAAATGAAAATAGCTTTAATATGGTTTTTAAATAGTTTCCTTCCTAAGTTGGTAAGTTGTTGGTAAGCTTAATAATGTAATTTTTTTTGTTACAGAATCACAGTATGCCCGAAAACGAAAAAGCCCGTCGTAGCAAATATGCCCACTGTTATGAAAACAAAGTATTGTGGATTTGATAGTTTTTAATTTAACTGTGCTTATTTTCTTCAAGATGTGCCAAAAATGTAATTTATAACTTTGAAGTTCTACTGTTACACCAACAAGGTACTGAATCCAGCAGCAGCTCTTAAATGGCAGCTTTTCCAATTATACTTGTTTAATTGTTCATAATAATACTACCTACATAATATCATGAAAAATATTATAAATATTGTTTATGAAGTTGAAGCTCATAGTAAAAACACTTCAAAATATTATTTAAAAAAATTATAATTTGAAATGAAACCTTAGCGGTATAAAAAAATCACAAGCTGAAAGTATTGCTAAAGTATTGTATTATTTAATTATAAGTTTTACAATTAATTATTGTTACGTTAAAATTTTGTTGTTACAAAGATAACCAAAAATGTAAATTATATTAATTGCATAGCTATAACTAATGTAAATATTATTATATGATTATTACATTGTATTAGTGATTAAAGATGATCATTAAATAGATTATTTTGTTACTTTATCTTTGGTTTTCTTTTCTTTCACCTTTCGGAATGTTACTTTGTATGAAAATCGTACATTATCGCATCTGAAATTTTAGGATACATTTCATTCTTCCATAAAATATATAATAATTCCAAAAATGTATACAAGAAAAAAAGGTGCATAGTAGTGTGTCTCAGCTGCAACGATGATTATGAAAAAAAAACGGATGTCATTTGTCAACTGTCAGGCGTCAATGTCAAATGCCACATTGACATTAGTAAGGGCGTATTTGCGTACTATGTTGTCCAGACTTTGATTGTATGATTTCATAATTCAATTCACGTAATAATTGTTATATCATACCCACGTATTTTAATTATTACAAAGACAAGTCACATCCACTTGTTCCAGAAGTTTTTCAGTGTAAAGACACAATGGGAGACAACAGACGAAAGAATAAGTTCTACTTTCGCAAACGCAGAAACAAATATTTTTTGGAACCCGGCTTTCGCGGTTTCTTTTGCACATGCAACTTCAGGGAAAAAGACTGCGTGAAGGAAATGTACAACATACTGAACGAATACGCTGGTAAGCTGTATTCTGATGAAGCGGCAGAGGAACCGCCTACTGTGGAGCCAGAAGATAGATCTGATAGCGAATCTGACAATGAGACTGATATTTCGGACATGCTCAAGCGTGAAGTTGAGGATATAAAAAAAGACTCACAAAAGTCACTTAAGCACAAAAGATTTCAAGTCGTGGAGACAGGAGCTACCAACTGCATCTTCATAAAGACCAACTTACCTTGCCCGGAAGAGCTGACTACGGCTATTATCAAAGACATTTCTGCAACAAAAGTCCAGAAGACTAGGTATGTCCTTCGTCTCCTACCTATAATGGCAACTTGCAAAGCAAATTTACCAGATATTATGGAGTGTGCAGGTAAATTGTTTGATAAATATTTCTTAAAAGAGCCATCAACATTCGCTATTATATTCAACAAGAGATTCAACAGCAGTGCATCTCGGGATTTGATTATAAAGGAGCTCGCTGATTTGATAGTTTTAAAAAATGGAGATAACAAAGCAGATTTGAAGAATCCGGGACTGTGCATTATCGTGGAAATTATAAAAGGCATCTGTCTGTTGAGCGTCGTGGACAATTACTACACATACAAAAAGTATAACTTGCACGAACTGTGTAAAGAGGAGTCCAATGATTCTGGAGAAACACAAGCGAAGAAATTCAAGGCTGACATATCCAATGAGAATGAAAGTTCTATAAAGTAATTTAAATGTTCTATTCTGTATGTTCCTCTGTGAATTCCATTTACTAGGTTAAGGCAACCTGGGGCCCCTATACCAATTCTGAAACCAAATCTATTGTCTATTTCTTATCTTTGTAATAAATGTGTCTTTAAATATACAATATTAATGTGCATAAGGTTTCATTGGTAATTTACAGAACATAAACCTTTAGAATTTTATGATAAATTAATAATGCCCTTAATATTAAATATTATTTTCGTGTTATTACAATATTATAGTAATCTAAAGTCTAAATGAAGTTTGAATAGCTTTCATTACGAAACAAGAGGCATGGAGACTTATATCACAATACTTTTGATGGTTGTTTATGTAACAAAGTGTTACATAAAATCTATAAGTTAGTGATGTAACAGTTGGTTGGCCTGTTACATAACATCTGTTGAGCTTTGTTGAGGCTTTTGCAGCTCCAAACAATATCCTCGAGGCATTTGTAGACATCTAGTGTTCTTTTTTGGAACCATGTTTAGTACACTGTCATAATTTTTATTGTCCTGTAAACTTACCTGAAGATTGTTTAAACAATTTCATATATTTATGTGTGGGAATTATAATGTAGATAATCCATTTTTTATTTGTATCCCTTTTCTATATAAATAAGAATCAACTGGGAACATGGGTGATGGGCATTGGCAACTTAGCTACTTTTTAAAAGATTACTACTAAGCTCCATCTGTGAAAGCTACAAATAACTAACTAGATTTTTGTACCTTACATGTCCAAGTAGCATAAGAATACCTCAGCAATGCGCCAGATGGCACTTTTGGTTTTGTTCTTTGTGATAAAAAAAAAATCTGGGAAAACCGGAATCACTTTTGTATGTACTTTGTTTTTTAATTTCCGCATAGAGATTAGAGGCTAGAAGTTTTAGGCGGCAGGTAAGTACCATACAAGCAAATATACAGGATACTTCGGTGGCGTTAGAGCAAGATGAATAGGAAAACATAGAGAAGGGCCTTCGCCCAGCAGTGGGACAGCATAGGCTCTTGAAAAGAGCATGAAAATGCTCTTTTCAAGAGCCGCGGGAATCGAACCCACGACCGAGTCGACCGACACGAGTCAAGAGCGACGGTCTAGCTAGACCACTGGGCCACGGAGGCGTTTAAGCAAGAAATAGACGGTCGTCAACGGCGGTTGACGACCACGCAAAATCTATAATGAAAAACTGGTTGACAACACGTTGGCAACCGTGTGGCTGGCAACGCGCATACTATTTTTAGCAGTTGACGACCGCCGTTGGCGACCGTGTATTTCATACTTAACTTGCCACAGAAAGTACTCAGGTGAGAACAGTAAAACTAGAGATAGTTTGTTAAAAAGGCTATATAAGGCAGTGCGGTTACAAAAAAGTTATATGCTTAGGAATCTTAGGATACCATTAAGTTCCTACGGAAATCATAAATCATACTGATGAATATCAAATAAAAAGGGTTTTCGTGGTTGCAGTCGTGGTCACTATGTAAAAACCATTAATTGTCCGTTGAAAAAACAGTATTAGCAATTCAATTGCGTAATTATTAAGCCTAATCTGGGATAGGAATACCGAATAGGTCTTAATTTGAAAATGAGATCCACATTGAAATATTCATTGACGGAAATGAATGGATGGTTAAGACAAAGGAGTTAATCAAGGGCTGTGTACAGTCGGTCCCTTGATCAATTTGGCGGCGAAATTGAACCTCTAATCATGATTTAATCTAGCCACTGGTGGCTCACTTACAAATGCAATTTGGGCTTATCTCATCAATATATTTTGTACTAAGCGAGTGTTTTGTATTTAATTACAATTATATAAACGAGAGATTTAAGCGTGTGTTTCATTTTGTAATATTAGAAGAATATAGAAGGGGCTCCAACCTTTTTTGTAGGTAGTTACTCATAAAGCGAACTCTGAAGAATAATAATTATTATCAAAATTGTTGAGTTTTTTCCGATTCCGCCAAGTGCGAGTCGGACTCGCGCACCAAGGGTTCCGTACCGATAAAGAGCAAAAATAGGCCAAAAATTGTGTCTTTTGTATGGGAGCCCCCTTTTAATTTTCATTTTATTTAAATATTATTATTAATTAATTATTAAAGTACATAATATTATGTATTATTTAAAGCCTTAGGGCAGGAAACCCTAAAACTTAGTTATAAGCCGTTATGCTGTAAAATGTAAAGACTAAAGTGTGTAGTGTACTATCTTAGTATCTTCTTCTAAGTACCTAGTAGCATAATATTATGTAGTAGGTAGTATTCCTGCCTCTAGCTAAGTAAACCATCATAGCTTGAAACTTTTCCTCTTTAAGGACGCTATTACAAATATCAGCGATTTTCCGGTACCATTTTAAAGAATTAGGAGTTAAACTGCGAGGATATTTTGGTTTCAAATGAAAGATAATATATTCATCTCCACGACTGTACCATAAAAATTCTATAGCCGCAACAACATTTTCACATAAAATACGTTTTAACCATCACAATAATCGCAAAATATGAAAAAAATGGGGTCTGATTAGGTACCTTAATATCTAAATACACTGAACTGAGGAAAATAAATATACAAAAAATATGTTGCTTATTTAGTCCTCTATAAGGTCCGCTAAAAATTTTATATAAAAATAAACAACTTTTCCAGTTATAAGAAAAATAAGAAAATTTTTCAAATTTTTTCATACATTTTCGCCATATCAAGAACGCGGAGAGCATCGTAACCGCCACTGTACAAGGCGCGCTAATATGAATCTTATTTTAATGTTATTAACGTCGATATTCGTACTGACAGACATCCGACCTGCTAATTCTCCCGTTGGAGCATCCTTAAGGCAATCTAAGAAATTCTTCTAGCCTGCTGCTATACCTTCTTAAAACTACAAATTACAATCCATAATTCCATACCATACATACTAATATTATATTTATGCGAAAGTTTGTCTGTCTGTCTGTTTGTTACCTCTTCACGTCCAAACTAATGAACCGTTTTTTTTTAAATTTGGTATGGAGATATTTTGAGTCCCGGGAAAGGACATAGGTATTAGGTAAGTATACTTTTTATCCCGGGTAATGTACGGATCCCGCGCGACTGTGAATTTTATTGTATCTGAAAAAATATTAATTACCTTGTCTCTACTGTAACTCAATCTTTCGACCAATATTATAGTTCACAGGAAAATAGATATTACTTGACCTAATTTGTCAGAGGACTAGGAGGGTCGCGTAGTAGGTAATAACTAATAACTTAATAATAGGGTATCCGACGTAAAAAAATTAAGAGCAGCATAAAGACCGTCCAGGCTCCAGGGACGTCATTACATTCCGCACTCAGCTCGCATTACTACAATTACCTAGATCAATCGCTCACTTAAGCCTAATTACTTGAAATGAATAAAACTGTGTTTACCTTTTACCTGTGAGGATATTTACCTGGTATTCTGCTAATGTAACATTTTACAGCGACATAGCTTTAATCTAGTTTGGATACTATCAAATAGCAAAATAGTGTTTCAATACGACTGATTTTATGGTATACGTTCCATTTCATCTAATCTAGTTCTCAGTAGCGGCGTTAGGGAGGGGGGGATAAAAAGGGGCGCTAAAGGCAAACAATAGGGACGCCAAATTTTGTCAGCACTATGAGCACCATGGGTGCCGAAGAAATCTCACCCAGGGCGCTGGTAGTGCTAAAACCGACCCTGCTTGTTCTTCTATTTCATGCTGATTCTTTAGAAAGCAGATAAAAAGACACTGTAATAATAATAATCGACTTCAAAACTAACATGAGTAGAGACTTAGAGAGTAGAGCTAATTAATTTTTATTTTGTGAATTGAAATGTAAAATGATTTATTGTACAATGTTGTTTTTTTTTATTAAATAAAAAAATAATAAAAATAAAATAAAAATTATTTTATTTCTGAGTAGATTTTAAAAAAATGCTTTCAGAACGTTGATACTACTGGTGCCTACCACCGGTTCGGGAACTAGCCCGGCGAGAAGAACCGGCGTAAGAAACTCGCACGGGGCCCACTTTTTTACCAAAAAAAGTGAGAAAAAAATTAATCTTTTAAAATAATATTTACAATGCTGTAACTTAAAATATACAATGTCAAGATACATACATAATTGTTTAAGTCATACAATAGTGTAGAAGTAGCCTTGCAAGCAGCCATCCTACTCCCAAGATGTGCCATCATTTATGAAATCATTGACCTTATAATAGGCTTTGGCACACAAACGCTCTTTGACTACTTTCTTAAATTTATTAATGGAAAGATTTTGAACGTTTTCTGGGATTTTATTGAAAAGGCGTATACATTGACCTTTAAAAGATTTACTGACTTTACTAAGTCTGATCACTGGCAAATCTAGCTTGTGCTTATTTCTGGTATTTCTACAATGAATGTCACCTTTGGCTTTAAATTTACATATATTTTTTCTAACATATAATACATTATCCAAAATGTATTGAGAAGCTACTGTCATAATACCAATTTCTTTAAACTTTTCTCTCAAAGATTCAAATGTAGACATCTTGTAAATTGAACGTATAGCTCGCTTCTGCAGCACAAAAATAGTATTAATGTCGGCAGCGTTTCCCCATAAAAGGATACCATACGCCATTCGACTGTGAAAATAGCTAAAGTATACTAATCGCGCAGTGTCTTCGTCAGAAATTTCCCTAATCTTTCTGACTGCATATGCTGCAGAACTGAGTCTATCTGCGAGTTTAGCAATATGAGGACCCCACTGTAATTTGCTATCTAGTGTAATACCTAAAAACACAGTAGTGTCCACCAAATTCATTTTCTCATCATTTAATAGTACATTGGTTTGAACTTGCCGTACATTGGGCAAAGTAAACTTTAAACATTTAGTTTTCGTAGAATTCAAAAGTAAATTATTAACATTAAACCAATGTACTATTTTTGAAAGAGTACTGTTTACCTCGTCGTAATTAGACTGTTGTCTCTTCACTTTAAAAATAAGTGAAGTGTCATCAGCAAAGAGTACTATTTCATTATCATTGTCCTTAACTAGATAAGGTAGGTCATTTATGTAGATGAGAAAAAGAAATGGGCCTAAAATAGATCCCTGTGGGACACCTAATTCTATTTTGGTTCCATTAGATCTCTTATTATTAATTTCAACCCTTTGAGTCCTATTTTTGAGGTAAGATGTCAAAAGGTTGAGTGCTGAGTCCCTTATGCCGTAGTGGTGCAATTTCCTAATTAATGTAGCGTGTTCGACGCAGTCGAAGGCCTTAGAGAGGTCACAGAAGACACCTAAGGCATCCTGCGATTCCTCCCAAGCTTCAAATATACTACATAGAAGACCTATACCAGCATCCGTTGTGGAACGACCCTTAGTAAAACCGTATTGATTTTCGTGTAATAAATTATTTGTATTAAAGTGCACCAATAGCTGTTTCAAAATTATTTTTTCAAATATTTTGCTAAGAGTCGGTAAAATTGATATAGGTCTGTAATTTGTCGGATCAGACTTAATTCCCGCTTTAAATAAAGGTATAACCTTGCTGTGCTTCATTAAGTCAGGAAAAACACCATTCTCTATACAGTTATTAAAAATCATTGCTAGATGAGGAGCTATGATGTCAATTATTGATTTAATAATTTTTGTAGACATGCCCCAAAGATCAGTGGTATTCTTAATGTTTAATAATTTAAAAGTATCAATAATCTCTTTGGGGTCAATCTCTTTAAACTTAAAATTGACATTACATTCCTTTACATTATCTTTGAGTATTTTTTCGGCAGCTGCAGGTGAGGAGTTTAAGTTTTTCGTAGTTGAGACCGGAATGTCAGCAAAGAACTTTTCAAAGGCCGTCGCAACTTCTAAATCATTGGTAATTTTTTTATTTTCAAAAAACAGTTGAAAATCCGAGCTACGACAGGTGACGTTTCCAGTCTCACCAGCTATTACCTTCCAAGTAGTTTTAATTTTATTTTTGGAATTTTTAATCTTTTTCTTTATGTACATAGCCTTAGCAGCTTTGCAAACTTTTCTGAAAGTTTTAGAATAGTTTTTAACGTATTCTTTAAATGCTGCACTATTATTAAAGCATTTTTCTTCATATAGATTATACAACCTTTGCCTGCTTATTTTGATTCCTGCAGTCGCCCATTTAGTAAAATTATTATTTTTTTTGTTATTGTTTCTAACCGTTACTGAGGTAAAGACATTGTTAAATTGAGTTCTTATTATCTTAAATAATTTATTAAAAGCTTCATCTGAGCTATTCGACCCATTTAATAATTGAATACTTGAACTTAGTTTATTTCTAAACTTCTCAATACGTTTAGTATTCACAGGAATAAATACAAGCTTTTCCTCTAAGTTACTATCACAATTTGTATTGAAAGAAGCTAACTGTCCACAGTGATCAGAGCTAAGCCTATTTATTATTTCTTTTTTATGTGGAGTAATGTCAGTAAAAATATTATCAATACAAGTGGCCGTTGTATCACATACTCTAGTCGGCTCATAAAACAGATTAAAAAGATTATATGATTTAAACAAAGATGTGAATCTAATAGTGGTGGGAGTTGAGTCTAGTAAATTTATCACAGATTAAGTATACATAGATGGATTCTTAGCTCGCCAGCGCGTGGCCATTTTATGCTTGTATGCAATTGCTGTAGTGTGCGTGTAGGGATGGCGTATATCGATAAAAATATAAAATTAGACTACAGCTATCGACCAAGTCGACCATAATTTTATGTTATAGACTTTTATTAAACGACATCAAAAAAGGAGGTTATCAATTCGACCTGCATGTTCAATTTAGGATATATTATGCTCATTAAATTAGAAGTCGCTTTCAATTTGGTGAAAAGGTATTTTTTATCTATTTATTAAGTGTATGAAAATACTTAAATACAGGGTGCAATTAAACCTTCCTGCCAAATTTTGATATATTGATCCTTGTTCAAAATAAAAAATATACACGTATTTTTCTTTTAATCTAGTCACTCAGTACTAAAATGTTGAGAAATAGCTTCCGAAAGTTATCCTAATAAACACTACAATTAAAATGGACACTACGCGTCGCCGGCGGGTGAGCGCACGCGCGCCACCCCCCACGTCACCCCCGCTCATTCCAACCGCCAGGAGTAACCGTTCTGCATCGATTTTAAATGGGATAAAATATGTCATTAAAAAAATAACACCCAATTTTTTTTGCTAAATGACCTCTCCTAATGATACCTAAGCCCTGGAAAAAATTTGGCAGGATGGTTTAATTGCACCCTGTATAAACAAAATATTTAAGTATATAATTACACAAATAGTTAAAAATATACATAATATGTAATATGTATACTCCATAAGCCACGAAAGCTTGTCCGGAGTGTAATAGCTAATTTCAATAAAATCAACAGTTTTTATAAAACACAACAGAAGAACAAAATATATTAAACTTTATTAAACTTAATTACTATTTACTATTAAGCAACTATTTTGTAGAATAACAATTATTGTTATCAAAGAAATATAAGAATGAATCTCAGTCCTACTTATTTAAAGTAATTCCAAAAACGCTTAGGTGCATTTCTTTACCTATTAAAATATAATTATGTAATAATATTTATACAGAAAAAGACTTAAAATAGATACTTCGACGCCCCCTGAATAATGATATTATAATAATAATAATTAATAACCTAAGTGGGACTCTAGAGTCTAGACGATCAATTTTATTGTGCAATATCACGGTGTGTGCAATCAAAATCATAGAGCACTAAACCAAATATTATTCTTCACTTTCAATCTTATCATCAAATTAATAATTGAAAAGAATTATTATCTTCATTATAGGTCTCTCCGTCACCACCATAATATTGAACTCTTCTTTAAGAGCATTCCAATAACCTGAAAAAAATAAATGGTTTAGTGTCAATAAATGTACTATACTACTACATACCATAAAATATACACATAATTCATAATATTGTATACGGGGCAATATGCTTTATGTAAGTTTTCCATGCTTAACCCATCCAGCCCCAAGCGGAACCCAGGTGCCGCATAACAACTAAATATATATTGTGTCTGGAATTCGACGATTGAGGTATTAAATTTATTTTATTAAATGATTATGACTTTAGCCTTATTAAAATTTTACATTTTACTTATTAAAAAAGAGTACCTAATGCCAGGATAAAACTTCAAGAAGTAGCTCTAAGTAACGAATTGAGTACTAACAGTGGGGAGGTGTGAGAGCTGTCGATCATGCAATAATTATTTTACTCTCCGTTACAATTTTACCTTACATACTCAGTAACTTACGTTTGAAAAGATAATTCCAATATTGTGATGCCTTCTTATGGGAGTAAGGATTAAAAACTTGTATGAAACTTGCGTCTAAAATATATTTCTGTTTGTCGTCTATTTTGAAGCATTTTCAATCTGAAAAAATAAATCATATAATCCATGACATTATTTTTATCGATATACTATACTACAAGTAAGGTGCATCCCTAAAATACACGTAAAAAACTATGCAACTTTTGTAGTCAAATTATTAATTAATGTGACATTTTTAGCACTAATGCCTTACATAACACGAATAAGGGATTATTTAACTTAAATATTATCCTTTTTAGCTGACAAAAATACCGATTGATAAGCCCATAAAACGTTGTTGAAAACTTACGTATGTAATGTTGAATCCACGTGTTTGAGGCATTCCTTGGCCGTTTTTATGGTTTATTAAATAGCGGAACCACAAAAAGCAACAATATGTTGCATTGAACGTTCACTAAACACTTTTATTACCACTTTTTAAACATGAA
Source organism: Plebejus argus (assembly GCA_905404155.3). Taxonomy (NCBI): domain Eukaryota; kingdom Metazoa; phylum Arthropoda; class Insecta; order Lepidoptera; family Lycaenidae; genus Plebejus; species Plebejus argus. The sequence goes on along the minus strand of FR989937.1, from coordinate 6,136,012 downwards.
ATATGCAGACCTACTCCTTTGTTATGTTCTACTAAGTGGGACATAACATTACAGACTTTTGACGCTTATACACCGATAGGAGCTTTCTCTTTCACCCAAATTACTACATCGTTAGTTAGAAAGAGTAACATTATCAGCTGTCAAAATATAAATCGGACTCCTATCATATAACCTCATTGAAATTTATATTAAAGTCACCACAGACTATAACTTTCTTATTAGATGCACATATTTTGGATAGAATTTGTTCCATGACTTGTTCGAAGGAATCATATAATGCTGATGGAGGCCTGTATACGCTTACAATAATAAGATGGCTCAACTCTATGCAGGCTACCTCAATAATTCGTTCAGTGGAGAGACTAGTAATGTCTTTACGTTCCTTGAATTTAATATTTTTTCTAATTAATATTAAAGAGCCACCTCTTATGGCCATTTCTCTACTGAAAGAACTCGCAATCTGGTGGTCACTGAAATTGAAAATAAGTTCATATTTTTTAAACCAATGTTCAGAAATACACAAAATATCAATGTCAAATTCCTTTAAAAATAACTCAGTTTCAAGTTCCTTACCTACCATTCCTTGTAGGTTTTGATGCACCAGATTGATTACACAACAATTATTATTACTTAAATCTTTGGAATTTTTAAAATTTTTATTATAACTGCCAGAGACATTCTCTATTGTCTTATTCTCTAATTTAAATGATTATTTGGAACATGTTCCAATTCGTTAATACTATAGTTAGTATTCTGCTCAATAAAAGCAGTAGTCGTAGAAGCCAAATTCTTGGCTTGTGAAAAAATAAAAATATTATATAGCATACTAGCTACATGTCGCTTACAGAAATTGGATAATAAATACTTATCCAAGTACAAGTTACTTAGTTTAAAACTTAAGTTATTTATATCTACAACCTGACATTTTTGTGGTTGTGGGTCATTAATAACTATACAATTGTTATTTACAGCATTAAATAGTAGGCTGTTTAACTTATATCTACATAAATTTTCCTCCTTATTAGTTCGTGGCAACATTTTTATATAAGGAAAAGTAAACAATACCAACTTTTTTATATTTTCAATTTTAAACAAAGACTCTAAAAGTACTGTCATTTGGTATTTGTTTAACTTCCCTCTTCTCCCAACTAGAATAATAAGTGTTGTGTTAGGGCAATATGTTTCAGTTAGTGCCCTTTGTACTATATCCTTATATGTGGCTCCGGGCATACAAATATTAGAAACTGCCTGTCCTTTGCAAATTCTACTCAAATAAGTACCTAAGTTCTGCCCTAACTCATCACTAAATAACCTAATATTCGATTGGCTTTCAATATTTGCCTTCTCAGTGGAACATATATTTGACATATTAGTAACTGAATGATCCGCCTGAACCGAGGAACCGTTATGTCTCAATAAAGAATGAACACGCTCCTCATTGTATCGAGTTACTTCAAGCAAGTCATCCATTGCCAATATATGTTCCTGTATTTCCTTTTGTGAAAATTCATACTTTTTTGTTAAACTATCTAAAGTATCATGTAAATAGGAAATTTCTAACTGAAGGCTGGATACATCGGCCTCATAATCACATTTTGTCTGTTCCAAGACAATGTTACAATCTAACAAGTTATTATGCAATATTTGGTTTTGTTTGATACTATTTGCTAATCTATTCATAATGTTTTTGTTTTTCGTTGAGAGTTGACTATACTTTTTGATACATTTTTTAATTTTAATATATTTTTTTAATTTTTTCTTACTCTTTATTTTAAGAGATGGTACTGTATCATCACAAGTTAAGTCTATTGTAGTAATGTCATTGCAAGGCACTGATAGTTTCACGTTTGGAATAAGTTTCTTGAACATGTCTTGTGTTTGACTGTAATTATGATAGTCTAGCTGGTCTTCTAGTTTCCTAATATATTCCTCAGCATTATTTAGCTTGATTTGTAGTGCAGCCGAGTTCTTGAGTGTGCCTTCGTATTCCTCCCTGCACTGGTCAAAACTATCAACAATACTTTGCAGTTCCAAATTGTGTTTACAACTGTCCTCATAGTCCCGGCTTAAACTATTTAATTCTGACTTAAGTTGTGTGTTTTTTTGCAGTACAAGTAACATTTCTTTCTCATTATCATCTCTTTCCTGTAGTAGTGTTTGACATTGGTCTTTATAGGCTTTCAGTTCTTTGAGAGCCACTTGAAGTTGTTCCTCGGTACGGCGAGCCAAGGCTGAACGTGTCATCATTTTGCTTACTTTTGTACAGGGCTGAAAATGATAAAGTAAAGCTTTAGTATGAACAAGTGTCACCTAACTGCTGTAGCAATAAAGTCAGCCTTAAATTATATTTGCACGGTTTACAGTAATATTTGGAAAATAAAATAAAACAAGATCACAGGAAATAGATTAAAAGAGATTTAATGAAATTGTAATAATAAATTGTAAGTGAATAGGTGATAGGGGGACAGAGAAACAGAAGACAGTATAAACAGATTTAACAATTACTCTCAAACCTGCATATAACTGCACAATATAATATTCTAGTAACTAAAGACATTGAACCTTAGTAGTAGATAATAATTTGAGGTTGCCTTTGTACTAGTGTAATGTGTGCACAGTTTTTTTGTGTTATGTGTGTCTGGGCTGGTGTTTTTTATCTTCAGCTTCGCTTCCACAATAAGTCAAGCCAAGAGAGATGTTTAACTTAGCCAAAATATGTGTGGTTCTTGGACGAGTCTCACTGGTGTGAGAAGTGTTTAGTTTATTTGTAAGAGTTTTGAGCAGATGGTGACTCTTATAAATGATAAATAAACACAATACTCCCCGGGATTAAACAGATAAATCCATTTTCGGTTTGAATTCAACCAGTCGTTACTTGACAGTTTGCTCTTGACTCGACGTCGGCGGCTTGAATAATGTAAAACAGACACTAATATGCAAACACTACTACTTCACAATATTTTACGCATATAATTTAACGTTATTGATAATTTGCAATAGAAATATACACTTTAATTAAACTAAAACTAATTTTAAAGTCGGGAGGTTACAAAATTAGGTAGTGTTCGAAATGTTGCCACAGCAAAAAAAAAAGAAAAAAATAAGGGGGCAAACGAGCAAACGGGTCACCTGATGGTAAGCAACTACCGTCGCCCATGGACACTCGCAACATCAGAAGAGCTGCAGGTGCGTTGCCGGCCTTTTAAGAGGGAATACGCTCTTTTCTTGAAGGTTTGCAGGTCGTATAGGTCCGGAAATACTGCTGGTGAGAGTTCGTTCCAGAGTTTTACAGTGCGCGGCAGAAAGTTACGCGAAAAACTCACTGTGGAAGACTGCCACTCATCAAGGTGATGAGGATGGTATGTTTTTCGCATGGGGCGATGGCGAAAGGTTGCAGATGTTATGATTCTGAACAATTCCTCAGAGCGCAACCCGTGATACAACCGATAGAGGATGCAGAGTGAAGCTACATCTCGGCGTAATTCCAAGGGGTTCAAGCTGTTGGAAACACTGTGGCAGTCAACAATTCGAGCGGCCCTTCGTTGGATACGATCCAGTTGGTATTCTGGCGCCCCTGCCCAGAGATGAGAACAATATTCCATATGAGGCCGAACCTGCGCCTTGTAGAGTATTGGCGTTGGTCCGGACTAAAGTACTGTCTCGCTCTGTTAAGAACACCAAGCTTCTTCGAGGCTAATTTGGTCTTACCCTCCAGATGATATCGGAACTGGACTTCGCTCGATATGTTGACGCCAAGTATCTCAATGCTAGGGGAGATGGTTAAAGATGTGCCCTCGAAACGAGGATATACGACCATTGGTGACTTTTTAGTGGTGAACGCGCAGACTTGTGTCTTGGCGGGGTTGAATTGGACCAAGTTACGTCTACCCCATTCAGAGACCTTCTCCAATGAATTCTCCACCTTAGACACAAGTTCGTTTCGTCTCTCAGTGACATTGTTGTGAAATATTTGTAACAGAAATTTTATTATACTCTATTATTATAAAATAATATTATGTAAAATAAAATTTCTAGAAGCATTTATAATATTACTATTTTGGCAAAGATGTTATATTGACGTACTTTAGATCAACCTTTACCAGGGTAAGGAAACATACATAGATTTTATTTCAACAAAACGGACAGTCATCGACAGTGTATAATAAGTCAATTATAAGTCAATCTTCTCGAAAATGACGAGTAACTTCCTAATCTTTCTTTATAAGAAACTATTCAGACCAAAGAGTAAATAACTCACGTAGCGACAGTACTCCAAGTGCATCTCGAGAGCCGTATGAGTATCGTTACCGCTTAAGCCGGGCCGCTTGGAATAACAAGCACAGAATGGACAGTGGAAAATCCCGCCGGATCCAGGATTTGTTACAAAGTGCGGCTTATTTCGTCCGTACGTAGCGCAGATGCTAGATTCAATTTTCTTACAGTAACGCCGCGTTGTTAGTGACAATGTTTGTTTTAAACTAGTTGTTTCCCTGCTGAAGGACACAGTGATTTTGCCACTTTCCTGCGGTCATCATTCGCTTATTCGTTGTCAAATTAGGGAAGAGAGATTTTCCCCCGCAGTATTTTTACTTTTACTCAGGGACCGATCTATTTTGCAGCTCCGGGCAAAGATAATTTTCGCCGCACTTTACATTACAGAAAATCATAATAAGTCATAAGCTAGTTTTGTCTGTAAGAGTGCGAATATTTGAGTAAGTAAATAAAATACTTAAATATTTTCACTATCCACCTGAAGTTTTCTACTACTAGTTTATATTGCAGATGTGTTTGTAATAATAATATATTAACTACTCATTATAACTAAAATATTTTACAAATATTTTTTTAACTATTTTAAAAGTTTTAAAATGCAGCAGAGTTTTAAGACATATGAAACTTCGAATAACATTAAGATGATAAATGCGATGGTTATTTTAAACAAAGACTGACTTCTGAGATATCCATAAAATGTTTTTGAAGTTTCTCGCGGATTCGAGTCGGGTCGATAACTTGTCTGTATCAGGATTTTGTTCGCGAAGTTCAATTACAAAGTTTTAATTTTTAAATAAACGTCTGTCGGTTCAAAATGTTTCATTTCAAAGTTTAGGGTTAGACCGCATAATATAACCTCGATGCTGTATTTTTAACCGATTATACGTTTCTCAATTCGACAATATACCTATATAATATTACTAGATGACGCCCGCAACTCCGTTGCGCAAAACTCGTTTATCGCGCGGGAACCGTACATTTTGCCGGAACAAAACTATCCTTCCCGGGACTCAAAGTATCTCCATACCAAATTTCAGCAAAATCGGTTCAGCGGTTTGGGCGTGAAGAGGTAACAGACAGACAGATAGACACACTTTCGCATTTATAATATTAGTATGATGTATTTTTTTTGTTTATTCGCGGACAACTTTGAAGTTTGTTAACCGATTTTAATGATTCTTTTCTTGTCGGAAGGAGGATACTTTACAGGTGGTCTCATGATAAGGATGTACTGTTTGAAGTCGGTTTTTTAAATTATAAAATACATAAATTATATTATTTGCAATACAAAACAAAAGCAATCGCTACGAGAGATTTTGCTCATTGTTCACGCGATGGCGAAATGCTACGCAGCCCGGTGCAGTTCGAAATTCAAACTTGTAAATATTATGATTATCTTCGTTAGTAATGACTAATGACTAAAGTTTATTATTCCATCACTAATATTTTTTTATGAAAATGGGGGCAAACGGGCAAACGGGTCACCTGATGGAAAGCAACTTCCGTCGCCCATGGACACTCGCAGCTCAGAAGAGCTGCAGGTGCGTTGTCGGCCTTTTACGAGGGAATAGGATAGGGGAGGGTAGGGAAGGGAAATGGGTAGGGGATTTTGACCTCCGGTAAACTCACTCACTCGGCTAAGCACAGTGCAAGCGCTGTTTCACGCCGGTTTTCTGTGAGACTTGGTGTTTCTCCGGTCGAACCGGCCCATTCGTTCCGAAGCATGGCTCTCCCACGGTAGAGGGTGACATAATTACGTGGTAACTGGTATCCCGTCTCGTCTCCAGTGTAAATTTATATTTTGTTGTAGAGTCTCGTAGCAACGTGCTACGAGATGCTATGAGATTTCGTGATGTTTGTTGGCAGTCTATAAAATCATTAAATCTTAAAATTTTCAAAGTAATCCAATCAAGAGTCACGCTGGGCCTCTTATCATATTGTTCAAGATTATTTGGAGTCGTAAATGTCTAGAAATCGATATTTCGTCAGACATTTCTGTATTACTCGAATTCCATATGAAATGCTGTAAATAAAAAAGCTATTTCACGATCGAGTTATTCGGTTGTAAAAGCGATGCGCCGGTTAATATAAAGAACAAGATATGAACTTTAAAGGCTCATTTTATTCAGCACTGGTCGCATTTAATGGTCTCAATACTCAAAAACATGCCAACGTTCCATTTAAGTTTTACGGGGCGTTAAATCGAACTCCCGATTCTGATTTTGGCGTACGGTCAACAGAAAACCCGGGTTTTATCGGCCGATAACCAGCAACGAAATTAAACGCTTTAATAAGTTCATGCTCTTATCTCGCAACAGATTTTTATTTTCGTTTGTTGGCCGTCCGAGCGTTCGATAAAATTTCGCACGTTAATAGGTACACGAGATTCGGCGCGCAATTTATCATGTTCGTAGTTAGCAATTTTTCATGCGATAATATATTCCGATATGACGTTGTGTCACCGGGCGCCAATTATGGGGGAACAATTTGTCGTGTCAGTCGGGGCGGTCTGGTACTATCCGGTTTTATCCGGTTTCGAGCGGTTTTGAGCGACGTGACGTCAAGCTGGCGACGCTTCACCGAAAACAATTCTACCAAAATCAACAAAATTTTGCCAGATATACGGAAAGCTGACGTTTTTAATTACTCTCACGAGCTGATTAAGTCGGATTTAACGATAATTTAAATGGTGTGGTTTAGAAATGATGTACATTAAAACAAATGAACAATTGATTAAAATAACCTTTCATAATTACTATCAAAATGATTTATTTTAGTTTACAAACAGCAGGCTTTAGTTTAGTACAATATAAAACAATATAATATGTATTAATTTATGGGCTCTGAAGTTTTATATTGTGTAGATCTATCACACCACCATAATGTACATAACCTATACTTATAACAAAAAGAAATTCAATAATGCAGGATTATACTCTGTCGAAATGCATTAGGGCAGCAGAAAAAACATTGAAAGCCTTAATTAAACATTGAAGGGGTTTCCCATTCCCATTTTATTTGGGACTTGGGAGAAAGCATTACGACGGCCATTACCGTAGCGATCCTATCGGGCGCTGCACGGGCAGAATTTGAATGATATTTACTGTGACTTTAATATTTCAATGAATAGAATTCTAGGAAACTCTAAGACGGTTTCCCCGTAGTGAGGAAATAAGTTTTCACAATTTACAATTCCCCTCTTATAATTTTTAAATCCAGTTTCATTTTTAGAATTCTTTATTCGTTTGTTTAAAAAGTTGGTGTGAAATTCTAATCGCTTTTGAATCGTCTATTTGTTCGTTTGTTTGACTTCAGCCGCAAAATTAATAAAGCAAACGCGCATTGTTATCAAAATTGATAATGTAAACAGTTTCGGCAAACACGATCCGACGTGACGCTACCGTGGGAAGAGACCGTGTGCGGTGTGTTTCGTTTGTTTTTAGATACTGAAAAGTAGAATTAGGTTTATAAAGATTCTGATTTCTGGCTCGTAGGTCTTGTGACAATTTATAACAATGGTCTGTTTATTTCGAAATAGAGCATAATTTTTAGGAACCATGCACTTTTGTGATGTGATTTGTAAAATCTATCCTAGGTAAATTTTGCTTTCCTGTCAATCCATCTTCGTAGAAAATTTTGATAAAATCTGTATTGTACAAATTGCAGACGTACAGACAGACAGAAAGACACACTTACGCATTTTGAATACGTTGTATACGTATGAATGTCTATTTCTTTGGCTGCGCTTAGGTTATTTAAAGAGTTTGATTCTATAGTATACTAAAGGGTACTTTTTCACGGTCGTCTATAATAATTGACTTTTACCATTGTTCTCTGATGTGATAAGTGATTCAACGTAAAGGCGGTCATGTATTTCTTCTAGATCTATAATGCTATCTGGAAAGGCATAAAAGTGCTGTAATAATAGTTCTCTGTAAAATTTCAAGCTGTCTTTTATGTTATAGCTTAGCCGAGGTATTGAAGACTTAGAAGTGACCTGGTTTCAATATTGTACCAGTAGTATTATTCAATACTTTATTGTAAGTACAAGCAACTACTCAACTTCTTTTCAACTTAAGAGTTATTATCACTTGACACTATTATTAAAAATATAATATGATTTTTATTTTATATATAAACTAAAGTTTACTACTTGGAAATATTTTTCTATGACATTGAACCCACCTGTGTACACAAAGTAGATAATAAGTCAAATACCAACCGAGTGTATCGGACACATTCTCGACAATAGGGTAATAATATATATTATTAATATAAATTATTATTATTACTGCAATGTTTTCACCCTAGAGCATGGTTTCTCAAACTTTCGGCTCCACGAACCCCTGTTAAAATTTCTAGGTGACAGCGAACCCCTACTAACTTATCAACCCCCCCGCAAAGAAAGTAATAAAAGAAATAATAAAAGATAACACATAAAGTGCCAAAAGAAATGTCTTTTTGTGGCAAAGAGTAAAAGGAAATTCACCGCTTTGCGTGAGAGTTCGAAATACTCTGCCTGTCGAGCTGCCCAAAAATTAGTTGAAGAGTTTTATCTACCTAATGAATGCGGTTGACACCATTACGTAAATCTTATCGCGAACCCCCTGCCGTCAGCGTCTAATGGCGAACCCCTAGGGGTTCGCGTACCCCACTTTGAGAAACCCTGCCCTAGAGGCAGCACCAGCATAGACAGTAAACAAAAAGTCTTGTTCGACGTGTAAGAATGTTTCTTTCAATACTCTGATAATATGACATGGTGTTACAAGTCGTATTATGGTCGGATTATTTACTGTATGTGCTAGTAGCGCCCTGTGCACTCTGCCTTTGCATAATATTCCCTATTCCAGTAGTTACCATTTTTCGACTCCCTTTCTAATTTCAAGTAAAATTTTTCTAATGTTTTCTTTTTTTTTCCATCGAGGAAAAGGACCCTAAAAGTTTAAGAGTACATTCGTGGAATACCTTAAACAATTCTAACTTAGTTACGTAGGCACTAGGCACTCAGCTTATGTAACAGACAACCCTAAAGGTCAAACTGAACTTTGACGAAAGTTTCTTATAAGTAATTGACGTATCTGTAGGGTAACCGCAACGAGTTTATACAACATTAAGCGTTGTGGAAAACCGCTCATTGTGGCAGCTTGGGGGTCGCTGGGCCATAAACAAGATTGTTTCATATTAACGACGCAAGTTATTGCGGATTTCGTATGTATATCTGTCTGTTATTGTCCTTTTATTGCTCAGTCAACTAATACAACCCTTTTGATATTTGCCCAATTGCACTACTTAGTTAATATTTGTCAATATGTCATGATTTTTCTTCTAATGTATACGGGGTGTAACAAAACTAGATGATAAGTATTAAGGGTTTGTATGAGTCCCCTGTATAGAGCTTAGTGTGAAAGTAGCAGCGCTGAAAGAGTAACGTTTTTTTACTTTAGTATGGGAAAATTTATGACGCTGGGGAGCTCGCCCAGACAAATCATAAAAATGCTCTATCTTAGCTGCTACTTGTTAAACTAATATGTATTCTGTGCTGCTACTTTCATAGCAAACTCTATATACGAGTATAAGGGACACATATTATACAAACTAAAGTATTATCACTTTGGAGTTTGGTTACAACCTGTATTACTAACGAGCTTTTGCCCGCGGCTTCGCTCGCGTTAAGAAGTATTATTTTAAACAAACTTTCATCCCCTATTTTAACCCCTTGGAGGTAGAATTATTCAAATTATGCATGTTTATTAAAATATCAAAGCGCACGGAAGTGCGCAGGCCTAGTTCCAGCAGGCCGCGCGCATGCCGTGCACTATTTACACGAACCGCTTCGACGCACTTTTGACCCCCCTGTAGCTCAGTGCTTATTGCGAGTGCAAAGATAAAAATATACCTACGTAATTATATACTAGTACTTAAGCAGTATACCAAATTTCATCGAAATAGGTTCAGTAGATCCTGGAATATGTCTCTGCAAAAATAGCTAATTTTGGCACTCACTCATTCACTCACTCGCTCATTCACTCACTCACTCACTCACTGACCGGTAATCAAAACCTCTAGGCCACTTCCAATTGTCCTAGCGTTATGAAATTTGGCACACAGGTCGGGTGTTATATGTAGATTACCAAAAAATTCAGAAATTTTAGAAATTTAAGAAATTGTCAAGCGTGAGTAGGTTCATCTACGAACTTTAGAGGCTACTTCCAAATATCCTAGCGTTATGGAATTTGGCAGGTTTTTGTGACAGACGTAACACTGAAGGTACTTGATTAATTATGTAATTAGATAATATTTGTAGAATTTAATTAACCTGCCAAGTTCAAATTAGAAGTATTATGGATCAGGCTGTTGATGAAGATGATTATGATCGATGAAGTGCATCTGAACTGGGCATTGGTCTAGATTTCAACTCTTTTTTTAGACCAAAAATTAGCCTATAGGAACTAGGCCCTATTTTAACAGGTAAGTTTTTGTGGGATAAGATTTAAATGAAATGTTTAAAATTAGACAATATTACGCCAATGAGACAGAAATTTTGATACTGTACCTAATTATAAAAACCGTTGTTACAAATTTCCTGGAAATAAATATACTATTCTATTATATTCTACAAAATCCTTTCTTAGCGGATACCTATGTCATATCATCTACCTACATGCCGAATTTCAGTCCGATCCGTCCAGTGGTTTGTGCTGTGCGTTGATAGATCACCATGTCAGTCAGTTACCTTTGAGTTTTATATATTATATAGATGTAAAACAAGAGAACTAAAGTTGACTTCAGTGTCGATGGACGGTTTCTTAGAAACCTAATCAATCCAAGTCGTCCAAGTGTGTGCGCAATACGTAGAACAAAAGAGATAAAAGGCAATTTGACGCTGGTTATAGTTACATCATAATTATTCTGTCTCCTAGTTTAAGTCAAAATTTTGATTTGAACCATCGATAACAGCTGTTAATACTAAGTAATTACTAAAAAAACTAAGTATAATACACGACGTGTTATTCATTAGCTACGTGCAGATCCATACATTACTTAGCTAAGATTCAATTAACTAATATTCTAAAGTTAAATCGAGGATTCGGACATACATCATTTGGAATGAAAAGTTCGTATGTGCCTGTTTTAATGAAACTCTGTGCATTGTTATTTTCATAAACCTTAGTTCTTATCACAATAGAAATAAAGCTTAGTAAATTTCAGCTGCAGGTTGTGCTGATGCAGATAAAATCGCTGCACTATTTGGAAATTCGAATATTGCTTACACCGCTTGGGCTCACAAAGCAAAATGCATGTTTATAGAAATAATTTCGTTTTAAACAATACTCCAATTCCTTTTGTTATTTTAATGTATTTTATCTATAAGGTAAAATTTGAATTAAAAATTTAATAGTCTAAGAGCGAGTGCTCGGCAGACTTAGGTACTGTAAAGTAGCAAACTTAATTAATCTAGGTACTTATACTGTTTCATCTGCCGTTGATGCAATGAGCATTCACTATTCCCAACAAGGGTTCCCGGAAAATAAAGAATTTCCCGGGAACTGTACATTTTCCCGCAAAAATAGGTATGCACGCAGGCATAAAATAGACCAAGGGAAAGGGGGAAGTCTTTCCCCTTGGTCTATTTTATGCCTGCGGCAACGCCAGATGGAACCGGGAAAAAATATGGAGTTTGCTACTTTACTGTAAGTCTGCCAAACCCTCGCTCTTAGTCTATCAATTAAATTATTAATGTACTCTTCGATCAAATATTTCTAAGGGAGTGATTCCACCTGCAAGCAAACTCGCGGAAGTCTTCTAACGACTAGGTATAATAATATTATATCTTTCGTTTGAATATAATCGTGGAAATAGCTGTTTTAAATTCGCGACAGATGGTAAGTAAAATTAAGATGGGGGGCTCTAGAAAAAAATTTTTTCTCAAAGTGGGCGGTGACGAAAATAAGGTTGAGAAACTATGTACTATACGAAACTAGACCTTATAATAATTATCTGCGGTGACGCGTAGTGAGATCTGTCGCGACTCGTGAGTCCTTGTAGACGTGTTTAGACATGCTGTCGCAACTACTCGCAGGAAGCGCTTGACAAATTGTCAACAAATTGTCAAGCGCTTCCTGCGAGTAGTTGCTAGTTGCTACAGGGCTTACTGTCAGACACTTCCCACGACAGTTGTCTTGCAGGTGGAAACAAGGCCTATATTTGATCGAGGACTGTACTTATAATAATTTAAAATAAAACAATAAATAATATGAATAAGATTTTAGTAATTGCCTATTACTAATTGGATAACTTGGTTGCGGAGCATTGATAATGTCTCTCCGATCCATAAGAATATAATTGCTATCGGGCTCTTATCACAAGACTTTAACAAGCATTTGCGAATAAAGTCACAGAAATACACAGCAATCTCATCCAAGAACTTTTTTCACCTGCTAATAAACGAACTAATGGCCTCGATCTAGTTCCTACAAACTATAATTATTGGCATCCTGTCGTTTTTTTCTGATTTAAAGATCTATTTATTCTATTCTATTTCTAGTTTATAGATCTTTATTTTTTCCGACGAAATGAAATAAATCCGTGTCTTGTAACTGTAATTGAATTTACACAGAAGTTACAGCGAGGTGGCTGGTGCCATCCGGTGCGGCTTACTGATAAATAACACGTAACTTTTGCGTTAGCCGCTATAGATATGTAAATTATAGAAGTGTTGAGGGAAAAAATAACTGCGTCTTAACTACCGCTTGGGATTCTTGGTCTTGGCTATAGTGTGGGTTTAAGTTTGCAGTTTCCAATAATTTACAAAAATGGCGAAGTAAGTTTTTTTTTGTCAGAAGTACGTTTAAAGTCGCATGATAGAGAGAATTCGTCCATATTTTTGTCTTTATTTTTTTTATCCACTATTTTAGTTCGCATGTTTATAAGCAGCATTGGTTCAATTGTATGCAGGACTTCATGAATGAATAATTCTTATTTTTTCCACCCAAACCACACGTATGGTTCACATTTTGGATCAGGACAAACTAGGTCCGGGAAAATGTACATCCGGTATTTCTGCGCGCATACCGGATTATAGTTTTGTACGACCATTATGGCGTTGGAGATTTTGAACAATGAAGCCACATTTAGTTAGTTTGGATTTTCTAAGCTGTGCTAAGCTGCAATGCGAATTAAATTTATGAGAATTATACTTTTGTATTGTAAAGTAGATGATCCGGTGTACTTCTTACATCGGGTCATCTATTTCACTTCCCTTCTTTTCCTTCCCTTCTTTCCCTCTTTTTCATTCGTCCTCAGAGTAGCATAGGTACATAGGCTGCTATTTATGTATCCGGAACTGGCCACTTACAAGAACAAAATTTAAAAAGTAATTACAACATTTGAAAATACAACTCTTTGGTTGAAGAATACATTTTGTTTCATGTGACTGTCAATTATTTTTCCATTGTGGCGTCATTTTGAAAATTGCGTGTCTTCATTTGCCATGGATTTAACGCGTGAACATTTTCGTGCAATGATTTACTACGATTTTCGGTGTAGGCTAAATCAACAACAGTGCTTTATTCAACTCACCGCAACTTTTGTAGATGAAGCACCATCAAAAACCACTGTTTATCACTGGTACAGTGAGTTTAATCGTGGGCGGTCTATGCTCACGGATGAAAATAAAGAAGGTCGCCCAAAAACAGCTGTTGTCCCACAAAATATAGATGCTGTGCGGGAACTAATAATGCGTGATCGTCATGTTACATATCGCGAGATAGAGGCGTCCTTAGGCATAAGTATGACGAGCATACATAAGATATTACACGAACATTGGGCTGTAAAAAAAATATGTTCGCGTTGGATTCCGCACAACTTGACAATCGATCAAAAACGGGCTCGTGTCGATTGGTGCAAAAAAATGATAAAAAAATACAACCGTGGTAAGTCAAAAGCCGTTTATAATATCTACACAGGTGATGAATCTTGGATCTATGCATATGACCCTGAAACTAAACAACAGTCAACGGTGTGGGTGTTCCAAGATGAGCCGAAACCAACAAAAGTTACTCGTGCAAAAAGTACTTTGAAGCAAATGGTCGCCTGTTTTTTTGGAATTAATGGACATGTGGCTACAGTGCCATTAGAGAATCGTAAAACGGTTAATTCTGAATGTTATACGACCATTTGTTTACCAGAAGTCTTTGAAGAAATAAGAAAGGACAACCGACAACGCAGAATCATATTACATCACGACAATGCTAGCTGTCACACCTCAGCTGAAACAACTCAGTTTTTGGAGGGTCAAAAGATCGAATTGACTGGTCATCCGCCGTACAGCCCTGATTTGGCACCTAACGATTTCTTTTTATTTCCATACGCGAAGAACAAATTACGTGGTCAACGTTTTTCGAGCCGCGAAGAGGCTGTTGATGCGTTCAAAATGCACGTTTCGGAGATACCTCAATCAGAATGGAAAAAATGCTATGAAAATTGGTTCCAGCGTATGCAAAAGTGTGTCGATCATCGCGGCGAATATTTTGAAAAGCAATAAAACCATATTAAATGATATATGTTTGTTTCTTTTTTTAATTCCGGATACATAAATAGCAGCCCTCGTATTTAATATTTCGGAGAAATTGGTTCACATGGAGATGGCGGACTGACTATATTATGGTCGGGTTATGCCAAGCCTATAGATCACGACTGACATTAATTTGTCACAACCCGACCAAATAACGTAGGTCCGCATCTGCCTGTGAATCAAATTCTGTGACGGTACATCAAAGCAGCCATCCATTTTGTACAAACTAAACAACGATAATATAAAAACTCACTCTCAAATGATAATTTAGTGTTCTGCATGTTCTAGCGGCGCCTGCATAAAATGTATTCCTCCCCAAACAAAGACAGACCTTTTATTCTTTTCCGTCGTCAGTGGCTCCAATGTAATTCTCGTCTTTTAACAAATGGAAGACATTATCGCGACGCGGGCTTTTGTAAATTCATGCAGAATAAAAGTTTGCAAAAAAGTTAAAGCGCTTATGTGCCTGTGTTCCACCGTTGCTATCCTTATAACTGCAAAAAAAAAAAAAAACGACCCGTTACAAGCTGAACATATTATCTAGGCTTTATTACCTTCATTTTACAGGTTTTTAACAAATGCTCAAGTACTTACAGTCAGTCAAAATATCTTCTCCAGAACTGTAGACTTTTGAAAAGTTTCAAAAGTCTACAGTTCTGGACTCTGGAGAAGACATTTTGACTGACTGTAAGTACTTAAGTAAGTCTCAATCTATCCATGGCCGATACACTTCGCAGACCTTCTAAAATACAAATTATAAAATACAGCCCTAAGATACAGAATAATATTATGATAAAGTACGTGAGATGTTTTTATCCTAGAACAACGGGTCTCGTCACTCATGACGGGTCTACAATTAAATAAAATTGTCATAACATAATATATAGTTTAAAATCCATTGTTGCTTTCCATAATTGGAATTCCTGGCGCACCAAACACCGCGATTCACGATTTCGTCACTTGATCACGTCGTTGTTGTCTCAAAATTAAGTGAAATTCATTAATAATGTATGACGGACGGGTTAGAGCGGCAATCACAGTAGGGCTCCCTAGGGCTCTATCAAGAATGTCGAGAGCCCGCAAACTTGACACTGACACGCAAATTCGCTCATTCAGCTACTTCTAATGTTTAAAGTATTCTTATTTCCTATTGGTAAAATTTTGATGCTCCTTTTATTACTTTTTATATTGATATGATAAAAAATATATTATATTAATATTATAACATTAATTCACAATCACGATACCACAATCGATCGAAATTGAAACAAAACATTCAAATATTACAAGTAACTACATTTACTGCAATTCAATACAAAAATACTAGAGACATAATTACGTTTGAAAAAGTTTAAACCTGGTTTTACCCCAGCATTCCACTAAAACAAAAACGAAACACATTTCTTATGCGCTAAATATAATGCTCTCTCTGTTTTTAGTTTTTACCGAATAAAATCTTCGCTGAAGAATTTTATTTAGAAGTGAATTCCTTTATTCAAAGGATCTCTTTATTAATACTTTTAAGACTATTTCAAATGCTCGCGCTAGTGTTTGTGGAGTTTTATATCTCTATTTTTTGAGATAATGAGATTACGAGCATAACAATATTGTGTAAAAGGTATACAGTAATATTACGTTTAATAAGGATAACCCTTTAAGGCTTTCTATAAGGCTTATTAGCTATGTCCACACTGTGCACTTTCATCTTCAATTTTCATCATCTTTTGACATTCAACTTTCATATTGGCGCATGCAATAATTCAATGCGTCAACGAACGCAACGTCAACATTGTCATTAAAGAACAAAGCGAAAGTTTTGGCTACGGTCAGAGGGCATGTGTCGTGGGCATGCCTCACGTGCTCTGTTGACTGCGCTATGATGCATGCCATTAATGAACAAAAAAAGGCACAGTGTGGACACTGGACATAGCTAATAAGCAAATTAAATTAACTCCAATGGCATCATGCGTCATCAAAATGTGACGCAATTTCAATACTGGAGGTTCATGTATTCAGTTGTAGCTATACTAATTGCACTAGTCGTAGTATTCTATTATATCCACTAGATTCTTGACGTTTCCTGAGCGTGAGACGTCTTGAATCTGTCAAATCCATACAAATTTAGAAATGCATCTACGCGTTGCGTTGCGGTCTGGATTGACCCTGTGTCTAAGGGTAAATTAAGACCGCAACGCGACGCATAGATGCATTTCTAAATTAGTATGGATTTGACAGATTCGCAAGACGTCTCACGCTGATGACATCTGTCAAATCCATACAAATTTAGGTCGCGTCGCGTCGCGCCTCGCCTCGTCACGTTGCGGTCTGAATTGACCCACAAACAAGGCCGAAAATACGCGTCCGAAGTTCTGCATGATTAATGATTATGCCTGCAATGCGCTACGCATACAATATAACGCGACGTACTTTCGGCATGGTGGGTCATCAGCAATTTAAAATACATAGCAGGCGTAATCATGCTGAACTTTGTGTTTAGACACTTAGACTACACCTCATTACCAAATAATAGCTATTCAATAAAAATACTACGGAAATCGGAATTCAAATAATCGGTTTTTCGGTTGCGGCTACAGGTTGGCTTCCAAATTCACGATCAAACGTAGCCACGACAAAGCGACAAAAGAAGGATAAAGCAATTGTTTTATAAGCGTTTGTACCTTTTTATTTAATATAAAAATGCACAATGGTATCACGGGTGAATGGTGGCAAATTGGATTCAAATAATTTTTATAAAAGTGTTTGTGGGCGAGCGAATACGTGCTCGACAATGTTCGTTTATCACCCGCGCGTTGTTGTCGATTTTCGAATGACAAAGTTCAAAATGTTTACCATTAATCAACCGAAAAGTTTCAGGATTCCTGCAGCTATTGTTCGTTCAAATATACTGAAACAATGAGGGCAAATGACGCGGATAGAACATGGGTAGAAGAAGGGAGCAATGTGTAAAATTATATTATACGCTATAATTGTAGAGTCACAACTCACACCATGTATTGTAAAGTCAAAAAGGTACAGAAAAGGTGACCTAGATAAGAGGTCTCTGTAAATAAAAATGAATTTTAAATTTTGTTAGTCTCGTAAAAAGTCAAGAACAGCTGAATCGATTTGGCAAATTTTAGCCTTGCGATGTTTGTGGAAGTATAGGGAAAGTTTATATTAGAAGGAAAGTGATACAAAGTTCGTCATCTGTTTAGTAAATATTCCCAAATATACAGATTCTATTGCAAAACTAACACTGCAAGTATGTACTCAACGCTTTATAGTGGACATTAATTTTGATAGCATAAAAATTTAAAATGGGACCAATTTAATATCTCCATTGAATTTCTTAGTTGCGCTGTTAAATATGTGTCACTGAAATTGCTAACTTTATAGGCGTTATGTTTGGCACGCTATGTAGAGCTATATATAGACTACAGAGAAATGTTTCTCTCCTATATCAGACGCAATTGTGATTTATTACAATATAATTTAAAACAATTGACTGAAGTGTTAAAAACGCGAAATAAAATATTCGCTAATCAAAATTAAGCCATAATGAAAAGGGAGTCATTTCAATGAAATATCCTTGAGAATATAAAACATCGGCTTCCCCGCGAATGAAATAAGTGAAAGAATATGAAAATGATGTTCCACCATGAATTATTAATATGGAGGGAGGTGATGTAAATGACGAAATATATAATCTCATTCGGCTTAGCTTACAAACGTATTACTTTCCTGACATGGATAAACAAGTAGTCTCTCTTATTTATCAAAATAACCTTATTACAAATTACATACATACAAGATACGTGCTAAAAACATAACCCTCCTGGCAGTCAGGTAAAAATAGACCGCGACTTGTACATTAATCATAGTGAGACCATAAAGTTAATATACTTAGCGGAATAGAGAAACAAAGGTCTGAGCAAGCGAGATGTCACTATCAGTAACACTGCGTAGTAAGAGACTTGTGATACATGACAGCAGCACTCTTTTTTTGACGTCCAGTCGGCACGTGCCGCACCTTGACAATTTAATCTCATAGAATTCATGTTCAGTCATGCTTGTGTAAGTGTATACGTACACATAGTATTTTTCACACAGATGAAAACCAATTTCGGTTTCATTTGACAGCTCGAGATTGTTGCTCTATTCCGCTAGGTATATTAACTTTATGAGTGAGACACGGAAAAGTTAAAACCATGATTCGACGATACATAATATTATTATTATGTAGCGCATTATTATAATCATTATTATTATTATTATATAATTATTTATTTATAACATACTTATAGATGACGCCTATGGCCTAGGACCCCAACATAGGACCTTCACCGTGGTGGATAATGGATGAAAAGTATTTTATATTAAATGGCGTATGTCAATAAAATTGCAAGTGGGTTGCCTTAAAAATTTCAGTCCAGAATAAAAAAAAAACGTTTCCATATTCTACGGGCTCCATACTTTCGATTGGTATGGAATAGCGAAATGTTAAAAAAATCTATTTTGTTTATTCTGGACTGAAATTTTTAGGCAACCCACTTGCAATTTTGTTGACATACGTAATTGAATATAAAATACTTCCAGCTCGGTGAAGGTCCTTTCATGGAGGGATCCTAGGCCACTGTAACTCCGTTGAGCCAAGATTCGTTAATCACGCGGTAACCGTACACTTTCCCGGGATGAAAAGTATCCTAGTATGTCCTTTTTTCGGGATTCAAATATCAATGCATCTTCATACCTAGCAAAATCCGTTCAGCGGTTCGGGGGTGGAGAGGCGACATTTCGCCCTTATAATATTAGTATGAATATCAGCTACCCATGCTAGTATTAGTTGTATAATAGACAGATTTTACTTATCACTGAATTTTATCAAAACCCTATTGGTAGATTTTGCGTGAAAGAGTCAAAACCACAGACATAGATCAAGATAGATACCGCATGTGTATGTACTTCGCGTGCCATATTGCGTTCCCAAACGACGAGCAATGCTCGTCTTTCGAAAGTCTGTTCTTTAGTCTGCTATCAGAATCGGACGTCAATCTGAATTTTAAAAATGTCTAAATGCCGTATTGAGCTGTATAAATTGGAATAGAAACGTTGGCCTGGACAATGGACACGTTTCTAATAATTAGAAAACGTACCGATGATAATTATTATCATCGGTACGTCACAGTAGCTAGGAAAAAAGTGGCATGCTCGTTTTCATACAAATTTAGGGACATGCGGTATCTATCCTGATTTATGTCTGTGGTCAAAACTATTTTAAACACGTATATTTGGCTTTAAGTAAAAGGTACCTAGACTAATGAAATTCGCCTTCATTGGATACTCCACTATTCATTGGACCCCAGTCATGTGTTGACGTCGGCTTTCAGCTTTGAGATCCGCTTGCCTCCAGCTGTTTACGTTTGGACACCTTTGAGCCTCATTTACACCTATAGTATACGTTCTGGCCGCTTCAGTCCTTTACTGTCTTGTATCTCACGGGCACCGATAATGTGGTGCTCAAAAAATTGAAGACTTAAGTGGATGAAGTGGATAAATAACATTTTATAACATAAAGACTACTCATTTTTACCCTTATAATTTGAACATACTTCGTAACTTTTTACCCGACTACCAGGAGGGTTATGTGTTTAGCGCGTATCTTGTATGTTTGTAATATTCTTTATCTATTTCATCATCGCGCTAATACATATATCTGGATATACTTACATATAATTTTCATTTTTTTTAATTTCAAATTTTTTTCCGGTCCCAAAGCCTCCGTTGATGCAAAAACGAACATGTTCAAATTAATAGTTACCAGTCACTTCTTCCACTTTCGTCTTCAATTGTATGCCTATCCTGCTGCTCTCATTCACTTTAATCCCTCTTATTAATAATTTTGATCATGCTTACATAATCTGAAATCCTCTACCAAATTAACGTGCTATAATATTTTTCATTGCGCGATGAATATACAGTGAATTGTTACGGAGTGTAAAATTTAAAACGCATTCTGATTGGTTAAAATAATATGGTGCAAACTCTAAAATTCTGTGATTCGGCGTTTGTTTCACATAATGAAAATACTATTTTGTAGTTTGATTATACTTATTTATGAAATTTCTATTTTGTAGTTTATTAGAATTAAGATTAGAGTAAAGTTATCTAAAACTTGGATTAATAGAGCAGAATCGGGATACAGGTTTCCACGAGTTTCAAAATAAGAGAAGAATGTGAGTACTGGTGTCTATTATTGCTTAGACACTAAAGCATAGTATTCACGTAGTATAATGTAGACAAGCGTTTCTCAAACTTTTTACGTCGGCAACGCACCTGCAGCTCTTCTGATGTTGCGAATGTCCATGGGCGACGGTAGTTGCTTACCATCAGGTGACCCGTTTGCTCATTTGCCCCCTTATTTTATGAAAAAAACTTTTTAGGTGGCGGAACCCTTTTCAGAAGTGATTTTATTGACATACCCTCAAAAAATGTTTTGTCTTGGAATGAATTGTCTCCATGCAGTTGTTTGAGGATATTTCTTAAATCAATTTATGTATCGCTTGCGGAGGTGTAGGTCTTCTTCTTCTTTTTATTATGGCGGCCTCAGTGAGTTGCTAATGTCAGAGTGAATTTGAGTTGACTTTGCTCTATATTGCAGGTCTGGTGAAGAAACAAGGTACGGTACTGTATCTAATTAATAAGGTAGACTATAATAGAGTCATTGCATTGGATCTAATAGTTACACGTTCTTAAATAAAGCATCAACACTGAAGCTGATAAAGTGCTAGGTCGGTGTAATGAAGTAGAACTGCTGAGCCAAATCCACATCAGCTTAATATAAGTCAAATGGACGTTGACTGAGTAATGTAACACATTGACCGATGCAATTTACTCCAGACTGAACCGTCCACTCAATCTTCCTGATAAAGAAAAGAAAGTGTAGGAAACAAATGCGCCCGGTCTAAAATAATTTCCAACGTCAAAGTGTAAAGTGGTTATAAGGTTAACTATAAGTATGCTAACATCATCAAAATATTAAGACTTTTCTCAAAGAAATAGTGCAACGTTAGCTTATTATCATCGTGTTCATATCATCATTATCATCAATAAAATTAGACATCTATTTCTTACTTGCTTTTTGATCCACTGTGTAGTTTAGTTAACATTATGAATATTAAACTGCACTTGCTTTTCTATACTAATATTTTGCGTTTTTAAACCGACGGGACGGGATAGGGTATTTTTAATGCGAAGCATCTTTTAATCAAAATGATGCCAGCGTTAACGCGCAACGTGCAAAATTACCACATCACGTAGTAATTATAATCTCTTTGAATAATACTTGAATTAAATTGACACAATATATTATGTGAGTGTAAAAACAGTCTGTCTCTTAATTTTAGTAATATCACAGTGGGGTTGGTTCTGATTTTGGCCACATGCCAAAAAAGGCTCATAAGTCCGTAATATTTACTGTAAAATCAGAAGAAATATAACATTGTAGAGGTATAAAATATTTAGCTCACAATATACGGGCGTAAATCTTTATCATGTGAACGCGAGTTCACAACAAAGGTGACGGGGAACTTTGAAATTTATAGAACGATTTAAAACACCGCTACGCCGCACGCTTATTTAGCGATATAACCACAATAGACAGAAGGAACCAGTAGTATGATTTAGAAGTGTTCTCGAAATTACGTTGTACGTAGTAAGTATGCTATATCAGCTGGCTCGCGACGTGACTCTACGTTACTCAGTCGTCGTCGTTATAGCATGCTTAGGGTCAATTCAGACCGTAACGCGACGCGTACAATCATTTCTAAAGTACTAAATTGACGGAGTTCAATTACGTGAAACGTCTTGCAAATCTGCCATACAAATTTAGAAATGTATCTACGCGTCGCGTTGCGGACTGAATTGACCCTTCAGCGGTATCCGCACCGATTTGTCAGCTTGTTTGAAGTCACCCTACTGGTTCGTTATGTATATTGTGGCGATACGGCTAACGTTTTCACAGACCAGGCTCGAACAACTTTCACTCTTATTTCATACCTGTTACTAAGTTTTCATTGTGATGCAAAACTGCTCCAGTCTGTAGGATACCAGATACGTTGAAAATGTTAGATTTTCAACATGCCCTTCTCTTAAACTTGCGGGGAGAGCGGGGTCGAGAAACATGTTTACGTTCTTCTCTACTATTAGAATAAAAATTAAACTAGTCCAGCGAGGATCTTACACAAATAATGAATTGGTTTTGTAAATAATAAATAAAATTTACTTAAAAATTATGGCAGATATAGGTTATGTAAATTAAAAATTGAAGTTAACTGGAATATATTTTGTGCTCAGGATTTTACAAAGGTAGATAAATTAAGTACCTATTTAAGCGCATAATGTAGCAATTAGACGCACGAGATTACGGATACCAATTCAATTTAGCATCTTAAGAGAGGACACTCCAACGATTTTCACTTTTTCTTTCCCAAGTAATGGAGCAGCAATTAAAATCGTGAACATTCTGCCACTAACACGAATCAAGTTTAGTCGCCTTCGGGCTTTTTGCTTGAAGATTTAACAAATTAGAAGTTTTTAGATTTTACTGAACGTACACACTTGTCAAACACTTCCCCGTCAATGTATATTAGCCACAAAAATGCCATGTTGGAAATTCATTAAACAAAACGGATTAAAAGTAAATTTAAACTTATTACAATTTAAATTAAATTTGAACCACGTAAATGCTTCTATTTTAGTGAATTTTATCAGTGCTAGGACTAATATTAACGTAAAGTAAACGCTTAAAATGCAAATGCCACTTAGTTCTACTGTAAAATGTTGGAATATGTAAAAAAGGACAACGCGGAATATGAAACATACGGTGTTGGTATCTGCGAAGTGCTTTTTGTTTAATTATGGCCGGCCACACTTATCTTTGGGCTTTTAATGACATTTTCCGTGATCCGGATTTATAAATTTTGAAACAATGTTGTCTTTCTTGTTATATTTTATTACTTATACAGCATGTTGTATACAACATGCTGTTTTAATTTAAAATACTTACCAACTTTAGTATTTATAGTATTAGTTTATTAATATATTATTATAAAGCATTTGTTTTCGTATGTTGTGTAAATAAAGATAATTATGAACTAACATAAGAAATATATTTATCTTCCTAAGAAATATTTATCTCCCTAAGGGGCTGTTTTCACTTTCACCACTACTTGATAAGTGCAGGATAGGCTATTCACAATTTATCTGATAAATACTTCACACTCTTCTTGTCAGATAAGTTTTAGTTAGCCTATCCGGAACCTATCAGGAAGTGGTGAAACAGGCCCTAAGTCTTATCACTGAAAGTTACTTATAAACAATAGTCAGGTAATCTCAAGGTCCTCAATCCTCGACATTGACCTGATTGAAGTTTTCCCTAAGCAAATACCTCGTAGGCTGATGTAATTTTAACGGGGTTATAAGGAGTACCTACGACTTAAAGAGGTCACGAGAGTGTGATCGAGCCGGCGAGATGTCGATAGAACAGCAAACAACCCTCACGGCCCTCCGAAGTTAACGGCTTTCTTATATTATTTTTAGACTTTTGTATCACTAGTGAAATTGATAATATATTAGTGTGGTAATCACAGATTGTGTCATGCTGCATTTTTAATTTGGATTTTGTTATATTAGTCGGCTGGTCCCGACCAAATTTACTATTACCTTCTAGTCTAGTCAGTAGAATTTCCTTGGTAGTATCATCGAAGAAATTGATTCATAGGCAAATGGAGGTCCAACGTAATTGAGCTGGTTTTTTTTTATGGAATAAAGGGGCAAACGAGCAAACGGGTCATCTGATGGAAAGCAACTTCCGTCGCCCATGGACACTCGCAGCATCAGAAGAGCTGCAGGTGCGTTGCCGGCCTTTTAAGAGGGAATAGGGTAATAGGGGAGGCTAGGGATGGGAAGGGAAGGGAATAGGGGAGGGGAGGGAAGGGAATAGGGGATTGGGCCTCCGGTAAACTCACTCACTCGGCGAAACACAGCGCAAGCGCTGTTTCAGACAGGTTTTCTGTGAGGTATTTCTCCGGTCGAGCCGGCCCATTCGTGCTGAAGCATGGCTCTTCCACGTCAAATTTGTTAGGTTATGTGCTCCTACTTCCGTTCAGTTTTACTTACTTTTAAAAAATGCGGTTGAAGTATATAAAGTGATAATAATATGACCTATTCGTATAATTAGTTAATTACTATTTGAACAGCATTCATATATTCATATTCATATTCATATTTTCTTTATTTGCTTCAAAAGTGGTACATTTTGGTGTTACAGTTATGATAGTCTTCACACTTTTCACTAGTAATATAGCATGCAAATTTTTGGGCACTTATTCTAAATACATTAATTTCCATTCCATTTCATACTATAATTAATTCAATACAGTACAAAAAAATACAACATTAAAAATAATAGACCCTTAAACATGTCTTAATCTTACAGGCTATATTAATATTATATTAATTCAAATTTCAATTGATTTCAAGATAGTAATTCAATGTCAATAATATAATTAAGCAATATTTTAACAATAGTATTTAATGTCAAAGTATAATCATAAGACTTTATTACTGATTTAGGAATACAACATTCAAAATAATAAACCCTTACATGTCTCTAATCTTACGAGCTACACTAATATTACATTTCCAATTGATTTCAAAATATTAATTCAATGTCAATAATAAGATGATTTCAAAATAATAATTCTATGTCAGCAATAATATAATTAAAATACATTTTAACAATAATTTTTAATGTCAACAGTATTAAATAATCAATTAGTTGTGTATTAAAGTATTAAATAATCAATCATTCAAAAATTTTGCTGTACATTTAATGTTTTTCCAGCTATATGAAAAGCTTCCACATACTATTTTTGAAATAGGTCCAGCCTTAAACAAATGAGCTCTCTGTAAACAACTACTTTTACTATTTTCGTGGAGGTATCACGTAGAAAGTTGCTCGTATATTTTGTGGTTGAAAACTCCTGAAATTTTCACATTTCTACGCCGCATTCGATCGAGAATTTCTAACATTTCTTTCAATAAAGATATTCAGCGTGAGTATACTTCTTTGAATAGTAATTTAGAATAACTCTAGTGTATTTCACAAAACAGCAAATGAACCTAATATTTTCATTTTCTGAACATAGTGTATAATGTATTAAGTAAGGCGTGTTTTTGTAGCTGCTGTTCTACTTTTTATCCACTGTACCTAAATTTAAGGACGCTATTACAAATATCAACGATTTTCCGGTACCCTATCAAAGAATTAGGAGACAAACTGCGAGGATATCTTGGTTTCAAATGAAAGATAATATATTCATCTCCACGACTGTATCATAAAAATTCTATAGCCTCATACAAAATTTTCACATAAAATACGTTTTAACCATCACAATAATCGCAAAATATGAAAAAAATGGGGTCTGATTAGGTACCTTAATATCTAAATACACGGAACTGAGGAAAATAAATATACAAAAAAATTGTTGCTTATTTAGTCCTCTATAAAGTCCGCTAAAAATTTTATATAAAAATAAACAACTTTTCCAGGTATAAGAAAAATAAGAAAATTTCTCAAATTTTCTCATACATTTTCGCCATTTCAAGAGCGCGGCGAGCGTCGTAACCGCCACTGTACAAGGCGCGCTAATATGAATCTTATTTTAAAGTCATTAACGTCGACATTCGTACTGACAAACATCCGACCAGCTAATTTTTTTGTTATAGCGTCCTTAAGTCAATGAAATTATAATGAAAGGCAGTTTCATGACTGCTTATTCATAGGATAGTTATTTTAGATTAGTTTTCTGGTATGACGATAAAAATATAAATATTCGTGGTACTGTAAAACACTTTTATAAAATTCTAGATTCTAGAATAACGATGCAGAAGATAAATCACGAAGGTGTAAATTATCCATGGTTTACTGCCAGTTCTAGAGCACTATAAACTCCAGGCTGGTCATGGCTGGCTCGTTAGACTTGCAACACAATACCTAATGACATTTAATATCGTTAACATATAATAATGGGAGTTGAGCAACATAGTTACATAGTACGGCCACAATATGAATACATACGGTAGTCTGTAGACAATCTTTATATTATTAGACCGCCCGAACCGTAGACCGCATTTGTACTAGGCCCCAATCGGCTGGATGAGTATGTATAATTGTATATGTCGCAGTCGACTGGTTACAAAAGCCATTCAATCAAATAGCTAGCCCTTTGACTGAACAACGCCATTCAATCACACGGCTATACGTCGTTTAAACGACTTGTTGACTGCAACGTTCAACACTACAGCTAGATAACGCTTAGCCAACTGGTTAAATGTTAAATTAACTAAGGTGACCATTAGTTTAGTGCTATTATTACACGAGCGTAATAATGACAAGCAGATTAATTATATTCTAACTCATTTTGAACATAATTGCAATAAATACCTTTATAATGCATTTCATAATCCCGTAATTTCTCCTCGAATATTAGTTTAAATTGTGGTTCACTCGTATTTGCAATCATAATTTCTGTCTCTTTAATAATAATTGTAACGTATATTTACGAAACATATCTTAATACAACCACAAAACACCGGTTAGTTAACGCCATATTGTAAACAAAACGCACCTAGCGCCGCGGTGGTGAGCGCTGAACTAATTCAATCAAACGGCGGCTTTTGAATCAGCTGTAGTGTTGAATGCTTTGAGCGACTTAAATATTGAATTAAAAAGCTAGACGTGTGATTGAATGACGTTGTTCAGTCAAAGGGCTAGCTGTTTGATTGAACGGCTACTTAAACCAATTGGCTGCGACATATATACGGAAGCAATACAATAGAGCATATTGTTACGTGCTAAGGTTCGATGATTCGGAGAAAAAGACCTGGTGACTCTCTTGAAGACTTTTATTTGCACTACACTTAACACTTACACTACACTTACACTAGATCACTATGTCTAAACACTAAGCACTAGGTTCAAACACTATGCACTAACTCACACTAGATCACTATGTCTAAACACTAAGCACTATCACTGGTTCACTCACTAAGTCACTTGTTTCTTACTTCCGAAGTCGCTTTGATTATCGCTCACTCGAAAACATTCGAAGACTGACTGGCCGGCTCGTCTAGCCGCGTATTTATACGGGTCGGGGCGAGCTCTAGACCTTACGAGAATATTCCAGAATTCGCACCAACATGTAAACAACCGTGGGAAAATTCTCGAGCCCGCGCAGGTAACAAAAACATACAAGTAGCGGCATCTGGTATTGAATAGGGGATTTACGCTGTCTGTGATGGTTTCGCCTGGTTGCCGCTAGATGACACTACGTGTCCGTATTCGTAACACTACTCCCCTCTTAGAGATGCTCGTCACGAGCATCATTGTTACTGCCATGGTAACGCGCCAGACGGTCTATGTGTACCACTTTGAATGTCCCTCTTGGTTGCTTTTGAATCCTATAAGTCACATCATTCAATCGGGTAACCACTTTGTATGGGCCGTCCCACTTGATCTGCAACTTTGGAGATTTCCCTTTTCGACGAGTTGGGTTATGCAGCCACACCAGTGTCCCTTCTTCGAAGCCGCTCGTGTTCGATTTCCGGTCGTATCTGGTCTTCATGTTCTCACTTGAATGTAACCCATTCTCCCGAACCATGGCGTGTATATAGCGCATCTTTTCCCTCAAATCGCAGACATAATCTTGTACGGTCTTTGGTTCCTCTGGTGACCCTCCTGTCAAGAGGTCTACTGGTACTCGTAGTTCTCTACCGTAATTGACATATGCCGGGGTAGCCTTTATGCTCTCATGCTCGGCGGTACGGTACGACAGAAGGAAGAGCGGTATGTACTTGTCCCAATCCTTTTGTTTGTCATCTACCAATTTCGCCAAATGCCTCTCAAGGGTCTGGTTAAATCTCTCAACCATTCCATCAGACTGTGGATGGTACGCGGTGGTCCTCGTTTTATGCATTCCCAAGATTCTGCACACTTCCTGGAAGACCTGCGATTCGAAATTCCTGCCCTGATCAGAATGGATTTCCAGAGGCACACCAAAGCGAGATATCACTTCTTCCACTAGCTTAGAAGCAACTGTTGTAGCTTCTTGGTTTGGTATGGCGAACACTTCAGGCCACTTGGTGAAGTAGTCCATGACGACCATGAAATACTTGTTTCCCGACTCTGTTACAGGAAATGGCCCAGCTACATCAACTGCAATTCGTTCCCACGGTGCGCCAACGTTATACAACCGCAGGTTCCCACGGCTCCTGGTCTGTGGTCCCTTCACTGCAGCGCAAGTAGTACATTTGCGGCACCAATCCTGCACGTCATCTCGACAATGCAACCAGTAGAATCGTTCTCGCACTTTTGTTAACGTCCTCTTGACACCTAGATGACCTCCTGATATGCCATCGTGCATTTCACGGAGAATATCTGGTACTCTCGCTCTTGGGACAACTATCTGAAGATGGAACTCTCTGCCGTTAGTCTTCTCCCATTTCCGGTAGAGTATTCCGTTTTGAAGTACCAGACTCTCCCATTGCGCCCAGTACGCCTTAGTGACAGCGCCAGTGGGTGCAACCTCACTCCAGATTGGTTTTACGTCACCCCGTTTCTTCCATGTGATGATGTGCCGAAGGTCGTCATCTTTTTCTTGAGCCTCCCTCATGGCATCATTCTCCCATGGACCCAAAGGACTTGTTCTCGTTAACTTTATTGTCACTTCATTAGATTCCTGCTTAACACAATGTTTGCAGTCTTCTGAACACGGCCTTCGTGAGAGTGCGTCGGCGTTCCCATGCGACTTTCCGCTGCGGTGTTCGGTCTTGAAGTCGTACTC
Organism: Plebejus argus; assembly: GCA_905404155.3. Taxonomy (NCBI): domain Eukaryota; kingdom Metazoa; phylum Arthropoda; class Insecta; order Lepidoptera; family Lycaenidae; genus Plebejus; species Plebejus argus. The sequence goes on along the minus strand of FR989937.1, from coordinate 6,106,264 downwards.
CTGGAGCTGCTCAATCCATCGTGCTACTTGACCTTCTGGGTTCTTGAATTGCAGTAGCCACTTCAAGGCTGCGTGATCAGTTCGCAGTAAAAACTGTCTGCCGATGAGGTATTTGCTGAAATGTTGTAGCGTCTTTACAACAGCCAAGAGTTCTCTTCTTGTCACACAGTAGTTTCTCTCTGGCTTGGATAAAGATTTGCTGAAATACGCAATCACAACTTCTCTTTCACCCTGTTTTTGAGATAACACCCCTCCAATGGCCGTGTTGCTTGCGTCCGTGTCGACTATAAACTGACCTTCGGGTTGTGGATACCCCAGGATTGGTGTTTCACACAGATGTTTCTTCAGTTTCTGAAAAGAATCTTCAGTAGTCTCGTCCCAGATGAACTGTCGTTTATCTTCTGTCAGCCGGTGTAATGGCTTGGCTATCTCCGAGAATCCCTTAACAAAACGCCTGTAGTAGGAGCATAGGCCGAGAAATGCTCGCACTTCGGTTTTGTTCTTAGGGGTTGGCCAATTTTGAACTGCTTCCAGTTTCTCCGGGTCCGTCTGGATTCCATCACTGGAGATAACATGGCCGAGATAATTGACCTTACTCCTGAATAAACGACACTTTTTCGGATTCAACTTTAACTTGGCCCCCTCTATTTTGGCGAAAACTCGTTCTAAGTTTCGCAAATGGTCCTCGAAGTCGCGGCCAACAATGATGACGTCGTCCAAGTAGACTAAGCAAGCCTCCCCAACTAAGCCTGCCAGTACACACTCCATGAGTCGCTCAAATGTGGCAGGTGCGTTGCACAATCCAAAGGGCATGACGTTAAACTGCCATAAACCTTTACCGGTGGAAAAAGCTGTCTTCTCCTTGTCTTTTGGATGAATTTCCACCTGCCAGTATCCAGATTTCAGGTCCAGGGTCGAAAACCATTTCATGCCACTCAAGGTATCCAGAGTGTCGTCGATCCGAGGTAATGGGTAGCTGTCCTTCTTGGTGACATCATTGAGACGCCTGTAGTCCACACAAAATCTTGTGCTGCCATCTTTCTTCTTTACTAACACAACAGGTGAGCACCACGGACTTGCAGACGGTTCAATAATTTTATGCCTTCTCATGTCCTCCAAAAGGCCTTCCACTTCCTTCTCCTTTGCAATTGGTATCCGTCTTGCTCGTTGACGAATCGGGTTCTCGTTTCCGGTATCTATCCTGTGCTGAATCATCGACGTTCTTCCAAGGTCACCTTCCTGACTGGAGAAGATATTCGCGTGGCGCTGTAAAAACTTCTTAGCTTTCATCCTCTGCGAATAAGTCAGATTACTCTTGCAGTCATCGAGTAGCTCAGTCACTAATCCATTGTTGCTGCTGTTTGCTGGGTCTGCGTCTGTCGTCGAACTGCACTTTCTCATCCAGACAACTTCCTCGCACTTTCCAATGACGTCACCTTTATTCAAGCAGATCTCACGTTCACCAAGATTCAAAACCCGGACCACAGCGTGACTGCTTCCACTAACAAGGGTTCTTGCCGTCATCAGTTTTCGTGCTGATGTCTTGGTGGGTGTGTCTTCGATCAACACGCATCTGTTAGACTTGTTCTTTCCAGCTGGCGGTAGTTTCACCAGCACCCGGGCTTCCGCTCGTCCAGGTATAATGATTTCCTTTACACATGCGACTTTCCCGCAGGCGCCTCCAAGGATGAAAATTTCTTCTTCGCCACACTGGAAAACTCCGTCAGCGACATTAATCCTGCAGTTGTGCTTCTTCATGAAATCCAAGCCCAAGATGCAATCATCCATTATTTCAGCCACGATAACGTCATGAGGGTATGAGGACCCCCCTACATTAATCGTAACTGACATTTCTCCCAGGACGGGTATTGGCTGACCGGAGGCAGTAAGGAGCCGACAGTTAATTCTCCTCTTGTGTCGTCTTGCGGTTTTTACCAGATTTGGGTTCACTATCGTTCTAGAGGCTCCTGTGTCTAGAGTCATTTTGCAATCCGTCCTGTTAATAGTCCCCTGAATCACAAGACTATTCCCGCTGCATGCTTGGGAGATAACGGTTATCGGGGCTCCCTCCGCATCAGCCAGTACTCGCCCCTCAGTCCTGGCTTTTATTCGTTTCCCTGCTCCCGGGCAGGGGACGAAGCCCCTTGCTTCTTCAGCTCCTCCATCTGTTCCTCAAGCCTTTTCATTCTTGCCATCTGGGTATCCTTCTGCGGGCAGTTGAGCTGAAGATGGCCCCTTTCGCCGCACTTGTAGCACATGGCTCCAAAACTTCTCTTCGTAGGAGCCTTGACCTCCTTCACTTCCTCCGAGACCTCGCGGATTTTATAGGTCTGCCGTATGTCACGCCGGACAGCCTCGACCTCTAGAGCATGCGCCAACGCTTCCTTTAGCGAGGTGTGGTGACGTAGCCTTACTGCAGCTCGGACTTCCAGATCCCTGATTCCGTCGACAAAGGCTTGAATAGTGTTTGAGTCAACCATCTTGGAGTCTGCTCCTGGATGTGCCTTCTTGACCAGTTTTTCAATTTCCAACGCCCATTGTTGTAGTCCCTCTCCTGAGCGTTGGACTCTGTCACGAAGTTGGGCACGGAACACGTGCTCCAGGTGTCGCTCCCCGTATCTGGATTCAAGCGCCTCCATCAGATCTTGGAACCCATTTCCTGTATGTGCTTCTAGGACCGACAAAGCTTGCCCTCTGAGCGCAACAGTGAGAGCGGTCAGGCATTGGTCTTCAGTCCATCCGTTGGCAGTAGCAACCGTCTGGAATTGCTGACGATAAGCGTTCCAAGAAGTAGTACCGTCGTACGGCGGCACCTTGACTTTTGGCCCTTGTACCACTGCTCCGGCAGTTCCACTAGACGTCGCGACTCCTGTGGTTTCCAGGCGCACTACTTTCTTCTGTAGCTCGGTGATGTTGGTTTTCATATTTTCCATATCTAATCCCAACCCGGTAACTCGTTCGTCCATTATGTCCACATCTTTGCGAAGCTTTAACACCGTGTCACTGACATCCTTTATCGCCAGAAGCGCCTTTTCTTGAAGATCCTTTTGTTGCTCTTGTGACTCTTGCATAGCGCCGAGCTTGTGGTCTTGTGCCTCTTGCAAAGCGCCGAGCTTGCGATCATGTGACTCTTGTGACTTTTGTAAAGCCTGAATTAACCCAATTAAACTTTCTAATTGAAGAGCCACTTGAGGTGCTGTAGAAGCTACGGGCGTGGCAGGATGGATGGAACTAGTCGACGGGTCCTGAGCAGGCGGGGCCCAGTGGGCGGGGCCAGTGGGCGTGGCCTGAGTGGGCGTGGCCTGGTGGGCGGTGCCAGTGGGCGTGGCCACACCCAAAATGGGCGGGGCCTGATGGGCGTGGTCAGTGGGCGGAGCCTGGTGGGCGGAGCCAGTGGGCGTGGCCACGCCCAAAATGGGCGGGGCCTGATGGGCGTGGTCAGTGGGCGGAGCCTGGTGGGCGGGGCCAGCGGGTGGGTCCTGCCCCGCAGTGGGCGGAGCTTGGTCCCCAGTGGGTGTGGCCTCCGCAGCCGGTTGCGCCCTTGTCCTGACGCTTCCCTCGAAGTCCTCTCCCGGAGTCAATGGCACTGCGCCGGTGTCCTCACGCTCCCCTTGAACTCCTCTCTCGGAGTCAATGGCAGCAGCTCGCTGTGCCCTTGTCCTGATACTCCCCTTGAAGTCCTCTCTCGGAGTCAATGGCATCTCCAAATCCCACTTCTGACACCAGTTGTTACGTGCTAAGGTTCGATGATTCGGAGAAAAAGACCTGGTGACTCTCTTGAAGACTTTTATTTGCACTACACTTAACACTTACACTACACTTACACTAGATCACTATGTCTAAACACTAAGCACTAGGTTCAAACACTATGCACTAACTCACACTAGATCACTATGTCTAAACACTAAGCACTATCACTGGTTCACTCACTAAGTCACTTGTTTCTTACTTCCGAAGTCGCTTTGATTATCGCTCACTCGAAAACATTCGAAGACTGACTGGCCGGCTCGTCTAGCCGCGTATTTATACGGGTCGGGGCGAGCTCTAGACCTTACGAGAATATTCCAGAATTCGCACCAACATGTAAACAACCGTGGGAAAATTCTCGAGCCCGCGCAGGTAACAAAAACATACAAGTAGCGGCATCTGGTATTGAATAGGGGATTTACGCTGTCTGTGATGGTTTCGCCTGGTTGCCGCTAGATGACACTACGTGTCCGTATTCGTAACAATATTAAAGGCGATCGACAACAGATGTTTTGAGACCTGCGCAATGCAGGTTGCAAGATACGAAATAATATTCCTACGGGTACATTAGCGTGATTTCAGACAACTTGAAGTAGCACAACAACGCAGATTTACGTTACAAACGCAGAAAATTGTATCTTTGTCAGTAAAGCGTGTTTAATTTTAAGGCAGTGGCCTTAACAGTGGCTAAGTTATTCTACTATGTTATATTTATACTGTGACATAGAGCAGAATTGTAAGCTGAACAACATAATTGTATTGCGGGCGCAACTTTATTCGAAGACAATGAACAAGATAAGCTGTTGTTTCGTGTTAACTTGTGGTTTTTTGGATTTAAATTCGTAGAAATTGTAATATTGTTGTTATATCCTTATAATAAGGTTGTTAATTATTTGTGAAGTAATTATAGCAATAATACAGATTAAACTAATTTTGAATATTATATTGAAATAATGTGTTGTTAGAATTTTCATTTTGAATTTGTAAGTGTGTTATTGTTACGTAGGCATTATATCTTTAGTAAGTTATTAAATGCAACTTGATTAAATACCTAGATTGATAATAATATGAAAAGTAAAGACTAAAGATGTCTATCCACTTTGAGAATTCGACAATGTTTAAGTCTAGTCAACAATAAGTCGATCCACTTTGACAATCCGGTAATATTTAATCCAAGTAAACAATAAGTCGATTAAACAAGCGGATTGGAATTGATCTAACAGCGGTAATTAAGGCCAACCGTTTTCGTCTACTGACAATAGCGGCACTGGAAGACTTAATTTGTGTGAGCTTTACATTTGCCTCAGTTATTTAATTAGAAAGGGTCGAAGCGGTGACAATATTATTCAAAGTCAGATTTCAATGTGAAGATTAGCCTAAATAAAATAGGTTTAAATAATATTATTTTGTCGCCGTTAAGAATTTGTGTCCTAACCCACGATTTTTTTATTGAATTTTTTATTGCAGTCTTGTTCTAAATGATCTAAAAAACATTACCTACTGCGTTCATATAAGCTATCTAGCCCAATACGTAATGTTTTGTGGGATAATATACAAATGATTAACAGCGTCCATTTTAGGATCGCTGGCTTTCTGTCATGTGACTTTTCTAAAATACCAGACGACGGCACAGCAGACTTTGCAGTAAAGGTTTTGAAATTTTTAAAACCTACTTTAGATTATACGACGTTTCTAGAAGTAATTGTATGTTTATTGTATAATACAAATATAATAATTAATTTTAGTTTTACATACATACAAGTGTCAAATTTTATTACATTAATTTAAAACCTTATTATCGTAGTTAAAATGACGAAGAATCTTTAATTGTGATCATTGTCAGAACTTAGCCTTAGCACGATAGTGTTAAAACAGACTTCAAAATCTCCCTGTAGATATTTTATTCCAAATCAGCCTGTTTCTTTCTAGTACAAAGTTACAAAACTGCTTTCAATACACGCACTCCTTATCTCTGAAGCACGAATTTCGATAGCCAATTTTTGTCTGGTTCGACAAAGGCGGGAATTAAAAAGATGGCGCTTCGGTGAGTACGCTAATTTAATTAAGTCAAAATGGTGCTTGAGTTTTTACAATCTGTGGGGGCTTGCCAATTAAAAAGTTGGGGTTGTACCGGTAGCGTCAACCAGTTGAGTGTACTCAAACTTATCCCACTGTAACTTCACAACTCCGTACTTAAACCTAAGTGCTCCACGCGAATTTCGTTGTTATGGGGCTCCGATTCTTGTAGTTCGAATCGCGGTTCGATCGGGGTACAAAAAACGAACTTATTTTTTACTAAGTTATCTTACTTATTTTACTAAGTTATCTTCTTCTTTATATATACAGTCCACCTCTCCCGTCGTTATCATTTGGTCCTTCGGGCCGGATCACGTCTCTCCGTACCTTCCTGTCTGCCTAGCATATGCCAACGAGAGATTTCACTCTACATGTTTCTCGATGTTTGATAGTTTGTATCTTCATCTCTATTGACCCTAGCATGATAAACATTTTTTCTCGCGTAGATCTATCATCGAAATAATACATTTTTATAGAGTTTTGTCGAGATAAATGTCGAGATTTTGACATTATGAGACGAGTAGTTTTTAATTATCTCGAGAGTGAGATAATTAAAAACTACTCGTCTCATCGAAACGATAATCAACTCCTTTGTAGATTAATTGTTAGAACTAAGATTTACCAAAATACTAAATAGGAATAGAACTTCAGAAACAGCACAAACATGAGCTATATAAAATGACTGGTATAACAAAATAAGAAAGTGGGCGCAAACGATACCGTAACGTAGTGTTTTCTATTGAGGCGCGTGTTCGTTACGTTTGTTGCTGAGCATTCATGCCCCGATTACCGATAAGCCATTTTCCCCTCAAATATAACAATAAATAATTTTGATCTCGCTGCAGAAGCAATGCTTTAAATTACTTGAATGGTAGATTATGATGCTTGTAATGTTGTTTGGCGCTATTTACGATTGCAGAATTGCTTTCATATCATTATCCAAACTAATTAAATACTAACTATATTATAAATGCGATATTGTGTCTGTCTATCTGTTTTATTATGTCTGTCTGTCTGTTACCTCTTCACGCCCAAACCGCTAAACCAATTTTGATTGGTATGATGATACTTTTGAGATCCGAAAAAGGACATTTAATTCCGAAAAAATGTACGGTTCCGCCGCCATTAATGAATTTTGGCGCAATGGAGTTGCGGGCATTATTTGGTTCAATATAAACGGGCAAAAGGTCCACCACACAATCCCACCACCGAAACACCTGTGTCGCCAGGATCAACAGTGGTAACCAACCACGAAACCCTTCGCGATTTCAGGGGTGCCCGAGGGCCAAGCTAAATCTGTCTTGGGACCCGCCACGAAATTAATCAGAAGAAAGGTAGGAGGAGTAGGAGATATCTGCAATGTCCCTCCCCAAGCAACTAATTCAATACTAACATTATAATTGCAATATTGTGTCTGTCTATCTGTCCGTCTGGTCCGTCTGTCTGTTACTTCTTCACGCCCAAGCCGAAGAACCGATTCTCCTGAAATTTGGTATGGGTATACTTTGAGCCCCGGGAAAGGACATAGGTCGGATAATTCTGGAAAAATGTACGGTTTTTCATCTAGTAAGTATTAGCGGCCATCTTCTATTTTCCTATATGACTTATTGCGGCTCAGCAAGATGCTGAAAGGTATGAAGATCTACTTTGACAAGACATAATAATGAAAACAACATAAAAGACATAATAGTGAATACTTTTATCCCGATAAATTGTACGGTTTCCGCGAGATATAAAAATTTTGTCACCTGGTACCGAATACATTATTTAAAATTCTGTATTATATATTATATCCAGTATTTAAGTATAAGCGGTCATAGTTAGAGTTCATAGTTAGAGTTTGAATCCTTTTACTAATTTGTTTCAAATCTATTTAATTGTAACTAGAACTGATGCCTTGCAGCGTTCCACGCGACCAAAACTGTAATAAAGCACGTAACAATTTATTCAATTTATTTGATGTAATAAAATCGTTTAAAATTTTACTCACGTATCTCTTTTCATATTCACATTCAATTTCATACGTAAAAAATCACTTACTTTTATCTATACAGAGTGTAAAAGTGATAATGCTTTTATAGGGTATATGTATGTCTTCCTTGTAGAGAGTTCACTGTAAACGAATTATGTTTATTACATTACAAAATGTGTATTAAATGTGCGTTAGTACTAAAAACTTTAAGGCTCTATGTCCGTAATTTAAAAGTATGGTGACTGTAATTTTTAATTTTTTATACAAATATCAATTCCAATCAATAGAATAAATTTTATTATTAAAATTTAAAAATAAATAAGCTATAGTTATTATCGCCACCCCGTGAATGTTCAACTAAGAACTGTAATTCCAGTACTACGAATACGCATTAAATTTTATGGATCACATCTCCGTACCGTGCCGCGATAATTGAAGTTTTCTGAATAGTTTATTACAAATAAATCGCTGGGGACTGAGAAAATATTCTCCATTCGACGACGAGATTTCATTTTTACCATCTCATTTAAATTTTCAATTTGTGAGTTGGCAATACCTATGGCATGGCGAATGAAAAATGTATTGTTTATATTTTTGTCTCTCTACTTTATGCTTTGCTTATTCCTATAAGGCTGCGCTTGACGGCGATTTTGTTAGCGTCTAGGCCCTAGGGAGTGATCAATTTTATTGTGGAATATCACGTATTGTGCCGGGTTTATCTTAAACGCACCCCACCTTTTAATCTTATTGTCAAATAAATCGTTCAATACAATGATGTTGCACAATAAAATTGATCGTCTAGGGGGCCACTTACTCATTGATATCTTCTATAAAAATAATAATAATCGGCCAAGTGTAACTAACAAAAAATCAGCCAAGTGCGAGTCGGACTCGCGCACGAAGGGTTCCGTTTAGAGCGAAAATAGACAAAATATTTTTTGTATAGGACCCCCTTAAATATTCACAGGTTGTCTGGACATTTTATTAAGTTGGTGTTTTAGCGAAACTCCATTGAAAACAACGTCTTCTAACGTTTTAACTTTTAACCATTATTTATACGCTCCAACTTTGCTTTTATTTAAATAACCGTTTATCTGCATTAGCAGTAAATTGTATGAAAATTTAAACCTTTACAAAAGAAGTATCAGTCCATGAAACAAAATTTAGCTTTAAAGGCGCCAAACATACTTTTAGTAAATAAGGAATATTGTTTCTATATAAAATTGTTAGGGTTCCAACTTCCAATATTTGATACAAATAAGTTTAAACTAAAACTGGGTTATGAAATCAAATCACGCTTCCCAAACCTGTCAGCCAATGTCAGAATCATGACGGAAAATTGTTGGCAATTGTTGGCAACTTGGCGATAACAAAACTCCGCGAATTGTAGCTAGTTGTTGTTCAATCGGTTTGATTGTGGGAGAGATAAATCTATCACCTTTATCTTTTACTGCATAGTAATCTTTCGAAAATATTGCTACCTGGAATTCGTCGGAAGTTGTTTGTGTTATGTAGAAACCATCTTGTTTATAATGGTATGACAATTGACAGCCCATGTAAGAAAAAATCGTGTACCAACAAGCACATTGTTATACATAGGTGTAAAGGCCGCACTGAAACATTTAATGATGAGAATACTTAACTAAAGATTTTGACATAAAGTCAAGAATCCAGCTTAATGCATGCTATGCTGCCCGCAAAATGTTGATCGGCCATGCTGTAGCTTATTAGCTGTAGCTTATTATTCCACACTTAAACGAAAATCCAACCACACTTCCTTCTTCGTAGAACTATACTTTTTACTTAGGGTGATGGTAAGGCTTGAGTAGTAGGAGAGGACTCTTCATTCTTTTTAACCATAAATGTCAAATGAACTGTCAAATCCCTAGTAAAAGTCCATAATGGACGCCATATTTGACGATAACCTTAATCTTAACTTTAACTACGCTTCTGGTGCAATCCACCCTTAGTTGACTCAAACCAACTGATCATTAAACCTACCAGTCTCGTATGACGCTAAAGAAATATACTATTATCAAGTTGATAGATGGTCGGCCGAGTCTTGTTCTTGTGGGCGTAATCTTGAGGGAAATCATCTCTGTGCCAGCCGTAATTGGTGATATCAGTAAAACCCCTCCTTATGTCATATTTCCACTAATAGGCATTGTTGGTAAAGATTATTGCGGTATTGTAAGACGAGAAGTTTAGTCAGGCACATGGTGGACCTGCATAATTTTTTCGCGTTAGGCGCGACAGACGCGGGCAGCGGTGGCGGTGGCGGTGGCGGTCAGTTGGATGACTTGAGAGTTCTAGGAACGACACAGACACACGCAGTGGCGGTGGCAGTACAAACAACTGACCGCCACCGCCACCGCAGCCCGCGTCTGTCTGGGAGACGCTTTATGTTAAACCCAGCTGACAAATCACAGCTAACATTGAACTGTCATAATCCAACTAAATGACGTAGTGTACGTCTACTGCCTATGAATCAATTTCTTGATAGTACTTAAAACTTTTCTTATTGGTGTTTTCTTAGATACTAATATAGATTTAATGACTTTTATGTTTCAATTACAAACAGGGCTTGAATATGTTATGGTGGTGTTCCCATACATTTCAGTTACAATACAGTTAGCCGATTTAAAAAGGGGATTTGTAAAATGGCAGATATTTTTTGCAAATTGAAAAACGATTTATGATAAGGCTCGATTTATACGCGTTTGCTACATACTATTACCACAGTGTAAATAACTACAGGCAGTGGTCCAACGAACACGTCTAGACAGAGCAATCGTGCGGGGCGTGCGGGGTGAGAGAGGCGCGGTAGCGATACCAGACTACCTTACACTCGTCCGGTACACGTCAGCCGGGGTTGACGCTTTTTAATTTGATTGTTAGTGGGGTGCGACCGACAGTGTTTCGTTTGAGTTGTATGTATGTACTTATTTAAAATGGTTCGTACTACACGTGCGGTGAGAGACGGCATGTCGTGGTCGTGTGTTTTATGTAGATTAACAAAAAATTTAGAAATTTCAGAAATCGGTCAAGCGTGAGTCGAATGATATCAAGCATAAATATCAATTGATATTAAATATCATGATATATATCCGATATATATCAATTATTGATATACATATATATCATGCAATACATAGCTTTTGTATACGCATTTGTATTTTTTTATATTCCTAGTACTCTACATACACGTCATACTACGAATACACAAAATGTAGAACAGATTTTAATAAAACACATTATTGTGACAACCCTGAAGCAATGACACAAAAGCGGCATTTCGCGCGACTTCAAAGGCGTTGGACCACTGTATCTACTTTTAAGGCCGTCACAGACTTAGCTATATTATATATTAATATGTTTATAGCTAGGTATATTACTATATATTTTCTATACCATTTTCGCGTGACCACACACTAAGCTATAATATATATTTCTGGTCTCAGTGTGTTTAGTACGGTATATTAATATATATTATAGCTAAGTCTGTGACGGCCTTTACACTGTGCTATTACTTTGTATCTCATGGTGTAGTGGCTAGACCACTCGTTCGCGCGGATGTATAATATTATTAAGGCCGTCACAGACTTAGCTATAATATAATATATTAATATATTTATAGCTAGGCATATTACTATATATTTTCTATACAATTTTCGCGTGACCACACACTCAGCTATAATATTATATATTTCTGGTTATATATATATTATAGCTAAGTCTGTGACGGGCTTTATATCCAGCCTATGCAGGTAAACATAATAACGACGCGACGATGGAATGAAACAGTTGCCAAGCGCTTTATTGGTATTATTACAGCAGAGCCGTCTAAAGATTCATTTTACTTTAAAAATCTTAGTGTCAAATAAATTGTTTAATAAAACATTATTGAATAATATTAGTGTAGGTCAAGGGGCTGGCTTAGACTAATAATTATTATTGATGGAGAAAGTTCGCTTATTCCGAATATATAAAAAATCATTTTGACCTCTAGTGTCGCTTGGTAAGTTTTTTTTTCATTCTACCGTCGTATTTTATTGAAAAGAACATTGGAAAAGAACAATTGATTTTTTTGAAATGTCACAGATTGAAAAATCATTTTCAATATTGTCCGTGTAATCCGTGTAAACCATATAAATCAGTGTATCGGTAAAGCGGCCGTAGCGACAATGCGAAAACATTTTCCGAACGATTGTGGTAGTGCGTCTGTGTCGCAATCACGTACGAAAATGTTATAATATGAATATTTTATTTGAATAGCCAATTCGACCTCGCAAATATTTGATATTCACTGTGAATGCAAAAGGTTTGCTTATTAATTGGATTGTCGTACCGTGCCCAGAGGCTACGCTTCTGAATTTTACTGCATACCCGAACCGTATGTAGCGATTTCCAGAGAGCATCATACAGTGTACACACAGAATTATTATTCTAGTTAAGGACATTGAACTTTAGTTATAGATTATCTTTTTCATCAGCTCTATTCCGTATCTCAGTTGCGGTCATCGAATACATTACGGTTATATTGACTTATCTTTACCTCTTAATTACTATTTACTCGTGCACGAACAAAAATCTATTATTTTTACGTCTTTTTACGTACGAATTTTACGTGTTCGGTGACGAGGCGATAGTTACCATAGCCATATTATAATATATTTTTATTCGTAAATTAGTTACAAAAATAAGGCACATATAAAAAAAACCCTTTAAACATAAAATTTTCGTCGATACTCGATGGAAAAGTAAACTTACGTTAGAGCCATTTCAAATTAATAAAGATATAACCGTATACCAGTACAGGCAAACAAAAATAAAAGTCGGTGCAGTTTACTGAAAGTAATTGCGAAACCTGTTTAAGTGGAAACGTTACCGTTACGATACGAGCACACTGGAACAAAGTTTTTTGTTTATCGTATACTTAGCTGGTAACACCGATAGCTGCCCTATATCGCCGACTTCAATACGCTGCACATTGCCGGGGAACTTTGTTTCATTATGAGAGCTTTACTCCTTGAAGGTGCAGTAATGTCATTTCAAAACGATTACTTTTAAGTAGCTTTTCAGAGTGGGTTGCACCAGCTTACTTTAACTATAACTTTAACCATAACAAAAAGTCAAATGAACTGTCAAATCCCTAGTAAAAGTCCATAATGGACGCCATATTTGACGATAACCTTAACTTTAACTACGATTCTGGTGCAAATGGTGCAATTCACCCTAAGTTGGTTAAGTCCGACTAAAAGTTGGTTTAACACGTTGCTGTAGAATGTGATAGTGTTGTAGCTTTGGTCACTACTGGCAAAGTACTGTTTTTTCTTTCTTTTAAAATCTTGTAGGTACATTTTATCATTTTAAAATAACTTACCCGGTGATAGGTCAAAAAAGAGGATGGATTTAGAGTCTATATATTGTTTAAACAGCAACGAAACCACTTTACTTTATCTATTGTATAGTGTATACTGAATGTAGGAGGCATTATCTCAAAAAGGACGCTTGAAGATAATGGTTGTTTCCCGGTAATTCTTACCTACACACCCACTAAAGAAAAATTACATAATCGTGTCTTTCTGTATGATGTGCCGGCCCGCGTCACGTAACCTCACATAGTAAAAAGCCGGGTACTCACGCGGTAGTGTCGCATGTAACGTATCAGATACAACTTACAAGACGTGGGATATTTTGTGAGAGCCATTTGATACAGACAGCGGTGGGGAGGAACCTAAATTTGATGTAGGCAAGATAAATTTTGCGAGGACTATGAATGGCGCAGGAAGACGGATTTTGTTGAAAGAAAGCAATTAGTCATACTCAAAATTTTATTAAAAAAATTAAATGGCGCAACTCGTAAATTCTTTAAAAAATCACAGCCTCCTACAGTTTTCTAAGACACCTGTACAGTTTTCGTATACACCTCCACAGTTTTCGTAGACACCTGTACCGTTTTCGTAGAGACCTCCACAGTTTTCGTAGGCACTTGTGAAGTTTTCGTAGACACCTCAACAGTTTTCATAGACACCTGTACAGTTTTCGTAGAGACCTGTACAGTTTTCGTAGACAACTGTACAGTTTTTGTAGACACCTGTACAGTTTTCGTAGACACCTACACAGTTTTCGTAGACACCTGTACATTTTTCGTAGACACCGCAGTAAAATAGATCGAGAGTTAGTGCAGCAAATACTACTTTCCTTGTAGTTATAACTAAATGCCAAATATTATTAGTATCCGCAACTAACACCTGATACCGTGAATTGCCGCTACCTCTACAACTTTATTGATAAAACTTCGTCGATAGTTTATGTAACTAATAATATCAACAGCATGTAAATTGGTATAGCAATGTTATCCATTAGGCGAGTATTTGAAAAGTTGGCGGCGAGGGAGACGGGGGAGTGCGAGGGAGACAGAACGACCCAATATCGAAGGGATAACGGTTGAAAGTTTTAATTAAACACCAACATCTGCCGCTGAGCTGCGACAATTATCACAGCCATACAACAAAACATATCGGACAGTTCGTCGCTTTCGGATTTATCATAAACACACGTTTCCTGGAGTTCTGTCAAGATTCAAGAGCGAATGTGGCTTTTGGGGTAAACATATTTTGTTACGAAATCGAGAGGCTGCAGTTTCGATACCAGATGGTAGCATGTAGAGATATTATACGGATTACAGACGCTCGTAAGGTGAGGAAAAATATCGTGGATAAAATATGCTGTGCGCTATTAATCCAAGAATTGAGTTATCTTGATTTGATTTAAAAAGAGCTTTTGTACATAACTGTTATTATGCAATTAGACTAAGCGTAAAATTGGTTTATCACGTCAGAGCTAAACGTGAACAACCAAATTTTTAACTCTTTCTTTTTTACAATAGTGTAGCCTTAGTGTAGTGTGTAGTTCTTCTCTGTCATACTTAAGTAGGAATATACACACAATTAATTTCAACGAATACTATTAGAACTGCTTAATGCTAGAAAGTAAAAAGGTGATCAGAGCCTTCCTGGAACTAAAATTGGTCCTTAAGTAGCTAAGTTAGGCTCCTGTTACAAAATACTAGAGGTAGAGATCGGAGTTTGAGAAATTGAAACTTTTCGTTACAACACGTGCGGATACATACACCTTTGCAAGTAATAGCTCTGTAACAGTTAAAAGTTTGTCCGAGGGTGTGAGTGGCTGAGTTTCTACTACATACACTATTTAATCCTCGCTTAATAAAGTAAATTTACTAGTAAGTCTTTAATGCTCTTATATTATATTATACTAACACGCTTACGAATAAAAAATTATAAAATTGTTTATTTACTATTTTTAATTAAACAAAACATAAGAATTTATGACGTAGCAAATGAAATTGGATGAAAAAAGGGTTTATATATAAAAGAACTTATAAATAAAAACCACACAAAAACAAAAGTAAATAAAAAAATAACGAACAACCTTATCATAGCCCTTATTATTTAAAATATAATTTTCATAAAAGGAATCTGTATATAAATTGTCTATTGAGATTTGTTTCAAATTGTTGGAAATGGGATAACCCGTACTCGGCGGATGAAACATTGAACTAATTTTTGTTTTTTTTCTCCCTCCGACAAACATTTTGAGTCCTCTTCAGCCTGCAATTCCGCGATAATTATAAAAGTATATTTCGCCGTTTTTATTTAGTTTCAAAATTACATTTTCATTTTGTACTCAATGAATGGCAATGCTATTTGTAAGGAAGTCGAGAGGCGAAACCCTTTTTGTGTATTCAATTAAACAGTATTACTCTCAGTTAATAGTAAAATAAGGTCCTTTGAATATTTTAACCAATTATTTCTATTGAAAAAGATAGCAATCGCTGCCTAGCAACAACGATTTCAAACCCTCTTAGGGTCAGATAACATTAAATCGAAATTAAACAAGCTGCGCAATCAAAAAGTTAAGGGGCGTCGCGTTGTATGATATTTTTATTTTGTATTGTCTTTTTGTTTTGCGATTTTTTTTTTCACATAATTTAGCAATAAGCGAAATAGTATTTACTCCACGTAGGCCTATGAATCATGATGGACTGCAAGATATTATGAATATAGACATAAAGAGATACGTCCTCCTCCTCGTCGTTGCTCGTGATCGACGTCGCTTGCTGTATACAGCTCGACAAGGCTTTATATGAACGTGGCGAGAAAAAGAACTAACGCTTCTATCATACAAAAACGTCATTTTTGACAGTTCTCCTTTACCAGCATCGCCCCGTCCACATTCATATAGAGCCTTGGATCACTATAGCTCAGCAATCATGATGTCAACCATGATTATTGTGATAAAAGTTCATAGACCGATTCTAATTTTTTTAAAATACGTGTGACACTCGGGAAATGCCGCGGTAAAGTAATTGCATAGCATTTTTATCAACTTATGCAAGTCGCGCGCTCACAAATACCGTGACAAAGTCTGGCCGCACCGCTGTGCCGGTCGCAGTGGGAGGTGTTAGGGTCATCCGTGATAAAAGCTATGCAATAGCTTAAAAACAAGGCTGGCTGTGAAGAGGGGCGTTAAAAATAGCGTAAACAGAGGCTGTAGACAAAGTCCTTTTCGTTAAAAACGATGACGAAATTCGTTATCAAAATGTATGGAATTTGACATTAGTCTTCGCAAGCGAAATGTTATTTAGCGATGACTTATGTCAAATCGCATACATTTTGATAACGAATTTCGTCATCGTTTTTAACTAAAGATACATTGTCTAAGGGGGCTGTACAGACTTCAACATCTAAGGTTGTGTAACACAAAAAACATTTCGCAACGGAAGCCAAAGGAGCATTAGGACGAAAAATGTGGCCACAATATAGTAATTGGGGTGCATTTATCCGGCAATTGGCCGCGTCCCCTGCGTTTCCGTTCGTTAGGCGGTCGGAAATGTTCTGGAAAATTGCGACTACTAGGTGTGTGTACCGACTGCAGCGGACTGTTAATGGTCGAATGTTTTTGTAATGTTTAAAGGCAAGATGGTACGGCTTTTCCTTATATGCACTAATATTATAAAGTTTCTGAGTGCGTAATATTACATAATATACAAAAACAACAAAACAGAATTCGATCTGTTATAGAAGTAGGCTAGACTTTAACACGTGGACCCAGCAAAGTAAGTTGTTCTGCTAATAATAATGAATTGGTCAAAATAATTGTGGATCATGTTTTATTCCAGAAACACTATTTCATGCAAAAGAAGCCGAGGAATAAGCCAGAAGTATAAAAATATGAATACTCAAGCCAGATTTAATACCCTAAATTATGGTTAAAATATGGTTTGTATATTATTCCTCTTTTCGGGCTATTTGATAATTTTTTTTTTAAATAAGGGGGCAAACGAGCAAACGGGTCACCTGATGGAAAGCAACTTCCGTCGCCCATGGACACTCGCAGCATCAGAAGAGCAGCAGGTGCGTTGCCGGCCTTTTAAGAGTGAATAAGGTAATAGGGGAGGGTAGGGATGGGAAGGGAAGGATTAGGGAAGGGTAGAGAAGGAATAGGGTAGGGGATTAGGGTAAACTCACTCACTCGGCGAAACACAGCGCGAGCGCTGTTTCACGCTGGTTTTCTGTGCTACTTCAAAGAGTAATATGCTACTTCAACTTTTTATGGTTGGTTTAACTTCTATATTTTATCTGTAGCGCCCTATAGCGTCAAATTAATGATATATAGGGCCTGTTTCATCACTTCCTGATAAAGTGCCGAATAGGCTATCTACGTCTTTTTTGAGAGATTCTCCATACTCTATCTGTCAAGTTAAGTGGTGGATAGCCTATCAGGCACTTATCAGGAAGTGGTGAAACAGGCCCAGATTCTTCTATGTATCATTAATTTGGGCGCTACCGTACATAATTATAATTTCCGCAGTCAGTTTATATATGTCGCAGTCATCTAGTTCAATCTGCGGTTCGATTGAATGACTAGCGCATTCATTGAATGACTCCATTCAATTGAATGACTCGGCCGAACGTCGACTGAACGATCGTCCCTCAAAGTTCAACTAGTTAGCGATTTTTAACATAGCCCTTTGAAGAGAGCGGATATGAAATCAGTCAGGTAATTGAATGTATTTATTTTTAACGGAATAGGAAATTATAAGAACAGTATATAATTCTTAGGTAATTAATAGCAATGTAGGTATTATTCCGTCTGTCCAATACGATTGGATTTGGTTAGGTTAGATGGCAAGGCGGGAGCGTAGCGCAGCGAAGCTCCCGCCTTAGCCATCGTGGTTATTTTTTGTAAACCACCCAGAAGTAGCCGTCGCCTCATAACTGAAGCCAGTTTCTAAATTAACCTATTATTACGCCACCAACAAATACTTAAAAAAAATCATAGCATTCCATTTAACGACTTCACTATGATGACGTTTAGTCAAGACGTTAAACGTTACAGTCAGCGTCTTGACTAGTTGTCCTTCAGTCATTCAATAGAACGGTGTCATTCAATGAATACGCTAGTCATTCAATCGAACCGCAGATTGAACTAGATGACTGCGACATATATACTTTTTAATTGTACACTATACATTTTAGGGAACGTTTAACACAAAAGTTAACGTTAACGAAAAGCCTTATAATATTTAATATATTTTAAAAGTTAATGCCGTTAAAAGAGGAAGGTGTTAATTTATTCAATGAAATATATTATGCGTATCATAAACAATCTAAATGTCAGACTGATCACTGAATGCCCAGGAATAACACTCACCGTAGGAAAGTATATATCACCGAAATTACCATTTAATTAGGGGAGGAAAATCTCATATAGGGAAGGAAGCTGGAGCGACAAAATATAGTCGTTCACCCGAAAGCCAGAAGAATAATGAGCGAAATCCGCCGACCGAGTTTGCCATTACTCACTTACCTTATCCGGAATTACTCAGACTAATTTTTCTTTGACTGAACATCCTATAGGAGAGTTTAGCCAATTTTTTACCTTCCTGAACTCAATAAATTGAAACGATACTCGGGAGATAACAATCTTTTAAATAATTCAATTACTCCGTTTCTGTCAATTCCGGAGCTAAAATAGCTTGTAATTTTGTAGTCTGCCTCGAGTTTGCGATGAGTTATGACCTTTAGCTAAGGAAATGTTTGAGAGTCCTAATTTTAATACTCGTTTCTAAGTTTGATTTTATTTGTCTTACCTTATGCGTCAGGTCACCTGGAAACGCGAGAAGGCGATGCGACGCATTTTTATTCATTGAATTGACAGACTTCCTATACTCGACTTGTCTGTGATTCCAATCACAATAATTCACTTCGCATCACTTTAAATTAATCTGACCCTTAGCTGAAAAAAGTTTTTCCCAACACAGGTTTCAACCATAGTTACTCACAAAAGTGCACTTATATTCATAATAACACTAATTTCTCAAATAAGCGAGCTGTTGATAAAATGAAACACATGTTTTAACGTATTACTGCAAATGAAATTAATAATTACTATTAATTTGAGGTTAAATTTTGTGTTATAAATAAATTACGTTCATTTTAACTGGAGCTAAAATGGCATTTGCTATAATGCTATAATATGGTGCAAAACGAAATGCACCAGTGTGCACTGTGTACCCTATTACAGGTATTTGAAAATTATTTAACTATTGCGTTATTTAACTTATATATCGAACAGAAATAAGCGTTAATAGTGAGAAATCTAAGAGATAAAAAATCTAAGGGCTTGTTTCACCACTTCCTGATAAAGTGCCGAATAGGCTATTCACAACTTTTTTGACAGATTCTCCATACTTCATCTGTCGAGTTCATTGGTGGATAGCCTTATCAGGAAGTGGTGAAACAGGCCCTAAGTGATATATATTTTTACTTGTTAAATTATAACCTGTCAAAAAAGAGCAGACGCTAAACAGTAAACACAATAATTATTTTGAAATCACAATAATTTTACTCATATTAAAAAGTATGAAAACCTTAGTAAATCGAGATAAAAATGTGTCAAAATGATAATATTTCAAGTATATAAGTGTTTTCTGTGGAAATACAAAGAAAAAAAAACCTTTAGAGCATGAATACTTTGAACCTTTAGATAATGAATATAATCGGTTCAGTAGTTTTGGAGATAGGAAGTTTTAAGTCTCAATTACGTACAATATTGAAGTCGGTTTTATCTTTTGAAAATACAGTTTTTAAATTTTAGCGTCTCAGGAGAACAAAACTTACAATATATGAGCTTAGAAAATTTGTCTTTCAAAACGAGTTTTAACGAGGCATAACAAACCTACAAGTTCATGTATTACTTTTGAAAGGGAAGGAGATTTATAGCTATAGCATAGTGTAAAAAACTAGTCACACACTCATTTGAATACCCCTCGACCCGAAATCAGTGAAAGCGCCAACCATGAACGTTGAAAAAAAGGCGGACGGAGTCATTATACACAGCACTGTGTCTTCAGAGTCGGCCAGGCTGACGGCATGTACATAGCATTCTTACGTTAGTCGGCCATTAATTGACAGCAAACATGAAGACAGTCGTCTGTTTGCTGTCAAATGGCCGACTAGCGTAAGAATGTGTGCGTGCGGACCGTGGACATGCAGTCAGCCTGGCCGACTCTGAAGACACAGTGCTGTGTATAATAAGACTCCGTCCGACTTTTTTTCTACGTTCATGGCGGCAACACCGATTTTTTTTAGATCTTTACAAGAAATCCTGTTCAAAAGTGAAATGGGTTGGAGTAAAGGGTTTTCAGTTACATATTCAAGTTTTAAGACCACCTACGAATAATAAATACTATGCCTCAGTATACCTACAAAATAGCTCAGTACCTAGTAAATAGATTTTGGTTTCTTTAAATAATAATAATAATAATAATTAGAAAAATGCATAGTTATCCAGACATAGTTTTTTTTAACATGGGGAAATGCTTTACGCATCCCCGGCAAATTGGGGATATCGGCCGGGGTATTTGGGACTCCTGTGTAGTCTGCCCACTAAAACCCCATGGTGCTCCACCCATCGCAGAGATGCGGGTAAGATAGAACCTACCGCAACTCTACCAGCGATCATCTATATTTTGCAGACCCGACACCACATCCAAACCTAGCTAGATTGTTTCTTCTTCGTCATATTTCGTTAAATATAAATTTTCATGAATAATACACCCGTTGCCGAGAAATCTATTACGCAAGATTGTCTCGTTTATAGTAAGATGTCTTAGAACCATTACCATATAGAGCAACTGAAGCGAAAGGTCCTTCAGGGACGCTCCTAATCCTACTAATCCGCCTCATCCGTCAAGAATGATTTTCGTAAAAGGAGCAATCTCCGAACTGGGGATTGGATCAATAAATTTGAATAGAAAGTGCAATTGCCGAAATGTAGATCATTTTTAAATTCTTAGTGTCTTGGAATAAATTAGTTGTAGCATAATGTCTGGCATAATATTATTGATCGGGAATGCAACCGATAAACTGTATACAACTATGACATTCCTTGTAAAGGTGCTTACATACGAGATGTGAAATAAAACATAACTTTGCCCTTAAATCGCGCGAAAACCGTACATTTTTCCGGGATAAAAAGTATTTTATGTCCTTTAGCGGGACTTAAAATATCTCCATGCCAAAGAACAATGGCCAAATCGTACCAGGTGGGTGGTGGCGTCCCGATATGCCATTGGTAGCAAAAATTCCCTAATATTTTAAGGCATCGAAAAACATTAGAAATGTGTCTATAAATAGCCACAAAAAAAAGATCAGTTTCGTTGTTGTCTTTTATATGTTCTGACAGCCGGCGATCATTCGCATTCGTTCTATTTTTTGGGTAATACTCTAGGAAAAATTGAAATTATTAGAAACGAGATCGCCGAATATACACTTGTAGGCTACACCGTCGGAAAAAAGGTAGTTCTTAAGTCTAACCTCAAAATAATTGTAAACGTTAATAATTATTATAAAAAATCGTGGCTATTTAGACATAATTCTCAAACGGAATTATGTTTAGAGCATAAGAACAATCCAATCTAACTATAGTTTATTTTGGGACATCAAAAATAAAAGTCGAGTCCAGCTCCTATACAAATTTGGCCATGATTCTTTCAACCAAATTGGTTCAGTGGTTTGGTCGTGAAGAGGTCACACACAGACGTCTGTCTGTGACACACTTTTGTCTGACAGACATACACAATACACACCTTCGCATCTATAATATTAGTAAGTAGGTATGGACAGTTACGCTACATATCATATAAATCCTACATATTATATTAGTTATGACAAATACATACATACACACCAGTGTGTAAGCACCTCTAGTCTCAAGCCTGTTATATTAGTAGCGCAACGTTAACTATACGGTTTTAGGACATGTGGCCAGCATGTGGCTATTAAAATAACATCTACAAGTTACGAGTTACGACGGTCTCTAACTTGGAGCAGCCTGGATTCCGTTCTCTACATCTTAATTAAAGTGTAACGTTGCATATGTATATAGGATGTTTAAGTTGGTTAACTGCGAAAAAATTACATAGAATTGCAAGCTATCCGATGTTAATCTATACTTAATATTAACTATTCGGAAGAGTTTGTTTGTTTGAACGCGCTAATCTCAGAAACTACTGGTCGGATTTGAAAAACTCTTTCAGTGTTAGATAGCCCATTTATCGAGGAAGGCTATAGACTGTATACTGCAGGGTTTCTCAAAGTGGGGTACGCGAACCCCTAGGGGTTCGCCATTTGACGGCAGGGGGTTCGCGACAAAATTAACGTAATGGTGGCAACAGAAGTCATTATTAGAAATGTCCGTAGATGAAACTAAATCTATTCCACGCGAACGAAGACGCGGGCACAGCTAGTGTTACATAATTACAAATCATGCTCATTTACTAATATACTAATATTAGTAACATATATAAAATTAAAGTTTATCTGTCTCTCTGATTTTTTTAATAGTAACTTTTCAGGGCAAAACCGCTGAAATATTACAATACAATTGATATGGATATATTTTGAGTTGAGTTGGAAAATGCAAAACGCATTGAACTTTCTGTTTGAACCATCTTTATAAATAAAATCTTAGACAATCGATAGCAAAACAGTAAACGTATTACGTAGAAATCTACTCGATGCATTGTAGTATGCTAGTACTATGCATTGTAGTATGCTAGTACTATGCATTGTAGTATGCTAGTACTATATCTACTGCATACTATTCTGTTGTTTATATTATAGTAGAAGTTCATATTCTATCTAAATATATATAACTCGAAGGTGACTGACAGACTGAACCATTGGACGGATCGGGCTGAAATTTGGCATGCAGGTAAAATGTAAATGTTATATATACAGTAGGCATCCGCTAAGAAAGGATTTTGATCAATTCTACCTAATACGGGCAATATCTTGTTATAAATATAAGTGTTCTCTGGATTCAAAATGACCATACTATCAACATTTAATATGCATGAAGTTTCTGCAATTACTTTTCCCCAAACTTACCTCTTTCATATACACCGCGTGACCACTTTCTTCCACATGATAGGCGTACAAAGCGCCTTATTTAGATTAAAAACCTTTCAATGTTTTTAAGAGGTCCCTTTAGAAATTGGAAACCTTGTTAATTTTGTTGAGTAAATTTCCCCGACTGCTTATAGTCTAACGTGTTACACGAAAATTGGAGCCGGAATTTCGTTTCAGAGGGTAAGAGCAGGAAAAGAAAAACTAATAATAAATGCTACAAAAACGAGCTTAAATGGGAAAATAAGGTTGCCCCTAAATATTTTAAGGCTCGAGAGGGGAGGCTGAATGTAAACTAATCTTTCGGACAAACGGTCATGTGTTTGAGACTAATTACGGTCCTGAAAACGTTGATGAGGCTATAAGTAACACGTTTAAGTTGCAACATACATTATACATATTAACTCTTTACACTCTTGCACGGAGTTTTAGCGAGGCTGAAAACAAATAACACAGCCATCTTTTAAAGTGTTACTTAGGCAGCCTCTAAACCTCTAAAAGTGTCTGTGTGTTACCTGTTCACGCCCAACTCGCTGAACCGATTTTTCTGAAATTCTGTATGGAGATTGGAGATACTTTGAGTCCCGGAAAATGACATAAGACACTTATTTAATCCCGGAGAAAGTTACGATTCCTACGGTACGGAATACTATAAATATTGGGATATTTATATTTACTAGAATATGAAGACTAGACTCATTTTCTGTTTTGGTATAAAAAGCGGAGGTCTCCGAGGGTTTACGATATAACTATCGTAAAGTTTCTGTAAAGCTTTATAACAAAGTTTGCTATGATACTAATATTTTATATTCTGATCCCTATTGTACGGACTCTCCCGGGTCTCGTGTATAATCAAACAAGCTACTCAAGCTGGATATTGTTCTACATCCATTAATAATATTCTCTAATTAAAGGTAACTGGGCATAATCTGACCCGGTTTTCGAAATATTTCCTACAGATATAAAATTACTTGTAGATTATTGAGTCCTAGCCTACATTTCATTCTGTGTGGTTTTTTTTTTTTAAACCGTGGGAGAGTTCTAAAATCAACTATGATTCAAAATATGTGCTTAACATCAATTAAGTATTGTAATCAATAAAAACGTATTTAAGTATTGTAATCAATAAAATAACAAACGTCTTCTAACAATGTACGGCCAGGGACTAGCATTAGCTGTCTCTTTCGCACGATTTTTTTTTTTTTTTTTTTTTTTTTTTTTTTTTTTTTTTTTTTTTTTTTTTTTTAGATGACACTATCGTGCCTACAGATATTGATTTTGTTGAATAAAAACTATATTAATTCTACACATTTGTTTTATTTGAAAATACATCAGTCTATCACTGTATTGGTAAGAAGGAATTAGTTTTTATATTTTAGTTGCCCAACAGACTTGTATTGTTAGAGCCAGCAGATGAACACGATGAGTTTAGTTGCTCATAGACCAATTCTTCTGTGTGATTAAGACACCCATTCAATACAATTAGTCGAAAAATGTGTTATCACTAGAGGATATCACTTATATTTTATTTTCAATTTTTGGGCAGATTCCCATCTTCCACATTGATGTGACATATATTTTCGTAAACTAGGGATGTGTATCTAAACATCCAAACTAATTTTGTTTCTGTAGGCCGTGGGTAAAATTTCCATACTAAGGTGCCCAGTGACCTTTAGACATGCAAGGTTTAGTTTAGACTAGTGATCTCGTAGTAGTAGGTATTAAGTGTAGTAGTTTTAGGTCCAATTTCACCTACGACGGTCAAAGTTAATGCTCGAATTAGTACCACGTTACTTCTTTCGTTTTCCATATGAATGAAAGAGAGAACATGACATTTTAACATGCTGTTAACACCATAAAGTTAATATACCTAGCGGAATAGAGCAACAATCTCGAGCTGTCAAACGAAACCGAAATTGGTTTACATCTGTGTGTAAAATATATTGTGTACGTATACACTTACACAAGCATGATTGAACATTAATTCTATGAAATTAAATTGTCAACGTGTCGATACGTGCCGACTGGATGTCAAAAAAAGAGTTCTGCTGTCATGTATCACACATCTCTTTTTACCACGCACTGATACAAACGTTACTTATAGTGACATCTTGCTTGCTCAGGCCTTTGTTTCTCTATTCCGCTAGGTATCTTAACTTTATGGTTAACACTAACAGACGTTGGTGAAATTGGACCATATAGTGATATCGTCCATGCAATTTTCTAAAGTCGCTTTTTCGGATTACTTCCCAAACCGTTGCCGGGATAGTTTTAAAAATAATAATTACCTGTTAATTATTTAAATATTCCGTTTAATTAATTATTCAGTCGTGGTTGTGCTACTACAGTACGCAATACGCATACATTTCATACAAAAACTTTTTCATCATAATATATTATTATGTTTGGTCACAATTTTGTCAGTCCATACGAGTCGCCGTAATTTGTCAATAGAAATGTAACGCCTTCATAGTTATGTGGTTTCGAGCGTGGCTCTACGTGATCCCTTCTGGCCTTACATCTCTGTAGGTCATCCGTTCCACTGACCTATTAATTATGATAAGGAAAGAAAGAGTACTACAAAATGCGTAGTACTATAAAATGCGTAGTCTGCAACGAAACCGGCCACCGTCACCGAAACCAGCATTATTACTTGTGAAAAACGTTCCAAGGAGAACATACAAATGCGAGTAACATGTTACTGCTGGCATATTTTACTCCGCCGCACCTATTAGTCAGCGGGACTCAAGGGTCTAAGTAACGACCCGGCCATTTTCACACATTCGTTACACGATTTTTCATTTCAATGTGGAATTGCCGGCTAATTTACAACTTATTTAGACGGTTTTTGTGGTCACAAGTTTGCTTGTGCCTTTAACAACGGCCAAAAATTGTGTTCATTGATGTAATAAAGTGTTTGTCGCGTACGCACGCTGTACCTCATAAGAACTCATTTTATCTGTAAACAAATTTTTATGTACAAATTAAAATTGTCACAAATGCTGTTCTGTTGGTGAGTCTATGAAGCAAATAAATAAATAATAGAGGTTGAAACCAAATCTGATAAAAGCATTGATTGATAAGACCATAGTGGAGTCTACTTTTAATTATATTGCTGAAAAACTTATGGTTATGGAGTTGCGAAACGAAATCGAACGAAACGTAAGTATCCATTATTCAACTTTTCAATAAAAATAAGATTCAATATCAAAAATAAAATTACTGTAATTTATGTAAGAATCTGTGTGACTTAACAGTTCGAACGCACACCTTTACAGCGAATCTAACCGATTAGCACATTTGGGATTATACTCACATAACTTAACTAAACAGACAAAACTCCAGATATGTCAGGCGTTTCAAACAATTTTGCGAGCTCTTAAATATTCGAAGTTCGACAGAACAGTTCAAGCGGTGTTTGCGCTGAGTTTCGCAGATATAATATTTTATAGCCTCACCACACCAGCTAACGAGGCGAGCTCCAAGTTCCAACATTCCTGAGTGTATCAATACTTCAAATATAGTCCAAAAGATTATACGAGGTACTCAAGTGAGCAGTTCGGACGTGTGAGTTGTTTGACCTGTTAAAAGTTTTTATTTGTGCGTTTTTAAAATACACAATTGGTACCTGGTACAGGCTTCATTTTATCACAAAAATGTACAGTGTTCCCGTGGAAAACTGTCACAGCCAACCACCAGGCCATGGTCGTGGCAGTATTGAAAGTATGAAGTGATGTACAAATTGAAAGTATGAAGCCCGTAGAATATGCATATTAAGCATTAACCAGACCGGTACTGGTATCGATTTACCCGCCTTATACCCAAGAGTTGTGACGGGAAAAAAAGACAACCTAAAATTTGCATATTCTTTTTTATTTCAATTTTTTTATTCTGGACTAAAATTTTTTATTCAACCCACTAGCAATATAATTATTAATTGACATACGTAGTTGAATATATTATAGTACTTTTCATCCATTAACCAGCTTGGTGAATGTCGTTCTATGGGGGGGATCTTAGGCCTTTATAAAATATGTAAAAGTGTATCCAGCTGTCCAGTTTAAAGATACTTAATTCCCAGAAAATGTGCCATAAATATCCATAATATAATCGTTAATTAGGGTTCCGTACCCAAAGGGTAAAAACGGGACCCTATTACTAAGACTTCGTTGTCTTTCCGTCTGTCTGTCTGTCTGTCTCCAGGCTGTAACTCAAGAACGGTAATAGCTAGAGGGTTGAAACTTACACAGATTATGTATATCTGTTGCCGCTATAACAACAAATACTAAAAACAAAATAAAATCAATATTTAAAGGGGGCTCCCATACAACAAACATGATTTTTTTGGCCTTTTTTGCTCTATATCAATTATGGCAATAGGTAGGTACTCGAATTTTTCTCAAAGTTATTAGTTATATGTGTACTTAAATAATTATTAATAATATTAAAATAAAATATTAAATTAAGGGGGGCTCCCATACAACAAACATGATTTTTTGGCCTTTTTTGCTCTATATCAATTATGGCAATAGGTAGGTACTCGAATTTTTCTCAAAATTATTAATTATATGTGTACTTAAATAATAATTAATAATATTAAAATAAAATATTAAATTAAGGGGGGCTCCCATACAAAAAACACATTTTTTGG
This sequence comes from Plebejus argus, assembly GCA_905404155.3. Classification (NCBI taxonomy): domain Eukaryota; kingdom Metazoa; phylum Arthropoda; class Insecta; order Lepidoptera; family Lycaenidae; genus Plebejus; species Plebejus argus. The sequence goes on along the minus strand of FR989937.1, from coordinate 6,078,318 downwards.
CCTAATTTTGCTCTATAATGGTAGGGAACCCTTCGTGCGCGAGTCCGATTCGCACTTGGCCGATTTTTATTTTTATTTCGTAAAATGTATATAAGATTGCCGGACGGCGAATGCATAACTGTGGAACATTTCATTGTCATGAACTATGAAACTGTACGAATTTGCTCCACTTGCTTCCATATAGGCGTAGAGGCGATTGCAGTCTGGCGCTGATATTGGCCTCCCATATCCATGCCGCGGTGATTTCATTACTCCAGCTATTTCCATTTCTATTGACCCTTATGAAAAACTACAACGGAATTTTGTGTTTGAACTGACAGTCCAAATGCTACAAGCCCAATAAGTAAAATACTAACAGAGTTATTTACATAATATTTCAAGTTTCAACACACAATAACAAAGATGAACAAAAGTTTCATAATGTTGCATAAATTAGTAGATTTCAGGCATCGTTTAGTTGTTTATCCGATTTCAATAATTAATGAGGTGTCAATAAAAAGCTCTGGTGACAAAGGCATAAACAATTTAAAACATAACCCACTGCCAAATACTAACATTACCAACAAAATACCTGGGTGATTCAGTAAATACAGCAAATAGTATCTATTCAACATTTTCAAAATAACATTTGAAGGCGTGCGAAAACCGCTTGCCACGTTTATCTAAACGAGGTGCCCGCTTTCCGACTCAAAACATTACTGACTTACCACGCTCTCGCTATTCAATTTTCTCACCTGGATTTATAGGACCAGCCATTATCAAAACGCAAGATACCTACATATTTTATTAATGACTAACCGTACTCAGAGACACTTAATTATGATTAACATTCAATTAAATGAAGAGTTTGACAGATAGTGACACGACATCGCGTCGTACTCAACTCACGATGCGTTCCTGTGTTCAGAATTCAAAGATGACGCATCGTGAGTTTCTACGACGCGACGCGACGTCATGCCGTATATCGTGGCAAGTCACGATGTCGTGTCGTAGTTTTTCACGATGCTCGTCGTGGATTAGAAAAAGAAAATACTTAGTTTATATCTAGTTCTGGGGGGCTATTACGAGCCCTTATATCCAGCCAGTTTACAGGCCAGTTTACAAGCCGTTGCATAGACACGGCCTGTAAACTGGCTGGAAACTGGCTGGATATAAGAGCTCGTAATAGCCCCCTTGTTATCGAACCGGTAGTATGTTAAGTGTAGTAGTTTTCAAAAGTATTATTGAATTATTTATTCGCTAATTAAAATACTTTAAATATTAACATACATTGACCTTCCCTTACTTATCTAATACTACTTACAATATATTAATACCTTTATGCTAACAGGTAACTTAGACGCCAGTATAAAATATAATATTTACATAACATCCAACTTTAGATATACAGACAAAACATTGCTAGTTTAATAGAAATAAAGCGACGAAAAAGTGCACCGTATGCAGTTATAAATCACATGTTTGTTTTAAACAAAACCGTGATAAAAGAGCTGTAATACTTTACGAGACCGTCCGCCATATTGGCTTTACTATTTTCGCGACTTTAACAGACGATTTCAGTAACTTACAGTTACTTGAATTCATTTTAAGTTTCCCTTGGCGAGGAAAATTTCTATTTGTGTTCGTAAACGGTTTATGTGCGGAGGAATAAAATATAATACCTTATGATTCCTATTCTAGTGGCGCACTATTATATTTCAACTATAGGTTTCGTTAGAAACATTGAGAGAATAATATTCGTCTTGACTTAAAAAAAAAGAAAAGTTTATGAAATCTAATTTATAAAATTCTCTTCAAAACTGCTCAACGGATCAACCGATTTAATGAAATATTGTATGTACATTCTTTAGGCCTGAGAATAGGTTTTTATCTACTTTTTAGGGTTAGGTTAGGTTAGGTTTTACCGTAGTCAACAAGGAACCCTTATAATTTCGGTCTGTCCGTCCGTCCGTCGGTCGGTCTGTCCGTCCGCGGTTTTGCTCAGAGACTATAGGACCTACAAAGCTGTAATTTAGCATGAATACACATATTAATAATGCCGACAAAATGGTACATAAAATATTTAAAAAAAAATTTTTTATGGTACCTCCCCTACACATCAAGCGGGGTTGAATTTTTTTTTCGCGCCCACCCCATCGTGTGGGGTGTCGTTGGATAGGTTTTTTAAAAATATTATGAGTATTCATAAATCATTTTCCGATTTAGGGATCCATTTGTGAAATATTAAGTTTTAAAGTGGAAAAAATCGTTATCCAGTGTCCCCCCCTTCTACCAGCTAAACGGTTGCTTTTGGAAATGTGAAAAAATTCACGGGAGTAGGAAATATGCTGAATTTAAAAGGAAAACTATCACGGCTAAGAAGACTTCATAAGTTATTGAGTAATGGTCGATCAACTAAAAAAATGTATTCGGCGAAGTATAAAGGAACTTTTCGTTCAAATTCCTTTGAAAGTAACTGAGATGATGTTGTTAGTAGTGTAAAACATGTTGTAAATGTACATTCATTGACCATAAAAAAAAATTCAAAAACTAGCGGTACTACGGAACCCTATATTGCGTGTGGCCCGACACGCACTTGGCCGGTTTTTATTAACCGACTTCAAAAAAAAAGGGGTTATCAATTCGACGCGTATGTATGTAATATTTCCAGAACTGCCCAGTTTTTGTATATTATGTTAATCTATAACAGCTTCTGAACAAATGTGCCAAATTTCAAAAGTGTATGTATGTATGTATGTATGTTTTTATGTTTGTTCACGCATATCTCCGGAACTACAAGTCCGATTTAAGTGATTCTTTTTTTGTTGCACTAGGTATTGTTCAACTTAGGGAACAGTGCAAGTTTCATCAAAATCGGTTCAGTAGTTTTGGAGATAGGACGTTTTAATTCTCAATTACGTACAATTTTGAAGTCGGTTTTATCTTTTTAAAATACAGTTTTTTATATTGATACTAGTAATAATTTATCTGGCATAACAACATTTGCCGGGTCAGATAGTATAGTTACACTTTTAATATGCCGTACCTTACAATAATATTTACGTTTTGTGAAGTGGTACTCAACCATATTTACCAATTATGCCTCTAGGCCCACTTGTGCCGATATGGGTTAAAGTTGACCCCGGATTAAACGTTTTCTCTTTCGTAAAATATATGAAGAATGTAAGAGGTAACACACTATTTAACCCGGTATTAACTCTGCGCAAGTGGACCTTATTTGGCAGATTTTTTCTAAATGAAACGTATTAAATTATATACAATGTAATCAATTGTGAGTTGGAATGATTTTGTAATTACACACCGGAATTTCAAATGAAATTTTTCCTCAATTTGCTCGGCGTGCAACCCAAAAACAAACCCGTACAAAGCCGATTACTATCTACGAAGTTGAAAAGTTTAAAATGTCCGACCTTAAAGAAAATTCTCGAGAAAATCCTTAAGGTCCTTATTATAATTTCTTAAGCCCTAACAATTATTTAAACTTGATTAATCTTATCCAGAAGTTTGATTAATGCGTACGTAATCCATTTCGTTCTCGGCACGATGAATGGAAAGTAAAAATATCACTATCATTAAGTACATATTATAAAACAAAGTCGCTTTTTTCCTTCATGTCCCTTTGTTCCCTTTAGGTAATCTTAAAAACTACGCAACGAATTATGCTACGGTTTTCTTTAATAGATAAAGTGATTCAAGAGGAAGGTTTATAACTGCATTCATTACATAGTGAAAAAATACTGTTATTGTTGGGGTTTCTAATGTGGTCGTAAATAATTACATTTTTTTTCAGCTTACATTACAAACGCAGGCTGAACCCTACGAGATTTATCAAAATAATGTTGTTTTTTTGTTTCTTTTTTTGAAAATTGTACACAATGAAAAGGTCTACAAAAAACTCTGCGATGGTATAGGTATGTGTATCTCTTATGGATATCCCACAGTAACAGTTTTTTGTTATTTACTTTTAAAGACAAAAATATAATGGCTAATTTTCGAAGCGATTTTAACCATTACGGTATTAATCCATATTCAATAATTAAAGATTTTAAATACATTGTTGATATAATATAGATCTATTTGGCCCTTTACAGCATATTATGATATGAATATTTTCGAAGATATTTTATATTAATTTAAAAATTGAGATAAGTACGTGGCATTTGCGGCGGTACCGACCAATGCGGGCCACGGGTAGTAATAATGAATAATACATATAAATCAAAACTGCTGAATCGATTTTAATCATTTTTTCAGTGGCTAAAATAAATTTTATACCCGTGGCCGTGCGAAGCCGGCGCGGGTCGCTAGTAACATAATAATTATATCCTTGTTAGACTGAATTTTGCCCAAGTTTCTTTTTTACGTCGGAACAATTTCTTTGCCATTTACTTTGTGAGAGGGACCTAATTGTCCGAAAGTCATTAGTGCTATTATTTTTAGCAGCCGAGACAAGAAGTGCGTTATTTTACTCTTTGTGTTACTTGGAAATATACTCACATTCAACAAAATTTTCAATGGATGCACGTAAAAACCCTATTATTTAAAAGTCTTGATACTAGATGACGCCCTCAATTTCGTTGTCTCGAAATTCACTTATCGGGAACCATAAATTTTTCCTGGATAAAAAATATTCTATGTCCTTTCCTGGGACCTAAAGTTTATCCATACCAAACATCAAAATTAGTTCAGTGGTTTGGGCGTGAAGAGGTAACAGAAAGACACACACCTTTGCTTTTACAATTTTTTTTTTATGAAATAAGGGGGCAAACGAGCAAACGGGTCACCTGATGGAAAGCAACTTCCGTCGCCCATGAACACTCGCAGCATCAGAAGAGCTGCAGGTGTGTTGCCGGCCTTTTAAGAGGGAATAGGGAAAGGTAAGGTAAGGGGAGGGTAGGGATGAGAAGGGAAGGGTATAGGGGAGGGTAGGAAAGGGAATAGGGTAGGGGATTGGGCCTCCGGTAAACTCACTCACTCGGCGAAATTCAGCACAAGCGCTGTTTCACGCCGGTTTTCTGTGAGGACTTGGTATTTCTCCGGTCGAGCCGGCCCATTCGTGCCGAAGCATGGCTCTCCCACGTCGAAGATAATATAATCCATACAATATTAGTATGGATTATAAATAACGCAAAATATAAGTATTGATTGTTATAGTTATAACACTTTCTGATTTCGCCAACACCACCGTTCGCGTTCCTTCAAATCTTGTTAAAATGAGAATATGAATACGTTAAAGTGTAAAGTCGTTAAGTACGGTGTAAGTTGTGGGGTAAGTGTAACCACAGTGGACAGTATCGGTAAGTAGCTGCAGCTGTCTCCCGCTTTCCGCCCCCGCCTTCGCCTCCACCCGCGCGTCACATCGACGCTTCACAAGGTAAGGGTGTAACGACAATCCTAGCGAATAAGTTATAAGCTGAAGCGAGAAGAAGAAATTAATTCTAACTACATTTTAATGTACTTTCAAATTTTAACAAAAGTTTTGTACCCAGTGCTCTAGATATTATCGGAGTAGTTATTCAGATTAATTTTCTTTACACAAAAACCTGATAAGAAAATAATCATCCGAAAAACTTATTTTGAATTCTAAATTATTTCACATATTGACGCAAAAAAAAACAAAGCAGAGCAAGTTCTTCATTTTGTTCCAGATACGTTGTTTGTCAAACTCTTCTCTCATTAAACTCTCATTAACTCTATCATTAAATTAAAGTTAAATCGTCGTTAAATGTCTCTGAGTGCGGCCGTTAGTTGTTACTATACTATAAAATTTTTTGAAGTTCTTAACGTTTGCACCACACGGGCTCGGCGTAGTTGGTAAAGTGTCTAAGATAACAAGTGCGAGGAGACAAGGGTCCTCCGAGTTGCGCTGCTCACAACTTTACCACCGGCGCAGTCGCCTGTGCATCTAAAGCTGGGAATACACTGATAGCAATCAAATAATAACACTTTGAAAACTGTGGGAAAAAATATCTGCTAAACTGTTTTCTTAACGCAGTCACGCTGAGCCCTAGAACATTTTTTTTTTATTACTATCAAGCAAATTTTTTGTGAGTAGCTTCATTTTGATAAGCTGAAAAGCATTTTTATTTGCGAAAAATCTTGAAAGTGGTAGCTAACAGAGATAGAAAGGATTTCATACTTTAAATTGATGGTTCTAAAATATGGACTGTTTTATTTGTAGGACAATGTTACTCTTAAATTATATAACTAATAACCTATCAATATACAAAAAATCATCTCGTTAAGGTTCCGTTATAGGGTTCTGTAATCAACAAAACTTGGTTGACTACTGAACTCTAAAACGGAACCCAAGTTGTGGGATATACTAGGGCTCGCTTCGCTCGCACTGATTATTACCCGGACACGATTTTTATATTGATACGATTTTTATACGCTCCACTTTGACACACGGTATAATATAAAACCATGACACTTTTCGTTGAAATTTTAATCGATGTCGATATTTCAATGTCCGAGATAACAAGAATGAAAAATTGTGTGCAAAAAGAATTTAAGGGCCTGTTTCACCACTTCCTGATAGGTGCTGGATAGGCTATCCATCACTTAACTTGACAGATAACGTTATGGAGAATTTGTTAAGAGTGTGTGTAAGCTCCACGGCACTTTATCGGGAAGTTGTGAAACAGGCCCTAAATGAATCAAATTTGGTAATGAATCGAATTTTAATAACATAGATACACTCGAGGTATCCTAATATTATATAACCTTAATAGCTATAACCAACCAAAATGAATATCAACTGTCTCGAATATGAGTTTTAAAAACTTTTTGCTAATTTTAAATATTTGATGTAAGTTTATCGAACAAATAAAAAACTGTCTCTATAAAATAGAGTTTCCAGTGTGCACCTGGCTTTAAGCGGTGTGGCAATCTTCATATCGTACTTTTTGTACTATTTAAGTTTCAGTCTCATATTATATTCGACCTAGATTTTGGTGTTGTGCACCTACAAGAAAACGAAATCATTTTCTATTCAGCTTATCCTCGTTTTATAAAATGTCAACTAGTTTTATACAAATTTATAATATCATTATAATATTTTATCTTCTGAGAACTGCTCATGAGAAATGTTTAGAATTAATATTTTTATTAATTTTAAAAGAAAAACACACTAAAATATGACCTTTATTTTATCCCCCGACCAAAAAGAGGGGTGTTATATTGTATAATCCTACTGTTGGGTAACTTAAAACTAAATTACGTCACTTAAAATTTTCACAAAAAAATAATGATAAGGAAATGTCATATTTTATCTAGAGGCCACTTTTTTATTTTGGGCTCTTGCCAATTTAACATTTCATGTATAACAGTTTAATGCCTTTATTGCCACAATATTTTTATATTTACAAGTATTAGCCGAAATTAGTTTATCGCAATAAAAATTTTCAGTTCTTTCTCGAAACTATTAGTGTCTAAACACACTAGACCAAAGTTACGCGGCGGAAATTCCGCATGATTACCCGCAATTATTTAAAATTACCGATGACACACTATTCCGTCGCGTTCAGTCCGTATATAATTGTATGCGTTTGACATTGCGGGCGTATAAATCATGCGTAATTTCCGCCGCGTAACTTCTGCCTAGCGTGTTTAGACACTTAGTAATCTACTAACCGAATTTCATCATAATCAATCCAAATATCGAATCGTGAAGAGCTGATTAACAGACAAGCACTTTTAAAACATTAGTATAGATTTTCTATTATATTTCTTCGCTTCATTCTTCGATATATTAACCAAGTAGTCCTTTGTCTATCTGCTAGGCAATCGCGTTTTTTAAAGACGTATGTAGGTAGTTGAAAAAATAACTTCCCATCCCGGCCACTCGCTCCTCGACGCGCCTCATTCTTTGTTAACGCGAGGCAACGCGTGCACGTATACTAAGTAACCATGCCAAAGCGCAGCGCTCAGACGAAAATTGGTTATTTTTTTAAGATGATTGAGTCAGTGTTGTAATTAAAATCAGTGTTATTTTATCGTGTAACAAGAAAATACATGTAAGTACTATTAAATACTTAAATAAACGGCAGGCACTACCGAGGCCAAGACGAGCCAATTATATTCAATACTAACCGGCATGTACTGCGACCGCGAGTCAATAAACGTACAATGTGTTTGGACTGAGAGTCTTTATACACAATCTATAATATTATGTATGCTTCATCTGTTCTATAAATATAATAATTATTATAGAACTATATGTTTGCCGGATTGGGGGAAACATCTGCAATTATTTAATTAACCGGCATGTACTGCGACTGTGAGTCAATAAGTACAGTGTGTTTGGACCGCGAGTCCTTTTACACAATCTATATCTATATGCATCGGAATTGACTGCGAGTCTCTGACGATGTTTTACCTATTCTATAAATAGAACTATACGTTTGTCCGATTGGGGGAAATAAGTGCAAGTTAATTACTGCAAGTACTTAATTATATTAAGTTATTTTATAAACTGCCATAATGTGTGGATTGACTGCGAGTCTCTAAACACAATTTATATGCATCGGAATTGACTGCGAGTCTCTGACGATGTTTTTTTTTCAGCTTTTCTATAAAAATAGCTATATATTGGCCGGTTTGTCTGAATCAACTGCGAGTTATTTTATAAACCGCCATAATGTGTGGATTGACTGCGAGTCTCTAAACGCAATTCTTATGCATCGGAATTGACTGCGAGCCTCTGACGATGTTATATCTAAAAATAGAACTATAATATATGTTGGCTGGTTTGAGATGATTAACTGCGAGTTAATTACTAGTTAAATTTAAAATATATTGTTATTCTTTAAATCAACATAAAGTATGGATTAACTGGGAGTCTCCGACAATGTTTAAAAATAAAAATGAGCAACTACCGCGCGTTCCCCCGCGCTCTTTGTTCTATAAATAGAACTACATAATTATTATAATATTATCTTTACCATTTTATACAAAAATATTTCGAGCTAATAACTACATTGACTGCGAGTCTTATCAGTTAACAACCAATGCGCGTCCCGCACACCTTTTGTTCTAAATATAGAACTACGATTATAATTTATTATGTCTGACGGTATGTAACTATTATTATTAAATAAATTTTGCACCAATGTTGGGATTCGGGATACACCGCGAGTGTATAACGAAACTTATTTAATATCTTCGTAACGTGATAGTTACTACCCTCAATATTTTTTGTAACATAATATTAATTTATATGACAAATAAGTCGATTATAACGAACAATATAACTACCCCAATAATTTTTTTAGGTCACTAAGACCAGACTATCGGGGAAATATAATTAGAAGTGACCGATATACGGGTCGATCAGGTTACGAATAAACCAGAAGTTTTCCCACTCCTAAACCAGGTGCCAACGGTCGATTCTGACCCACCGGCACCGGACCAGATCCGGATAGATCCAGAGCTTCTACTGACGTTAGGTGAACCCTTGTTGGGTTCGCCAGATTATGATTTTAAAGGATCACAAAGACGATTAAGATAAGCTATTGCTTATAAAACATTCCTGCTAATAAGTGTTGCAGCTCGATTCTATTTCGATCGATTATTATCATTATAGATTTCACCTGACAAGGTCTCGAAATTATAAGACCTATCAGTTATCGCCAGTATCTAACTTATCTCGATATTAATTATTATCAGACTTATCAGATAATATACTATCAGACAAGACAAGATTATAAGCCTTGTTATATCAGACCGAGATTATTACGGTTTCGCTGGATAATTCCAGTATTTGTTCTCAGAGACAAATTAGTACATTCCATCATCAATCGGGTACTTTTCGGGCTCTGACAAACCCTTCCCGTTACCCGTCAAGGAGGGGGGGGGGGAGATGTGGACTGTGGTAACCGTCGGCTGGCGCCACTAGTATTGTAACGCTACAATCAACCCCCTTCGAGTTCGAAGAACGTTGAGACGAACAAATGCTCAACACCGCAGCCGTAGTGCAGCTAACAGTCATTTTTATACATATTTTATAGATGTTACTATTATAATTATTATTCCCAACCTGCGGCCCACCGGAACTTTATTTGTGGCCCGCGTGATGTTAAAGCATTTTGAAATTCACGCCCACCAGCAGTAATCGTGAAAGTCGTAACTCGTAAATTATTTTTGTTCACTAGTAAATCGTTGATTTTGAACGTTATTTTTAAACCTAAAAATGTTTGTTGCGGCCCACGACACCAAGACCAAAACAAGTTTGTGGCCCGCTTAAAAAATAAATAAATAGGGAACTTCGTTCCAAAAACAACAACAGGTTGGGGGCCACTGGCTTAATGTATTATACATCATGACATCAATAAATTATTATTAGAATTTAAAACTATATCTTCGTGTAACTCCACCGAAGATTACCTTATTTCAAAGATTTTCCTTTCTTCAAACTATTAAATATTGTATTATATTTTAAATACAATTTTTTAAAAATTATTTTCAATTTGAATCCACTTCGTAAGTTTATTTCTAAATAATTATTTTACATGTTAATTTGGAAAATTACCGTATGGCTTTCAAGGCAATATCCAAAAGTGGATATCTGTCAAAAATAGATTTAAAAGCCAGCTACTTGTTGGTTCCTATTAACTCACTATTCGATTGAAAGATTTAAAGCCTCAAGTCTTGACGTACAGACTATCAGATGCGCAGTGCGCTTACATTTATTCTCACAAAAAATATAAAGAAGGAAACCAGATCAGGCGTAGAAGGCTTTATCACTACTAGCCTTACCACGCTTTCGCAATACCAGTGTTCTAGGCGCAGCCTCAGGCGCCCCTTTTTTGTTTAAGTTTTATTGTTAATAGTGCCATGGGTGTATTAAATCCACAACAAATATGTAAATATTTAAGTCTTAACGCTTACAATACATATTATTATAACATAACTAGATGTCTCGGCAAATGTTGTTTTACCATATAAAGTATTTTGCCCATATTATTTTATTGAAGTGACTTAGTAAGTATGTCACCATGACGTCTATGATTGCTATCCCATCGTACAAACAATGGTCGCCGTCAGTCTCGAGTTGTAACATTTTACTATTATTTATTCAAAAATACACTCATCAATATAAAAATAATTAGACGTTGTCCGATTCTCAACCCTAGCCGATATGCTCGCTAAGATTCACGAAAATCGGTCGAGCCGTTTCAGAGGAGTTCAACTACGCACACCGTGATACGAGAATTTTATGTACCTACATATTAGATATATTATATAATAATAATATAAGCCTATTAAAAACGAAATAATATAGAACAGTTAAATCAGTGTACTATTCGTGAGCTACCTCAACTGATAGGTGTTCTGACACCTGATTTCTGACCCCCGTCGCGGAATGCAACTGGTTTTCAGCGATTAAAATTATTAATGCTAAATAAATGCAATGATAAATACGATAACATAATGACACTTAATCTTGAATAATATAAGTGTAAGTATAAATATTTATCCTGCTGGACCGAGAACACAATATTCTCTAATTTCAATCATATTGTAATTGTAATTTGTAATATGCAATAATCACACTATCGACGAGTCGACGACCACAGGGCCGGACACAGTTATGAGTTATAACAGTAGACGCCTTAAAATTTATTCTAAAATGCTCTACTTCGACTTAGATTTTAGGTAAATACTCTCTTCAATCTCATTAGTTAATAGACTTATTACAGAGATCTTCGTCTGCTTTATCAGAACCTTGCCAAACAATTTGACAATGGCTGTAAAACGATATCTTCTACAGCCATGTCACTGTGCACTGTCATTGTTTATGAACAATGTTGATATTATTGGATGGTGACATTGGCTTAGATGAATGTTTAAAGTGTCTTTTGAAAGAAGCTTTCCGGTAAACATTCTAATTCCTAGCCCATACCTGAGTACCTAGTGTAGTACCCAGGATCCACTTATAAATTATTTGTTTTTTCTTGCACTCTGTACCTACTGAATACTGATCATTGACTTAAAACTTTCTGCCTAATAATAAAACTCGGCAAAATAAAAAATACGGTTTTAACTTTTAAATTATTCGAAATTTATATTACAAAGACAAACTCCTGAGCGTGATCGGATGTTCTTAAATTATGTAACTCTTTTATAAAAAAAAAAGAAGAAGAAGTTATAATATTTAAGTTATTACGCCCTGCGATGGTTATTCAAGATTATACTAAATAGGATAATGCTACAGTACGGGTTTAACGCTCTGCACAGAACAGCCACCTCCCATTCGGTAATAGCCGCTGGATAAAGCAGGTGCTGTGCGAGAGCGGCGCGGCATCGACACGTCGAGCGCCGACACGGGGATTGATACTGGACCTATTAGTAAGACGACAGTCGACAGGCAGAATTACTAGTGACTCCAATACTTTCGCTATTTTCCTAAGCCATAATTTTATCGACGAACAAAGTTTCGCTGAATCAGTTATATAATCTTAATCACCATGATCCCAGTACGTTATCATTTGAATCACAAAACCATAGAGGTCTCTTAAGTTTTGAAATGAAATGAAATGAAATGAAATCTTTTTTTTTTATTCAAAATAGGTATCATGATACACTTTTTGAACGTCAGAAGTCTACGTTGCCTACCACCGGTTCGGGAACTAACCCAGCGAGAAGAACCGGCGTAAGAAACTCGCAGGGGGCCCACTTTTTTACCAAAAAAAGTGAGAAAAAAATTAATCTTTTAAAATAAAATTTACAATGTCGTACTTAACTTAAAATTATACAATGTCAACATAATTGTAAGTCATTCACTAATGTAGAAGTAGCCTTGTAAGAAGCCATCCTACTCCCAAGATGTGCCATCGTTTATGAAATCATTGACCTTATAATAGGCTTTGGCACACAAACGTTCTTTGACTACTTTTTTAAATTTATTAATGGAAAGATTTTGAACGTTTTCAGGGATTTTATTGTAAAGGCGTATACATTGACCTTTAAAAGACTTACTGACCTTACTAAGTCTGATCACCGGCAAATCTAGCTTGTGCTTGTTTCTGGTATTCCTACAGTGAATATCTCTTTTAGCTTTAAATTGACTTATATTTTTTCTAACATATATTACATTATCCAAAATGTATTGAGAAGCAACAGTTAGGATGCCAATTTCTTTAAATTTATCTCTCAGAGATTCAAAAGGAGACATTTTATAAATAGAGCGTATGGCTCGTTTCTGCAGCACAAATATTGTATTAATGTCGGCAGCGTTTCCCCATAAAAGGATTCCATATGACATTCGACTATGAAAATAACTAAAATATACTAATCGTGCCGTGTCTTCATCAGAAATTTCTCTAATTTTTCTGACTGCATATGCTGCAGAACTAAGCCTACCTGCAAGATTAGCGATATGAGGACCCCACTGTAATTTACTATCAAGTGTAATGCCTAAGAATACAGTGGTGTCTACCAAATTCATCCTCTCATCATTTAATAGTATATTGGTTTGGACTTGCCTTACATTGGGCAAGGTAAACTTTATACATTTAGTTTTATTGGAATTTAAAAGTAGGTTATTAACATTAAACCAATATACTATTTTTGAGAGAGCACTGTTTACCTCGTCATAGTTCGACTGTTGTCGCTTCACTTTAAAAATAAGTGAAGTGTCATCAGCAAAAAGTTTTGTTTCGACTATTATTATTATTTATGGGCATAATGTTAAAAAAAATTTCTCGAATATAATGATTACTATTCATAATGTATAATATAAGTATATATAAATTCTAATTATTTTGTAAAAAATCTTTCTTTCGTTACTCTGAAAATCTACTTGGTTAATATATCGAAGAATGAAGCGAAGAAATATAATAAATGATCAAACGAACTTACCAAGTGAAGTTCGATCATTATTATATGAGTCGCTTCATTCAAAGATATAATCTCCCTCCCACCCAGTCTGCAAGAAACTATGTTTGCTGCAGTACCCAAAGAAAGAAAGAAAGATTTTTTGCATTACCTCTCTCTAAACATAATGAGGCGCGTCGAGGAGCGAGTGGCCGGGATGGGAAGTTATTTTTTCAACTACCTACATACGTCTTTAAAAAACGCGATTGCCTAGCAGATAGACAAAGGACTACTTGGTTAATATATCTTTGAATGAAGCGACTCATATAATAATGATCGAACTTCACTTGGTAAGTTCGTTTGATCATTTATTGTAAACCATATACTCACTTAGGAAGCTTTATACAGTAATTAGTAGAAAACCTTAATAAATATTTAATTAATAAAACACCCTGTATTACCCTTTACCTGCACAAAGAAAACAGGTATTCGGCGGGACAGACTCAGGTAATAATTACGTAGCAAATAAATTATTCTACCCTCATCGGCCAATTTTGTACACATTGCTCGGAACCGTTCGCGTACATTGCTGCAATAATGTAGGTTTTTAGTACGACTGTGCTGATTGCTCGTATTTACGTTTAGGTTATAGTCTTGTTTAGTTTTCATGAAGTTGGTTAAGATAAATTCATTTAGCTGTAGTCTAGTCACATCAAATTTATTAAAAAATACGTGATGGCATAAGGTAGCATAGTTTTATTGTATTACTAGCTGTTGCCCGCGACTTCGTCCGCGTTAGTATAGTAGATCACGTCCCAAGTATTATTTTTCAAAAATATTCAATGTACAGAATTGACTTTCCTACGATTTTATTATATGTATAAATGACTTAGTTTGTTCCTACAAAGGATAATTAAGACGCAATACAAACTCCACGATACCTTTTAATTATGAACAAAAGTTTCATGAGGAATAAGGGGGGGGGGGGTTTGGGGGGCGCAGCCCCCCCAAAACAAACGACACTGGAAAACCGTATGTGTAGTTTAGTTTTTAACTTTGTTCTTAAAAAAGATGTATAACGCCGCAACACCGCTTTGTTTGAAGCTAAATTTGGGGAGGTGGGGGGGGGGGGGGCTGAAGGGGGGGCGAAGCCCCCCACTCCCCAAGTAAAGACCGATGCCAAAGCTCCCAGCATGTTAATCAAACGACACTCGAAATTTGTATAGAAAAGATAGACAAAAGCTCATAGCATGGCAAGGAGTGAAGATAGATACAAAGTGTGAAGAAGAAATTTGTAGGAAATTTTATGGGCTTTCATCACGTACAGGACATTTTTTCTCTACAACGCACCGTTTTAGCGATATGAGCAAAAAACTAAAAATATTAAAACTTAAGCCCCTCCCCCCCCCCCTAGGTGATATCGTCATAATATATAGCCTATGTGTTGACTCGACCTCTATATAATATTCGTGCAAAATTTGAAGTAAATCCATTCAGTACTTTCTGAGTTTATCCCGGACATACATACAGACAAACAGACAAACAGACAATCAGACAAACAGACAAAAATTCTAAAAACTATATTTTTGGCTTCCATATCGATTGTAGATCACGTCCCAAGTATTATTTTTCAAAAATATTCAATGTACAGAATTGACTTTCCTACGATTTTATTATATGTATAGACTAGCTGTCCCGGTGAACTTCGTGTCACTTAAAAACCTTCCCTGGACTTCTACAAATATTTTAAGACTAAATTCAGCCCAATCCGTTCAGCCGTTTTCGAGTTTTAGCACGACTAACACATTTGAAAATCCATTTTTATTAGGGTTCCGTAGTCAACAAGGAACCCTTATAGTTTCAGTCTGTCCGTCCGTCTGTCCGTCTGTCCGTCTGTCTGTCTGTCCGCGATTTTGCTCAGAGACTATAGGACCTACAAAGCTGTAATTTGGCACGAATACACATATTAATAATGCCGACAAAATGGTACATAAAATATTTTTTTTATGGTACCTCCCCTACACATCAAGCGGGGTTGAATTTATTTTTTCGCGCCCACCCCATCGTGTGGGGTGTTGTTGGATAGGTTTTTTAAAAATATTATGAGTATTTATAGATCATTTCCGATTTAGGGATCCATTTGTGAAATATTAAGTTTTAAAGTGGAAAAAATCGTTAGAGTCTAGTGTCCCCCCCTTCTACCAGCTAAACGGTTGCTTCTGAAAATGTGAAAAAATTCACGGGAGTGGAAATATGCTGAATTTAAAAGGAAAACTATCACGGCTAAGAAGACTTCATAAGTTATTGAGAAATAGTCGATCAACTAAAAAAAATGTATTCGGCGAAGTTTAAAGGAACTTTTCGTTCAAAGTCCTTTGAAAGTAACTGAGATGATGTTGTTAGTAGTATAAAACATGTTATGAATGTACATTCATTGACTATACAAAAATTTTCAAATACTAGCGGTACTACGGAACCCTATATTGCGCGTGGCCCGACACGCACTTGGCCGGTTTTATTTATAGACTTTATTTATACTTTACTAAGATATAATTATGTTTCTAAAATATGTATTATTTATGTATATTGCAGAATTTACATAAATGGTACATTCTTTCATTTAAAAAATATATTCTTAGTAAGCCATTTGAAACTTTCAAAACACTAACGTATGTTACGTTAGAAAATAACTCACATAAAAACTAAAAAAAATAAAACGCAGAATAATAGATATTAAAGGAAATTCTCCCAGCACTTATTGGCTCCTGAATATAATTGTGTAGGTAATAGGAAACAGTCGTGATATAACCGCCGCATCTCGAGGCTCGAGTGTGGCCTGAAGATGTCTCGCAAATTCAATTTGCTCCTAATATGTCCTATTTCGTTCACGTAGTCACTATAGACAGATTCCCTAAAGATTCGCACATGTTTTTTTTAATAAAATAAGGGGCAAACAAGCAAACGCGTCACCTGATAGAAAGCAACTACCTTCGCCCATGGACTCGCAACATTAGAAGAGCTTCAGGTGTGTTGCCGGCTTAAAACAATATGTTGTGAAGTGGCGTAACGGGCCGCACTTTTTATACGACTTTTGTGATCCATCGAGCAGTCATAAAGTGTGGAAAATGCGCTCTGTCATAATGTGTGCGATGCCTTTAGGGAAAGGACCTTTCTATAGTGTACTACGTAACATAAACCTGGTTTTTGGGTTTTTTTTGTCAGGAGTTTATCTTTTCAATAGTGTTGTTGATTGTTTTTTTAAACTAGCCAATCAAAAGCGATAGTTGGTTGAGAAACTTCCGTTTAAATATAACTCAGAAACTGGGCTAAATGTCCAGTTTCCGAATCATCTACTCATCTATTCATCATCAGAACTCATCTATTGAACATTATTGAATTAATACCTAAGTTTTGCTCAAAAATTGGCAATAACTTTGCAAGATGAGCATTTTTCAATATATGCTTACAGCTTTCCCAATATCTATCCTCCAATAGTTTACTCTCTCCCTTTCAATCCGGCTTCCGATCTGGTCACAGCACTGTCACAGCACTGCTAAAAGTCACAGACGATCTCCGACTAGCCATGGAGAACAAGTGTGTTTCGATCCTAGTCTTGCTTGATTTTAGCAGTGCCTTCAACTCTGTAGACTTTGATATTATCCTCTCCATCCTTCGCTCCCTTAACATATCTCCCTCAGTGGTAGACTGGTTCGACACATATTTTCGGGGGCGCTCGCAGCGAGTCCGCTCTGATGAGGCCACCTCAGATTGGTGCGATATCGAAGCGGGTGTACCCCAAGGTGGCGTACTCTCTCCTCTCCTATTTTCTATATTTATTAATATGATAGTATCTTTAATATTTTCTAATTTTCATCTCTATGCAGACGATCTCCAAATTTACCGCCACTGCAATATAGATGACATTGATTCTGCAGTTGCCTCAATCAACTCGGATTTACAGCGCATTGCAGACTGGGCTAGATCTTATGGCCTGCTGGTCAACCCTAAGAAATCACAGGCTATTATAATAGGAAGCCGATATATGACGCAACAACTACGAAATGTGCCCAGTGTGAAATACGATGGTATCACCATTGATTATGCAGAGACGGTAAAAAATTTAGGTTTAATTTTGGACAGCAACCTCTGTTGGAAGCCTCAGGTAACCGAAGTCAGTAGAAAGGTACACCACTCCCTGCACATGCTGAGAAATCTCCAAAACTTCTTACCTACCCAAACCAAAATTTTCCTTGTCCAAACCTTAATTTTTCCCATCCTTGACTATGCCGACTCCTGCTACTTGGACCTGACCAATGAGCTTTTAACAAAATTAGAACGTTTGCAAAATCTTTGCATACGCTTTATTTTTGGCTTGAAAAAGTTCGACCATATTTCAGCTCATAGGTCAGAGCTTAAGTGGCTTCCTATCCGTCTCCGACGCAATTCCCATATCCTTTGTCTATTGTACAATATCCTCTATAACCCCCTCTCCCCCTCCTACCTTGTTAACCGTTTCAATTTCTCCCGACCACTCCATATACCATGCAGGTCCAATATTAGAAAAAACCTGTCACTCCCACCCCATCGTTCCAATTTTTACTCCTACTCCTTCACCGTTCATGCAGTCAGATTGTGGAACTCGCTTCCCCATACAGTTCGTGATAGCTCCACCATTAATGTTTTCAAGAAAAACTTAAAAGAGCATTATCTACAATTAGTGTCTCAATCCATTTAAATACCGATAAATATGTATAATATTGTATATAAATATATTTTTTTTTATAGACGTAAGTATTAGTCATAATTTATCATATTTATTATTTATTAAATATATACATATAATATAGTATTTATTTATTATAGACGTATTGGTTATAATAATTTATCATATATGGGTTTATGTAGTGTATTTGTATAGATTTAAAGTTTAAATTTGTAATTGTGCACGCTCTATCTGTTGTCATATTCCACATCTCTCTTCGTAGGGCTGCTGTAAGAAATTTCTTTTGAAATAAGCAGTTCCTTTGTGTCGTCTTTCTATGTCAATGTTTATGTGAATACTGTCTTGTGTGCAATAAATGTTAAATAAATAAATAAATAAATAAATATGTACATAAAAAAAATGCTTCTTCTTTTCTTTCTTTTTAAGTAAATTTTTAAATCTTTTTAAGTAGCTATATTAAAAAGGTGAATTCACAAAATTGGTACGAAAAGTCAAGTCTGGACCACCTGCAATCGGCGTGTATAAAATAATGCATATGGATGAGGCATAAACGGAAAAAACATGTCGTGCCGGGATTCAGGATTGCACTAGATGGAGGTCCTTGCTCCTAGGACGTACATTCAGAAAACGAATTTACAAACATTGAAAATATTTTGTTAGCCAATCGAGGCGAAGTTTAGCTTATATTTTGTCTTATAAATTAATAATAATATTTTGTAATAATGAACAGCACTTAAACTCAGATCAAATGAAAACCTAACGCTAGCTGCGCATTCCTTGAGTGATAACAAATTTTTGCATATTTTACGCGCGTACACACAAAAAAAATACGCTTTTTTCTTATAAAATAAAAATATATTTGTGGTTTGTATCATGGTCTCCATACTGTTAATTTACACGTCTGATTGTTATTTTTCTAGTTATTAGATGCAACAAATTCAACCTGAAAGTATAAGTAGTTTTTCTTATATTCCATTACATTTATACTTAAAACCGGTTTTCATGAATAATCATTACCATAGTCCAACAAAACTCCGAGCTAATTATAATTAGAAACAACTTCCCCGAAGTGCTGAAAACAATTTCTCGGAAGGAGATACGAAACTCATAAATCTTACACAACACTCGACAGTCGGAAATGTCATACATAACATAACAAAGGCTAAGGTAAGGCCAAATTTATTAAGTTTATCGAGCTCGCTATCTCGACTCTAGTGGGTTAAGAATTGCGAATATATTGCGCAAAACTAAAGTTCTGCCAATTTTACCGTCCTCATATTTCTGCCAGATTGCAGATTAACGAATATCAAATATTCGCGTGTGAATTCGTACACTGGTGTTAATGTATCGTTAATGGACATAAGACAGAAAACATGGTTTTAATTTAAGCATGATAGAAGTTATTGAAAACTATAAATATTTATTTTTCTGTTATTTTGTGCATAAATTCCTATATGGTCTGGTTCTCGAGACACAAAGTATCTCCTTACTAGTTACTGAACGTTATCAAAAGCGGTTCAGTGGCTTAATTGTGAGGAGTGAGGCAGATTCTTTCGTAACTACAGAATTAGTATGGATGGAAGTATAAAAATATATAAATAAATGAAACCTATTAGCTATGTCCACATTGTGCCCTTTCATCTTCAATTTTCATAATCTTTTGATATTTCGAATGTCAAAAGATTATGAAAATTGAAGATGAAATGGGCACAATGTGGACATAGCTATTCTAACTTATATTCGAAATAAAAACTTTATGGGAGACAAGAGGACCCGGTTAGCTTCGTATCTCTTATGTCTCTAAATATAAATCTTCCCTAGATTTCCACAAATGTTTCAACTTTCAAGACTAAAATTAGCCAAATTTTAGTGAGAGTAACATAAATTCCTATTTATTTATATATTGAGATTTGAGATAGATAGTAAAGTTTAAGGTTTCCGTTGTTTATTAGACTCCATAAATATTTGGAGAGGAATCACCCTTACAGTTAATGCGGGTAATAAATCATAACGGCAGAAGCTTATTATTCGTAGGGCAGAAGCAATAAAACAAATAAAACTATCTAATCGTAAAATCATCCTCCCATCTAAGAACTCTGGATAAACAAGATTTTGGATTTGATGAAAGGAAATCACGATTATTTTTGTAGGTTAGAATGAAAGAGCCGCGTTACCGCTTCGAGAAAAAAGGGTACGGCCGTGCCTTTGCTCTAGACTTGGCTGGGACACTGCCGTGCCCCCAGGCTTAGGAAAGATTTAGATGTAATAAAATTTAATGATAATACTTTAAGGTGTGTAATGTGTATGTGTCCCCAATATAGAGTTCACTGTAAAAGTAGCAGCGCTGAAATAGTATATCTTTTTTACTTTTGTATGGAAAAATTTATGAGGCTGGGAGGCTTGCGCATACAAATCCCAAAAAATGCTTATTCAGTTCACTTTCATTTTCACAATAAACTCTATATTATAAGGGACACACGCACACCATAAAACTCACTTTGTTTCCTTACACCCTGTATAAATAATACATTAGAAGGTAAAAATCACATACGACAAGTTTGAATTAAAAACAGTTATTAAAATAATATGTGGGCAAAGGCAAATTTTTTTATCTTTGATCATTGCCGACTGAAATAATTCCCATATTTAGAACCTACACTGAGACCTTGTAACTAATACTATCCAGACTCATGAAATACAGCGTGTACCTAGAACTGATAAGGCACGACAAAGAATCTAATCAGCATAATCATTTCGGCACTAATTCAATTAGTATACGAAAGCTAATTTCCCCAAGAGCTACAGAATCACGGCTCTATCTTTGCTGTCTTCAGAGAAAACAGCACGGATTCTGCTGGTTTAAAATCACATTAATACAGCTTTAACTTAGTCCGGTACACTATTAGAAGTACTTTTATCTACTATGTCCCTTCCCGGGACAACAAGACATTAGTATCTGCATACCAAATTTAATCGAAATCGGTTCAGCGATTTTCAGCGTGAAGAGATAGCAGACAGGCATATATACAGACAGACGTGGGAGAGCCATGCTTCGGCACGAATGGGCCATCTCGACCGGAGAAATACCACGTCCTCACAGAAAACCGGCGTGAAACAGTGCTTTCGCTGTGTTTCGCCGAGTGAGTGAGTTTACCGGAGGCCCATTCCCCTACCCTATTCCCTTCTCTACCCTCCTCTATTCCCTTCCCTTCCCTACCCTCCCCTATTCCCTCTTAAAAGGCCCGGCAACGCACCTGCAGCTATCCTGATGCTGCGAGTGTCCATGGGCGATGGAAGTTGTTTTCCATCAGGTGACCCATTAGCTCGTTTGCCCCCTTATTTCATAAAAAAGACACTTTTGCATATTATATATGGAGACGTAACAAATTTCAAAGGTTTTTGGAATTTCGGCCTGCCGAAACGGGTTTGACTTTGTTTTTTTGGTTTTACTTTTTGAGCAATCGATTATTATTTCGATTACATATCAAATTATTTTTGCGTGCTGTAGACAGCTTCAAAATCAAAATATTACAACTTATTACTACTGGAAAGTCATTTCGTTTTTTTTACGGAAACTGCGTAGTAACAATATGTAAACGTTCTAATATCGGTTTAGGATAGCAGAATTACGGCACAAGACCGTGTTTGGCTTAACGTGAATTCTATATGTACTGCTTTCGTAATACATTAGCATACCTTCCTGTATGCTTTGTACCGACGAAAGTTCTTTGTTGAGGCGTTCTTCAACTGAATAATTTGAATTCTCGATTTGAATTACAATGTGCAAAGAAAAGTTGTGTCATCACGAAGATTGTAACTTTTGTATAATTATTACTAGAATTAAATATACCTTATTCTGCACAATCACAGTTAAACACACATGAAATGAAAGCATAATAATATCAATATTTTAAATGATAGTTTAGAATAATGATAATGATAGTAGACTAGAATATGTTGCCCATAATGTAGAGGTTGTCGCGCGTGAGGTACTATCGTACATTCTATCGCATTTCTCGGGACTCAACGCATCCAAATCTTTTCATTTTCTGTAAAAGATCTATTGTATTACTATAGTGTTATTCGTAATTAGCAAACATTTTATGAAAACTAAATATTTTAAAACATATTAGCAAGTACATTCCATTATAAAGTCTCTTTTGAAGGTAGAGCTGATTTTATAATTTACCGCTTGAACACGGTAAACTCATTCTGTCTATAGTTACAATTTCAAGATATTTCGAAACCAGCTGTATCTCAATTTCTTAATTAAATTTCGATACATTTTAAACCTAAAAATAATAAATACAGAAACCACTAAAGGTTGTGAATGAATATGTAGCAGCAAAATTTTGGAATTTATGGCGGGCCGTATCCGTTCGTCTGCGCCTTTGCGCTGGAAAATAAAATCCGAAATTATAATTTATAGCTATACAAACTTTATATCTAAAGTTAAAAATACTACAAATAATAATTGGTGCGAGTAAGCAACTGAGAGTTTTTTTAATATGACCAAAATAGTGAGGCACAGAATTTCCAAAAATTTTACGCATTTCGTGTGTGTGTCTTAATTCACCGTTTGAACTTTAGTGTTCAACCTGTTTATGTTATACTTCATTGTAAGTTAAGCTGTGACCTGTGAGACGAAGCATCTTGAGTTGTTTCTCTATGTTGGCGGATGACAGACCAATACAAGCTATAACGAATAAGTAGAGGGCTTTAACATAATAAGTAAAGTTCTTTGGTAGAGATATTCGTCTATGATTGCCCTTGATTCGGCCTCGATTGTCCATGCCATACACAGCTTGTCAGGATGACAATCATGGTCACCCATCATGAAACTTGGAAAAGGGACTTACGAGTAAGACTATTTATGGACGTTAGTGAATAATACTGACTCAGTTCACATGTTTCTTTCGGAGCATTTTCTACCATCGATTTGCCATCACGTAAAATCTTAGTACACACTTTGTTCGAGTGTTGCCATCTAAATTGCCAAAGATCTACATTATCTGGGACTAATTACGAACCTGAGGCTATAATTAAGAATTCTCTCACAATTAACTCAATTGATAAGACACGTTCCTGATTTTGGGGCGATTATCCCCGGGCTTGGAATTCCTCTAACAATTGTCCTGTAGCCGGATGAAACTTGATAAAAGTAATATTGGTTTGTTATAGTAACTTATAATTGAACGAGCTGTTGCCCGCGGCTTCGCTCGCCTTAATAAGTATTATTATATACAAACTTTCATTCCCAATTTTAACCCCTTGGGGGTAGAATTGATCAAAACCCTTTCTTAGCGGATGCCTACGTCATAGCATCTACCTGCATGCCAAATTTCAGCCCGATCCGTCCAGTGGTTTGGGCTGTGCGTTGATAGATCACCATGTCAGTCAGTGTCACCTTTGAGTTTTATATATTTAAGATAGATATACTAGAAACCTACTTATTCAGATTCATTTTAACCTACAAAAAAATATTAAATTTTACATGGGAATAATTCTACTTCCTAAACAAAGTACAAAATACAATGTAGTAAATAGACAAAATACCAATTAAGAAGATACACATTGCATGGTATAATTATTATAAATTATATTTATACCATCTATGAAGTATGTTATTATTATTTTTTAATATGTAATTTTAATTTACAGTAACTCACCACATCGGCTTTGGTGAAACATTTAATTGAAACGGTTCTATTGAAACCAGGCCAGTTACGCAAGTGTGATTCTATAGTGCCCAAGTTTGTGATCTCTTCGACCGGTGAGAAATCAGGCACAGGACAGACTTTTTACAAGCTCATCCGACGCATAGATCATCTTACTTGTCGGACAATCAGGTGATCAGCCTACATTGTCCTAATCAAACTTGGAAACAACAAAAAAGACGGGTTGCACTCCGGGAGTGCCGGCAGAAGTGAAAACTTGATTATTAACATTGTGCATTCTTACTACTCTCCAACCGTCTTACGGTTTTTCGATCAGCACACGTGACCTGACGCGAGTTTCACAGTTTCTACCCATCCTACAAAAGTGCTCAACGCCGCTAAAGAAGTTTTCACTTCAGAAATTCCAACGCGGAAATGATACCTGCGACCAGGCGACCAGCCACGCTCTTAAATGGGATAACGTCAGTTATAGAAGTATTCTTATATAGAAATAATTAACATTCCTACTTTGTTCCCTAACCCGTTCGCATTAACCACAGTCCTTTGTTACTGAGAATAGTTCGTATTTACGCGTTCAATCGTCCGTCAAAACGCTCTGCAACTGTTCCCAGCTAGGCAAATTGAATTCGATAAATTGGACGAGACAAATGTTTAGTTAACTCCAGGACTACTAATTTATATTACTTAATCATTCATATAAATCTAAACCTAAGAGCTACTAACAATAGTATGTAGTATCGGAGAAATTGATTCATGGGCAAATGATGGATATATTATTGTGTTGGATTTTAATGGGCCAACCGCACGCACATCGGCGCTGATGGCCCGAGATGCATGAAATTCGTGGAAGCTTTTTAGTAACGCTTAAAGATTTGCGCTGATATCTTATACTTTTCGGTGTGGAAACGACGGTCAGTGATTGGCCAACGTGACAGTAAAACTAGCCTTGTAACATAATTTGGTCGCTTTGAGATACGCTAGGGCGCTTTGGGCTTGAGGCCTAGCCGATATACCACGACTTGTAACGTTGACATGTCATAATCTGACCAAATTACATAATAGATCGGCAAACCTATATCCAGATGTTAATCTGCCGATAAAAGTTTTCGAATGGTACAGATTGTAGGTACCGTCGGAGGAATTGATTCAAAGGGCAGTTGACAGACCTACGTCATTTGGCTGGATTATGTCAAATCTATGCTGGTTTTGATCTATCGGCTGGATTTGTACGACCAAATTACTTAGGGTCACCATTTGCCCATGAATCAACTCCTCTGATAGTACATAATATATAGTAATTAATCATTATAATATTCGAGTAAGTACCCATGTAATTTTCTTCTTGACGTGTATTTAAATAAGTAATTTGTAAATACTTCAAAAGATTTCAATAAGAAAATTATTATTTCTAGCTTTCAAAGGATTAAATAAAAACATCAAAAGGGATTAACATAATATTAAGTCTGCATTCAAATTTCACTAATTTGTCTTTCAAATTCAGTGAATAAAATCTAAAAATGCTCATACAAAGACTCGGTATTCTCTATCCGAGAACTGTACTCAGCTTATAATATATTTTATTCAACTCATATCCATTCAGCGTGGAGTTTCTCAACTATCAATCGATCTTTTTGAAGAAACTGTTATGTTTCTCTTCAAAAATGTTCTCTTAAATCATACATATTTAATTACATATTCTGTACTTAATATTGTAACGCGAAAGAGTTTGTTTGTTTGAACGCGCTAATCCGATTTGAAAAATGGTGAAACAGGCTCTTAGCGTTTTAAATCTTCCTTGAAGAGGTAGAACAATCCTCCTATTTTTAAATTTCTTGTAAAAAAAAAATTAGAGACTAGATAACTATTTTATAAACCTATAATACTGGATAAAATATATAATACTTCTATAATACTGGAGCTTTAGTTGTCAGATTAAAGTAGCTCATCTATACATCCCTACTAATCCATACTTATAATCCATACTAATATTATAAATGCGAAAGTGTGTCTGTCTGTTACCTCTTCACGTCCTAACCTCTGAACCGAATTCGGTGAAATTTGGCGTGGAGATACTTTAAGTCTCCGGAAAGGACATAGGATACTTTTTATCTTGGAAAAATGTACGGTTCCCGCGCAATAAACGAGTTTTGGTGCAACGGAGTTGCGGGCGTCATCTAGTCTATTATATTATTGTTGAATCAAGAAACTGTCTTAATAACTTCTAAAAAAATACTTCTTCTGATCATAATATACGAATACATCAGCCGGCCAACGAGATATCTCACTCTCGAGATAATTAAAAACTACTCGTCTCATAATACGCGAATAGATTTACGCGAGAAAAAATGTTTGTCATGCTAGGGTCAATAGAGATGAAGATACAAGCTATCAAACATCGAGAAACATGTAGAGAGAGATATCTCGTTGGCGTATGCTCGGCCGGTAGAACATTTTAACAGATGTTTTACAATACGAACCGACCACAACGAAATGAATAATTGCAAAATCAAATGAAGCATTTTAATATCGATTTTATTAACATTTTAATTACTTGGGTAACTCGCAATTGGTACATTATTGACTAACCGCCAAATTTAATTAACTACGTTATTGTACTTTTATCATTTTAATTATTATACAGCATTTTCATAAAGTAGCATAATATTTTAAATGTTTAGTTTGCAGTAAATAAGTAGACAAATAATAATTTTTGCTAGGCTACCTGCTAGTGAATAGTTCATTGAATCGCAGGTTATTTTGTTGAAATCCATAGCATAGAAATATTATTATTATTTCCTGCAATATGCCGCGAAGTTAAGAACAACTTGTATATTATGTGTGTAGTCTAACACATGTTTCTGTGTGCACAGTGCAGTGCACACTGTGCACGTTTACATTCCCTTATCTATTGTTAAGTCGCTTGGTGAGAGCGTAACTCTAGTATAAGAACGAAGCACAGGACCTTGTGCCAAACGTGAGCATGGTGTTTATACTCGCATCGCAAACCAAAAATTACAAGGCGAACCATGAGGCGAGGCACGAGGCGGTAGGCGCGATCGTAAATCTAATATTATAATAATAGTATTATATTATAATAGTATAAACTCCAAAAATTGTACGTGATTGAGAATTAAAATTCCCTATCTCAAAAACTACTGAATCGATTTTGATGCAGTATTCCCTAAGTTAAATAACAACCTAGTCAATAAAATAATTACTTAAATCGTTGTAGTTCTGGAGATATACGAACTCAAACATAAAATATACATACAAACACTTTTGAAATTAACACATTTGTTCAGATGGTGATATAGACTAACATATTACACAATAACTGGGCAGTTCTGAACATATTACATACATACGGGTTAAATTGATAACCTCCTTTTTTGAAGTCGGTTAAAAAGAAGAACGTATGCGTTAGCAGAACTTGCCGGCGGAATCGTGGTGTAGGCTTAAGCGTTCCCACGGTACCGTCAAATTTTCAGTGGGAAGGAGCTGCTTCTGACCTGAGGATTTATAGGACTTAAGGTGATCGCACATTTATAGGCACACTCTCGCCGAACGCGCCATATTTTAGAATTCATTGTATGAAATGTTGTGAAACCTCGCACATTCGTCCGCGCCGTACGTGCCGCATTTCGTTTACCATGCGGTCCGTTCGACGTGCGTATGGCGCGTAGGGTGCAGACTGTGCGATCAGCTACGACTCCCAACTCCCAAGCAGAGGCCCGAGTGTGAGTTTTTTGTTTGACATTCGATCATGAACGCGTTTGGCGTTTACGAAGATTTTGTATGGGAGCTGGGCTCACTCCCGTGAGCATCACTAGGTGGCGCAGGGCACTGTATAAATCCCATACAAAACCTTAGTAAACGCCAAACGCGTTCACGATCGAATGTCAAAAAAAAAAACTCACACTCGGCACTCTGAGGTTTAAGAACTCGTAGACGTAGACACGCTACGTATAATTCACTATTCACGATTCTGCTTCTCGTAGATGTGCTACGCCGTAGCAGTGCTACGGACTATTTCGTAGCTACCAGTCAAGTTTGGATTTTTGGTTTTAAAAGTATATTTAAATTAAAATTTAGTATATTTGGTGCAAATATCAAAAGCATGAACTTATAGAAAACTATACGCATCAATACATAATAATATTTTAGTAAAAATATGATGTAACTCATGGCTCAAACAATTAGGTCCACTCGCAATGTAACAATAGTATTATGGGCATATTTGAATGCTGAACTGTACTTGTTGTGAAGTGATTCGGACCGACGTACAACAATAGGCGGTAACGACCCCACATTATAAACTCCAGTCCCGATGGAAAATCCCAGAGGATATCGCCCGTCTTCGACGTAATTACTATTTGTGGGGTATATTAAATTGTTATTAAACGTCCCAAGAATTTACTAATATTGGGCTCGATTGCGACGTTAATGGAGATTAAGAACATGACTGAATAATTATTTTTATATATTTGTTTTGGAATGTATGATAGAATTTTATTAAAATTATTTCAGCTTAAGGACGCTATTAAAAATATCAGCGTTTTTCCGGTACCCTATTAAAGAATTAGGAGTCAAACTGCGAGGATATTCGGGTTTCAAATGAAAGATAATATATTCAACTCCACGACTGTACCATAAAAATTCTATAGCCGCATACAAAATTATCACATAAAATACGTTTTAACCATCACAATAATCGCAAAATATGAAAAAAATGGGGTCTGATTAGGTACCTTAATATCTAAATACACTGAACTGAGGAAAATAAATATACAAAAAAATTGTTGCTTATTTAGTCCTCTATAAAGTCCGCTAAAAATTTTATATAAAAATAATCAACTTTTCCAGTTATAAGAAAAATAAGAAAATTTCTCAATTTTTTTCATACATTTTCGCCATATCAAGAACGCGGCGAGCGTCGTAACCGCCACTGTAAAAGGCGCGCTAATATGAATCTTATTTTAATGTCATTAACGTCGATATTCGTACTGACAGACATCCGACCTGCTAATTTTTTTGTTATAGCGTCCTTAATATTATAATATGATAATGTGAAACGTTATTGCATGTTTCCATAGCTTTTTCGTTTTGTTTTAACTTTGTTGTTTTTGGGCGTGGCGTTCAGTTGCCACCACATGCCACCACCAAGAAATTCCGTAACGAAAAAAACCTAACACACCCCGACGCATCAATGTGCTGGTCGGTGCGGCGTTGTCGGACTTCAGCACGGTGTTTGTGTCGCACACAAACACCGTGCAACTAAACATATGGGAATTATAACTGCATAAGTTGACAGAAAATGCATTGCAATTGCAATAGCTTTACCGCGACAGTCCCCGAGTGCCACACGTATTTTTTTAAATTGTAATGAAGACTATAATAAAAATAAAACAGAAAGAAACGAGGCGTCGAGACATAGTCAGTATCACATCAAACGTCGTGACACCGCAATTCCATCGCTATTAATTCGCGTCGCGCCTTTGCGTCTGTGTGAACGGACATTTAGTCGTAATATTTCAGTAATGGAAAGTTTGGGTAAATATTCGTGATTGAAATATCCGCAATGGAAGAGCGGAGTGGCGGTCGATTGCACATCTGCGTTTACATCGCGGTCGGCGCAGCTTGCGATATTAAACCCAATACTTAGTTCGCTGGAGCAATGAACAGGATGATTCTTTGGGTATATACGGGCTGTAACAAAAATAAGTGATAATACTTTAGGGTGTGTACGTGTTCCTTGTAGAGAGTTCACTGTGAAAGTAGCAGCGCTGAAAGACCAAAGTTTTTTCACTTTTGTATGGGGAAACTTATGACGCTCGGGCCCTTACCCATACAAAAATTTTTCGTCAAACACGCACACACCCTAAAGTAATATCACTTATTTTTGTTACACATTGTATAATTATCTGTTTATCCATTGATATTTGATAGCTGATGTCACCATAAATTATTGAAAATACCTTCACATTGTAAAGAATCTGTAAAAATCACAAATAATAATAAATTAAAATAAAGATATTTATCAATCTTAAATTGACATCTTCAAGTAACATGGATATATATATATATTTAAATATATGGATCGAACTGGAAATAAAGCTGAAATTTAATTAAAGTAGCTGAAAGTTAATTAATTTTGCGTAGGTGGAATCGGGGTACTGATCACATTTTAAATTTAGTCCCAGAAAAAATATTATAAAGTTTAGGTTAAATAGCATTATCTATCTTGTTATATTATGTAAGCATAGGAAGACCAATCAATAAAATATTATACCACTAGATGGCGCCCGTAACTCCGTTGCGCCAAAGTTCATTTAACGCGTGGGAACCGTACATTTTTGCGGGATAAAAAGTATCATATTATGTTCTCTCCCGGGACTCAAAGTATCTCCATACCAAACTGCAAAATCGGTTCAGCGGTTTGGGCGTGAAGAAGTAACAGACAGACAGACAGACGGACAGACAGACAGACACACTTTCGCATTTATAATATTAGCATTTAAGCATTTATTTATAATATAAGCAAGGATCTACTATACCTGCTAGGTATATCCCCCTAGATAACTTCTTGCTTGAATGAACATCGGAATTGTAAAGAACGCTGGAAATTCGGTGGAATCCGACGTATTCACGTGGTTCGCTCCATTAGAGATCACCTTATCGATTAATATAACGTTCATTTAAACTTCAAACGGTCCCCACATTAAGATTTAGATACTCCAGGAATTCATATTGTAAGAAGCTGAAAATGTTATCCTCATTTTCTTGCCTTATAAAAAAGACGAAAGGTTTTTACAGGGCTTAGGGAACTAAGTGATAATAGTATAATATGTACTCATGCACATACATATTCCCCATTTACTGTAAAGTATTTAAGTTATAATATTATAATATAACACATTAAAAATGCAAATTATTTTGGTTTTAGAAAAAATATAATGTTTTGTTATTTCTGAGGTTATTTCATACTTTGTTTTCTTTATGTAAATTGTTTTTGTTGTTTTCTGTTGTTGTTAGCCGCAATACTCATTTATTACCTATACTCTTTTAAACTCCCCCATAGGACAGGCCTTGCCTAGTTTGTTGTTAGTGCCGTTAATTGTAAAAATCCCTTGTACATACCATATACTGTAATCGGCGAAACATGTCGGCAGCGGTCAT
Source organism: Plebejus argus (assembly GCA_905404155.3). Taxonomy (NCBI): domain Eukaryota; kingdom Metazoa; phylum Arthropoda; class Insecta; order Lepidoptera; family Lycaenidae; genus Plebejus; species Plebejus argus. The sequence continues at coordinate 6,046,923 of FR989937.1, read as the reverse complement.
TGACTCCCTGTCAAAAACTTGTCATTTTCTATACAAAGCCGCTATTGACAATGAAGTGTCAGATGCTGTCAATCGTGGCTTTGTATAGAAAATTACAAGTTTTTGACAGAAAGTCAATGACCGCTACCGCCAGGTTTCGCCGGGTACGGTATAAAAAAAGAGACGACAAAATAGCTTATTAAAAAGGCGCGGTCTGGAACACTAAATTACCTAATTAATACATTCCTGCTTCTACGCTCTCATTAGGGAAACTGTACTACACTAGTAACGTTACAGATAAAACTAAATAATATGGTCTTTAAATAATAGATTTCACGTTGAATTCATATTATGGACTTACTAATATTATAATGCGAAACTGTGTCTGTCTGTTACCTCTCCACGTCCAAACGACTGAACCGATTTAGCTTAAATTTGGTAAGACCAAGCTTCGTAAAAAATCTATACCTTCAAATAACATTGAAAACTTTCAATAATGTAAAATTAATTTCGCGGTTATGATTTTAATACCGGTTTGTACTTGTTTCGACTTTTCCCTTTTGTTTCAAGGTCTTAATAAATATTCGAGTAACCAGATACTTACCAGAGAGTACCTATGCAAAATTTGGACTTGATAAAGCCCTCTCAATCCTTATAGTTTTTAGTACTTTAGACATCTGCAAGGACGAGGGCTATAATGCGGTAGTTCTTTTTGTGACTTTATTAACAGGATCCAGAAGTTATAGACCTTTATTCATTGCGTTTCGATTTCGATTCGAGTTTTATCGGTAGGACGGCTCACGATTCTAAATCAAAATCGAATCGGACATCGATTCGATTCACGAAATCGTGACACTTGAGTAAGCCCCAAACGAGATTATTCGAGAATAAAGATATAAGTTTATTTTTGTTTTATAAATTCGTTGTTTTAAAATGACTGCTCTCAGTGACAGGGTAAAGTATCGCCGGCGGTATTGCACTAAAGTGGCGAAATAATTCTCATCGCAAGAAATGTTGGACGTTATTCAATTCACTTTGTTTAGTTTCGGATTTCAAGAGGGCGAGGATTATGTGATATTTTGAAACCGTGAAAAAGTGAAGAATGAAAATAATTACATTTTTGGTTTAATGCTGACGCTTTCGTCACGAGTATAGGCGATATATTAAACTTTTTTCAAATTGTTTCTGGAACTATTTTATTAATAATAAGGCTCAATCGTTATTAAATTTCACTAGGAAACTGTACATAATACCTAATTATCAAAAAGTAAATGTTTTGGTTAAAAGCATCGCCGTATCGTGTGATGATTCTTCAAAAGTTATTAAAGTTAGGTTTATAAAATATCTTTCACATATCTTGTTATACTTACGAGTTACGTTAATTTTAACGTACATTATTATCAACGAATAATTGAAATAATATAAATGTGTCAGTGAACCTGTTAGATCTTTATTAAAATAAATATTCATTACGATGGATTCAATATATATTTGCTTAAAGGTAATATAAAATAAGCTAGTTAATTATTTTTACAGCACGACTGGTGAGACATGTTCAATATTCGAGGACGTGATATTTGGCTATTATATTAGTTGAAAAAAAATAATATAAAACAATAATATTAATTGATCACTGAGTAAATGTAGCTTAAAGTTAAATAATTATTTACCCAACGCATGGACACCGCGCGCGGGAGTAGCGCGCGGGGCGCGGGGCGGGGTGATCCGCGCCCGGCCGCATAGTAATTTACTAAGTGTCCATTATTCATTTGTATATAGGGAAATTTGGTTAAAAATTAAGTACCTAATTTTATTACATAATTATAATGAGAATCGAGTACTGAATACTCTCCTTAATTATCGGTATTGTCTCACCAGTCATGCTGTATAATATAATATTATGTGCAACTGAATGTCGAGAAATATACTGAAACATTTTTTTCGTTTCTTTTCTAAACATGCAATTCATCTCAAAGAATTCCTCGGACAAAGCTGTTTTAGCATAAAGTTATTCTATCATAAATTGCTTTCTTATTTGACTAGGACCGAAACATAAATACAATCCAAATAAAAGACGATAAAAAATGGGATCCGTTTATTTTTTCAAGTTTCCAACTTAAGATAACAAGTACAATAAATTTTTTAAAGCAAATCGTCTATTATACTTCGAATTTCTACTTTATTCTATTTATATACAAGTACAAAATTTGCTACAATCATATTACTTATAAAATATTTTAACTCGACACATAGATATTTCTAATACCCAAAATATAATACAGTTATAATCAGGCAAATCACGTTTTTAAAACCCACCAAGTTGTCTTTGTCGTCAATAATAACACATTCCGAAAACGACGTTAGCACGTAGAAAATAGAGATTTCTTTTTCGAAAAACTTGGCCATACAGGAGAATGTTTTGTGATAAAGTAAACTCTATTTTTTGTGTGCTAAAGTCGATAATTAGAATGCAAATATCGGGCGACAGACAATTTTGTTCGTCGTACGAGAAAAAAACATAGGAGACATGCTATATATTAGAATAATTTAGAAATTTTATAATATATTAGAATAATTTAGGGCGTCCATGGAGGTAATAAAAAAACCAAAAACATCATTCGAGTCTATAAATATTGTGCATTTGTGCCTTCGATTAAGGTGGCGCATGAAAATAAGCTGATATTAAAAAAAACAGTTATTAATGCTTGTTACTTCTTTGAACTTTCACTAAACTCGGTCCAATAAGGCGCTTTACAGACGACAGGGTGGGGCGGGCCGGTCAATTTCGCCGCGAACGATGGCACAAAGGGCTATAATATTATCAACGAACACGGCGGGCAATAACACCGCGCTGCAGATGCCCGGCGCGCACCGGCGGCGCGGCGCGGCGTGTCCGCGGCTGACCGGGCCACCCCGCCTCGTCGTGTGCAAAGCGCCTAAACCAGTGTCTCTCGGTCTTATAATTATTATCAGGTATCATAGAAAGCTACTCAATAATTAAAAAAACGTGATCTACCTGTATGAATCAACTTCTAATATGCTATTTACAATGTTCTAGAATTTACACAGTAATGCATCCATAGTGGAAATCACATGAAGTTATAGATTTTAAACAAATTTAACTATAATACTGGTTTTACCTAACCATTTACTTGTCTAACATCGAGTTGAGAAAATAGAGTTTTTTTCAACAATCACTCATCATCGGATAGACCTGTAAAAGAAAAAAAAATACAATTTTAATACCTACTTAAAATACAAAATGCTATGTTGGAAAAACAGAGTCATTAAATTCCAAGAGAAAATTGGGTATCTCACAATAATATGACATTTGCATCTATACAGCATTTCCGAGAAAAGTAAATTGTGGTAAGCATTTAAATTTTAAAAGATTTAGGCAAAGCTTAAACCTTCACTACATGTGCCTTATAATAGACGGACTATTTTCAATTCCAGATATTGCGGAACCCGCCAATCATAGAAACAATAAGGGAACACGACGTATGAAGCGACTTAATTTGTGTGAGGTGTTCTAAACACAGATTATAGAAGTTCTAAACATGTTTTTGAAGTTGGCGAGCTCGCAGAAATGTGCCAATATCTTTTGAAGCGTGTATTTCATGAGAGCTGGGGAGTTTATTTGGTACATTAAACCGGATAAATGGAGGTTTTACATCGGATACAGCCGTATTGGCGTCTCATATTACCATTTATTTATCTTTTACTACATGTAGATTGTATGTTGTTTTATAAAATTGACAAAAATAGAATAAAAGAAAAGATAGACTTTATATTTTGTTGATTGATAATATTTACAAACTTACACTGAAAAAAAAATATGTTTGCTTCAACCAAGATCTTGTTTATTCCTATAATGAATCATGAACCCATATGAGCCTTCCAAGATCATAGTTGCTGCGACTAAGAGAACTTTATTAAACTGTCTAGTTCCATCTATCAAGAACTATACTGGCCTTATAAAGGCTGCTTAGTTAGTTTAACTATATATCTTGTTTAGTACAAACATGACACTTTATTGTATTAGTTAAATTAATTTGTAGATCCAAATAATCCTACAGTTCCATCAACTAAGACTCTTTTTCAACCTGATTATTAAACTTCTTCAGATCAGTTAACATTTTGCTTCATTAAACCAAGTCACTTAGTTCCAATCAACTAAGGTAATAGTTAGCCTAACAATGATAGTTATTCATTTCAAGTAAAATCTTGTGTAGTGTGATTATTATCCGTTGTCAAATTAAAAATAAGTTTTGATTAATTTAATTAAAGTCTTAGTTAATTTGACCAACTTGTCAATAGTTGTATCTACTAAGCATGGTTGTTGATGTAGTCATGACAGGTAATGGATTTAAATAAGACCCCTTTTCTAGTATTTTGCCAAATAAAGGATAGTTCTAGTAGTTAACACAGGCACTTCCGTTCCTGTGTTAACTACTAGAACTAGCCTCCACTTAACAAAATACTAGAAAAAGAATCTTACTTTAATTCAATACCTTTTCTTCCTGAAAAGGTTTGTGTAATAATACAAATTTAGGTATTTTTTATTAATGTAAATATTTATTTATAATAATATAATATGGCACAGAGATAGAATGTATTTTTCTGGTTCTGGTTCTGGTTCTGGCTCTGGGTCTTTTGATTCATCTTGTTCATAGTTTGAGTTATCCTGAAAACAATAAGGTTTTATTATATTAACAAAAAAAGTGAAGGTAAAGGTACTCTTGGTCCAGTCAGGGGAATCAATCCTTTCAAGTACTCGTTGGTTAGGGCTGACAAAGCCTCGAGTGTTATGCGCTGTTCTAAAAGATTGGTATTTTTTAGTACGTCTACAATCAAGTTAGTAGATAAAACATGCATACCTACATGCCTAATTATAATTTTATGGATTTTGGATTTTGAAATGTAAGTAGGCAGGTACTTACCTATGTCTTATTATGTAATAAATAATAATTAATCTATATAATATGATGGAATGGAGTGCTGTGCGATATTGGTTGAAAATATGGTAAATAACTGTTAGATCGTAGATATAGGAGGACATACCTGTAAATATCTTTATTAATTCCGGAAGCTCCCATGTTTTAAAATGATCAGTGACGTCGTCCATTAGGGTAAGGTACTGATAATATCTTCTTTGCCGCCACTCGAAGTCGCTTGCATATTTGCTCGTTATGCACTTGATCTTCTTGGGGATCCACTGTTGTTAATTGAAACACTATCAAGTGTAAAAGAAATCACAGAAACCATTAAAAATCACTAGCGTAGCGTGGTGTTCAGTCGCACTTCACAGAAATGGCGTCGTCGGTCGAATGGCGTGCGTGGACGCTTCTCTAGGAGGGTAAGGCGCGGCGCGGCGGGGGACATGCGAATCAAGTGCTTAGTAGAATCTACTAAGAAGTTTGTCGGAATATTCAAGTTTTTTTTTTAATTTAACGCATTAGTTGATTGCCGTAATTATTTAAGTTTATTGCTTCAACGATAATAACTTGTTGATGCTAATATGGGTAAATTGTAGATTTTACTTTTATCTTGTTTCATTCTACTTCACAGCTTCTGTGATGTAACATATCTAGTGGATACTCCAACTAAATGCCTAGTTAATATTAAAAACATAAACTGTTAATATAATACACGGTCTTTATAGACCCAAATACAAGATTATAGTTAATTTGACTAGGTTGCTGTATAATCTCAAAGAAGTATTAGTCATTTTAATAAAAACATATCTTCAATTTAACAAATGTCCTCTTTGATGTTATAATTAAATTTAGCTTGTTGTTAAAACTAAGTCCAGTTGTTCGCTGTAACAATCACCTTATTTTTTGTGAACAATAGAAAGGTTATTCCAATTAATTTGGTGCCAACTAAGAAAAAATACTACTTAGTTGGAGAGTAATTTTTTCAGTGTAATCTCCCTCAAATAAAAAGATCGCAAAAGTAGAAGACCTTATAGCTTCGGCGTCTTCTCCTTCTCAGTTTGGTAACTCTTCTCACGTATAATATTAAACAAGAAAAAATCTATACATATAATAAAACTGTAGAAATGAAAATTCTGTACATTAAAGATATTCAAAAAATAATAAGCAGGGTGTGTTAATACATCGCTACAGAAGCCAAAACTGTGGTTAGTTTTTTGTCTGTCTGTCTGTCTGTATGTTTGTTCCAGCATCACACGAAAACTACTGATCCGATTTGAATGCGGTTTTCGCAGATATATTTGTCTTCTTCCAACTTAACATCTGGTGTATAAAAAAAATTTCTCCCACCCCTCTAAGGGGACAAAAGAGGGGTCAGAATTTGTATCAAACTTTTGTATATAATACGAAAACTACTTTTCCGATTTGCATACGGTTTTCGCAGATATATTTGTCTGCTTCCTACTTAACATCTGGTGTATAAAATCCCCCCCCCTCTTAGGGTCAATAGAGGGGGTAAGATTTTGTATCAACTGATGAAGTAGAAATACTTTAAATGGCAAAACAACGTTTGCCGGGACAACTAGTATTAAATAACTATAATAATATACACATTCTCGATAGCTTTGTAAATCTAACTGAATGAAAATGTAGTATTATAATTTACTGATTATACTAAGTACTCACATACGGTATTGTTCGATAGTTTTACTCCAAATCGAGTAAAAATTATCGTGTGGAGCGCAAAACTCACAACTCGAAGGCTCGTACCGAGCCGGCTGGATGCAATTAAATAAATCTAATTCCCTTCGAACTTACTCGATGCAAGCCTTCGAGCTTTACTGAAGCGTGTGTAGGAATTGCGAGACTTGCTAAGTATAGCCACCATCTCCATAATTGAACAGACATCTTTTGGCTCGAACAGTTCGGTAAATAGCATAAATAGTGAACCGCGCTCGGTACTCGATAGATTAATGCTGAATCTGTGGACAAGAGCCCAAGCCGTGGGTTTTACTCTACGTGATTGCTCGATCGAGTAAAACCGTATGTGAATATTTAGCATTAGATTCTGCACAACTTACTTACCTGTTTGCGTAACATACTTTGCATTATCGTTGTATCGAAACCATAGTACATTTTCAACATTATCTATACTCTTCGATCGTGAAAAAAACAACTTATCTATTGTTCTCGCGGCCGTATGGGGCCCTTTGGGAGTTGAAGAGTTGAAGAATAAATAATAATTTGATATTACCAAAAGTTAACTCGTTGGAATATACAAAATGTTTGTAAATTATAATCCCAAGTGAATCAATTTATGTTTATCTCCATTTTGTGTATAGAAATAGAGGAAATAAAGCAAATTTTATTCGGAACGAGTTAGGTCCAATTAAAATAAGACTTATGTGTTGTAGGTTAACAACATAACAATATTCCCCAGCTCATGTTGAAATTCGCGAACGAGTTATTTAATTCTAAGCCCGTTTTGACCGTGACTTCATTTTTGTTAAATGAGATTTGTATGCTGAATAAAAGTGGTTTCTACGTGGAATTCGGGCCGCAGTCGTTTAAGTAATGAATGAGGAAATAGACAACACTTAGCACAATAGGCACAAACTACAACATCGCCTTTTTTCTTCAGACATATTTTCAATGATTTACGCATTTTTAGGTAGATTATCACAAATAAATAAAAACTCATTTGTCCGGATAAATGAAAGCCAAAAAAAACCTGATTATGGCTTACTGAAAGAAAATATAATTAAAGATACTAGAGATCGCCCAATGGTCGAAAATTTAATTATCCGACCTTAAATTTAATTATCTTCTACTTTTGGCTCCCCGTTTAATGAATTGACTACCGTATTTCAGAATTAATAAAAAAACAACAATCCATATTTTTTATTTCACAACAGACTTCAACTATAAACAAAAGAGTATATATAATTCGTATGTATAGGTTTGTCATTCAAAAAGATGGTAGTATGCACACTGTAGTGTGTGTAATGTTTTATTTGTTAAAAAAATGTATGATATAAGCATAATTTCAAAATAATATTAGCTCGATGCACTCCTTTACCATATAAACTATAACTGTGCAAAATTTCATTCACCTACGTTTCCGCATTTTTCGTCAAAAAGGATCAAAAGTTTTTCACTCGCGTATTAATATATAGACTGATTATGTTTATTTTTCCTCTACGAAAATAATGTAGAGAAATAATAACAAAAAAAATATATAAATAATTGTAGGTTCTTACCAATGCTTTGTGAACGCAATGCAAAACAGCGTGAAAGTGACGTGCGACGTGCACCGCGGCCCTGGAACAAATAACAAGACTCTCATTTTCTAAGTCGGTTAAGCCAGGCCCTAGGGCCTAGAACCAGAGTCTAGACTCTAGACGATCAATTGTATTGTCAATATTATCATTATGCAATTTCATTGAACAGTTTATTTGACAATTAGATTAAAGGCACGCGATGTTCAATATCAACCCTAGACGGTCAATAATATTACGCAATACGTGATATTGCGCAATAAAATTGCTCGTCTAGGGGCCCGCTAAGAACCACTCACTTGATTAAATACGTTTCAGTGCACTTATTGTTTCACACTGTCGAGCGATTTTATTGACATTTGTATCTTGTGCTTGGGTGATGCCACAGTGTAATAAATATTTGTATCACACGTGGTGATGCGTTATGCGTTGCGCCAAGAATCTTATCGTTTTATAAAATGGATTTCGTTAAAAATACTTAAGCTTCAAATTAAAACTGGTTTCATTAATAATAAATTCATAATTATTATTATTGGGCACTGTAGGTCTTTAATCTTAATTATTGTTAACTTAATGTAAATGTTGTGTATACTTGACTGTTTGTTGCCATAATAAAATAATAATAATAATAATTAATAAACAAAACCTATTAATAAGGTAACTGTTTAGGTGCTTTCTATGTATATCTGCTGAAAAACACAAAAATATTCTTTTAAATAAATGTATTTTTTCATTAGAATATAATATTAAGTTTATCGTAGATGTAAACTACACTACCGTATTTGAAAACGTTTGTTTTCTTATGAAAAATCGAATGTAAAAATTAAATTTTATCTAAAGAATATCGTTAATAATAAAGGCCCATAAAAAGGTAAAGGTTCACCTAATGGCGGGAGATTACATGAATACATGCAGCGCTGGGAGGTCTGCAGGTGCGGTTAAATAGGCTCTTTCTATGAGGGACCCGCCCGTAATAGTTTAAAGATAGCAGCTGCTTCCTTAAAGTGGTTGAGCGGGAATTTTCTCGCTCATGGCTTAATTAATGATGCAATGACACAAACTTACATTTAGTTTTAGAATATTTAAACTCACTAAGCTAAGGAACTGCATGGACTTAAAAGCTCTACTTTTAAGTCCATGCAGTTCCTTAGCTTACTAATTAGTAAGTGAAAACTACACGAATATTTGCCAATTATATTTCTAAAGTTATCTTTCGTATTTTTTGCAATATGGAAAAGAAAAAAATGTCGTCAGTCGTCATGTTGACTTATCAATAATAGAGTTCAACTTATTGGTTTATTGATAATAATATATAACAGACTCTTAATAATATAATAGATTCTTTGCCCATATCTTACAGTCTCGTTACAAATTATTCTAATAAGACGTATTGTTAAAGTTGTGGTTCTATCGCAATCTAATATTATAGTTTAGGCAATATGTACTAAATTCTTGTAACCAACTCACCAGAATTGGAATCTCTGCTGCCCATAACAGGGGCAATCTGGGGCCTTTCTTCGTCCAGCAACAATGTGCCGCTCGCCGACCACGCCGACAAGATCTGTGCCACACATGTCACGTTCACTCGACCCTAAAACATCGCCATGTTAACAAATACGATTAAATATTATATCCATACTAATATTACAAATGCGAATATGTGTCTGTCTGTCTGTCTGTTACATCTTCATGATTTAACCACAGAACCGATTTTGATGAAATTTGGTATGGAAGTATTTGGTGTTTTGGGACGGGATAAAAAAATCCTATGTCCTTAACATAGGATATTTTTATTTCGGAAAAAACGTCCGGTTCCAGCGCGATAAAATAGTTTTGATGCAACGGAGTTGCAGGCGTCATCTAGTCTTAAAATATTGCACAATTAGTTTAGGTTTTCGCGCAAAATGCTTAAAAAATAAATATGTACGTAAATATTTCACAATTAATTTAGGTTCTCAGAAAAAAATGTGTAAAGAAGAAATACATTAGCAAGGTACGGAAAATATATAAAAGAAAGAATAGAAAGTCGGAAAGGGATAAAAAATTATAAAGCACCAATCTGTAAAAGCGAATCGCGGATATTAAAAACGCACAATTGTACCTTTTGAAAATGCGACGACTGCACGCGTATAATAAGTTGACTGGAACTAGAAGTTTTATTAGATCTCTCCTCTTCCGTGATATTACTTTTGACTGCGAGCTCGGGCGCGGGCGAGGGGTCTCTCCGCTTGAGACCTACTAATTTCCCGCTTACCGCGAGCGCTTGAGCGTCTCCGCTTATCGCTTGAGCTTGAGCGGCTTTCCCGCTTATCGTAAGCGATTGAGCGCCGTTATTCGTTCCCCTGACTAGAGCGTCGATATTGCCGGGAATGTCAATTACGTCGGTGACGGCCTCCTCATAACCGGAGATTGCGTCCCATGGACTGAATATAATTCTATTGGCATCCTCCAAAGACGAGTCGCTAATCGCTTCCCGTCCTCGGGCGAAGGCGATTTCTGGCGGCGGTATGTCGAGACCACGGATCTGAAACGAATATCTTGTTAAAGTAAAAATAGATTTTTGGCTAAGAATATTTTTGTACCATTGAAGAAATTGATTCATAGGCCGATGAAAGATTTACGTCATTTGGTCGAGTTATGTGATTTTGACAATGTAAATGCCGCACTCCGATATAATTACTTGCCTGTAATTAAATGAAGAGTTTGACAAACAATTATGTTAAAATCTCCATTTGATTACGTTGTAATTAATGTTCGTCTCTGTGTGCAGTAGTTAGTCGTGATCAGCCGGCTGGATTTCACATAACGCGACCAAATCACGTAGCTCTGTTATTGATTTAATTTCTGTAAGGGCCTGTTTCACCACTATCTGATAAAGTGCCGAATAGGCTATTCACAACTTTTTTGACAGATTATCCATACTTCATCTGTCATGTTAAGTGGTGGATAGCCTATTCGACACTTATCAGGAAGTGGTGAAACAGGCCCTGAAAGTACAAATATATTTTTGGCTGATAGTACTGCTGTACATAATCTAGAAACGAAATACTGACAAGGATATTGTAATCTGACTTTTCGCGGAATTTCAATTTGAGTGGCAGACTAATCTTCTATTGTTTCGAACATGAAAATAACGAGGTATTGGAAATATTATAATATATTAATAATGTTACAAATAATATCGGAATTTCTATTATTTTTAAATTATCTTGTGTAGTATCTTGATAGCTAAGACGTACCATACCACTACTACACACTACTACACACATTACCATAGCTATAAAGTTTTTGAAATAAAGTTATATGATAGCCTATGGGCAATTTAAAATAAATAACAAGCAGTAAATAATCTGCTAACATAATATCTGATATCACGTTTAATAAATATTAACAGAATTTCGCGTCAGTTGTAAACTCTCAATGCGGCAAAGCTGATTATCGTACCTCGTAACCATTAAGCAGCCATGTGAGGTTGGCTGGTGGGTCTGAAGGAGGAGAAGTACAGTTGGCCCGCAGCATGTCACCTGTGGAGTACCAGCTCTTCTGCGACACCACCTTCGGCTTACTGTCGGGAAGCTCTAGAAGAAATAGAAGAGAGTAGAGGTAATTTTGCTAGATACGATAGAGCCTTACTTAGCGTAGGTACCATCAAAGAAATCAATTCATAGGCAGAAGGCGGACCTACGTCATTTGGTTGGGCTATGTCAATTCAATGTTAGTCGTGATTTTGACGTAACGGGACCAAATTACGTAGATATATTATGTCATCTGCCAGTGAATCAACTTCTCTGATATTAATAAAGTTCTCTATTGGTAATGCAATATCGGAGAATAGCTATGTCCACATTATGCAATTTCATCTTCAATTTTCGTCATCTTCTTTTTATTCAACTTTCGTTTGGCATATTCAATAATTGAATGCGTCAAAATCCACCCGTGTTGAAAGAAAAGTGTCATGGCGAGCGCTACGATTTCAACGCGCGTCACGGGCATGCCTCACGTTCGCTGTTGACTGCGCTATAACGCATGCCCTTGACGAACAGAAAAGGCACAATGTGGACAAAGCGAATCAGCCTTTTTTTGGTATGGACAACGATTGGGTGCAGTTACATTCAAAGTAAGATTTTAAAAAATATTAAATACATTTGCAAATATAATATTATTGTAAGATATTCATCTGAAAGCCCATCGTTTTCTTGCTAACAGAATTTCATGAAAGTTACAACTTACAAAACTGAAAACCTATGTTTTATATTTATTTTCATTTCCTTTTAGATACACATAATAAATTCATAACCATTTATATAAACCAAACCTGAGCCGTTAAAACCGTAAAAGGGTTGAGAATTGAGATACAGTGAGTTCAGGGTAATAATTGTACCTCTGATTTTTAAGGAAAACGAACTTTATGCCCTCAGCATAGGGGTAATAAGGAGGTTATGTACCTAATTCTGAAAGCTTTAGAGTTTAGTAAAAATACTTTCCATAGTGTAGTTCGTGTTTCACCGATTTTATATAAATCACGAGACGAATTTATTTCCAAAGAGTTTCTATTTATTTCGCAAGAACACTATTTATTTAATTAAGTACTCTTGTAACTAATCTATGTTTTTACATGGCCAATGCCCATTCATCACATTGTTGTCAGACAATCAGGTTATCAGCCTGCCATGTCCTAACCAAACTAAATAACAACATTTTGTTAGTTCCACCGTGGAATCAAACCCATGATCACTTTAAGCTCTAAACCACTAAGCCTGTACGTAATATAATAAATAATGTAATGGATAGCCAAGTTTTACACCACTATACGACGCGGCTTTAAAGGCTGTAGTAATATATCATGGGTGGACCGCGGCGGCTGTTGCATATTGTTACGTGCTAAGGTTCGATGATTCGGAGAAAAAGACCTGGTGACTCTCTTGAAGACTTTTATTTACACTACACTTAACACTTACACTACACTTACACACACTAGATCACTATGTCTAAACACTAAGCACTAGGTCCAAACACTATGCACTAAGTTCAAACACTAAGCACTATCACTGGTTCACTCACTAAGTCACTTGTTTCTCACTTCCGAAGTCGCTTTGATTATCGCTCACTCGAAAACATTCGAAGACTGACTGGCCGGCTTGTCTAGCCGCGTATTTATACGGGACGGGGCGAGCTCTGGACCTTACGAGAATATTCCACAACATGTAAACAACCGTGGGAAAATTCTCGAGCGGGTACGCGCAGGTAACAAAAACATACAAGTAGCGGCATCTGGTATTGAATAGGGGATTTACGCTGTCTGTGATCTCACGATAGTAAATAGCTTTGCGTGGCCGCCGCTAGATGACACTACGTGTCCGCATTCGTAACACTACTCCCCTCTTAGAGATGCTCGTCCCGAGCATCATTGTTACTGCCATGGTAACGCGCCAGACGGTCTATGTGTACCACTTTGAATGTCCCTCTTGGTTGCTTTTGAATCCTATAAGTCACATCATTCAATCGGGTAACCACTTTGTATGGGCCGTCCCACTTGGTCTGCAACTTTGGAGATTTCCCTTTTCGACGAGTTGGGTTATGCAGCCACACCAGTGTCCCTTCTTCGAAGCCGCTCGTGTTCGATTTCCGGTCGTATCTGGTCTTCATGTTCTCACTTGAATGTAACCCATTCTCCCGAACCATGGCGTGTATATAGCGCATCTTTTCCCTCAAATCGCAGACATAGTCTTGTACGGTCTTTGGTTCCTCCGGTGACCCTCCTGTCAAGAGGTCTACTGGTACTCGCAGTTCTCTCCCGTAATTGACATACGCCGGGGTAGCTTTTATGCTCTCATGCTCGGCGGTACGATACGACAGCAGGAAGAGCGGTATGTACTTGTCCCAATCCTTTTGTTTGTCATCTACCAATTTCGCCAAATGCCTCTCAAGGGTCTGGTTAAATCTCTCAACCATTCCATCAGACTGCGGATGGTACGCGGTGGTCCTCGTTTTATGCATTCCCAAGATTCTGCACACTTCCTGGAAGACCTGCGATTCGAAATTCCTGCCCTGATCGGAATGGATTTCCAGAGGCACACCAAAGCGAGATATCACTTCTTCCACAAGCTTAGAAGCAACTGTCGTAGCTTCTTGGTTTGGTATGGCGAACACTTCAGGCCACTTGGTGAAGTAGTCCATGACGACCATGAAATACTTGTTTCCCGACTCCGTTACAGGAAATGGCCCAGCTACATCAACTGCAATTCGTTCCCACGGTGCGCCAACGTTATACAACCGCAGGTTCCCACGGCTCCTGGTCTGTGGTCCCTTCACTGCAGCGCAAGTAGTACATTTGCGGCACCAATCCTGCACGTCATCTCGACAGTGCAACCAGTAGAATCGTTCCCGCACTTTTGTTAACGTCCTCTTGACACCTAGATGACCTCCTGATACGCCATCGTGCATTTCACGGAGAATATCTGGTACTCTCGCTCTTGGGACAACTATCTGAAGATGGAACTCTCTGCCGTTAGTCTTCTCCCATTTCCGGTAGAGTATTCCGTTTTGAAGTACCAGACTCTCCCACTGCGCCCAGTACGCCTTAGTGACAGCGCCAGTGGGTGCAACCTCACTCCAGATTGGTTTTACGTCACCCCGTTTCTTCCATGTGATGATGTGCCGAAGGTCGTCATCTTTTTCTTGAGCCTCCCTCATGGCATCATTCTCCCATGGACCCAAAGGACTTGTTCTCGTTAACTTTATTGTCACTTCATTAGATTCCTGCTTAACACAATGTTTACAGTCTTCTGAACACGGCCTTCGTGAGAGTGCGTCGGCGTTCCCATGCGACTTTCCGCTGCGGTGTTCGGTCTTGAAGTCGTACTCCTGGAGCTGCTCAATCCATCGTGCTACTTGACCTTCTGGGTTCTTGAATTGCAGTAGCCACTTCAAGGCTGCGTGATCAGTTCGCAGTAAAAACTGTCTGCCGATGAGGTATTTGCTGAAATGTTGTAGCGTCTTTACCACAGCCAAGAGTTCTCTTCTTGTCACACAGTAGTTTCTCTCTGGCCTGGATAAAGATTTGCTGAAATATGCAATTACAACTTCTCTTTCACCCTGTTTTTGAGATAACACCCCTCCAATGGCTGTGTTGCTTGCGTCCGTGTCGACTATAAACTGACCTTCAGGTTGTGGATACCCCAGGATTGGTGTTTCGCACAGATGTTTCTTCAGTTTCTGAAAAGAATCTTCAGTAGTCTCGTCCCAGATAAACTGTCGTTTATCTTCTGTCAGCCGGTGTAATGGCTTGGCTATCTCCGAGAATCCCTTAACAAAACGCCTGTAGTAGGAGCATAGGCCGAGAAATGCTCGCACTTCGGTTTTGTTCTTGGGGGTTGGCCAATTTTGAACTGCTTCCAGTTTCTCCGGGTCCGTCTGGATTCCATCACTGGAGATAACATGGCCGAGATAATTGACCTTACTCCTGAATAATCGACACTTTTTCGGATTCAACTTTAGCTTGGCCCCCTCTATTTTGGCGAAAACTCGTTCTAAGTTTCGCAAATGGTCCTCGAAGTCGCGGCCAACAATGATGACATCGTCCAAGTAGACTAAGCAAGCCTCTCCAACTAAGCCTGCTAGTACACACTCCATAAGTCGCTCAAACGTGGCAGGTGCGTTGCACAATCCAAAGGGCATGACGTTAAACTGCCATAAACCTTTACCGGTGGAAAAAGCTGTCTTCTCCTTGTCTTTTGGATGAATTTCCACCTGCCAGTATCCAGATTTCAGGTCCAGGGTCGAAAACCATTTCATGCCACTCAAGGTATCGAGAGTATCGTCGATCCGAGGTAATGGGTAGCTGTCCTTCTTAGTGACATCATTGAGACGCCTGTAGTCCACACAAAATCTTGTGCTGCCATCTTTCTTCTTCACTAATACCACAGGTGAGCACCACGGACTTGCAGACGGTTCAATTATTTTATGCCTTCTCATGTCCTCCAAAAGGCCTTCCACTTCCTTCTCCTTTGCAATTGGTATCCGTCTTGCTCGTTGACGAATCGGGTTCTCGTTTCCGGTATCTATCCTGTGCTGAACCATCGACGTTCTTCCAAGGTCACCTTCCTGACTGGAGAAGATATTCGCGTGGCGCTGTAAAAACTTCTTAGCTTTCATCCTCTGCGAATAAGTCAGATTACTCTTGCAGTCATCGAGTAGCTCAGTCACTAATCCATTGTTGCTGCTGTTTGCTGGGTCTGCGTCTGTTGTCGAACTGCACTTTCTCATCCAGACAACTTCCTCGCACTTTCCAATGACGTCACCTTTGTTCAAGCAGATCTCGCGTTCACCAAGATTCAAAACCCGGACCACAGCGTGACTGCTTCCACTAACAAGGGTTCTTGCCGTCATCAGTTTTCGTGCTGATGTCTTGGTGGGTGTGTCTTCGATCAACACGCATTTGTTAGACTTGTTCTTTCTAGCTGGCGGTAGTTTCACCAGCACCCGGGCTTCCGCCCGTCCAGGTATAATGACTTCCTTTACACATGCGACTTTCCCGCAGGCGCCTCCAAGGATGAAAATTTCTTCTTCGCCACACTTGAAAACTCCGTCAGCGACATTAATCCTGCAGTTATGCTTCTTCATGAAAT
Organism: Plebejus argus; assembly: GCA_905404155.3. Classification (NCBI taxonomy): domain Eukaryota; kingdom Metazoa; phylum Arthropoda; class Insecta; order Lepidoptera; family Lycaenidae; genus Plebejus; species Plebejus argus. Next base: position 6,030,102 of record FR989937.1, on the reverse strand, counting down.
CCAAGCCCAAGATGCAATCATCCATTATTTCAGCCACGATAACGTCATGAGGGTATGAGGACCCCCCTACATTAATCATAACTGACATTTCTCCGAGGACGGGTATTGGCTGACCGGAGGCAGTAAGAAGCCGACAATTAATTCTCCTCTTATGTCCCCTTGCGGCCTTTACCAGATTTGGGTTCACTATTGTTCTAGAGGCTCCTGTGTCTAGAGTAATTTTGCAATCCGTCCTGTTAATAGTCCCCTGAATCACAAGACTATTCCCGCTGCTTGCTTGGGAGACAACAGTTATTGGGGCTTCTTCCGCGTCAGGGAGTACTTGCCCCTTAGTCCTGGCTGAAGCCCTTTGCTTCTTCAGCTCCTCCATCTGTTCCTCAAGCCTTTTCATTCTTGCCATCTGGGTATCCTTCTGCGGGCAGTTGAGCTGAAGATGACCCCTTTCGCCGCACTTGTAGCACATGGCTCCAAAATTTCTCTTCGTAGGAGCCTTGACCTCCTTCACTTCCTCCGAGACCTCGCGGATTTTATAGGTCTGCCGTATGTCACGCCGGACAGCCTCGACCTCTAGAGCATGCGCCAACGCTTCCTTTAGCGAGGTGTGGTGACGTAGCCTTACTGCAGCTCGGACTTCCAGATCCCTGATTCCGTCGACAAAGGCTTGAATAGTGTTCGAGTCCACCATCTTGGAGTCTGCTCCTGGATGTGCCTTCTTGACCAGTTTTTCAATTTCCAACGCCCATTGTTGTAGTCCCTCTCCTGAGCGTTGGACTCTGTCACGAAGTTGGGCACGGAACACGTGCTCCTGGTGTCGCTCCCCGTATCTGGATTCAAGCGCCTCCATCAAATCATGGAACCCATTTCCTGTATGTGCTTCCAGGACCGACAAAGCTTGCCCTCTAAGCGCAACAGTGAGAGCGGTCAGGCATTGGTCTTCAGTCCATCCGTTGGCAGTAGCAACCGTCTGGAATTGCTGACGATAAGCGTTCCAAGAAGTAGTACCGTCGTACGGCGGCACCTTGACTTTTGGCCCTTGTACCACTGCTCCGGTAGTTCCACTAGACGTCGCGACTCCTGTGGTTTCCAGGCGCACTACTTTCTTCTGTAGTTCGGTGATGTTGGTTTTCACTTTTTCTATATCCAATCCCAACCCGGTAACTCGTTCGTCCATAACGTCGACATCTTTACGAAGCTTTGTCACCGTGTCACTGACATCCTTTATCGCCAGAAGCGCCTTTTCTTGAAGGTCCTTTTGTTGCTCTTGTGACTCTTGCATTGCCCTTTGAGAATCTTGCACAGCGCCGAGTTTGCGGTCTTGTGCCTCTTGCAAAGCCTGAATATCAGCTCTTTGGGACTCCATCATTGCCCTTTGAGAATCTTGCAAAGCGCTGAGCTTGCGGTCTTGGGCATCTTGCAAAGCCTGAATCAACTCAATTATGCTTTCCAATTGAGGAGCCATTTGGGGGGCCGTAGAAACTGCGGGCGAGGCATGGTGGCTGGAGCCAGTTGACGGGGCTTGAGCAGACGGGGCCTGGTGGGCGGGGCCAGTGGGCGTGGCCTGAGTGGGCGTGGCCTGAGTGGGCGTGGCCTGGTGGGCGGAGCCAGTGGGCGTGGCCACACCCAAAGTGGGCGGGGCCTGAGGGGCGTGGCCAGTGGGCGGGTCCCGGTGGGCGGGGCCAGTGGGTGAGGCCTGCCCCGCAGTGGGCGGAGCTTGGTCCCCAGTGGGTGTGGCCTCCGCAGCCTGTTGCGTCCTTGTCCTGACACTTCCCTCGAAGTCTTCTCCCGGAGTCACTGGCACTGCGACGTTGTCCTCACGCTCCCCTTGAACTCCTCTCTCGGAGTCGATGGCAGCAGCTCGCTGTGCCCTTGTCCTGACACTCCCCTTGAAGTCCTCTCTCGGAGTCAATGGCATCTCCAAATCTCACTTCCGACACCAGTTGTTACGTGCTAAGGTTCGATGATTCGGAGAAAAAGACCTGGTGACTCTCTTGAAGACTTTTATTTACACTACACTTAACACTTACACTACACTTACACACACTAGATCACTATGTCTAAACACTAAGCACTAGGTCCAAACACTATGCACTAAGTTCAAACACTAAGCACTATCACTGGTTCACTCACTAAGTCACTTGTTTCTCACTTCCGAAGTCGCTTTGATTATCGCTCACTCGAAAACATTCGAAGACTGACTGGCCGGCTTGTCTAGCCGCGTATTTATACGGGACGGGGCGAGCTCTGGACCTTACGAGAATATTCCACAACATGTAAACAACCGTGGGAAAATTCTCGAGCGGGTACGCGCAGGTAACAAAAACATACAAGTAGCGGCATCTGGTATTGAATAGGGGATTTACGCTGTCTGTGATCTCACGATAGTAAATAGCTTTGCGTGGCCGCCGCTAGATGACACTACGTGTCCGCATTCGTAACAATATTCATCCCACACTTTTTGCTCGCAATCTGAACCGTCTAATTCCAAACAAAATATCGAATCGCCAGCCCGAATTCATTTCAATTGGACTGATTTTTCTGTTGTTCACTTGAATATCACTTGGAATTTTGTAATTTAATGGCAGTTTAATATGGATTTAGCAAATATCTATGCTAGAGTTGATTCAAAATTACATCATAATAACTTCCAGGGTAAATATTTATTCCGATTTGAAACTTTACAAAATAGATATTATACTTTTCAATAAAAGCAACTTAGAATGTTTATATAAAACGGTATTTTTTGATGCAGGAAACTTGTTGCCATAAAACACTGATCTCTATTATACAAGTACGCTGGATCGATGATACCCACCTGCTTTTTGCACTACTAAATTTGACGTAACCACAACCAATAACAACAGTTGTCATCACTAGTATTAGTTCCAAGTACTCTCACTATACTGCTATCAGCGCCAATATGATTGATGGCTTTCAAACGTCATTTTTACGTCAGATTGAGTTCTCAGCCCCCAAATTGGGGGCGCTGATTCCGCTTCAAATAGGCACAAGAAATAGCTGTCATTTCAAAGGGTATCATCGGTCCAGCGTACTTGTATAATGGAGATCAGTGCCATAAAAGCAGTTAATGTTTATAATATTCAGAACTGCTTTCAATTAAAGTATAAAAGAAGATTAAATAGAGAAATTGTCGCTTGATGACATAGAATTTCAAATTTTCAAGACAAGAATTGCAGCCGATAGCATGCTATACTGCTATTTACCATTAACATTGTCTATCTCAGAATGATTAATAGTATGCAAATTATTCACGTAAAGCTTGTTCCAATAACACTTAAATACCTTCCCGGTTTATGCATGCGTAGATTAACGTCAAGTCAAGCTAAAACTTCGGCATAAACGTAGTTAGGAGTTTGTGTTTAAGTACCGACAGAAGCGTACACATTGTTAGCCAAGTTACCAACACTCCTGCATGTTCACGAGAATATGAAATGGACATTGGAAATGATTGTTTAGCACTCTGGAAACATGCGGCACGTGTAGACAGGATATAACATAGCTAAGTGATAATACTTTGGGGTATGTATCAGTGCTGAAAGAGTACATTTTGTTTAAATTTTTGTATGTGGTAAATCATGATGTTGGGGCATTTTTCAAAGAAACATAGAAGTTAAAGGTAATTCTTCAGCTACTATTACTTTTACTGTAAAACTCTATAATCTATATAAGGACACATACATACCCTTTTATCACTTAGGTTTGTTACACCCTAAATAATCACTACATTACACTACTTGACGACCTCTGTGGCTCAGTGAGCGCGTCGGTAGCTCAAGCCGAGGGTCGCGGGTTCGAATCCCGCCGATGGAACAAAAAGTTTTCAATGTTCCCGGGTCTGGATGTGTATTAAATATTATGTGTATGATATAATAAAAATCTTAAATAATATATGTATCGTATAAAAGTATTAAATATATTAGGTAAGCACGGGGCCAGACTGACGTGATGTGAAGCGTCCATAGATATTATATTATTATAATATTATTACTACTACATACCACGGACTATGTTTATCGCGCGGAACCGTACACTTTTCCGGGATAAGAACTGTCCAATATCCCTTTTCTCGGGACTTAAGACATATTTTAATATAGTAGTTACTTTTAGTCGATAAAGTGTGATGAAGTGAAAAATAATTTACAAAAAGATACACACAGACATCTCAACTTCTGTGCGCCGAAACATATTTATGTTATGATACGTTTGTATCGAAGGTATCAAAACTAAACGCCCAGTTTTACCCGGAATAAAAATCAGCCAGTATGAAAAGCGGAAACTTTATGCAAATATGAATAATATTTTAGCTTTTTAACGTGTAGCCAATACCGATTTTTATCATTTGATGAAATATAAAAAATATTCGATATTCGATTTCATACGAAAAGTTGGTTAAAAATTCATATTCTGTATTTCAATGTAAGTACCATCGAGGAAATTGATTCCCAGGCAGTTGACGGACCTACGTCATGTGGTCGGCTTATGTCAATTCAATGTTAGCTGTGATTGGTCATCCGGGTTTGACTTAACAGCTAACGCGACCAAATTACTTAGGTCCGCCATCTGCCTAGGAATCAACTTCTCTGATAGTACATAAAAATATATAGCATTTTGATATTTTGATCTGCGACGACAAACATAATATTTAAAATTTCAATTCAGTATCCAATGATTTTTGTTACCGCAATTCCGCTATTTTTATTAAACGACAAATTTTGACACCAAAAGCGTATTTGAAGTTAGTTTAACATTTTATGACTGTATCAATCATATCTCAACTGTTTGTTAGATTAGAATAGCATGATCGAGATATTGATTCACTGTTTACGACGGCCCTATCCCATAATACCCATGACAATGCAACGACAACAATAAAACAGCACGTATTAGCAGCAATAACAATAAATAACAACACACCGTATTTGACGTAACAATAGTTGATTAACGACTGTATTCACATATGTAAGGGTTTTACCTTCGACGCATGCTAAGATAAGTTTCGGTATCGTAAGTTTTAGGAGTATTGATATTTGTCTGTTGTTAAGGTTGGCTCATACCGAGATGAAACGCAGCGATACAGAAAAATACCAGATACTACACAATCATGTCTCTAACATTTTGTTTTGATTGAGTTGCGCTTTGTAGCATGACGTCGTCGTGCTATCGTTTATCATCACTTTACAAGAATATAATATAATGCTTTAATATATAACAGAAGTTATTAAAGAGAATTGCGCCAAAACCAATTAGATTTTCTCTGGTTAAATTCGTTAAAATTATATTCGAGCTCCACAATGCACATTTCATCTCAACTCTACACACTACTCCCAATAGCTATGTCCACATTTCGAATGTCAAAAGATTATGAAAATTGAAGATGAAAGGGCACAATGTGGACGTGGTGTGGACGTTTATCGCGCGAGAACCGTACATTTTTCCAGGATAAAAAGTATCCTATGTCCTTTCCCGGGACTCAAAATATCTCCGTAATTTTTAGCAAAATCGGTTCAGCGGTTCAGGCGTGAAGACCTAACAGACAGACACACTGTTTGTTATTGACATGGAATATGGATGGACAAGAAAAGTAGGACAGTGAATGACACATTGCGCTATTGCTGTCTTGTAATTGTGCGTCGTCGCAACGCAGCTACATAGCAAGGCGTTAGTACAACGACGAAACTCACCGGAACAGTGTGGCCTCACTCTAATCTTTCCTAAATTAGGCGTTATAAGGGAAATTAATCGTCCACTTCATAAGTTGTATCAGAGATGGGTAGAGTAATGTCTCGACTAATCAAGGGTCCTGAGATTTATAACCCCGATAGTTGGTATCTGAACTCTGAAGGAAGTTTCGTAACAAACTACAACGAAGGATTCTCTATTTTTGGGGCAGTGAACATCGAAATACCGTACTATAGAAGAGTAACTAACAAAAAATGGTAGCACGAAATGCTCACCATGACATACTTTTAGTTGGTCATAATATGTCGTCGTCATCATGGTCGGGTTGGTCATATAATTTTCGTTGCATGTTTCGTTTATGACAGTAACATGGAACAATATTTGAGCGGTCCCGTGTTCGTTCTCACGGTTTGGTCCCAAGTTCGCCGTATATCATTCTATAGTGAATAGTACTTCGACGGCAGAGACTGACTAGTTTCTACATATTTGACTCTAACGTGACGTATGATCATCGTTAATTTGCTTTCACATTACAATAAAAACAATAGACCGCTGTACGGTAAACCACGTCATTGTCTATGGAAAATACAACCCGCTCCCCTGCTAATAAATAATATGCGTTTACACTTACCAACAACCCTCATGGTTGCGCTCTTGTAGACGGTGTGGAAGAAGGGCGCGTCGGCGGACACCTCGCACCGGTATCGGCCGCTGAGCTCGCGAGTCGCCGCCCGGAGCACCACCTGCTGCGCGCCCGATCGCGAGATCTGTACGAGAAACAGTGCCTTAGCGGGTAAGAATTAACGCGAGTTGGACTCACGCACGAAGGGTTTCGTACCACAATAAAGCAAAAATAGGCTGAAAATTTAGTTTTTAGTAGTTCTTAGTAATAGGGTCCTGTTTTTACCCTTTGGGTACGCAACCCTAAAAATGGGGAAGGAAACTTCTACAACGCGTGAAAGCTTTTCACGCGTTGTAGAAGTTTCCTTCCCGCTGATGCGATACTGAACGAACTGACACTGAACTGAAATGCTACTACGCAAACTATAGTACATTCATACTTCCATACTAATATTATAAATGTTCGTGTGTCTATCTATCTACCTGTCCGTCCGTTCGTCTGTCTGTCTGTCTGTTACCTCTTCACGCCCAAACCGCTAAACCGATTTTGCTGTTTGGCATGGAGATACTTTGAGTCCCGGGAAAGGACATAGGATACTTATTATCCCGGGAAAATCTACGTTTTCCTAGTGATAAACGATTTTGGCGCAATGAAGTTACGGGCGTAATCTAGCTAAAAATACTTCCAAAAATGTACCTAAACAGGTATATTCATACTCCATTAAAATGGAATTGGATTGTTATCTAAGCCGTACAAGGATTTAGACGAGCGTCTAGACACTGGGATTTGGGGGTGAAATTACAAAGCACAGCCCTTTGGATACACATATATAAACATAAAATATAAGTACATTATTACAATACTGATTAAAATATAAGGAGAATTTTGAATATAACCAAACTTTTGTAGACGCTGAATTTGAATGTTGTATTTCAAAAGCTGTTTAAACAACTTCTATTCACATTTATTTATTTATTTATTTTATTTTATTTTATACTTTTTGCACAAAGTACAACGGCGGATTTAATGCCATATGGCATTTTCTACCAGTCAACCATTGGGTGGTACTCAGCGACAAAACTACAAAAACACAGGTGCTTTCTGTTTCGAAAAAATAACAAACATTCAAGAAATAGATAATAAAATATATACAATAAATACTTACTGATAAAGATAATAATTTGTATTGTTTTTAAAGCTACTTTCAGTTTTGCTCATAAGTCATAATTAACGAAAAACTGCAAAGTTTGTAAAACATTGAATCCAATGTTTTACAAACTTACACAGTAGTTTAGTTGCGAAGAGTTTGCAATAATTAATCATCATTACAAATGACAAAATGTCTTTCCTTGATATGATTGTTTTTGTCACGATTTAACACGGTGGAGGTGTTATTCGACAAATTGTATTCCGAACTCTACTTCTATAAACGAAATCTATGTTGAACTTGCTCTAATAGCTGCGATGCTCCTTAGTAATTACTGGATATATATTATACCGAGTAATGAGGGGTTTTAGTAGAAACCGTTACTTCGGGTAACTACACGGAATTCGTTTTTGGCGTTCACTAAATTTGCCAGCCTCTTGAATTGAGTGAGTCTAAAGTTGTTTGCCTTTATACGCGTAAATACCTGAACGTAGCTATGCGAATATAAAATCAGCCCATATTTTTGTGACAAAAAGGTATTTAAGGCCAAAATGTACATAAAATAATAAGTTAGGCTATAAAAATAGGATTTCCATCTAAAACGATTAAGAAGACCTTCGAACCAATAAAAGTTTTATGGTTACACCAAAACTGAGTCATAATGAGATTTTCTTTAAGGCTTTTCATTTTGTAGAATGGCCTGTAATAAAAATACGTTACAGAAACAGCACATTCGTTTTAAACTTAACAGTTTATAGAATATTCTGTAACAAATATACGTTACAGGACTATTCCTACTAAAACAAAACCTACACAAAAGCGTTTTTGAAAAGCAACAATAACTGAAATAACGACCCAAATCTGCGCGCTGAAGACAGTCGTGTCGCGGATCAAAAAACTTGGTGTAACGTCTCTGAAAGGGTTTTTAATGTATTATTTCAATACAATACGACTGGCACATGGCAGCGCGCCAGCCGCTAACGGTTAACGTGCACAACGAGCTCCTTAACTCGCTGGCCACGGATACAAGCGGTGGCGGATAGCGATTTGATTATGAGAGGAAAAAAAACTAACAAGGATGATGATGCTTGCTACTAGTGATCGCTGTAGTGTCTATGTGACTCAGTGCACAACGAGCTCCTTAACTCGCTGGCCACGGGTACAAGAGGTGGCGGATAGCGATTTGATTGTGAGGAAAAAAAAACTAACAAGGACGATGATGCTTGCTACTAGTGATCGCTGTAGTGTCTATGTGACTCGGTGCACAACGAGCTCCTTAACTCGCTGGCCACGGGTACAAGAGGTGGCGAATAGCGATTTGATTGTGAGGAAAAAAAAACTAACAAGGACGATGATGCTTGCTACTGGTGATCGCTGTAGTGTCTATGTGACACTAAGTTAGAGTGCACAACGAGCACCTTAACTCGCTGGCCACGGGTACAAGAGCGATTTGATTGTGAGGAAATAAAAAAAAACAGGGACGATAATGCTTTCTACTGGTGATCCCTGCAGTGTTGGTGTAACTGAAGGTTAGGGTGCACAACAAGCACCTTAACTCTCTGGCCATGGGTACGGGCAGTGGCGGATAGCGATTTATATTGAGAGGTGACTAAGAAACCAAAACTAATAATGACGTGGTTGCGTTGTAATGTGGATGTTTGAAGGGAACCTATGACGCCACAAACAGTCAATTTAGAGCTCATGGATTGTATCGTAGCTTCTAAAGACGTCATAATAAATTTAGGATCGGTTCACCACTTTCTGATCTGAATTTGTCAAAAAAGTTGTGGATAGCCTATCCGGCATTTTATCAAGAAGTGGTGAAACAGGCCTTTAGTGTAATATAAAATGAAAAATGCTTACAGTTTTAAAGTCGCGTTTGAGTTCTGCTTCCGCGTCCGCTCGTGTTTGTGGCCAGGTCATAAGTGATTTCTTGCAACGCGTTCGCCGTCGGCGGTTTAACGAACTAGCAAGATGTCGCAGCCGTTGACCCGTGTATAATAACATTTATAGCTTTGTTTATCGCCCGCCAGCTCCGATAAACTATATCTCTACTTTTTGGAGCGACGCAGGTGCTTAAAAGCTCAGCGGTGATAAATTTAAGCGAAGCTTAAAACGTTATAAGATTTTTAAAAGCTGCAATCACAAAAGCGCAGTCACATATTTCAAATGTGTGATAAAATAATATATTAAAGTTCATTCGAAATATAGCAAGTCTTTTGGGGTTTTATGTTCAGATATAGGGTTAGAAAATTATCGGGGTTTATCGAGGTACAGTATAAAATTTATAGTGATAAGAAGGATAAACTTATATGCTGCGCATAACTTTAAGATTGCTCGACAAAATTGGATTCCGTTTAAAAAACAATACGTGTACGGAATCTACCCGCCCCGCTCACTCCTTTTCTCGCCGAAGAGATATAAAATCGAACACTGCATCTTCCTCCACCCCATTTTGATGAGCTGCCTTATAAAAATAATTTTATACCAAAATATTTCATCTAAATTAGCCATTTAAGCGTAAAGATGAGACAGACAGAGAGACACTTTAGCATTTATAATATTAGTAAGGTAGTAAGAATACTCACATCAACGCTAATACCCGTGTAATGTGAGAAGACCCTGGTATTGGGTAGATTTTTGGGCACGAAGCGGAAGAACTTCTGAGCGCCGTGATACCACCTGACTGTGTAGACTGTAGAGGGTCTGGCACCCACACCCACCACTTGGCATAAGTAAGGTAGTAAGAATACTCACATCAACACTGATACCCGTCTGCGAGAAGACCCTCGTGTTAGGTAGCTCTTTGGGCACGAAGCGGAAGAACTCCTGAGCGCCGTGGTACCACTTGACTGTGTAGAGGGTCTCGCCCGTGTCCAGCGCCCAGCGGCAGCCAAGCACGGCGCTGGTACCAACCCCTACCGCTTCGGGCACGCTCAGCTGAATGTCGCGAAGGCCGAGGACACCTGGAAAAGGTGGGGCTGATAATATGGGTCACGTATATTCCAGAAACAATCCAGCTTACGGCGTCATATAATATATCGTTATAAGGGTTTAAAGTACAGATAATGATAAAAACTGGTATTTATGATAATAGTTATTAGGAGTCTATACATCCGGCTCCACGTAAATCTGATTACTCCATACACCAACAATCAACATGTTTCATACAAAACACTATGATTTATTCAAAGTGACGCCGAATATAGTAAATTTTTAAGATGAAGTTGCATAAGCTTATATCAGGAGACGAACCTAATTAAGTTGCCCTGTGATTAAGTGGTCTCCCCACAGAAGTTTACATAATATACAAAATATTTACACAGTTAAAATTTTATAACAGTTATGTTGTTGATAATAATCAATTTCTTAGGTTTAACATCATTTAGATAAGTAAGGTAGATTTAAAAGTTCAAATCCCACAAAAATCTTAAAACATGATATCTACACGGCATGGCACTTCTGCGGAATTGAATGATATTCGTTCTGAATATAGCTTATAACCTAGTTTCTCACTTGTCATGTTTCTTTATGCTTTCAAGAACAAATCTTGAACGAAATACTGAATGTATAACTAATATCTCCAAAGTCATTTATAAAATACTTTCTCTACTTAAGATTTTCCACTGTTTCCTACAAAAGGTCTAAAAACAGTTGTTTTTATTTCTTAATGTCTGTCTTTCCGTCTGTTACCTCTTCACGCCCAAACCGCTGAACCGAATTTGCTGAAATTTGATGTGGAGATACTTTTAACCTCGGAAAAACCGATAAGCTTATTTTAACGCAACGGATTATTCATATAATTTAGACTTGTGTGTAAATAAAAATAATTAAACAAAATGAATGAATTTTAAACTGTAAAATATATAGATTTTTAGAAAAAATTATTATTAAGCTTATCATAAATTAATAATTATATTATAATTTATTAAGCTTAAACATTATATTTTAAAGCATATCATAATATAGAAGGTGTATTACAAAAGTACAAAATATAACCATCGGATCGTTCATCTGTTACAACGGCTGGATCAAAAGAGGAACTAAGAATAAGGTCGCTATAATATAGCAGAATCGGGTTACTTGAAAAGAAAGATGGAACCCAACTGCAAGTGATCGGACCGAGCAACAATCAAACCTTCAGTTATTACTTCCCTTCAGCCGCGCCGGCAATATCAAAGGTGGTTGGAATACGTAAATCGCTACGTGATCGAATTTAATATTAACGCAATATATAATTATACAATTTCCGCCGAGTTATTACAATGTAACCAAATTCAATTTATGATTTCAACCTCGTCGTAATAATTCCATTCATTTCAATATAACTTTCTCGTATTGCCTCGGGGCCTCGAGATATTTTTTCGTCGAATATTAAATGTATAATATTTTGTAATTACGTAGGAGACGGTAACGTTGTAATTTTTCTTTGAGCAGCAAAAATCGATGGCTGACTCATTCTCTGTAGTCGAAAGATATCGCTTACGTTACAATTTTGAGAATATGAAGACTAGACTAATAATTTTAATACAGTTAAGTGCAATGTTGGAATCATCAGACAACTAAAACTGGTAAAGTCCGGGCCTGGTAGATCAGAAGTTAAATGCTCTATCTCATTTCATTCTATACAGAACTTCTATTCTTCCATTCTAAGGATAAAGTGCCGAATAGGCTATTCACAACTTTTTTGACAGATTCTCCATACTTGATCTCAGATTTGTCAAGTTAATTGGTGGATAGCCTATTCGTCACTTATCAGAAAGTAGTGAAACAGGCCCTTATGTATTTTTCATACAAAAGTGAAAAAATGGTCTTTTAGCGCTGCTACTTTTACTGTGAACTCTCTACAAGTAACACTTATGTGTTACTACACCCTATCGTTAATCGTATTATCACTTAGTTTACCTACGCCCTGTATAATAAAGTTAGATTGCTATAATGTTAGTGCTGTAAAGTGATTGTAACAATTATTATTTTACTATTTTTAAAATTTGAACTAGGCTATATGTTACTGGTCCTAGAGAGAGAACCGTGATGCGCAAGGTGTTCCTGCGCATGGCAGACCCCCGAGTAGCGGGGTGGTGTCGGGTCTGCAAAATGTAGATGATCGCTGGTAGAGTTGCGGTAGGTTCTATCGTACGCGCAACTCTGCCTTGAGCGATGAGTGGAGCACCATGGGGTTTTAGTGGGTAGTCTACCAGGAGTCCCACATACCCCGGCCGATACCCCAATCTGCCGGGGATGCCTAAAGCATTTCCCCATGTTAAAATAACTGTATTTTAAAAAGATAAAACCTACTTCAAAATTGTACGTAATTGAGAATGAAAACTTCCTATCTCCAAAACTACTGAACCGATTTTGATGAAACTTACATTATTCCCTAAGTTGAACAATACCTAGTACAATAAAAAAAGAATCGCTCAAATCGAACTTGTAGTTCCGGAGATATGCGTGAACAAACATAAAAACATACATACATACATACATACACTTTTGAAATTTGGCACATTTATTCAGAAGCTGTTATAGATTAACATATGCAAAAACTGGGCAGTTCTGGAAATATTACATACATACGCGTCGAATTGATAACCTCCTTTTTTTGAAGTCGGTTAATAATCGGCCAAGTGCGAGTCGGAATCGCGCACGAAGGGTTCCGTAACATTATAGAGCAAAATTAGGTCATAAATTGTGTTTTTTGTATGGGAGCCCCCTTATTTTTTATTTTATTTTAATATTATTATTAAATATTAAAATACACATATAACTAAGGATTCTGTGAAAAATTCAAGTACCTACCGGTTGCCATTTTTGATATAGAGCAAAAAAGGCCAAAAAAATCACGTTTGTTGTATGGGAGCCCCCCTTAAATATTCATTTTATTTTATTTTTAGTATTTGTTGTTATAGCGGCAACAGATATACATAATCTGTGAAAATATCAAATCTCTAGCTATTACCGTTCTTGAGTTACAGCCTGGAGACAGCAAAAAAGGCCAAAAAATCACGTTTGTTGTATGGGAGCCCCCCTTAAATATTCATTTTATTTTATTTTCAGTATTTGTTGTTATAGCGGCAACAGATATACATAATCTGTGAAAATATCAAATCTCTAGCTATTACCGTTCTTGAGTTACAGCCTGGAGACAGACAGACAGACAGACAGACGGACAGACGGACAGACAACGAAGTCTTAGTAATAGGGTCCCGTTTTTACCCTTTGGGTACGGAAACCTAAAAAATCCTCGCTCTGTCGGCTCTCAAGCATAAACAACGTTTGCTGGATCAGCTAGCAATATATTATTATAATTCGATATCTTAGTTTGCATGTCGGTTAGTCCGTATTATGTAGTTCTGTCTTGTGAGTTGTGACTGAATAATATGTAGGTTTATATAGGTGATTTATCTACAAAAGCAAAGCCACAATCGATGTTACAACCTGTCTACAAACTGTAATATTATTTCAATAAAACTCGCTTCCATACAGAACTGAGTCCTATTAAAATAAATCTACTCAACAAATGCAATTATTCTACGGAAGTTTTTATAAAATACGGAAATAATGAGAGTATATTTTTAAGCTCTCCTTTGTCTTTTATACACGATATTCATACTCGTCAGTATTACCACCACTTTCATCATCATCATTATCATCGTCAGCCTATCGCCCTCCGCTGTTGAATTACCTCGGAGGTTGCCAACCATCCAATATTTGGCAGCCTTCATCCATCTGCTGCCTGCCACCTTTTTCAAATCGACAAACTTAATAAAAATCATATTATACTAATTTTATTAAAATTAAGTTAACTGTTACTATCTGAAAATCTCATAGTTATAAACGAAGTTTTAGCTTGACGATTCCGCAATCAATCACTGAGCCACTCAATCTTCCTTTCACTATCTTACGTTCTTATCTATCATCTTATTTACTATCTCCTTTATAAGTACGAGAAATTTGTTCAGAAGGATGTTACTCGTGTAAGTATCTCTTTTAGTAGGTAGTTGCTTCTTGTCATGTTCATTATGGATATACTATTTGAATTTAAAAGTTTAATAAGATGCATTAGGCAAGTCGTCTGCTTATTTTATCATATATCTTATTTACTTATTTGTATGTTTTTCAAGCTTATAGCTGTTTAGTTAGTAAGATAATATAATCTTATTATTCCAGTTTCATCGTCAAAATTTTAACCTTTAAATAGAGTGGGTGTTAAGCCAACGATTAAACAAGAAATAAACTACCGTTGAACCACCATAATCTTCTGTCTACTGGCCGTATCTACTCCGACGCCATAGCTTATTATTCTAATTTTATTACCGTAGGATGTTATTGCGAATCAATACTCGAACGAGAATTGAGGTGAATGGATTATCTGGCGGAGTAAACAGGATTACGTACGAAATCACTGACCATTTTAACCAACTTCCAAAATGTCAATATTTGCTTACGTTATGCCTGTTTTGAAGCTCCCTTTTACCGACTTCAAAAAAGGCGTATGTTTCGCGGTTCTGATCGCAAAAAACTTCGTTATTTGAACCTATTTTGATGATTTTTTTATAAAGAGAATACCTTGCAGGTGGTCTCAATATGATAATAATGTTTGAGGTGGATTATTTTGTTAAAATTATTATGTCTGACATTATGTTCGGATTAAAATATGTTACACTAGCTGTCCCGGCAAACGTTGTTTTGCCATTTAAAATATTTCTACTTCATCAGTTGATACATATCTTACCCCCTCTTTTGTCCCCTAAGAGGGGAGGGGGAAAATGTTATACACCAGATGTTAAGTTGGAAAACACAGTTAATAATATGAAGTAAGTCAACTAAAGAAAAAATATGGATACATGGGTTTGGGGAGGATTTTTATACACCACATGTTGAGTTGGAAGAAGACAAATATATCTGTGAAAACCGTATGCAAATCGGATCAGTAGTTTTCGTGTTAAAGAAAAAACCACCCCGCCTTGGTGACACCCACTATCGTAATATTTTTATTTCGCCATAATTTTAAAACCAAACGTTCAATTTTAATCATTCAAAGACCAAATATTATCTACATCAACTGTACTTAGTGATGAAATAATTTATTTTGATAAGGATTAATAAGGCTTAAAAAAAATTCAAAATTTTTAAATAAAAAAAAGGTTATTGTGCCTCACTCGAGATAGATAGGTATAGTGTGTCGCGGACTTTTTTGTAGATATTTATAAGATCTACAATTGCTTAGAACATTTTATGGTCCTATCTTTTATAGTTTAGGCAGCGTACGCAAAATAAGTAACTTTTCTGGTTGATTTTTTACACCTTGCGTCCGAAAAACCCAAATATCTTACGGAACCCTATTTTTTCCAAAGTAAAATTTAGCCTATGTTCAGCAGAAATAATGTAGAATTTCAATGGTAAAAGAATTTTTAAAATCGGTTCAGTAGTTTCGGAGCCTATTCAGGACAAACAAATAAACAAACAAAAAATCAAATATTTCCACTTTATAATAGTAGTGTAGAAAAGGTAAACCGTTTTGTTTTTATAGAAGGATTATATTAATATAAGACTTTTTAAAGACATGAAGGCTAAATAAATCAGTTTTCACCCGCGCACTTCACGCTCTCCGCACTCACCCAAAGCATTCAAAATTAACATTTTCTTGAGATTCTTTGTCGCGGTAACCCTCGACAAAGAATTTATGTAATTACTCGCTTTGTTCGCGCTTCTATCAACCAGTTTTTTATAATTGTTTAAAATATTTTGAGAAAACTCTCCATCCATACGTCTATACTTAATGTCATATAAATGCGTAAGTGTGTCTGTCTGTCTGTAACCTCTTAACGCCCAATCCACTGAACCGATTTTGCTAAAATTTGCTATGGAAATACTTTGGGTCTCGAAAAAGAACATAAGATAGTTTCATCCTAGAAAAATGTATGGTTACTGCGTGATAAACGAATTTCGGCACAACGGAGTCACGGGCCTCATGTGGTTTATATTATAGAGGTATAAGTATATAGTAGAGATCCATGCATCCATAACGGTCCATTTTTATTGTCCGCGTAGACAAAAACATCTCAATTCTTCATGTCCAACCCTTCCGTAATAAATCGCGACAAAATAGCTTTACGGTCGAATCTTCCGTCATCATCCAAACTTATAGTAATCCGGTTACTTAATTCCCGAATATATTCTGTTACTTGGCAATAAATGTCGTGGACTCGTACTTCCGAACAAGTTAGGGAAGTTACGTCTACAGGAAAATGTAACACGAACAACACGTGTAAGCTGTTTCCTGCTGTTCTGCTTAGTATTTTAAATATCCTACTCAGAGACATTTAATTATGATTAACCTTTAATTTAATAAAGAGTTTGACAAATAATAATATTGTAGGTACGTTAACTGTAAACTTTTAACAAAGATAGCTATTTTTGGGAAACGCGAAGTAAACATCACTAAACGATGCAGTTTTATTTTTGAAATTCGTGATTACAATTTATTCAAATTCCTTGGCCCGGGTTGGTAATTTCAATCTATTGAAACCACAATAAAATCGAAATAGTGATTACTATACTGATTGACACTCATTCGACTAAAGCTGACTTTCTTTGGGTCAAATTAATTTATAGGTAAAATCAATGCTACCCGATGTCTAGAATTGTATGTATAGCTATGACTTATCAGCTATTCACCAAACTTATTCATATTCGACAGCGGATAGACGAGAGGCTGCGTGCTCCGGAATCCGAGCCAATAACTTAGGCGATCGACAGTTCGAGCGAACAAAATTTTTTACAAATCGTAAATATCGATCCAATAACCTGCATTAAAACTTTGAATTCGCTAAATCGTGAACTCCCAAGCCTTTGTTTGCTAAGCTTGAATCAGGAACTACTTTTTAGGGTTCCGTACCCAAAGGGTAAAAACGGGACCCTATTACTAAGACTTCGTTGTCTGTCCGTCTGTCCGTCTGTCCGTCTGTCTGTCTGTCTGTCTGTCTGTCTGTCTGTCTGTCTGTCTGTCTGTCTGTCTGTCTGTCTGTCTGTCTGTCTGTCTGTCTGTCTGTCTGTCTGTCTGTCTGTCTGTCTGTCTGTCTGTCTGTCTGTCTGTCTGTCTGTCTGTCTGTCTGTCTGTCTCCAGGCTGTAACTCAAGAACGGTAATAGCTAGAGATTTGACATTATAATAAGTAATATTTTAGTTCCGAATTGTACCCGACTGTTTCCCCCGTTTTTGTGTCCCCAACTCCCCATGGGAGTTCCGTGAAATAATATCCCCATGTCAGTCAAACGGATCTACCGACACCGGGATCGGTGAAAATTTGCGGCAATTTAATGTGCATGTTATTCAATAGTTAATAAAGTTCAATTTTGAATGGGTCGCTGAAATGTACACAGAGCATAACAATTTTTAGACTGTAAAAAACATGACTCAATATAACCGTTAAAAGGGAAACCTAATGGTCCAATATTACAAATTGTTTCCCCCGTTTTTGTGTCCCCAACTCCCCATGGGAGTTCCGTGAAATAATATCCCCATGTCAGTCAAACGGGGCGAATCTAATATCAGCTCATAATATGCTGAAAATCGAGCCCCGAGTCGCGGGGTCAGACAATAATGACGTAAGAATTATACCGAATAAGGTTGGATTTGAATAAGTGGCTGACAGTGGGGCAAGATGAGCTTAGGTTGAGACGATTACCCTTGTCGTATTATATTTGTCGTATTATATATGGTTCAATAAAACTATGATGAGAAGTTGATTAAGTTTTTCTTTTGTTAAAATTTTACTCTACCAAAGAGATACTTTTTGAATCGTATCGTAGAATAACGGTATCACAATTCATAATAATATTACTTACATATAATTATATACAACATGACTGGTAAGACATTACCGATACTTATGGAGAGTACTCTGTACTCGATTCTCATTATAATTATGTAATAAAATTAGGTTCTTAAATTTTTTCCGAATTTCCCAAAAATAAATGAATCATGGGTACTAAGTAAATTACGCGGCTAGGCAAGTAGGCATACTATGCGGCCGGTGCAGAGGCGTGCGCTACCAAAGAAACACCACACAACTACCCCTCCCGCTCGCGGTGTCCATGCGTTGGGTAAATAATTATTTAACTTTAAGCTACATTTACTCAGTGATCAATTGATATTATTTTTTATATTATTTTTTTCCAACTAATATAATAGCCAAATATCACGTCCTCGAGTATTGAACATGTCTCACCAGTCACGCAGTATTATGTATAACAATACATGTTTAAATACAACTTTGGTTGATTATATTATAAACATTGAATTATTATCCGGCATAATAACAATGTTTACTAGAAACGCAATCACGTTCGTGTTACTACAATATGCATGATATACTCCCTTCATCTATCGGGTAAATGGAGGCGTTACCCTCCTCACATTTCAAACACAGCAATATAAGTATTAATAACTGCCATTTTTTACTGAAATGGGTCACGACCCTTTGCTGGTCCCACTGCGTCTTATTATAGAGACTTGTGGAATAGTTTAAAACTGCAAACAGTACCCAGACAACTTTGAGGCTTATTTCTCTTTACATCCCGTGCAAAAGGTACTAAGTCATATGTTTGGAAAATACTTATTTAAGCCCCTCAATTTTATTTCGTTTCTTCGTGTAAAATTTAAAAAAATCTGCATTTTTAAATTAAAAAAAGTAAAGGTAAACTGTGCATACATAATTGGGATTCTTGATGTTGAAGAGGATTATCATCAAATTATGATTGATAATTTTATTTAGAAGTAAGTGTTGAAGTAAGTGAAGTAAGTAGTAAGTAAGTTGTTTGACTTCTAGTTGAACTTTTTTTTTAAATAATGTACCTACAAAGATATATGCTACATTTTCTTTACTAAAAACTTAAAATACATTTCGTATAAAATATATACTCACATCCACTTAGCCACAATAGGACAGCGACTTTTGATGCCATTCTGCTGTTCATATCACGCCAGCTTTAGACGGCTGCCGGGCGACAATATAACCTCCTCCATTTTAAAACCTAATTTGCGAATATGTCTGTCTGTCCTGTTATATTAAGCACGAGTTACTAATCCATTTGCCCGTTTGACTCAGCATTTTCTCCCCCAACTCGATCCTGCAACAAAAATATATTTAGATGTAGAGTTTGGTATATACAGTGTGAAATTTTAATGGTTGCCATGGTTCGATAGTACTACTATAGGTAAATCGTTCTGCTGCAGGAAAACAACCACTAAAATTTCACGTTGTATACCACTGTTCTGATGTGAAACGTCCAATAGGCTCAAACGGAGACGTCGCGTAGCGAATGCCTGAGTCATTCAAATTTATTTGTATTAAAAACATTATATTATAATGCAAATTTCAATACATTTGTGTCATATTATCTGCAAAAGCGCATATTTTCCGCCTTTTTATTGTCATGTCTGTGACTTTGCATTATTACATAAAGTTTAGAACATATAATATTCAAAAGATAAACACACAATAAAAAATTTATCCTCACCAGCGCAGCGTTAAAAATAGCTCGCCAAATAAAAGTAACATAAGTAAACAGGAAACAAAGTTTCGCATTACGGAAACGCTAGCGAGCGAAAGAGGACAAAAGTCATTCGTCACCTTGACACGTATACGCCGTCGACACATTATTATCAACGACGATACATCGCATACTTTTACCCTACTAATTAGGTCAAACGGCCCAATTAAGTTTTAATAAGTGTAAGTTGTCGATTTCCTAACAAAAAAAGCATTTCCTGGAAAATCTTCCGTTATGTTTATCTATGTTACACTTAATTAAGTTACACTAGAGTGCAATGTGTCTCGGGGAGCAATAAAACTGAAAACGGAGCTCTTTTCATTAAAACATCGAAGGCGCCGGTGATTTACGACTCCTCGAGGCGCTGCGACGTGCGTTTTGTTGTCTGAGATCGATTGGAAGGGAATGAAATACATTTAGCAATTGAATAGCGCCCCGCGCAATGTTTCAGCAAAAGCGACACTTTTTCAAGCGAACTCGACGACTAATGGCTTCACGCGTTGGGTCCCGACTTTCAATAATGGTGGCCTCCGCCCGCCCCCCGCCTCCCGCTACCCGCCGTCTCGCCGCACGGGCTAATCTATCTGCTCCTTTTTTACGTAAGCGTTTTCCATTTTAGTGCTTTAAATTCCTGTAAGTGCTCCAATTTATGTTTGATTTACGTCTCGTTTTGTGTTTTTATTATGTTGCTATCTAATTGATGTTCGTTGCGCCCGGGTTTTACTGGGCGCATTTTTATTTCGCGATCGTTGGCGCTTTAAAAATCTCATGAAAGTAGTCGTTAGTCACCTTTTTATGGGACTCTTTAAGTGTGTTTTTGTTAAGAGTTTTTTAATGTTTCAATTTGCTGATGCGTTTACCTTAACCTTAACCTTTACATAAAGCAGTAACAAGTAAAATAAAATATGTTTTTATAATTTATTAAAATTACGTAATTCAAGAATAGCGCATACAAGACGTTGAAATACAGATGAAAATAATAAGCAGGCTAATGTGACCACATAAAAGTAAAACAGAATTAGCCCAACTTAAATACCGCACTTAAAGTTTAGGACTACGTTAGTACGGTACCAGTGCGGATTTTTACTAGCCTTAAATTGTTGCTTTAAGATGGTACTTGCAATTTGCGCTTTGAACCTAATTAGGATATGAGGTTTCTACCTATATATCCTAATTAAGTTCAAAGAAGAAGTATAAAATATTTCGTCAGGCGGTTTAGCGTGTTAAAAATTCTTAGTTCCATTTTATGTATCGTTACTAGCTGTCCCGGCAAACGTTGTTTTGCCATTTAAAGTATATTTTATCATCAGTTGATACATGTTTTACCCCCTCTTTTGTCCCCTAAGAGGGTGTGGGGGGGGAAGGTCATACACCAGATGTTAAGTTGAAAAACACAGTTAATACCTAATATGAAGTAAGTCCACTAAAGAAAAAAGTTGTATACAAAATCTGACCCCTCTTTGGTCCCCAGAGAGGGTTGAGAGGGGAGGGGGGGGGAGGATTTTTATACACCAGATGTTGAGTTGGAAGAAGACAAATATAATATATCTGTGAAAACCGTATGCAAATCCGTGAAAACCGTATGCAAATCGGATCAGTAGTTTTCGTGTTAAAGAAAAAAGTTTGATACAAAATCTGACCCCCTCTTTTGTCCCCTTAGAGGGGTGGGGGGAAAAAATTTTATACACCAGATGTTAAGTTGGAAGAAGATAAATATATCTGCGAAAACCACATTCAAATCGGATCAGTATTTTTCGTGTGATGCTGGAACAAACATACAGACAGACAGAAAGAGTGACAGACAGACAGACAGACAAAAAACTAACCACATTTTTGGCTTCTATAGCGATGTAGTGACAAAGGTGTAATTTCGGGTGTCATTTCATATCTTTTATGTACAGAATATTCATTTCTACAACAGAATATTTTCTTCCTCCCGCACGCGCTTTGGTGACGCTCACTATCGTAATATTTTAATTTCGCCATATTTTCAAAACCAAACGTCCAATTTTAATCATTCAAAGACCAAATATTATCTACATAAACTGTACTTAGTGATAAAATAATTTATTTTGATAAGTATTAATAGCGTCAGTAAAATATATCCGTTTAAATTTATTCCAAAAAAAATTTAGGATTTTTAAATAAATAAATGGTTATTGTGCCTCACTCGACATAGATAGGTATAGTGTGTCGCGGACTTTTTTGTAGATATTTATAAGATCTACAATTACTTAGAACATTTTATGGTTCTATCTTTTATAGTTTAGGCAGCGTACGCAAAATAAGTAACTTTTCTAGCTGATTTTTTACACCTTGCGTCCGAAAAACTCAAATATCTTACGGAACCCTACTTTTTTCCAAAATAAAATGTAGCCTATGTTCAGCAGAAATAATGTGAGATTTCAATAGCAAAAGAATTTTTCAAATCGGTCCAGTAGTTTCGGAGCCTATTCGACTCAAACAAACAAACAAACAAACAAACAAACAAACAAACAAATCTTTCCTCTTTATAATAGTAGTGTAGATGTAGATTACTTTAAGCAGACAACTTGAGCCAATTCCTGTTAGTCTATAAGGTATTTATAATATGGGCCAAGATGCCTGACTTAAATAAATCAATAAAATAAAATAAATACGAGGAACAGAGTGGCAACATCACATTAATCAACGTTAACTTTAACCTAGGCTGGTGTAAGTGGGCCAAACGACACAAAACGAAAACCATCTCATGTAGATTTTTCACTTATTCACAACATAATAGAAGCGATGTCACTCTACACAAAAAATGAATGTAGGATGGGTCCGCATGATAAAATTACAAGTCCCATACGACACGTGACTTGTCAAAATTAAACGAAGTACCTGTGCCCTTTTCGGGATGAAATGCCAAACCCTACACCTTATTAGTCATTCATACTTCATATTTGGGACGAAATTCTCATATCACCTTTTGAATCTATGTAGGCACCTATCATGTTCATAAGATGGGAGAAAAATATGTGATTATATAAAAAAAAAATGCAATAGTAAAGAATAACTTCCGATGTAGGTCTAACTACTTAGAGTACTTAGTGTTTAATTTTGTTACTATTATTCTGTTGAATTCGATAAAACGAACAACAACATGAAAACATAAAGAATTATGTTTTGATTAACGTCTACTTTTGTTTATTTTTCAAGTACTTATCAGACAAAAACAGTAAATTAAGAAATAATAACAGCAAAAAATATGAATAACTAGATGACGCCCGCAACTCCGTTCTGCCTTTATTCTTCGCAGTTCCGTGCACAAAGAGGCAACAGACAGACAGACACTTTTGCATTTATAATATTAGTATGGATTAGTATGAAAGTATTGATGGAGAAGTTCTGTAATTTAATACTTACCGTAAAAAGACTAAGTAAATAACTATAAAAACATTCAGGTAAAGCCGAATTCGCAATAAATTGTGCTAAGTACAGCCGTAACAAAGGATCCGGTATTTGAGAAACTTCTAAGAGGTAAAGTTGATAAGGGGAATGTAGTGATATTGATATTGAGTACAATATAAGACGTATTTACAGTAGGACGTAACGACCTACGTTATGTTTATGTACGTACGGTATTTGTTTGTATTATTTTCCAGATCCTATCAAACGGCTTTATTCTTCACTAGATGACGCTCGCAACTCCGTTGCGCCAAAATTCGTTTATCGCACGGGAACCGTACATTTTTCCGGGATAAAAGTATCCTAAACAAAAAATCTACTGGCTAGGGTTCCGTTATAGGGTTCTGTAAGCAACAAAACTTGGTTGACTACTGACAGTGAGTGAACTCTAAAACGGAACCTATACAAGCTGATTTTCTGTATATTAATAGGCTAATAGTAATTATAAATTACAATTTAAATTATAATTGTTCTACAATTAATATAACAATCCATATTTTAGGACCATCAAATCAAAGTATGAAATCCTTTCTATTTCTGTTAGCTACCACTTTCAAGATTTTTCGCAGATAAAAATTTTGTTCGTCTTATCAAAATGAAGCTACTCACAAAAAATTAGCTTGATAGTAATAAAAAAAACTGTTCTAGGGCTCCCGTACTATAATGGGCGCGCGAGCGTAGATTAGCAACAGCAAGATGCAATCAAACAAGCCGGGTTGTTCGGTAAACCTAACCTAATTACTAAATCTAAGTTTCCAATTATATTAAGACTCTTTGAGTAATGTTACTTTCAAAGCAAACTTGTGTTTCGTTTAATTAGAACCTGGATAATGGATATAGAGCGATCCATTATCATCATCACATACAATAATATTATTCCCGTATTCTCTTAATTTATACTCAAACTAGATGACGCCCGCAAATCCGTTGCGTCAAAAATCATTTATCGCGCGGGAACCGTACATTTTCAGGGATAAAAGTCCTTTCCCGGGACTTAAGGTATCCTCATACCGAATTTCAGCAAAATCTGTACAGCGGTTTGAGCGTAAAGAGGTAACTGACTGACAGATACCTACACTTTCGCATTTATAATTTTATTACTAGTTGACCCGGCAAACGTTGTTTTGCCATAAGTATAAAAGTATATTTTCTACTTCATCTGTTGATACAAAATCTTACCCCTCTTTTGTCCCCTAAGAGGGGTGGGGGGAAAAATTTTATACACTAGATGTTAAGTTGGAAAACATAGTTAATAATATGAAGTAACTCCATTAAAGAAAAAAGTTTAATACAAAATCTTACCCCGTCTTTGGTCCCCTTAGAGGAGTGGGGGGGGGGATTTTTATACACCAGATGTTGAGTTGGAAGAAGACAAATATATCCGCGAAAACCGGAAGCAAATCGGATCAGTAGTTTTCATGTTAAAGAAAAAAGTTTCATACAAAATCTGACCCCCCTTTCGTCCCCTTAGAGGGGTGGGGGGAAATTTTATACACCAGATATTAAGTTGGAAGAAGACAAATATATCTGCGAAAACCGCATTCAAATCGGATCAGTAGTTTTCGTGTGATAGTGGAACAAACATACAGACAGACAGACAGACAAAAACTAACCACACATTTTTGGCTTCTATAGCGAGATCGCTATAGAAGCCAAAAATGTGTGGTTAGTTTTTTATTCAAAAAATAATAAGCGGGGGGTGTTACTAGATAGTAACACCCCCCGCTTATTATTTTTTGAATATCTTTAATGTACAGAATTCACATTTCTACAGTTTTATTATAATTATGTATAGATAGAAGTATGGATGACATTTACTTGATTATTAAGGTTCCGTGGTTAAATTGAAAACGAACTAATTTTATTGATTAATTGCTATAGTAGTACCTATCTGGTACGTATTTTCACCACTTTTAACATGAAAGTAGAAAAAAGGCGGACGGAGTCTTATTATACACAGCACTGTGTCTTCAGAGTCGGCCAGGCTGACTGCATGTCCACGGTCCGCACGCACACATTCTTACGCTAGTCGGCCATTTGACAGCAAACAGACGACTGTTTTCATGTTTGCTGTCGACTTCGAAGTCCGAACATACAGTGCTGTGTATAATAAGACTCCGTCCGCCTTTCTTCTACGTTCATGACTTTTAATAAATCAAGACGATAGATCAAAGTATAAATTTAATCTTAGGTTACCTTAAAGGTTCACTTTAAACTTAGGTTTATTCTTTCTTAACCTTTAACTTCTATACAACGTGAAATTTTGGTGGTTGTTTTCCCGCAGCAGAACGATTTACCTATAGTAGTACTATCGAACCATGCATGTTATTTTTTGAAAATAAAAATATTTTGTATGACGTACTATGAAAACTTTATGCCGATAGGCGTGAGTTACTATGGACCCGACCGATTTTTTTTTTGATTTGAACAAAAAAAACTTTACAAATCTATTGTACTACTAAGATAGAATCATTTTACTGCGGGAAAACAACCATTAAATTTCAAACTGTATAATATTCAGTCATTTTGTAAGCTAATAACGTCGCACATCGACCAAAGGCTTTAGACTGATATGGGCGTGAATATTGAATTTGTGCTGCTCTAAAAGGTGAGTGACTTAACAACCTCAGTGGGCCATCAATCTTCTCAGACTTATACCCCCGACGGAGTTGCGAAGACTTTTTATGACGCTAACTAAAAAATAACTTTGGTACTGTTGCGTACACGTTCTTTAAAGTTAGATGTTTAAGGAACATGTTTTTTTTTGTATTTTTTACACGATTGTAAACGAAATATTTGTAGTCCGAGCCCTCACAGGGAGTACCTACTTCATGAAGCATTAATCGTATTATAGTTCTCTAAAAATAGTTAAAGATTAAAAGTTAGCAAAATATATATTAAGGACATAAATATATTAAAATCGATAGCCTATGATCCCTCACGTGGTCTACTTCTTATCTGAGCCAAATAACATAAAAATTGCTCCAGTAGTTAGCGAGATAAGCCCTTTTAAATAATTTGCCCCGTTTTTTTCACAGTCTCCTATTAGTCAAGTCAAAAAAAGTTGTCTCCGCACGACAACGCTCGAAGTGACAATGGGGCGCCGCGAGCGCTCCCCACTCCTCGTCCAATGTTGGTGCATTTTAAGACGGAGCTTACTTCAAATAGGACGTTTTACGATTCTGTATCTCCGAAAATAAGTAAAATATTAAAATTCTGAAAATGAGGGGATGTAGAGCTTTGATTTTCTATTTGATTAATGCAATAAAACGATTTTCGTCCTATCATCACATAGAACTCTGTTCTACGCATAGGTCGAAATGGGCTATTTAACACTGAAAGAATCATCAAAATCCTTTGCATATTTTTAAATATTAAAAGGAACAAATGGCATGAGGGAAAAAAGCGACTTTGTTTTATAATATTATGTATAATATGTAGATGACGCCCGCAACTCCGTTGCGCCAAATTTCGTTTATCACGCGGGAACCGTACATTTTTCCGGATAAAAACTATCCTATGTCCATTCCAGGTCTCAAAGTATCGCCATGGTAAAGAGCCAAATCGGTTCAGAGGTTTGAGTTTATAATAAATATGTAAAATATAAGATCTAGACAGACATAATATATAATATTGTACACGACCGCGCCGACACATAGAGTCATGTTTCTTATTACACTTGGGATAACGCAGACTGAACATTAATTATAATGAGACTGAAGACTAAAATACAGTAAGCTTTAAATTATAAATCAGTATTAATTTACAATGTTCTAAAATTCTAAAAATTGATGTATTTTATGATAGTCTAGTATTAATTCATAGACATTAATTCATACCACCCAGAAATATTTAATGGTTCCTGAGTACTACCGCACTCATAAAAGTTCTATAGTATAGTACAGACGTTATACAGATAAATGATTTTACACCGTGAATTGGTCCAAAGAAGTCAAGTTACGTAGCTGGTATCAAATAAAAAAAATGTGGAAATTTAATGAAATGTAATGTTACAATTTTTACATGAAAATAATAAAATGTATTATGTGACCACTAGATGACCAGGTGAACTTAGAATCATTTTCCTACTAATATAAATCTTCCCTGGACTTCCAAGAATATTTCAAGACTGAAATTAGCAATAAATTACGCCGTTCTCGAGTTTTAGCGAGACTAACGAAATTTAAATTTTATTTTTCTTAAAAGATAGAAGAATAAATATAACACTTTCACATGAAGGATTCTATGCGCAATAAAAGAGAATTATTGAAAGTTTAAAATCCATGTTATCAGGAAAATATAACATTCGGTCCATTTAAGTGTGAACAAAGCCCGTGATCGACGCGCGAGTTAGTCGCCCGTGAAATTACATGAATATAAAACAACGGTCTTCTACGACGCTTTTTCAATACTTTTATTCCTTTCATAATAAAAGATAAGAATAGATTGAAGTCTGAGAAATCATTTGTTATCTTTTTATGTTAAAAGCAAAGCTGACTATTAATAGATAAACGACGTAAAACGTTTAAATAGAATATATTACTGCAATGTTTTCATGCTTGATGGCAGCAGCAGCACAGACAGTAAACTAAAAGTTTTGTTCGACGTTTGACAACGTTTATATGTCAGTATTCTGTATGGTATCCATTATACGCTCATGCAAGCGTCAGTCAATTCCGTCAATCATGAATTATGTTTGACTGATGGTGACTGATGGGCTGACGAATGTATCCAGATTTTCGTCAATCAGCTTCATGCAACCGTTAGTCACGCTCTTACACGGTAGGTTATCCATCAGTCACAGCTATGACTGTGGTAAAACTGACAGCAAAACCTACCGTCTAATGGATGCCTATGACTTGTGCAACGTCGGATTTTGATCGATTTATTATTTACTGTACTATGTGCCAGTAGCACCCTCTACTCCGACATTCGCGTAATATTGAACGCCTCCGTGGTCTAGTGGTATAGAGCGCGGCTCTTGACTCGGAGGTCGTGGGTTCGATTCCCGCGTTGGAAACATGTTATTTCCAAGTTTGGTTAGGACAGTGCAGGCTGATCACCTGATTGTCTGACAAGTAAGATGATCCATGCGTCGGATGGGCATGTAAAAAGTCGGTCCTGCGCCTGATCTCTCGCTGGTCGTGTCGGTCTGCCGTCCCACTGGGTTATGAGAGTAAAGGAATAGAGAGTGCTCTTGGGTACTGCGCACACACTTGGGCATTATAAAATTACTCCTGCGTAGCTGGCCTGGTTTCAATGAAACCGGCCACCGTCACCGAAACCGGTGTGGGACCTATTATTATTATTATATTATTATTCCCTATAGATAAAACTTTGGAGCTGCAGACTTTAAATTTCTCAAAAGTGTACCTCTTATGAATCTTATAATTGAGGTAACTGCCCTACAAGACAATTGGCAAGCGATTATCGTAAACGCCAACAAAATGTATGCGATTTGACATAAGTCATCGCTTCGCTAGCGAATGCTAATGTCAAATACCATACATTTTTTTGGCGTTTACGATAATCGCTTGCCGCTTGTCCAGGCCCTCTGAGCTCTGGTAAGAAAGGAATTTAAAAGCCCCACCTTTAGGAGTGTTTACTGGAGGATTAAAGTTTGTATGCCAGGGCCCAGTGATAGTATTTTAAGCAGACCAAGACACGGGAAAGACCTAGATATGGTATGATAAAATTAATTTCAAAAAGTTCTAGTTATGTTAGATTTAAATTAAGGTTTTAATTAATAATTATCATTTTATTTTAATTACCTAAACGCTTGAATGTGACATGTAATTAAATTTCTTAATTTTTTACCTTTTGTTTTAAATATTTTGAGATTGTTTGTTGTAATTTGTAAAACCAAAACATGCGCTCTACTAGAAAAAAACTATATACTTTATTACAGGGTGTAACAAATAGTGATAGTATCTTAGAGTGTGTATATTGTGTTACTTATCTAATATTAAGAAAAGTTATCAAAATTTTTATATGAGCAAATTCATGACTCTTTTTCATAGAAACATAGAAGTCCAAAGTCCAGTCAAGTCCAGTGCTGCTACTTTCACAGTGAACTCTAAACACGCCTCTGCGTTCTAGCGGTATAGAGCGTGGCTCTGGACTCGGAGGTCGTGGGTTCGATTCCCGCGTTGGAAACATAACATTTCCAAGTTTGGTTAGGACAATGCAGGCTGATAACCTAATTGTCTGACAAGTAAGATGATCCATGCGTCGGATTGGCATATGTAAAAAGTCGGTCCTGCGCCTGATCTCTCGCCGGTCGTGTCGGTCTGCCGTCCCACTGGGTTATGAGAGTAAAGGAATAATAGAGAGTGCTCTTGTGTACTGCGCACACACTTGGGCACTATAAAATTACTCCTGCGTAGCTGGTCTGGTTTTAATTAAACCGGCCACCGTCACCGAAACCGGTGTGGGAGCTATTATTATTATTATTATCTTTTATATTCTTTTTTTTCTCCCTTGCGGGGTAGCTACTGCAGTTGCGGGCTTGTGGCCAAACAACTGCAATTGACGTAAGATTAAGAAAGAGATAAAAATTATCATTATTATTATTATACATCTAAACAAAGAACAATAATACACGATCATATTTTAGTATTATTACTTTGTCTTGTTACACCCAGTACACACATGAACACCTAAAGAGACACAAGCTAATAGTAATACGCAAAATACTAGCAGCTAAAGCAAAATAATCTCAAGAAACAATTTCACTCCAGTAACACTGTCATATACGGAACCCGATGCATAAGCGATGAGAGAGGTCTCGCCAGGCCCCGAGGTGTACTGAGCTCAAACAAACCCTAGGGCGTAACTTAATATTCTATACTAATTAGACAGCTTGTTAGAGTCACAAAATTGAACGAGCCTGAGTTTAATCGAAACAGGGTACATAGCATAAAGTTAATATACCTAGCGGAATAGAGCAACAATCTCGAGCTGTCAAACGAAACCGAAATTGGTTTTCATCTGTGTGTGAAAATATGTGCACGTACACACTTGCACAATCATCTTTCTATAAGATTAAACTGTCAACGTGCCGATAAGTGCCGACTAGACGTCAAAAAAGAGTTCTGCTGTCATGTATCATACGTCTCTTTTTTCCACGCAGTGTTACTAATTTTTTTTAATTAGGGGGCAAACGAGCAATCTAGTCACATGATTGAAAAAAACTATCGTCGACAATAGATAGGATGTGTCAAAATGTCAAAGCCACTTTACCTAAATTCACTGTCAATTATAGTGCCACCATGCATAATTTAGTTCCGTACCCAAGAAGGTAAAAATATACTACGTTGTCTATCCGGGCTGTATCTCAAGAACCGCTATAGCTAGACTTCTGTAACTTTCACAGATTGTGTATATCTTTTGTCGCCATAACAACAAATACTAAAACAAAATGGAGTCCGACTCGCACTCCGCTGATTTTGTTTTCATTTAAATCCAGTATTAACTAAAGATACAACTAAATCCTCTATGCACTTGTTAAATTGACTCGTATGGGTTAATTCAAATGGGAAAGTTTTCGATTTGTTAGATGAATTTATATAGCGAACGCGCTGAATCCGCCAGCAACCACGATGCACTAAAGTTTTAACTCACAATCATAGAGAGTTGGGCGGGCGGAGAGATATTAAGTATTCAGGTATTGAAATAAAGTAATTTATCATGTTATATATTTTGTGAATTGAGTACGCTTCTCAGCTTATACTAATGCCAAAAAGTATTATTCAATATTTTATGTTGAACTAATTTTCATAAACTCGAGAATGGACATAGTATTAGCTAATGACCAATTCATCATCATCATATCAGCCTATATTCGTCCACTGCAGATGGACATAGGCCGTTTAGTCGCGGGTCCCCGGTCCATGTTGAATGCGAGTAGCAGGAGATCGGTTATGTTGGCGTTCATTGAGAGAGGCCTATGTCCAGCGAACGAATGACCATTTATGGCAGTAAAATTTACGGTGCCTTTTTTCGTTGGGGAAATGCGTTTACGCATCCCCGGAAGTCTGGGGAGGGCAACCGGGGTATGTGGGTCTTCCTGGGGGTGGAGAATCGCGACCGGGCATACCCACTAAAACCCCAACGGCGTTCCTGCTCTTCCGCTTAAGGCAGAGCCAAGCAATACTCAACCGCGACCCTGCCAGCCCAGGCCCAAAATTGTATTGTACCTACGAGATTTGCATATTACACAAGCATAATCCTAGAGTGGGATGATGATGAGTAGAGTAGGATGAATTTCTATCCCCCCGATGGTTGCTCGCCTTGTCGTGGCGGTGGGGCTCTAGTAACCGCGGCTTGGACAACCGCGGTGAAGCGAAGAGGCAACCAGGGCCAGCCGGTGTCGCCGCCTGGCCCGAGGAGGGCGCTCCCAGTGGACTGGAGGAGTCCGCTGCGGATGCGCACCGAGGTGGGGCCGCAGAGGAAGAGGCAAGTAGGTATTACGGTGCGCCGCTTGCCCTATCCTCTGCGGCCGAGGACGGATCGCGGGGGGGAGAGGCATTGTGGTGGGTTGCCGCTTTCCCTACCACCCCCTGCGAGCTGGCCGTTCCGTTTGAACGGCATTGGTGGGGCCGCGGAGGAAGAGGCAAGTAGGTATTGCGGTGCGCCGCTTGCCCTATCCTCTGCGACCGAGGTGTGGTCGGTGGCAGAGCCACAGACCTGATCTGCCACATGGCCTCCAAGTAGCAGACTCGGGGGGCGTCTGCTACAGCCCTGGTGGGGGCCGAGGAGGAGGGCGCACGTGTTGTGCGCCCATCGTGGAGTCTTCGGACCGCTGGCGGGGTCGCGGATGTGTGTATCGTTCCCGTGGCCCCGTCAAAAGGCGGCGTGGCGGAAGATGGGGGGGGGTTTTAGTGGGTATACCGTGGTCTCATTAGCTACGGGAGTCCCACATCACCGCTCGGGTCGCCCCCTGCGCCTGGGTGGTATGCGTAATGCATTTCCCCCTCCGGGGAAAAAAAAAAGGATGAATTTCTATCAAATTTTAATATGGGATCCTTTGTATGCCAGTAATACTATTTCACACAAGCAAAGTACTCAAAAGATATTGTCATTATAAAGGTAATCAATTTTAGGGTGCATATTTTATAATAGGGGCCAAGAAGCCTGCATGAAAATATAATAAGTAAATAAATTGACCAATCCGACGCCTCGCTTGTTTCGAACTACGTGTAATTGTGCCTCCTTCAGCTCTCCCCAAGGCGCCAATAGCAAAACTTTACAGCATTCAAACCAGAGTATTACCGTCAAAGAATATATGGGATTTCTCAAGACGAGACTGCTTTACATAACTCTAGAATGGATTTAGTTTAGATACTGCAGACTGCACGGAACATG
This sequence comes from Plebejus argus, assembly GCA_905404155.3. Classification (NCBI taxonomy): domain Eukaryota; kingdom Metazoa; phylum Arthropoda; class Insecta; order Lepidoptera; family Lycaenidae; genus Plebejus; species Plebejus argus. The sequence continues at coordinate 5,997,282 of FR989937.1, read as the reverse complement.
TTCATATCCCCACGATAATAAATAACATGGAATTTGTACTCGAGTCGGAGTCGGATTTTATTCGTTTATTGGCTCGTTGTAAATAAATACTAACGCTTTGTCAATAGCTTTTCTCTTACTGCACCTTATGATATACGAAATGGTGGAATGTTTGATTTTTGCATTAAGTACTTTTGTTATATATTGCACTTTCGCGTCGGCTTGGTCCGGGGATCTGCAAGGGATGTGCCGTTTCAATTAATGTATGGAGAATAAAACGATACAAACTAATAATACTTTAGGGTGTGTAATGTGTATGTGTTCCTTATAGAACACTGTGAAAGTAACCGACAGCGCTGAAAGACCAAATTTTTTTTCACATTTGTATGGGCACTGGCCCGAGCGTCACGAGTTTCCCCATACAAAAGTGAAAAAAAATTTGGTCTTTCGGCGCTGCTACTTTCACAGTGAACTCTCTACGAGGAACACGTACACACCCTAAAGTATTATCACCTAGTTTTGTTACACCCTGTATAGACTTCGCTGTAGAGTATCAGCACTGAAAGAGCAATTTTTTTTTACTATTTGTATGTGCAAGCGCCTCGGCGTCATGAGTTTGCCCACACAAAAGTTAAAAAGAAAACTCTTTCAGTGCTGATACTTTCACAGTGAACGCTATGTAACGCTATATTATCACTATGTTTTGTTACACACTGTATAGATCGAAAAATTAAAAAAGTATCTAGATTCAATCAGCTAGCGTCTTAACAATTCATACAAACCAAATCTAGTCGCAGTTTATAACTGTATGCGGTATGGAATAATTAACGATACCCCCGCATACACGTGCCATGCAAATGTTTGTGTTTCCTAAGGGTCGATGCACAATGCATTTAAATAAATTATCGTTTCTCAATAAACACGCAATAGTAATTGAATATTAAATTGTTAGACTAAGGGCCTATTTCACCACTTCCTGATAAGCGCCGAATAGGCTATCCACAACTTTTTTGACCTTTTAATATAATAAACAAGGCCTGCATCCGTTGTGGATGATTCATACAGTATTTCCAGAGCGAAGTAACCATGCATTCTTGAAATACTGTAGTACCTGGGCACAGAATACATAATACTTATTAATATAAGTAGCCTGGGACAAAATATTTTTAAATGTCCGTATGGTTTCCCAGGCACATACGGCATTCTCGCAACATAGGCGGCCTAGTCCAGAGGAATAAACAGGTCAATACATCTGTGACCAATCATGTGCGGGTTTCCTCACGATGTTTTCCTTTATCGCACGAACAATTTGATAGACAAGCTCCACTTCAAATACTTGTAAAACTGGCCATTAATCATGTTTTTTTTTTAATTCGATTGATTTCATGCTTGGAAAAATACCATTCGTACTTTGATCCGCCCGAATGGAATATTATCCGCCATTTCTTTCGCGTAGCACTTCTACGAAGAACAAAAGTAAACACTAAAAAGGAATTCTGCAAGGGAAAAGCATATAGATATTTTATACAGGCAACAACACAACATCTATGAGAAAAGTTATATTTAAAACTATCTAGTAGTTTCGAGAAAAGGGCAGCTTAAATTTCTTACTATGCGCTCTTTTCTTACAAATAAAGCAGTGCTTTCAGACAATATAATAACAAAGGGATCTCAAACGCTAACGATTGGCTTAAATAACAATTTGTTTCAGCATAAAGTAATCCTAATAAATGGTGGTTTTACATTTTCATAACAATGTTAATTAGTATTTCGGAGTGCCCCAAATATACGGAATGCTTGTTATAAATTTTCTGTATTCTGAGTTTCAATTATTGTATTGCTATGTTATTAATATAGTTTAAATATTCATACATTTTGATGACCTCTGAGCTCTGTGGTTCAGTTGCTTAGCGCGTGAGCGATTAGGCTAGAGGTGGCGGGTTTGAATCCTGCCGAGAGGACCAAATTTCCTATGTTAGTTGATCAATGTTTTAAAATACATGAATGTGTATAATATAACACATATATACCTTAGTTGTGTAACTAAGCAAATACAGTCGATATGCTATAGTCCAAACCCCGAAGCTATAACCACAAATGCATGCTTTTCACATATTAATTTAGTGGGTTGTTTAGTGACTCGCCCCGTGGTGTGGACAATACTTGCATCAATTAACATAATATTATACCAGAAAAGAGATCTTAATAATATTTTTACTCTTAAAAGACAATGGTTATCAAACAGATTAAGAGTAAACTAAGTCGAAAATAACAATTAGTAGCATCGTCTGAAGTCACGTTATCGTTTACATAACCTAACATATTTAAATTACAAAGAAAATCACATTCCGGTATTCATAAGCAAATACCGCGTTCTTATTCATTAAATTCAGATTATTCTCACGTCTCGTACAAAATCGATTAAAGGAAAATAAACTTGTGAGGCCGCGAAATTGGATTCATAATTGGTTTGAACAAATAACACACTTCAGAATTACGATCGAGAGCTCGTAGAATAAATTACCTATTATCATTATAAAGTCTGCGGAACTAGGAACTTAGAACAAACACGTATTATAAATACTTAATTGAAGCGGGCGTTGAGAAAGTGTCTGTAGAAATTATTAATTAACTTATTTACTAGCAATATTCCTCGATAGCGACTGCAAAGAAAATTAGTTTCGCTATTGAGGATATTGAAAAGTTCTTCAGTCTAAAGCGTGCCAGAGGGGTCGAACTTATAATACTATAGGTTCGATGTTTGTTCTATCAGGGAATTAAATGCATAAGGCAAGATAGATTCATAATTTTATTTTTACTAATAAGAAGCGTTGCCTAATTGTTAAGTAAAGAATAAAAAAAATTAAATTACTCAAAATTGTATATTGTATCCCAGTGCTAAATAAATCGTTTTTCCTGCATGAAACCCGATCACATTTAAAAGAAATACTAATTATAGCTATTGCCGACAAAATTTATAAAGATATACCAAATTATCTCGTTTGTATCATAGGGGGTACGACAGCAAATTGATAAATGTTGTGATTATTGTGTATAGATTAATGATTATAATCAATTAGGTGTCCTGATAGCACAAAATACAATATTTTCTTAATCATAATAATATTATATTGAAATGTTTTCTAACCTACATAATATACCTCAAGATAACAACTCTTTCATCTAGAAGCACTAAAAATTCAGGTTACACTTTGATAAACTTTCGAAGACTTAAATATTAGGGAAACCCGTATTTCAATTCAAGCGAGAACTTGAATTCAGTTTGATAGACTAATCCTGTATACAATAGTTACATTATATTAATAAAAGATGGCGATATTTCCTCACAATTGATAGTGAGCTAGAAGAAATTGCTGATGGCAAGAACCTTCGCCCCTCAGACGATACATTAGGACGTCGTCGCTCTGACACTTATGTTATTGGTCCATTCTGTAGATCAATGACTTTAGTTTGAGATACCATTAATGTTGCTCGGAAAATTTTAGTCTCATCGTAAAATTTAGCTTGCCGGAGTCCGTTTGCGCTGAACCAGGTCAAAGTTAACCCTGGGTTAAATGTCATTGCTCATAGTATGATGAACATCGATTGATTTTCAACCAAATTAGTTTTCGCCCCAGATATTATGTGGAAGTAGTCTTGAAAAAGTTTAAAAAGCTGGTATTTTTTCATTTCCTCTTATAAATGTCTGTTTCAATAACTCTAGTCTACTTGAAAATTTTGGTCTGTTTAAATTGTGTTTAAATTGTATCTTTTTCAGGTAAGTCATGCATAAAAAGCGGGAACCTGCACAGTGCACACCATGAAATTGTCAAGTACGTAACACTGACATATAAGTACTAGTACATAATAACTCTATGGTACGTAACTTAAAGAATTTAGAAGTAAAAATAAAAGTTTCTGCTAAAACATTTATTAAATTATTATCATTATTGGCATTCCGCCAATAACGGTTATTATCTATCGCGATAACCGATTTCGTTAACCGATAGCAAGGCGACATATTTAACAAAAGACGAGATCGTTGCTATTTAGGCCAACATCCGAGTTCACGCTCAATCAAGATTGCTTTAAAACAGCGAATAGGGTGCTTACTCAAGTTGCGTTCTATATCTTTGACAGGGAAGTTAGAAATATACAACGTTAAATTAAGACGTTAAAAAAACCGATAAAAAAATTAAATAGATCAATCTCAATATTTCTCAGCACTGACTAGCGGGCTGATGATGATAAACTTTAGCTAAGAACACACTCGATAATGTCAGCTTTCAAACAATTATTAAAAACTAGATCAAAATCGGTCAACTTGCTTGGATGCTACGATGCCACGGACAGACCCATACGCAGACAACAAACAGACAGACAGACACGTCGCAATAAACACCCCTCTTTTTTGTCGGGGGCTAAAAATAAATAGCATAAGGCATCGCAAGCAATTATTATAATATAGAGATAGAAGAGCTATGTCGAATCCCCGTATGTTTTTATTATCTAACTTGTCGACCTCTTGGCTCAGTGGATAGCACTTTAGTAGCTTAAGCCGGAGGTCGCGGGTTCGAATCCCGCCGACGGAACAAAAAGTTTTCAAAGTTCCTGGGTCATGGATGTGTATTAAATATATCTATCATATAATAAAAATCTTAAATATATGTACAGTATAAAAGAATTAAATATATTTCCATTGTCTGGTACCTGTAACACAAGTCCTTCAGGTACTTAGCATGGCGCCAGACTGACGTGGTGTGAAGCGTCCATAGATATTATATTATTATTATTATTATATTATTATTGTCAGTGGAAATTATCGAATGCGATTTAACTAAGCACCAAGTATTCACAACCAAAATACTCATTGTTAAAAATACTTTATGTTCAATAAAAGAAAACAATAATATTTATTTTTTGTAATTCACAGAAGCCCCACTCCAAATAATATCTTTTGGCGAAAAAGCGAGACGATCATCACGGAAAATACGGGCCAAGAATTTTGTTTCATTTAAGAATTTGTTGCTCCAGTATTTATTAGGGTTTTCCGACCATAACCCTTATAACTTTGTTATGCCACGTATGTTCATTAAATAACGTAGTTACAACCCTAAAGGGCTCGTAGCCAAATTATATTTCATGAATTCTATTGAAGTCTATCATGAGTCAATCTATTTATATCATATTGAGCTCCCTCGAAACCTTTTACATAAATCCTACTAACATTGTAAGTAAAGGGTAGATAGAGATAAATGTACAGAAACAGCAGTCGTGTCTCTGTACTAATGATAATAATTATATTAATATTAGACTTCATAGAGATCCTAAAAGCCGCTGCTTTTAGGATCTCTATAAAGTAAGATTTTTTTTTTCATATGTAAGTTTACCTCTTAGGTGTTTCTTGTTGTGGAGTAGGCTGATATCATTTTCAAAGAGAAAGTATGATTTATTTTATTTTGAAGTAAGGTGTCAATTTTATTGGAATATAAAAAATGTTCTAAGAGAAACGATTTGTATTGAAAATGTTTTAATAATTTATCGAAGGAATAACAATAAACGTAATTGTCGTTTCTCTTATTTACAGGTATGATATTATTCTATTATTGTTGTATTTAGTTTGTTTATAATTTGTATATTTTACTTTTAGTTATTATCATTAAACTGTTATTTACAGAGAAACAAAATTGTTTACTTGTTTTCCTTCATATATCGAAATAATCTTATACATATAATATGAGTTTTGTTTTTTGTGTGGAAATCTCCATTAGTTAAATTATTGTCATCATAATGTTTATAATATAGTTTTATTATACTAAAACAATACTTCTCATTTTATTTGTACCACAAAACAATTTATATTATAATGCTAGTTGTCCCGGCAAATGTTGTTTTGCCATAATATAAAGTATTTCGCCCATATTATTTTATTGAAGTGACTAAATATAATATTAAGTACGGCACCATGGTAACGTCCATCGCTATCCCTTCGCACAATCAATGGTCGCCGTCAGTCTCGACTCTCGAGTTATATTAATTTACTATCATTTATTCAAAAAAATGCAATCAATATATAAAGTACCCAGTAGCCGATTCTCAGACTATGAATATGCATGTAAAATTTGATTAAGCCTGGCCGCACATTGTACGACAGTTCTGATCAGAAACAGTTGAACGTCCGCGCTGTCTCTTACATTTTATACCGAGTGAGCTAGAACTCGCCGGAAGGATATTTCGTATAATGTGCGGGGTGGCGGTCCGGCGGAATTTAACTGTTTCTGATCAGAATTCGGATAATGTGCGGCCGGGCTAAAGCCGTTTCGAAGGAGTACGCTAACTAACATTGTGACACGAAAATTTTATATATTTTATGATTAAATATATTATTATACTGTCATCGTTGTGATTAATATGCGATTGACGGATGTGGGCTGCGCCATTTTTCTCGTCGGGGTCAAACAGCCCCCTGTTATTCATTGTCGACGTAAAATTCATCACGGCAGACCCCAAAAAGAAATGAAATCTAAGTTCACTGGGGCGGAAAATGGAAGGAAAAAGATCCGTCATTAATTTTAACTTAATTTTATTAATTACGTCAGTTGAATCGTTTTTAATTTTTAGTATTAGCGTCTGGAATTATATTTTTTCGGATATTAAATTTAAAAAAATTGGTAGGGGAAGATGATTGAAAATATATTTTGTTAGTATTTGTAATATTAAAATCTGGATGCAAAATCAAACCCATACTTCTCAAACTCAAAATATCCTGTAATCTAGAATATATCAAGTATATTTTTAATAGAATAGTGTAATAATGCATAACCTATTTTTTATAAAAATCATTCAGAATCTATTGTACTGGATTCTCTCGAAAAATATAATATATGAAAAAAAAATGTTTTTTTAATCGATCTTGCAAATAACTAATCAAGTTAGTCCCTCGATCGTGGGAAGCTAAGCATAATAGATATTGAATTGTTTCGCGGCCGCATGTGGCCACTTGGGGCTTGACTACTAGTGGCTATCTTAACTCTATAGTTTCAGATGCATCATGCTGTTTTAAAAGAACGATCGTTCGCCCCGTATGTAGGTGCCTTAATACTTGATATATGACTCGTAAGAGTTCGACTACACATTACCAATCCCTCAGTACGCCTACGTAATAAAGATTGATGTGCCCCAAGATATTATGTTACATTTTATTAAATTACTAGAGAGCACATGACGTTAAAATATGTCTGTAACCAGGGAATTTTTATAAAACAAGAGAAATTAATTATATAACTTTATTTTTGTGAGCTAATAAAACGTATGTTTTCCGTAATAATAATAAATAATTTACAATATTAGGGGTATCAAGGATTGTATGTCGTCACCGGAAAGGCAAAATTAAGACAATAATATTATCTTTAATTAACTTAAATACAATTAAATATAAAAAAAAAATATATATTTAATTATAAAAAATTTGTTATTCGCACCATGAACGTAGAAAAAAGGCGGACCGAGTCTTATTATGCACAGAACTGCGTCTTCAGAGTCGGCCACGCACACATTCTTACGCCTGTTAAATGGTATGGACTAGCGTAATAATGTGTGCGTGCGGACCGTGTACATGCCGTCAGCCTCCCCCCTAGACAAGTGTCAAAACGCTAACGCTAACGCTAACTCTAACGTTACAAAATGTATGCGATTTGACATAAGTCATCGCTTCGCTAGCGAATACTAATGTCAAATCCCATACATTTTGTAACGTTAGCGTTAGCGTTTTGACACTTGTCTACAGGCCCTGGCCGACTCTGAGGACACAGTTCTGCCTTTTTTCTACGTTCATGATTCGCACAGGAACCGTATATTTTTTCGCAGTAAAAACTATTCTATGGCCTTTCCTGGCACTCGTAGTATCTTCATACCAAACATCAATATCGGTTCAGCGGCGTGAATATGTGACAGATAGACACACTTTCGCAATTACAATATTAGTATGGATAATAGTAAGTGCAACAAATTATGTATGAAGGCCGTCACAGACTTAGCTATAATATATATTAATATATTTATAGCTAGGTATATTATTATATATTTTCTATACAATTTTCGCGTGACCACACACTTAGCTATAATATATATTTCTGGTCTCAGTGTGTTTAGTACGGTATATTAATATATATTATAGCTAAGTCTGTGACGGCCTTAATATGTGTCAATTGGCTATGCGAATCTGATGATAGGTATATCAGATATCCAATACACCTAAAGGTTGCTTAAGATTAATGCACGCCACACACGTAGTTAATAATGGATTAAGCGTCACTTCACACACTGTCAGCCTATCACAGAGATTTTATTAATTCCAATGATTACTTCAGTTTGTGGTGGTACCTACAATTAGCCTAACATTCCTGCATCGCGCTATCAAAGTTTTCTAAATGCGTCGGTATAATATACGACAGCTGAAATGCATCACGTGGGCTCCGGCCTGACCGAGCAATGAGCAATATACCACCTCGCTCGGTAGGAAGATCTTCCTTTGCGGCCACGACGCATATTCCCATAAGTTTAATTTACTAATAAATGTAGAGTTTATGTCATAAAATTTATTAAATTAAAGTAAATGAAGATTTTGACAACAAAAATAATGTTAGTGCTTAAGCGTCTCCCAGACAGACGCGGGCAGCGGTGGCGGTGGCGGTCAGTTGGATGACTTCAGAGTTCTAGGCACGACACAGGCACACGCGGTGGCGGTGGCAGTACAAACAACTGACCGCCGCACCACCGCCACCGCCACCGCTGTCCGCGTCTGTCTGGGCGACGCTTTATGCAGGCAAAGCCGCGTGGGTCAACTAGTTTCCGCAATAACTAATATATGAAGAAAGTGTCTATAATTATGTCTACTCGTATTTAGCTAAAAATTAAAGCAGCACCAGAAACATTTAAAACTTTATGGTCGCGAATACTTTTTCGTTGCTAAAAAAGAAAAAAAAGTGAAGAGACGTTTCCGCTGGCTATTATGACTGACAACCCTCAGGCGGTTTGTCGTTACCAGCAAAAAAGCGCACAAAAAATGGACGGACCAGTTTCTACAACTGTATATTTGATTTCATTATATTGTTTACCGCGACTTCATGCGTGAAATAAAACAAAAAATACATTATGGAACGATTTAAACAATCATCTTCTCTTTTAAATTATGGTGATACTAGATGACGCCCTTGCGGGCGCAACGGAGTTGCCTCCGTTGCGCCAAAATTTTGTTATCGCGCGGGAACCGTAAATTTTTATTTGATAAAAAGTATCATATGTCCTTTCCTAAGACTCAGTGTAACTGCATACCAAATTTCAGCAAAATCGGTTCAGTGGTTTGGGCGTGAAGAGGTAACGGACTGACAGACAGACACACTTTCGCATTTATAATATTAGTAAGTATGGATAGTGTAACGCGTCGCCACGCTAAAGTGGAGATATGCGCAATATAATTAAAATATAACAATTTATGTTAATTTTTCAAGTACTAGTTAACCTACTTAACAGTCTAAATCATTCTTAATAATGCCCATTTATACTAATATTAATATTCTAATTTATTTATTTATAACTTCCACACCGGTTTCGGTGACGGTGGCCGGTTGTATTGAAACCAGGCCAGTTACGCAGGAGTAATTTTATAGTGCCCAAGTGTGTGCGCAGTACACAAGAGCACACTCTGTTTCTTTGCTCTCATAACTCAGTAGGACGGAATACCAACACGACTGGCGAGAGTCATAAAATCGTTTTAAACTCTCATAATAATTATTTTTGTACATAGTACGTAAAAGGAGAAACGGAAAAGAATAAGTTGTATAAGATCCAACCTACATTAATACTTCTGTGGCTCAGTGGTGAGCGCGTTGGTAGCTCAAGCCGGGCGTCGCGGGTTCGAATCCCGCCGACGGAACAAAAAGTTTTCAATGTTCCCGGGTCTGGACGTTTATTAAATATGTGTATGATATAATAAAAATCTTAAATATATTATTTATAGTATAAAAGTATTAAATATATTTCCTTTGTCTGGTACACGTTATACAAGTCCTTCAGGTACTTACCACGGGGCCAGATTGACGTGATGTGAAGCGTTCATAGATATTATTTTATTATTATTATTTATAAAGCTATAAATGTAGGTTGGTAAACCATGTTATAAACGTGCAAACAATTATAAGCCGGCAAAGTTTTATCATAATCGGAGGATCTGCAGCATTTCATTTTACTTGTTAATGGAACCCGCGAGATGTTTTTATTTGTATTGTCTTGGCGATAAACTTCATTCCGAAGAATAAAGAAAAAATTAAGAATTATTTCTATCGTAATACCTGCTGTTTATTTTGTTGTTATAATAATATTATTCATTGACTAAATCTTATATTTACAAAAAATATTGAACTTTGTTTCCTGTTTATTTATTTTTAATATTTAAATATTTTTCTTACCTGTTCGGTTAAATAAAATTCAATCCAAAAAATTTAAACCAATTACACATTCACTGGTTACAACGTAACGTTTCGTAGCAGGTCTACGGCGTAGGTCAACGGCGTAGCGCTACGGCGTAGCACGAGCGCTCTACGCGGCTTCTCCCCGGCTACTGGCGGCTGAACTAGATACGCAAGACTAGTCCTACTTATTCTCTACTTATACTCATCTTAATATTCATTGCTTGTTTATATTTTTGTTAAAATTATTGTTTTGTCGCGGTGGATTGTCGTGAAACTTTTTATGTTTTTTCGTCATTGAATAAATTAAAATAAGTTTGATTTATTTGCTGTCTATAAATGAGAAAAAAACTATTTTAAATAGTCAGGTCACTACATAATAGTAAATTTGTTTAATTTTAAATGTTCGTTAAGTTGAATTGAGAAGTCGGTTTTGGTCAGTCGGTGAGTACCCTATTATGTAAATCGAATGTACATACACAAGTTTTAATTATTGGATACAATATACGTGTATATTTTTATTGTGTTCGAATGTACTCTGTATGTATCTGTTTGTTTATGTCCTGGACGCCTAAAGCCGCTAAACCAATTCAGATAAAATTAAGTAGTAGGTAGATACTGAGCGCCGGAAAGGACATAAGATAATAATTTAAATATTGCTAAAAATATACGAAAAACGGAGTCCTAGTCAACACCTAACATGATTTATTTAAGTATAAATAAATATATTTATTCATAAAAATTTACATAATATTGTTACATCTGACGGTGAGATACAACATTATAGTATATCGGACGGAAGACCAGGGACAGCGGCAACGCCGTTGTCAAAACCTGAGTGACCCCCTTTTCTTTTTTTCGTGGCAAAGCACTGCCAAGCCGTTTTTTTTTTGTCCTTTTTTCTCATAACGCATGTTTTGTTTGTTATAGAATGTTTATTTTTATTTCCATATTTTTTTTTCTTTATTGTTATTATATTCTGTTATTTTTCTGTATATTTCATAATGGTGGTGTCTTCTGTCACAAAAAATGAATAAAATGATTCTTATTCTTATATCGGTCGGTGCGTTTTAGCCACACATAACCTATTACAAAGGCGTTGTATTACAAGTTACAACGCTTACACAAAACCGCGAATGAATTTTCAGCTGAGTCTGAACTAACTCTAGGCAAGTATGAGTATCAGAGGCCGTAGACAAAGTCCCTTTCCTTTCCCATTTAAAAAAATGTAATCATATTTTAGCGATGACTTATATCAAACCGCATACATTTTGATAACGAATTTCGTCATCGTTTTTAACGAAAGATACTTTGTCTAAGGGGGCATATATGTTACTTACGTAGCTTACGCTTTTGTTCCAAACACTGATTGGCGTTTGAACCTTTTTTAGTATTCACAAACTACAATAACAAGGGACGGTAGCGGAAGCACCTCGTTACTCAAAGGAGCCCGAAAAATGATGATTGGTTTTTCTGAACGCCTCATTTCTAAGGAAAGTTTCGAGTTAATACACGTAGGTATCGGATCCGATTCCGTCATCACCGCTTTGTCCAAGCCCCGGAGCTTGAAAGGTGAAATTTGCGAAAGGTTCCTTTATGTAGAGTAGGAGAATATTGTAGTAGTATTACACCCGCCTACACCCACGGGAACGCCACGTTCCAAGCAAACGAAACAAAAACCTAACCGCTAATAATAACATGAATCATAATGAAGGCAAGATAAATGAGATTCCATTAAAATATTTAAGCGCACCTCAAAACCGCGGCTTTATGAAGGAATGTCATAATAAAGAACAGGATATTATTCAGATTTTTAAAGGAAGATGGAGCGCGAGGAAATTTTGTTTCCACCTGAGATCTCGAGCAGGTTGAATTTATTAGCATTCAAACGATTTATAACTGGCGAGCGGCAGCAGATATTCCTGATTCGCCCTAAATTAAATTCTTTCTTTCCTTTGAATGGATTTCATTTGAAAGAATCGCAAAAACTGAAAAGTCCTCACCGATGTTTATCTACTAAGGTAATTATTATCATTAACGAAGATTAAAGCTAATTGATTATTTACTCAAACATAAAAGGTAAATACGGGATTCTCTACTTAGCTGTTTTATCCGTTGCGTCTGGCTAGTTTTATATTATATCTATTTTTTGTAACATTATTTTTGTTTGCCATGTCAAACAACTTGTAAATTGTGAATCTATAAATTGTTAGCAAGTCAGCCTGGCTGGTTAATAGTGTAAAGCTCAAGTAATCAATTCATTTTTATTTTAATGTATTAACCATTATGTTAATGAATAAAAACGTATGAAGCTTGGCTTGAAAATAAAGCTTCTCGGGCAAACGCAGAAACCGACATTGAAATAATAATAATGAATTTACCGCGAAGTCATTAAAATTAAAAAGCTAAAGGTGCGTCCATGCTTATCACTTTTATTACTTATGAAACTACTTTGCATTTTAAATTAACTTATGGTTATAAGTTAATCATTATATTTTATTTCTATTTTCAAGTAATCCGTTTCCTTAATTGTAAGTAGAATATATAAAATATAATGCATGTAGCTCGCTCTTTGCATGTTTCTTACTTTCTTTGCCGTCTACAAAAATTTAAGCGGCTGCGAGGCAAAATATTAAAATTTATACACACCTTTAGCGATGCAAAATTGACACAAAGGTGCCGCTTTAGTAAGTACAACAATTGTGTATTTTTACCGCAACTGTAACTGGTGAAAGGCCGTCGCTCGGGTTTAAATATTTAACGAGGAGCGGTGAAAGAACAAAGCGCGTTCAGCAATACCTGTCGGTTGTCTGTCTGTACTCTACTCTGTCTGTATTCTGTAGCCATCATTAAAACCGTTGGTTACTGAAAGCCACGTTGCGGTTAGTCGTGGAACGTATTTGTAATCTACACTACAATAACGCGTGCCAAATGTTACTCTTTATAATATTATCGCTAAGGAAAAGGTACCTTTTATCGCGGCAAAATACTTATAGCTGATGTATTTTGCTACGATAAAAAGTAATTTTTCCTCGTGGTATAGATATAGCAGAGATATTATGTTAAATTATACTAAAGACAGAAGGATTAAGAAATCCTTATACTATAACATTTCAACTTAATCCCTAATTATGTTGGTTTTTCACTTTAAGTAAATAATTTAATATTTTTGTATACGTTTTAACTACCGTTACAGCCGATGACGTCACTATAATTGTACTATCAGAGAAGTTGATACTTAGGCAGATGGGGGACCTACGTAGTTAATTGGTCGCGTTACGTCAAATCCAGCCGACAGATCACAATAATTATTAACATTTTCCATGACCAAATCACGTTGGTCTGTCAATTGCCTAAAATCAATTTCCTCGATGGTACATAATTATTTGTAAAGGGTAGTTATAAATTATTAAAATTTGTTTTTGCAATGGCATATTCTTTAAAAACTAATATTATACTTCCTGAAAAAATTAAAAAACTTTTAGGCACTGTTAGTGTAAGAATATAGAATATAGTAAATAAATATTTTGTTGACTTTTAAGGATAATATTACAATTTTTCATAGATTATTTTTAAAGCAACAACGTTAAACCTATTTCATTATGGATTTTGATGCAATGTTTAGCGTCCACACGATACGTCAGGCGCAAATAATGATTTTAAATTATGAATTCCGGTTTCAAAGAATTTCCCTGTTGACTGTACTGAAATAAAACTTCAGTACACAACGTTAATTACACAGTGAAAGTTGTACGAGTGCTATTTATATAGTGGCATTGCATATTTAACTCATTACGTAACGAATGACGTAAAACTTAAATCATCGTTTCTGTAAAGCGGAAGAGTTGTCGCCTGCGCCTCCGTTGCGCAGAAATCCTTAATCGCGCGGGGACCGTACATTTTTCCGCGATAAAAAGTATCCCATTTCCTTTCTCGGGACCCAAGATATCTTCATACCAAATTTCTTCAAAATCGTTTCAGCCGTTTCAGCATGAAGGTTCCGCTTGTCTTGTTTTGTGTCACGCTTAGCCCATTTTCTGATCAAACTGCACATGAGCGTTTATTGCAAAGGCGGCCCTACTTTAGCCGCCTCGTGCAGCTTGAAATCTGTCAATGACACGTTTTTTTTATGAAAAAAGGGGGCAAACGAGCAAACGGGTCACCTGATGGAAAGCAACCTCCGTCGCCCATGGACACTCGCAGCATCAGAAGAGCTGCAGGTGCGTTGCCGGCCTTTTACGAGGTAATAGGGTAGGGGAGGGTAGGGAAGGGAATAGGGGCGGGTAGGGAAGGAAATAAGGGAGGGTAGGGAAGGGAAAAGGGTAGGGGATTGGGCCTCCGGTAAACTCACTCACTCGGCGGCGCAAGCGCTGTTTCACCCCGGTTTTCTGTGAGCCCTTGGTTGAGCCGGCGCGTTTGTGCCGAAGCATGGCTCTCCCACGGTGTACCCTTTTGTACACTAAATATAGTTCTGCCTCTTTTTTGGTCCAATCTGCTCAAAAAATTAATAACTCATATTAAAATTTACTTGGCTGGTAAGAAATTCGTCGATATAATGATAATTACTCAATTTCTACGTGTCTTCAGAAATCACGTACCGCTAGAACACCAATACTTTTTGTATGAAAGAGTAAATCATTGTCAGGTCAATAGACGAATGTCATGCCCTGAGACTGGACAATACTTTAGAGTATTAAGTACACAAAAGTTCAAAATAAACAAAACTAGACAACTCTGCAGTTTTGAATCGAGTCTAAATTCGTAAGACTTAACTAGTAACGAACAACCGCAACTAGCTGGTTTATTCTACAATCCCCTTCATTAGATGTGGTCCATGACTTGAATCGCTAACTGTAATTGCTTTCCAACATAAATGTCATGTTTTGAACGCAATTTTTCACTGCTCCTGATTTTGTGAAAATACTTGCAAACTCACTTAAGTGATCAACAGCTGATTATTATAATATTATAAATAAAATTAGCCAAGTGCGAGTTGGAGTCGCGCATGAAGGGTTCCGTACCATGAAAGAGCAAAAATAGATAAAAATGTGTTTTTGTATGAGTTTAATAATTTTTTTATTTATTTATTATTTATTTAATTATTTTAATTATTTTCTTCATTTAATTATTTATTTAATTTATTTTATTTAAATATTATTATTCATTATTAAATTATAAATACAACTGAGTATTTTGTGAACATTTCAAGTGCCTACCTATTGATATTAATATCGAGCAAAAAATAGCAAAAAAAATACGTTTGTTGTATGGGAGCCCCCCTGAAATATTTAATTTATGATGTGTGATGCAATTAAATATATCGATGTAGAGTAAAACTATGGACTTGTGATAATCGAGAAAAGCCATGACGCGTACTGAGCATTTAAAAACAGCCACGACGCGTTCTGAAACCAGGCCAGTTACGCAGAAGTACCTAATTTTATTGTGCCCAAGTGTTGTGCCCAGAGCAATGCTGAATGTGTGGACGAAAGCCCGAGCCGCGGGTTTTGCTCGACGTTATTGCTCGATCGAGCAAAACCGTATGTGAGTACTTAGCATTAGAGCTTAATTAGGATCTAGTCTTAACCTTTTTTTTTTGCGTTGGGGGAATGCATTTACGCATCCTGGTCTGGGGAAGGGCCGAGGTATGTGGGACTCCCCGGGGCGGACGTAACATCCGCACCCGGGACTACCCACTAAAACCCCAACGGTGTTCCTGCTCCTGAAGGTGGGACTACGGGAAACGCGTGATACACGACCGCAGCCCCACCACCTCTGCCTCTTTGGGCTAAACTCGTGGAAACACCACATTACACACCACTCCGCGACGATGCGCTGGAACACCTAGCGCATCGTGGCCTACCCGGATCTAGTCTTAACCTGAATGAAGTTCGCAATTATGCAAGTAAGTGTCTTACGTCTTTTAAGTGCACTCCCCAGTTCCCACATTGCTGGGAATTTTCTTAATAGAAGTTTATAAGTAGGTCATAATAATTTATACAATTATTTTATCCGTCCATACTGAGGGCTGGTTTACACGTATTAAGTAGATAAGTAGTAACTAAATTCTAATTGTCATCTTGTTTAGTACTTACTAAATTTTTACTTGCTACTAAATTTTGTGTTTACATGCAATTAACAACTTAAAATTAAGTTAAAATTTAGTTAACTACTTATCTACTTAATACGTGTAAACCAGCCATTAGTAAATAAAAAATGTTTTAACTAAATAAATATACTTATTAGGGCTTCGTATGAGAAAGGACTTATATTTGCAATAATTATTTCAAGGGCTATTATTATAGAGTCCTTTACTTTTTACTTTAATTGTGACGACTTAGAGTCAATTGTACACATACATATATTTAGAAATATGCATATTGCATCTACCCGTCGCGTTGTGGTCTGAATTGACCCGAAGTCATGTAACGTCATACAATTTCGGAACTTGAAGAGCTAAATATACTGATGATGTTGATAGATTTGTATCGATTTAAACAACTATAGCTTAATGCATGTATTTAGTAATTGGCCTAACATACGGTCACTCGATAGCGGTAATTTGAGCGCAATGCTCATTAACATAATCTTACTTAACGACCATATAATTATCAGGTATTTATTGCATATCAGCGTCATGTTGGTTAATGTTAATATAATTAACTATCCCAAAAAGCAAGTGTTTATACAAGGTGTAACAAAAGTAAGTGACAATACTTTAGGGTGTGTATGTGTCCCTTATATAGCGTTCACTGTAAAAGTAACTGTAACTGTAAAAGTGACGGGTTCATTTGATGGTTTCAAGGATAACAGTGTTTACACTAACATCTTGTATAGGGAAACGATACACACCCTAAAGTATTATATTACTTAGTTTTATTACACTGTGTATTATTCATATTAAGTTCAATGTGCTAAAATTCATGTTGAGTCATGAAAAAAACCATGATAGCCACCATGATTACGAAGTTATCTATAGTAAATTAAGGACTTAACGCGACTTATTCTAGTAGTAATGCTACTACGAGTACAAGTAAGTAGGAGTAAGTCCCGATTAATAAGTTTTAATTATAATGCAACGCGAAAGTTTAAAATGTTATCTATAGTATGGTCACTACTACACTAACAACGTCGATCATAGACAATATTATGCCCCTCTACACGTTCATAATTGCTTGTATTGCTCATCATTGGCCAACGTGGAGAGGCTGCTTAAGCTGTCCCATTATAGTCACAAATTAAATAAATATACGCAGTACCATTATAAAGTACATAGTACACTGACTTTAAGACAGTATATTTTTTGCCCTAAGATATTAAAGGTTTGTCCAAAAATTGCGGTCATTCCGTTAGATTCTTTCGTTTGACCCCTTTTTAACTTCCAGAACCTTTATTCTAGTAAAAAGGTTGTTAAATTTTTTTCGTTAAATAGTATTTTTATAGTACCGTTTGAGTAACAAAAATTCTAATTTGGTGAAGATGATAACTTTTAGATTAATTATTGATGGTTCTTACAGTTAACTGAACTAAACTTAAATTTCAAAATCAAATAATTTTAACACCTATACACCTCAACAATCTAAATATAAAATTTACGTGTCACAGTGTTTGTGCGCGAACTCCTCCAAAACGGCTCAACCGATTTTAATGAAATTTTGTAGGTATTTATATTCGTTAGGCCTGTTCAGCAAGTTTTTATCTGAAATATAAACTAAGTATCAAAATGTTAGTGATTATAATATTATGTTTGAAGCCGTCACAACTTACAAGTAGGATTAATTAGTTTTTGAAGTAGTCTGAATTTGCGGTTCCATAATACTCCTGAGTATTGAGGTAATATTACTAGGACCCCACTATACCCGATTCTTATTTAAATTTATGAGCAAAATAAACTACGCTTTATATAATTTATTGACTATGAGATGTGAGTTTAATACTGAGTTCGGTGAGAACTTAAAAATATATAAAAATATACGGGTACTTTATTTCTAGTTTTGATTGGCCATCTTTATATATTTTCGTTTGCGGGTGAGAACTCAATATTACTAGCTAAAAGCCAAGCGTTGTGAGGGCTCGCATCGTTTTTCTGCGTGGTAATAATCTTTAAGGCAGCTTTTTTTTATATTTTGATAGTAACCAAACTGTGACTGACCGATGATAACACATCTACATGTAAATTAAAATTACTGTGTTAAAGCACAAATCAATAGACGTGAAAGTGCTCAGGTTGTGGTATATACTAAGGCTCGCTTTCCTCGCCCTGATGATGTTTTGTTGCCAACTGTTTCTGATTTTAGTCAATTTGGAAAAAATATCTCGGTGTAGGGTTGGCACATGAAATAATACTCGCAATAATATCTTCTATACTTCGTTTATTTTACGTTCATACAAAGAACACATGTACATATTTTACTATAGACTGTAGACATTCATGCGGAACCCTACTATGGGATCGCAGGTAGGACGCGTGGCATCGCAACCTTTATACCTCCTAGCTAGCTTTTACTTAATGACGCGGGGCATCGATCAAGCAAAGCACTGGACTCTGAGCAGACTACGGGAGCAATCTTACTCGGAGCCATCTAGCGAGCGACTGGCTTACTGCGGGGCGGACGCCTCTTATATTATATACGCAAGTAGTGGTGGGGCAAACAAGTTGTACTTAGAGATAAGGGAATATGGACGGTGACATCACGATGGCGCGCTATATCAGTTAATTTTAGTTTGTACCTATGAAAATAAACAAATTAATTATTGATCAATTTTATTACATAATTAATGACCATAAAACTTAATTTAGTAAACTTGCATTCGATAATTTCGACTCCAAAGAAATGAGAGATAACGCGACGGGGATTTGACATAATGCCATGTAAAATAATACTTGCGATCGTATCTAATGTCCCACATTTGTGTGAAATACTAACAATAATTAATTTACGTTATCTTTATCAGATAAAAGAGTCTAAAATAATTGAACAATAAACAATTTATTTCCGAAAGAAAGTCCGTTTATATTCGTACAATCTGATTGATGATCTATGCGACGATCGTGATTAGGATATTGAAAGCCTAAGGTCAACAGCCTGGGAACTGCTAATCATCAAGTCATGTTTTCTCTTTCATGAATACGATAAACATGAGAGATGACATAATTTGAATTAACCTCCACTAAGAACAAAAACCGTTATTTACTTTAACCTGGACTGGTAAAAATAATGAAAGCCAAATTAAATGAAACTAGATTTAAATATTGCTGAATCACAATAACAATCACATCGAATAGATCAGAAAGATTTCGATTACCGATAAACAACCCTCGTACTAATAATAAAGGCTCTCAAAAAAATCCTATGTGCTACAGTCTAGACAAAACCTTTTATTATAGGCCTTTACTCACATTTGTTTGCTTATTTCTAAGTATCAGCAATTAGTAACTAACACCCGCGACTATACCATACTTTACCAATGTAAGTCAGGGCTTACTACCACAACTAAGCACCTAAAGTAGAGACGGAAATTTTGTCGAATACGACCTACATTCTCAAATGGTACAAACTTTCTTTGTACGACACTTCTTGCACCTAATGCAAAGCGAATTCTGTTACATTTTTCGCAATTATTTGTGAGTATATTTTAATGAGCGAGCACTGAAGTGGTGGTTTAATGATAAATGAGAGTAATACGAATCGTTTTTAATGAGGGAATGATAAAGACAATGATGTGTGGTTGGTGTCGCTTATAATTGAGATCCGCCATTATCCTAGCGACCTATAATGGAAAAAACTCTTCAGCTATTGCGCAGCTTTTATCGCGGACTTGGAGTGCGGCTACCCAATCAAGAAATTCCATAACGAACGACAAAAACCTAACACTCCGACCGGCACAGCAGTGGTGCGGTTGCCGCATAGCTGTGTAGCGTTGCCAGATTTCGGCACGGTGTTTGTGTGCTTGCGCCTAGACGTATGCGAATTATAATTGCATAAGTTGATAAAAGATGCTATGCAATAGCTTTACCGCGGCAGTCTTCGAGTGCCACACGTTTTTTTACAGCAAATTACCAGGTCAGCTTGTCTCTGTCTAGTAAATTGTCAATGTCACATGACAACTGAAGACAGTGAAACTTAATTAATATTCTGCGTATGTCTTTCTTGTCTGCGTATGTTGCAAATGATATGATATAATTTACTCCTAATATGAGAGATCTGTACTACATACAAAATAAAAAGATTTCACATAACTAACTCAATCTATAGTATAATAAAATTTTTGTAACGGTTTTGTTTTTGTTTTAAAGCGTAAAATGGACTCAGAACTCATTTTACGATAGCGAACACGTCACAACATTTCGTTATAAAACTGAAAATCGGTTGTAAATAAATCATAAAAATTCAAACGGAATATAAAATAATATTTAAGATCCCTTTCCAATAATCGGAAACATGTAAATGCGAATGTCGATAAAAGTGGGACATCCCGAACGAATATTTAATAGGCATGTATTGTAGGGACATAGCATCTAGCCAAGACGTTTTCTTCATATCGCTTCTTTATACAAGGTGTAACAAAACTAAGTGATAATACTTTAGGGTGTGTATGTGTTCTTTGTAGAGAGTTCACTGTGAAAGTACAGCGCTGGAAGACTAACATTTTTTCACATGCGTAAGCGCCCCAGCTTCACGAGATTTCCCATAAAAAATTAAAAAAAAATCGTCTTTCAGCACTGGCACTTTCACAGTGAACTCTCTACAATGGACACGTGCATAGCCTAAAGTATTATCACTTAGTTTTGTTACACTCTGTAGAATCACCGATCAAAATGTATAGACTATAGAATTGACATTAAACGAGTCGAACGTCAACTTCATATTAACGAACGCCCATGTCAATTCCATACATTTTGATCTGCGGTTCTATAAAGAAGTGATAAAGAAAAGGTCTTGGCTAAAGGACCAGGGGTCGCAAACGAATTTCAGAGGTTAGTGTGGGGCTCGGAGGCATCTATCGCATCGGGAATAATGAGTTCCGCTCGATAATTGGAACGGGTGGGGCACATCACTACAACTTTCCCGATTTATTACTTTAATGATATCGATATTTTTGCCAATTGTAAGAAAACATGTTTTTATCGACGAAACATCCATACTTAATATTATATTATTATAAATGCGAAAGTGTGTCTGTCTGTCTGATTACCTCTTCATGCTCAAACCGATTTTGCTAAAATTTGGCATGGAGATACTTTGAGTCCTGGGAAAGGACATCGGATACTTTTTATCCCGAAAAATGTACGGTTCCCGCGCGATAAACGATTTTAGACGCAACGGAGTTGCGGGCGTCATCTAGTTAAAAAATATAAAATTCAAGTAGCTACAAATAATTAATATAAAAGTTCTAAATTATGCGACGGGAGAAATAATTATTGCGGTCTTAATTCACAGCTGGCAGTTATTGAAGACTGAAAAGAGTGCTCGGAAGTGACACGGATTCTTTTTGTATTTAACCACAACGAGCTAAACAAGTTGTTGTTATATACAGTGTACATTTTTATCTACATACTTAGTTACTTTCCTACTAAAAACACAAATCCTAACTAATATTATAAATGTGAAATTTGTTTTCACACAAAAACTACTTGACGAATCATGATGAAACTTTTTACGGACAAATTTTTTTTACAAAACAATTGTCTTTTCAAAACACCACGCGGGCGAAACCGCGGGAAAAGTATGGTATAATTCTATGGTGCTCATTGCTCAATCGCTATTTTTATTGATGATGTTTTATTAACAACGATCTCAAATGCCAAAGCTAAAAATCTTAACAAGATTATATTCATTGCTGTAGATTCTAAGCAGTGGATATTGGATTATTGCTACTTCTAGTGATAGTTTTAGTTAAGAACGTTAAAAATTCTTCTTAGCCTTCTCTATATTAGCTCGAAGGCTCAGAAACGAATAAGTCGCGATTAAACAAAAAGTAAAACGAAATTTGAATTAACTTCAAGATAGAAGCAGAATTTAACAGGAAATGATGTCCGGGCACCTGTAATTGAAACATACAGGGCCCTAAGCGAATTACGACGGACAAAATGAACGCGTACAGGAAATTTGGCTTAATACTCATTCCTAAAACAACTCCCATCATCTGAATATTTGCACCCCTTCTAATTGCGTTTCGATACGTAGTACCTGCGATGTGGCGCAGACGAAAATATTGTGACAAAAAAAGAAAACACGTATAACAAATTTTATTCAATGCGCAATGTTAGGGCCCAGGTAACAACAGATAATATTTACAAATTGATGTGAGCTTTATATACTGTAAAAACGAGTACATTTTATATTATTTCACAATGCACAACCTTTTTATGTTGACCAGTAAGCATTAAATAAAATGTTAAGATATAGTTAGTAAGTAAATAGACGCCCAACGCTAGTATGCGATTGGTAAAAACGGGCATAAGTAATAAGTATATTATTATGTAACACCAGCTTTTACTGTATGCTGTCCTAGCTACCTAAATCTTAATAACCAGTTGCTCAAGTGTTAATCTGCACCTTCTACAGTCTCAATCACTTTTATGCCAAAATCTACAACTGAACAAAATCTTTTTTTAAGAAATAAGGGGGCAAACGAGCAAACGGGAAAGCAACCTCCGTCACCCATGGACACTCGCAGCATCAGAAGAGCTACAGGTCCGTTGCCGGCCTTTTAAGAGGGAATATGGTAATAGGGGAGGGTAGGGATAGGAAGGAAAGGATTAGGGGAGGGTTGGGAAGGAAATAGGGTAGGGGAGTTGGCCTCCGGTAAACTCACTCACTCGGCGAAACACAGTGCAAGCGCTGTTTCACGCCGGTTTTCTGTGAGAACATGGTGTTTCTCCGGTCGGGCCGGCCCATTCGTGACGAAGCATGGCTCTCCCACGTATTTATTTATCTGCCACGTAGTTTTTGCGTGAAGACCAAACAAACATACGCAAACTTTTGCCTTTACCTACCCATTTTGTGTAATTCTCTATTTTAATATCTTATTCATAGTGTATATTACACCATGTTGATTTCGATTTTCGATACACTATTTGAACATTTTGACATCTATAGGGTGTTGTGCTCATCTCCATATGAATAAGCTTTGTTTCCCGCCAGTGTTATTAATGTTTGCCCTATAGTCTACACGATGTAATATAAGTACGAACACTTGTTGTTAATTACTCAATTTAATTGTTAAATCGTCCTTAAGAACTCGGGGTGAAACATCTTATGAATACAGTTTAATTAACATTGACACTCATGATGACTTATCTTTTACTGTAGAGACTAAGCTTCTAATAAGTGATCAATTATAGATGTTAGAATAGCTATGTCCACATTATGCAATTTCATCTTCTATTTTCGTTATCTTCTTTTTATTCAACTTTCGTTTGGCATATTCAATAATTGAATGCGTCAAAATCCACCCGCATTGAAAGAAAAGTGTCATAGCGAGCGCTACGATTTCAACGCGCGTCACGGGCATGCCTCACGTTCGCTGTTGACTGCGCTATAACGCATGCCCTTGACGAACAGAAAAAGGCACAATGTGGAAAAAGCCAATGGTCCGGAGTTCTATAAAGGTGCTCCCTCACTATTCGCATTCGCTCGTAATGTAACGTTTCAGTGTAGAGTACTACATCAGTGAGGGAGGAGAACCGAGCATTACAATGCGCACCTTGTAATGATACAATGTGTAACATCTTGATACAACTTGTAACATCAATGCTACGAGTACGTGACAGTGAAGTCAACTGCTCAAAGTCGAATCTATAATGTTACATTACACGTGAAGTTAAGTAAATGTTTGTTCAAAGTAAACCTTTTTTTACACTGTGTATATTTAATACTTGTATATTTTAAGCCCGCGCCGTCTAGACAGTAATGATGGATCCAATTAATACCGAAATCACTTCCAACATAATATTTTGATATTGCCACGAGTATTTCTATCAATTGGATGCCGGAACATGTTATAAATGTGGATGGAACTCGTCAGTTCAATCACTCCAGTTATTTTTCGAATTCACCAAAAAATACAATTTAATTGAGTATTTTATTTCAAAGCTAGAATGGATTTAGAGGTGAGTGGCTAAATTCGATTAAAACTGTTGTAGTAATTTTTCACCTGCTGTTAAAAGTGAATTGACAGAGCCATAGAAATACGAGTATAATAACGTACTAGCACTAGTATAATCACGTGTAAAGCTGCCTACACATCAAGTCGCCATTAGTGCGACAGCGGCGCGACTTCTATACTAAGTACTACTACTTTTTAATATAAAAGTCCCGCTGCTGCCGCACTACTGGCGACCTAATGTGGAGGCACCCTAATATTTGTTTATTTTAACTATAGTTCAGGATCCCACCGCAAGATTCTGCAGGTATCGGTTTTATTTTATTCATTTCAAAGGATTCTTGAGAATGTGTGGGATTAATTAAAATGGGTTGCCTTGGAAAAATTTGCCGCACTTACCTGTAATTAATTTTGATGTACTTAATAATGTTACATAAATTGCAGCTTTATGTTTTTTCGGTAAATTTACATAATTTTTAAGGAAACGATGATAGTAAGGAATTAAAATAATCATTATTTTGAAACAAGAAATTATACAACTAATTAAAAAGTATGAAATAATTGTTATTATTTAAATAGTGTCTATTTCCGAATTCTCCTAAAATTCAACGATTCCTCTACTCAATCTTCACACTTTTGAAGGCAGTATTCATGAATATTCATGTACTTCTATTTAAAAAAATGTGTTTAATAAATAAAAGTTTTATCACAGACAGACATACATTCCCATTTATAATGAGTATTAGTATATATTATGTATATTCGACCCCGGAATACTATATTTCAATCGGACGTGGCCACACAACTGTGAAAACCGCAGCTACGTCGAGTAGTTTTTGTGTAAAGTACGTCCAACGTACAAGTATATTGTAACTAGCTGTCCCGGCAAACATTGTTTTGCCATAAAGTATTTCGCCTATTTCATCAAAATAGATTAAATAGTTAAGGCGAAAATCATAAAAAAATATTGTGAGGGAACCGTACATTATCCGGGACAAAAAGTATCCCTTGTCCTTTCCCGAGACTCAAAGTATATCCATACAAAATTTCATCAAAATCGATTGAAAAGTTTACGCGCAAATCATAAAAGTATATTGTGCAGTAACCGTACATTTTTCCGGGACAAAATGTATCTTATGTCCTTCCCCGGGACTCAAAGTATCTCCATACCAAATTTTAGCGAATCGGTCCAGCCGTTTACGCGTGATGTTGTAACCAAGGGATTTATGGATTCATTTTTATTTATATAGATTATATAGAGTTGTGGCTTTGTACAACTTATCATGAAATGTCTTGTTTATAATATTTAAATATATAATTTATCGCCTATAGTATTTCCGGTCCAATACGACCTGATAACCTTCAAAAAGAGAGCATACTATCCCCTCTTAAAAGACCGGTAACATGTCCATGGGTGACTGTAGTTGCTTTCCATCAGGAGACCCGTTCGCTCGTTGCTTCCTTTTTTATGAAAAAGGGGGGCAAACGAGCAAACGGGGCACCTGATGGAAAGCAACTTCCGTCGCCCATGGACACTCGCAGCATCAGAAGAGCTGCAGGTGCGTTGCCGGCCTTTTACGAAGGAATAGGGTAGGGGAGGGAAGGGAATAGGGGAAGGTAGGGAAGGAAACAAGAGAGGGTAAGGAAGGGAAAAGGGTAGGGTTTTGGGCCTCCGGTAAACTCACTCACTCGGCGAAACACAGCGCAAGCGCTGTTTCACGCTGGTTTTCTGTGAGCCCGTGGTATTTCTCCGGTCGAGCCAGCCCATTCGTGCCGAAGCATAGCTCTCCCATGGCAAAGCTTCCTTATTTTATAAAAAAAGATAAGACGTTAAAATCGAGTAGGTGTAATAAATAAAATGCATCAATATTTTGTGATAAGAAAAATTAATGAACTATCGTAATAGTCGGTTCGAAGCACTAAAATCGTATTTATAGGCGAAATAAATAACAGAAGACCATTTATAAACGTCATTCCTGATATCGAGTCATTAAATATTCAAATCTCAATCGCAATTCGGTCATTTAAACGAACGTTAATGTTGAAGCAGTCGTTTTCAAATTCGACAATTAACCTCGCGGTATAAATTTATAATGTCTGTGAAGTTATTTTATGGGGAATAAAAAGTATCGCAGAAGTTCGATTGTGATTTCAGTTTTACGTCGCGTCGGTTTACGATGTTTTCCGCGAATCACCTGCGCTATCGGGTGCTTTATGTGAAAGGCTGTATTTTACCTTTTTTTATTAAATAAAATATTACCTTCGTCTGGTTGACACATTGGTGAAGGTCGCCCTCAGTTCGACTTTGATATTAGTAGAGCTTAAGCTCTGGTTTCCTCCAAAAGCGGCACCGTCGTGCAGCGGCCGCAATACAGCGGTGCATGACGTCGCTAGAACGTTGTCCATGTAAGCAATATGGCGCGGTTTCCTAGAGAACGGTAATTGACACCGTTCTTTAGGAAACCGCGCCATACCGCCCACATAGACAATGCTCTAGTGACGTCATTCGCCGCTGCATCACGGCCGCCACAAGACGGTACCGCACATGGAGGAAACCAGAGCTTTAGTGTCTAAACACACTAGGCCGATGTTACGCCGGCGTAAATTCCGCCGCGTTTCAAACGCATACAAAATACGGACGGAACGCGAGGAATGACACACTATTCCGTCGCGTTCCGTCCGTATTTTGTATGTGTTTGACATTTGCGGCGGAATTTACGCCAGCGTAACTTCGGCCTAGTGTGTTTAGACACTTAGACAACCGCGAAAACGTTAACCGAATAATAACGATATTTTACTATCCAAGCAAATGTTTATCGAATAGCTTTTCGCAGAATACTAGCTTTTTGGGAATATCCATATAATACCAAATAATATGTGTGTTATCGTCGTCATTTTATACAAAAGATTCTATAAATTATATTCTATATTATATTCAATTTCAAGGTAGATTTTTAATTGGCTTATATTTATTTTAGTGGTCACTAGCCATTCAAGATTCGCCATTTCACATACTAAACATTTCCTAAGTTTAGGTATTTCACGAGTACACTTACTACGTTTTTCAACATAGTCAAATTCCATCTCTAATTTTGCTTGAAAGTTCAATTCTAAAATGCTAATCATTAAAGCCGGTATGAATGATGGAAGCTCTCGTCATCGTTTACTCATCTAAAGTTTACATTCGATGCCGATGGAAAGCTCTACGTGCTTTGTTGCCTGACAAGCTTCAATGCTTGCTTTATTGCTCGCATTTTCACGAACTGCGGTATCCTACTCTGCAAATATAACGAACACAAAATATGTGTCTAAAGCTAATGGTAATACTGTTAGCTATTTAAACTTAACATTCATTACTATTTTACTATCTTATTATTATATATTAGTAGTACTATTTACTATTATTATTACTATCTCGCCGATAAACCTTGGTTTGGCGAGGTTTAAATGTATTAGTTTGTAAGTTTCGTATTAGTTTCTTAAATAAATAAATATAAAATTTGGCTTTAAATAAATATAAAATTTTTCCAGATTGACTGGTAGAGAATGCCATTTGGCATTAAGTCCGCCTATGTACCAACATTGTGCAAAAATTATACGTAAATAAATAAATATAACATAAGCCAAGGTGACTTAGAAGCGTGAAAAATGTCTTTGGGCCTTTGCTCAGAAGTAGGATATTCTAGACTTAGGAAAAGATGTAATCTAATATAGTAGCTAATATTTATGTAAAAATACTTGATATTTTAAAATACCATCCGATTTTATCAATCGTCGCCTATCGTCGCACTTTCAAAATTACAGTATGCTACGTCGTAGAGCTACGCCGTAGTAGATATTCTATGGCGTAGCTCTATGACGTAGAAGATATTGTAGAGCGTAGATGCCGAATGCCGATTCTACGTCGTAGAGCTACGCCGTAGTAGATATTCTACGGCGTAGCTCTATGACGTAGAAGATATTGTAGAGCGTAGATGCCGAATGCCGATGCTACGTCGTAGAGCTACGCCGTAGTAGATATTCTACGGCGTAGCTCTACGACGTAGAATATATTGTAGAACATAGATGCCGAATGCCGATGCTACGTCGTAGAGCTACGCCGTAGTAGATATTCTATGGCGTAGCTCTATGACGTAGAAGATATTGTAGAGCGTAGATGCCGAATGCCGATGCTACGTCGTAGAGCTACGCCGTAGTAGATATTCTACGGCGTAGCTCTACGACGTATATTGTAGAGCATAGATGCCGAATGCCGATGCTACGTCGTAGAGCTACGCCGTAGAGCCCGTAGAATATGATTTAAATTTACTATTTATTGATGATATTAATTTACTATCATAAGATAGTTACTTATTACCAGATCAAGAGGACATCCTAATTGTCTACCTATAATACTCCCCACACCGGTTTCAGTGACGATGGCTGGTTTCATTGAAATCAGGCTAGGTACGCAGGAGTACTTTATAGTGCCCAGGTGTGTGTGCAGTACACAACAGCACTCTCTATTCCTTTACTCTCATAACCCAGTGGGACGGAAGACAGAAACGACTGGCTAGAGATCGTATATGATCTCCACCTATAATACCTTTTAAATACCAAAAAATCCTTTATTCTTTTGTGCATAAATACGCTAAAGATTTTTATTACACTATAAATAAAGTACACTAGGTAACACGTAATATAAAGCAAATCCGTCACCAGAGCTGAGTTGTCATTAATATGAGTCGGATGATAGCTACTATTAACCTTAGCTTAGCTTAACATTAATCTTAGAACAAGGCTTTCGTCTGGAGCTAGTTATTTGTGTTCTGATATTGCCTTTGTATCTTGTCGCTAATCAGAATAGTAATATGAAATACTAGCTGTTGCCAGTGGCTTCGCTCGCGTTAAGAAGTGTTATTAATAATTTGGTATCAAAGTCTCAGCCCGATCAGTTCAAAATTGACAAAGTTTCATAAGTCATAACTCATAAGTTTTTTTTTATTTGCAATTTGGGGCCATCTATGGGCTATCCGCCCATATCCTTTTTTTTCTATCTTTATTTAGTTTATTCGCACTAAGGATAATTTATTACTCACAATATATTGTGATTGTTGACCTAACTACCTGACATTTGTATTGACAGATTTTTAATTAAATTTATTTTACTTCAGTACCCTTCATGCTGACTTACAACTTAAATAGCTGAACCGACATTGATAAAATTTAGAATACAGATATTTGAGTCTCATGAAATATATTAGTTTTTATAATTAGAAAATGTACAATTCCTCATGATTTATGTATTTTACGCAAACGCGATAACATTATATCTACATTGACATGAAACAGTAAAACACTTTCGACAAAGTGACAGAGGAGCCATATTTTATACTGACCACTAGTGTATTCAATACATTGTACTAATAAGTAATAAAGTGTTATAAAACATACAAAGTATCTCCTATAAAAGTACTCATGAGATTCTATGGTAGCTTTTGACACACACTCTATTACAAAGTCAGGCTAAATGACTTTCAATGTTTTAGCCTTTAGTCAAATAATTGTAATCTATAGTCTCAATAGCGAATTTCGAAATTAAAAATGTATGGGATTTGACAAAAGTTATCGCAAAATTGCCATATTATAAACTTGCGACACGTCGTCTAAATTATCGAATGTAATTTGACTAAATAGGTACGCAAATCTAATAAGACAGAAATGTTGCAAATTTTATTTTTTCGCAGAAAATCATTTGGCACTTAGGTTTTGAAACAATAACAAAAATATAAATATTATTAATTATTATGTATAATTCAGTAACTGATGGAGAATAATTTAACCAATCACAGCAAGACAAAATTAACGAATAATTTTAAGTATTATATTTAATTTAGTACGAATATTAATGTATATTATAATATACGTCATAGGGACTAAGGCTGATACAAAGGAAAGGTCATGAGTCATGACAGGTTGCCAAAAAGCTGTAGGCAAAATGTAAACAGTCTACATATTATGTGTCCCTTGCGTACATGGCCTTTATTACAGTCAAATTATATTTAAAAAATTTGAACTATTTAGGTATAAACCGATAATACGATATGGACCTGTAGTTAACTGGCTTAATTAAAATATTAAGATGACGAAGTATTCAATACATCAACATCTCTTTTTATTTCATTCTTTTTTATTTAATTATTGAAAAAATTCGGGCGGCAATATGTAAATAAATAAATAAGCAACTCTGTTGCGCCGTAAGTGGTATATAGCGCGGGAACCGTAAATTTTTTCGGGATAAAAAAACATTCACTTTACTTTCGTTTCATTCACCGTTACACAGGACTGTGTTTAAGTCTGCGGTCGTGTATCACGCGTTTCCCGTAGTCTCATCTTCAGGAGCAGGAACACCGTTGGGGTTTTTAGTGGGTAGTCCCCGGTGCGTCTTTCGTCCGCCCCGGGGAGTCCCACATATCTCGGTGGTCCTCCCCAGGCCCCGACTCCCGAGGATGCGTAAAAGCATTCCCCCAACGCCAAAAAAAGGACTGTGTTTAAGTCCTGTGTAACAGTTTATGACAGTTCATGGACAAAATTAACTCAAATCAAAAACAAAATCAAAACATTTATATTTTATACATATAATAAAACTGTAGAAATGAAAATTATGTACATTAAAAATATTTAAAAAATAATAAGGGGGGGTGTCACTACATCGCTATAAAAGCCAAAAATGTGGTTAGTTTTTTGTCTGTCTGTCTGCCTGTATGTTTGTTCCAGCATCACAGACATGAGGTCGAATTTCGACCATTGGGCGATTTCTAGTTCTTTACAATAATAGCTTAGTTTTGAAGTACTCAATAGTATTCTTAATGCAATTTAGATATTAAAATCGGTGTTGCTTCGCTGCACATGGCATCTGATCAAATTAGACCATAACGTGGCAATCAACAATTATTCAGGAATATAACCGTCATGTCACGCCAGTATTAACTCTGTTGGCTCGTAAACAACGCTGACGTTGATTTATCGCATTAATTCCGCAATTCCCAGCCATAATCATTAAACACTCGTTTTAATAAATGAGCAATAATAGCAATAATAGCTTCGCACCGGGTTCAGTGACGGTTACCGACGGTGGAGGCTAGATGTGCAGGAATTACCAGAGAGTGCCTAAGTATGTGCGCAATACATAACAGATATATATTTTTTGTCGTCTTATTCGTAATTTAAATTTTTTTAATTATTTTATACTAGAATTGTAAATGTTAATTATGTTACGGAATTTTGTCGCTATTATATTCTACTTCATTCAACTTCTTTAATAGCAATCAATTTAGTAGCTGAGGCAGGGAAAATATAATTTATAGATAACCACTTTCGACTAAGATCAAGTAAGCATAATATTATAAAATAACATTGTGATGTAAGTAAGGATGAGAGGAGAGTATACGGTCTGCCGTCTGGTTGTTTATCTAGCACTAAGTAAATGTTATGTTTTGTTTTACTTACTAGTGAACTAGTAAAGGTCTATATTAGTATAAACTTATCACTAACCTGGTATAACTATTACATTATACGGGGTGTAACAAAAATAAGTGATAATACTTTAAGGTATTATCACTTATTTTTGTTGAAGCAGCGCTGAAAGACCAAAATTTTTTTTCACTTTTGTATGGGGAAACTCGTGACGCTAGGGCCCTTGCCCATACAAAAGTGAAAAAAAATTGTCTTTCAGCACGGCTACTTTCACAGTAAACTCTTTACAAGGAACACGTACACACCCTAAAGTATTATCATTTATCACTTATTCTTGTTACACACTGTATAATGACATTTTATTTATGTTAAATACTAATATAATATTACAAATTATTTATATATTGGATGAAACTTTTTAAAATGTTTAGAAATGCAGTTTCAAAATCTACTTACTACCGGAATCGACCTATTCATGCAGATTTTTTCATAATTTAATATGATCTGTTTTTTATTAAACTGTAAAATAACACTGTACTTATAAGCGGCATTCAGAATACACATTAAAAACTTTGAAATCATTCTCGACTTACACTCGCTCAGTCCAATGTGGACTTAATCAAAGTTCAAAGATGTAATAAAAGCACGAAGATGATTATCTGAGTATTCTGAAGTATACCTATTAAACGAAACATTTTATGTGTTCTGTCATAAAAAAAAACTAAATTCATAACGCGAGTTCAAGACACTTTATGACGGAGATGGCGTATAAAATTGTAATTTAACATTTTAACGATTAGTCTGCTGCAATGCCCAAACTTCGTTACGTTTCATTATAGCGTATTCGTTAACAAATTGTCGTAAGTGTATGCTCAAATCTGCGCAGAAAGGAGATAATATTATTATATCAAACACTAAACGTCCACGCACCTGCTTTTAGTAAGTTACTATTATTATCCTACTTTACTAAGTATTTAAGGGTCCATCGTCGTAACAGAAAAATAACGAAGAAATAATCTTAAAATATTCAACCGAGTATAATAGAATAGCTTTAAAAGAATAAAGCTTTTACAAATTCCTCGCTTTGATCTGAAATAGCATAGAAATGGTTTTCGTATTATTGAATAAAATAAGGGTTGTCTTCGCAAAGATGGACAGTGTTTCCAAGAGAAAGAAGGGCCATTCGTCACTGTCGAAGTTGAATCAACCCGAGAAGTGATTTCCAATAAACGCTTAGCGGTAAAGAGTCTTAGGATAGGTCCACATCATAGGCGTAGTGGCCGCTATGTTAACCGCTTCAATAATAATTTGATTCCGAATTCCAACTGGTTGGTAAAAGGCCTAAAAGGTGTATAGGAAAAATTTTAATAAAAATGTACTAACTTTGAAAATGATTTTCTTCGAACAGAGTACATAATTTATTACGTTATAAATAGAGTGAAAATTTGAAAGATTTTTTGTTTCAGTGATAAATGTACCTATTTTAGGATAGATATAAGACAAATTTTATAAATGGTGTAACAAAACTAAGTGATAATACTTGAGGGCAAGCATGAGTTCCCTGTATTTAGTACTCTGTTAACGTTACTGGGGGGCTATTACGACCTCTTATATCCAGCCAGTTTCCAGCCAGTTTACAAGCCGTGTCTATGCAATGGCCTGTAAACTGGCCTGTAAACTGGCTGGATATAAGAGCTCATAATAGCCCCCCAGCGCTGAAAAAATAACTTTTTAACTTTTTTATGAGCAAATTTCTGATGCAGGGGCGCTTACCCATACAAATAATAAAAAATGTTCTTACAGTGCTGCTATATTCACAGTAAACTCTATATTATAAAGGACAAATACACACCCTATTAGTATTAACACTTAGTTTTGTTACACCCTGAAGATAAGATGGGCTAGTTACATGATATAGTCAAAATGCGCACCCACATCTATCATACGATTAATACTCGATGCGATAGGCCACAGCCCACATGGCAATACGTCAAGCTACAAAATATGTATACCCAGCCTTAAGCGATTTTAAACTGACGTTGAGTATTTGAATGTTATATAAGTTTTTGTTAGACTGTAATTCTTGAAATGTTCCAAGAGAGGAACTAAAACACTTTTCCATTTATCCCTATTGTTCTAATAAGTTTCTAATTTGTGATGTAGGTCAGATTTGTAAGATAAAAATTTATAATATATTTCAACTTTCAAGCCTTAATAATCGTCATAATACCTGCTCTTCTAAAAGGTGAATTTAGAAGACTAGGATTAATCCTAGTCTTCTAAATTCACCTTTATATATTTTATATATTTTTTAACTCAAGTTCATCTTTAAAGATGAAATTGAGTTATAAAATATATAAATATAGATAATAATGTTATCCATGATAATATTATCCAATAGGGAATGTTCGAATAATCATTCTGACTTACCCTGTAAAAAAATTTAATTCGGCTTAACACTAAAATATCAGCAAATATTAATATGTTCGCGTGGCATCACGATGCTATTAACTATTTTGTACGACCACGTAGAGTGGTGCCAGGCAAAACATTCTGAAATGCGGATATGTTCTTGACTAATTACCCTGTATCCAAACTTACTGTTTTTCCTAAGTTTCAACAAAAAATGACAGTTTTAATATCAAACATCAATAGGTTTTGAATATCGGAACCATAAACCTATCAGTATATTATAAGTCTATGATCGGAACTATGGTGCCTACCACCGGTTTGGAAACTAATCCAGCGAGAAGAACCGATCAAATTCATAACCCAACCAGCCACAATAATTTAATTGCACGAAACGTGCGAATCTTACGATATTTCGTTATAATAAAACAATCAGTAGAGCAGCGGAGATAAAAGGTTTGTCGCCCAAGACCCGTTCACGTCCGCTGAGGGTCTCTCGTAAAACTTTATTAAGCGCATTAAGGTCGTAGTTGAATCCTGTTTATGTAATCGCCTCCCGGGACCTCCGGGAGGAAATATTAAGTGAAAAAATAGCCCACATTGCCCCGTGAAAGATTATATTTACGAGCGCGGATAATGTTTCATAACTATTACCATTTACATAATCAATTTAAGGTGACGCCATGTTAAAGTAAAAAATCGTGTTAGATGTGTTTTAGATTGCTTGTTTTCTATGCGAGGCTGGCCCGGCCTCACAGAAAAAACAAGCAATGGAACAGCAAAAAATTGATAGGGCGTAGCGACAAAATGGTTTTTGACGCGTAATTTACAAACCATAAATACATTTCATAAAATCTATGGACAGATTAAAGTGTATACTAGAACCAATTTATGTACAAATTTTGGAAGCGTATACCACTCTCCTCTGTTGGCAAAATAGGAATCCCTTTTCTTACAGAGGTCTTTTTGATTGATTATTCTGTGTTATAAAAGTTGACCAATCGTGTTATGCTATGGGTAATTCAAAGACAAAGACATGATGAATACTGACAGTGAACTTTAATTTCTTAGCTTTAGTCATTGCTGAGAAAAATGGACATCGCTACAGCTAAATTATCAAGGCGTCACCATAAAGCTGTTTTTCGCGGGTTTTATATTACATAATTATTGCGTAAGCTGTTTACTTATATAAATGTACTATTTGTAATATGCTACAGCGTATCCTGTAACAAGTTATTAAGTTACGTTTGTGTATAATAATAATTAACAAAACTACATTTTATAATTTTCTTTCATATTACGGTTAAGAAAAAAAATTCAGTTGTCCTGAACATTATCATTATCATAATATTAATTAACTTCACATAATATACCATTAGAACGACGCTGACTAGTGATCCGTCGTAGCCAGTGTCTAGAGAGCTTACGCGGATTCCACGAAACAGAATTTCTCAAAGTGTTTTCAAAGAAATTAATTTTTTTTTAAGAATTTCCGTGAAATGGTCGCCACTCATCATTCATCTAGGTTCGGCCAATATTATGTTTATATTTTT
This sequence comes from Plebejus argus, assembly GCA_905404155.3. Lineage (NCBI taxonomy): Eukaryota > Metazoa > Arthropoda > Insecta > Lepidoptera > Lycaenidae > Plebejus > Plebejus argus. The sequence goes on along the minus strand of FR989937.1, from coordinate 5,961,311 downwards.
GTGCTTTTAAGTAATATTACGTATTACGTACGGACTTACTTACTCCATACCAAATTTTAGCAAAATTGATTCAGTGGTTTGGGCGTGAAGAGGTAACAGACAGACGTCAGACACACTTTCACATTTACAATATTATGTATGGATTAACAAAGTCAGTATGAATGAGCAGCTATAATATTCCTAATTTAAATGTCACTTATTTGCACATAAATTGTAAAAAAATTTAAATGTCACTTGTTTACATGTTGATCATAAATTCATTGTTAAAATATTATTAAACACAACTTTTTTTTCTTTATTTTTTTATAGAGAGTTAGGTACTTTGACCATGTCTCTCTTGTAGAGAAAAAATATAGACTTCAAGGTAGACAACCACGCTTTAAAGTAATTTTATTTGAATGCATTCGACATTAATAATAATGCTTTTCCATTAAGTTCAAAGTTTGAAAAACCCTGTGTAGGAAACCTCGGAGTCTCATGGCTGTGACTGATTGTTCCGTCCTCCAGCTTACATGGGATAAGCTTTTCATATCAAAATAACGAGAATTGTACATTCCTAGAAATGGCTTTTAACTTCATTCCTTAACTTTGATCACATGTCACGTATGTTTATGAAATAGTTTTGGAAAAGTTAATTTACATTATCATAAAATGATTATCTTGTTTGATGAAATGTATTTTTTTTATTTATCTTTTTTAAAATTTTGCATAAAATAATAAAGAAGACACACACATGAGTAGAAGAAGCAGGTAAGTGCTAAAAAATTATCGTTTTTGCATTAATGGCCGAGGCTTTAGGGCCGGAAAATGTTTTGAAATATAAAAATGTGGATTTTATGTATAGCCAGATAAATTAGCCAGATGATGAAGTAGGTAAGTTATATTGTTTGTTTAAATTGTAAGGGAAAATTGAGTAATTATGTTGTAAAACAGCGTTTCCCAACATGTGGTCCGCGGACCCCTGGGGGTCCGCGAGCATAATAATATGTATGGGGGTCCGCGGTATCATCTCTGGACCATACATAATCGGAATTTTTAGGTGTTTGTTTTATAAAAGGGGGTCCGTGAAAACTGTGCCTGATTTCCAAGGGGTCCGTGGCGAAAAAGGGTTGAGAAACACTGTTGTAAAATGTTAGTTATCTGGTTCTTCCACTCACGTCTGTAATTATCTTGTTTCATAAAAATATGTTTCTTTTTTGTTTAGCTTGTCACGTTGAGTAATAATGGAATATGTTGATGGACAATAATTATGATGAAAATAGTAACAATAATAATTTTAAATACCAGAATTATTGCGAAGTGGTCTATATGCAGGCACAATAATTAAAGTCAATCTTGGCTAATTGCTCTTGGCTAAATGGCCCAATGAATATTATGCTCCTTTTGTAAATGTCGAAGAGCCAACGTAGAAGTTCAACATAAAGCTAGTAAAGGATTATCGCAGTAACAACTGTTGTTTTTTGTCCGAAGTTAAAAAAAATCTAAAGAATAAAGCGTGTGATTTACGTGAAAACACTTTTTGTGTAGTAACTAACTATTAAAGCATTGTTGGGCTTGCTTTTTACATGTGTTGTTCCTCCAATTAAAAATAGTTATTGAAAGCTGTGTAAGTTTTTTCATCTGCCCAAAGTTCGGTATCGAAATATGACGGTCGTTTCTGTACACTGCTATGCAAAACAAAAACCCGGGTTTGGGTAGTGATTGGTACTGCGTATCTGGATATGGGATCAGAGAACCGTGTATTGCATGAACAGTTTTATTTTACTGCTAAATTGTAGTTCTTATGTCGGTAGGATGTCTTATTAGAGGTAAAATGAAATCTTTAACTACTTAAAATCTTTTTTTTCGTCTTTATTAAAGGGTTTGTTAACAAATAGACGCGACAATGTCTTCCTAATAAGGCTACAAAATAACAGCTTAACAATTTCTTGCTATCTAAACAAAACCTAACTAACACAAGTCGCGTTTCAATTCTGTAATCAAAAAATTATAACACATGTTATTGTCACGGTGTAAAAGTATTTAGTTTTTGAAGACAGCGTAATCAAAGTTCTAATAATACTAGTTTTCTATTAGAAAATTCCAACATAAAGTGGATACCAAAAACGCCAGTTAGGAGATCCCCCCAGGCTCGCGTGTTCAAAGCTTAGAGGATAACTGGATAATATGTTCTATTTACTTTTCCTTTTGTTACATTTGAATTAAACTTAGATATTGTAGTAGTGATGTGGTTATTGGAATTTGATATAAAAATATTATTGTAAATGTTAATCTAGTAAAATTAATGCGATTTCGTTTCAGTCAAATTTAACTACAAAATGGTATTTTAGAAATTGCTAAACGAATGATGGCATTTTATTAGATTATATTTTATAATTTGTGACAATTTGTGGACAAGATCGAACAGAAAATTAAGTTTTTTTCATTTTTGATGCATTAAATAGTAGAATTGGGGGTGACATCCACTTTAATCAGGGCGAGCGAAGCGAGCCCTAGAATATCCTACAACCTGTACATTTTGTGGTACACTTTACGGAAAAAACTATCACGCCTATTGATTTGTGCTTTAACATAGTAATTTTATTTGTATGTAGATGTGATAACACATCTACATACAAATAAAAATTACTCAGTCAGTCAAGGTGTGACGACGCGAGCCCTCACAAAGCTCGGCTTTTAGCTAGTTTCAAAATCACAAGAAGATAATATTGTGCCTTCACTCTTGTGCCTCTCTCTCCCAAATTATAGGCTGAGAGGTCTTACTGTTTGCGTCACCGTTTAAAATTAAAAAATACTCTATCTTCGAACACGTAACGGCAAAGCAAACAAGGACCTAACTTACCTGTAAGTGGGAGTTGGAAAATGTGACTATTAAAGTTTGATCAGTAGCAAAGTTTTAATTGGCACTAAACGAAATTTCGAGCTGGCTCAGTGTAGGTTACCATTCGGAGCGGAAATAAACTGCACTAAATAACAGACTCGTGTCTTGTATGTTGTACGGGTTTGGACTTTGGAGTTACATGTGTACCTACCTGGTAATTTTTACCAACTAAAAAAATGAGGTTATCAATTCGACACGTATGTTATATATCCAGAACTGTCCAGTTTTCGTACATTATGTTAGTCTATATCAGCATCTGAACAAAATAGTAACACTTCAAAAGTGTACGTAAATAATAATATTATAGTGTTCTGTGTTTGCATATCTCCGGGATTGCAAGTCCGATTTTAGTTTTTTTATTAACCGACTTCAAAAAAAGGAGGTTATCAATTCGACGCGTATGTATGTAATATTTCCAGAACTGCCCAGTTTTTGTATATGTTAATCTATAACAGCTTCTGAACAAATGTGCCAAGTTTCAAAAGTGTATGTATGTATGTATGTATGTTTTGATGTTTGTGCACGCATATCTCCGGAACTACAAGTCCGATTTAAGTGATTCTTTTTTTATTATACTAGGTATTGCTCAACTTAGTGTATAGTGCAAGTTTCATCAAAATCGGTTCAGTAGTTTTGGAGATACGGAGTTTTAATTCTTAATAACGTACAATTTTGAAGTCGGTTTTGTCTTTTTTAAAATACAGTTATAATTTTGTAGAGGATCAATTTTGGGAATACTACAAGTTTCATCAAAATTAGTTGAGTAGGTTTTGAGATAGGGAGTTTTGAAGGCGGTTTTATTTTTAATATGCAACTTGTTTCAATTTGTTGTAGTTTTCATAATATTCATTTTATAAAAATTATACCTTAAAAATTAAATATTTAAGCAAACATGGTGCACTGTGCACAATGCACATAGACCTCATGTCACATAATATAAATGTGATACACATTGGCTAGAATCTAGACCAATTTTAAATTTTAATCAAAAATTCATTTCACCCATTCACGTTCATTTATCCATTGTTTGAATATTTGAAATATGAAATATTGAAATGTTTTATGAAAATATACGATTATTATTTTCAAATATTGATTATCGACGACCTCTGTGGCTCAGTGGATAGCACGTTGGTAGCTTAAGCCGTGGGTCGCGGGTTCGAATCCCGCCGACGGAACAAAAAAGTTTTCTAAGTTCCTGGGTCATGGATGTGTATTAAATATATTTATCATATAATAAAAATCTTAAATATATGTATAGTATAAAAGTATTAAATATATTTCCGTTGTCTGGTACCCGTAACACAAGTCCTTCAGGTACTTACCACGGGGCCAGATTGACGTGGTGTGAAGCGTCCATAGATATTATTATTATATTATTATTATTATCAAGAAAAAATAACTGGAAACTAATCTAACTAAGGCGTAAGAATAAGACGACCCCACGGGTCGTCTGATGGTAGTTCTATCTCACAATAAGTGTAGGATTAATAATAATAATAATAGCTCCCACGCCGGTTTCGGTGACGGTGGCCGGTTTCATTGAAACCAGGCCAGCTACGCAGGAGTAATTTCATAGTGCCCAAATGTGTGCGCAATACAGAAGAGCACTCTCTATTCCTTTGCTCTCGTAACCCAGTGGGACGGTAGACCGACACGACCGGCGAGAGATCAGGCGCAGGACCGACTTTTCACATGCCCATCCGACGCATGGAGCATCTTACTTGTCAGACAATCAGGTGATCAGCCTGCATTGTCCTAACCAAACTTGGAAATAACATGTTTCCAACGCGGGAATCGAACCCACAACCTCCGAGTCAAGAGCCGCGCTCTATACCACTAGACCACGGAGGCGTTTGTGGGATAGATCTAACATCAAGCGCAGTTAGTCAACCCAAGGAAGGCGGTAAGTCCATCAACTATAGGGTAAGTGAAGAAATCCATGACCATCAATGGGCTACAGCATTGATGGTTTGATTCAATGGCCCATGTCAGATTGCCAATCCGCGTGCTCCGCGTGGCAATTATGAGCAAATGCCTTTCAGTCAAAGAACTAAAGTCACCGACATAGTGCAGAGAATTTGTACGCTGAAGTGGAACTGGGCTGGCCATGTAGCTCGAAAAACAGACGATCGCTGGAGTAAGCTTACTCTGGAATGGAGACAAAGGCTGGTTAAATGGGGTGTAGGTGTACCTCCAACTAGGTGAGACGGCGATCTCCGTAAACAAACGATCTCTAGAGTAAACTTACTCTGGAAGGGAAACCAAGGCTGAGTAAACAGGGTGAAGGTCGACCTTCAACTAGGTGGGATGACGATCTCCGTTTAGTTGCGGGTCCATGTTGGATGCGAGTAGCAGGATCATCTTGGCGTTCATTGAGAGAGGCCTATGTCCAGCAGTGGACGAATATGGGCTGATTTGATTGATTGAATCTAATTAGACAGACATACCTAACACATAAACCCGACTAAATAACGTAAGATTACCATCTGCCTATGAATATACAATTATGAAGCCCATGGGGAAAAGGCTTTGTAGGGGTTCCGCAAGTGATACATAAATTTATTTTTGGAAATATCATCAGACCAGCATGGAGACAATTCATTCAAAGACAAATAATTTTTTTTGCGTTCAAAAAATATATCACTTCCTAAAAGTGTTACATAGTTTATAATATTCTCTTTGCTTAAAAGGGTTCCAAAGTTTGAGAACCGCTGCTCTAATTGTGTATTTAACCTGTTATTTATTGACCATAGGGTATATAATCGCGCTCAGTATGTTAATTATTTATAAACCTGTTTACGTCTTCAATTCGTTCCAAATGCCTACTCATCACATATATCAGGCTTTGCCCGAACACCCGTACATAAACTATCAAGATTTGTCCTACATGTATGCACAGTAAATACTGAGAGATCTATGACCGAGGTTTGTGTCTTACCTTTGTGTAGTTGGCCCGAGTAAGCTTGAGCCTATGCCCGACTTGGTATGGTACATCGAATTACTAGAGGGCAGACCTAGCTGTAGTTTCTTACGTAATGCAATAGGTGTAACAAAACTAAGTGATAATAGTTTAGGGTGTGTATAAGTCCCCCTGTAATAAGATCACAAAGAAGCAGCGCTAAAGAGTAACTTTATTTTTCGAATAACAAAAAATTTACACTTTCAGTGTTAACACATTCACAGTGAAATCTATATAACGGACCCTTATGTATAATCACTCGCTTTTGTTACAACCTGACCTTTTGGACGTTTTTACAACCTTACACGCAAAAAAAAGTCCAGGTATTTCGTTGTACGAACTCCGCCAAGATTCTTTGTTTTTTTGACATCAAAAGCTATACCCAAAAAGGGCATAATATTGAATATGAAATTCACAATGATTTAACTTAATGCTATGGTATTTTATCGCCACTATTATCTGCTTTAACGTCAAATGTCAAATATTGGGCGCATATTAACATAATTATTTCGAACACAAATAGAATAATTAATGAGCTATGATTAAATGCGATTCATGCGCGTACGTTATCTTTAACATAATATTGTATAGCAATACTACTACTAAGTAATGCTACTAATACCTACTGGCTACAGTTATTAAAATAACTGAGACAAGATAGAGCACATAACTCGACAGTTTTTTTCAGTAAATATATGAAGTTTTCACTTTTCAGTAGCTGATAGCTAGGCGTCAAAGCGAAACAAAATAAATGAAAATAATTTCGAATCTATCCAATCCAAATTTTTATTTAAATCGGTTTTGCGGTTTGAACTAGAAGCTAGGTAACAGATAAACTTTCGCATCTATAACACTAATAGTAATTGGTGTATGCCATCAGTGCCGTAAATAGGGTGGTTCTACCGGTGCCCAGGCATCGGGCGTAGACTCTGGGGGGCGCCCAGGTAGGACTCTTATTTTTTCGGTTTGCTCCCGATAAGTTCCCGCTGCGCCCCAGAGATGTTTCCCAATGTAGTAAAAAAATATCCACAGCCGAACATAATATTATAACCTCCTCCTTTTTGGAAGTCGATTAAAAAACAAGGGTGCAGTTATAGAAGCTCGCACAGGGCGCAAAAAAGGCTATTTATGGCACTGCATGCCATGCTAAATAAGTACCATCGAAGAAATTGATTCCTAGGCAATTGACAGACCAACGTAATTTAGATTTTGTCAATTCAATGTTAATAATTGTGATCTGTCAGCTGGGTTTGATACAACGCGATCAAACTACGTAGATCCGCTATCTGCCTATGAATCAACTTCTCTGGTAGTACTTTACTTTAAAGAAAATAAGGATACGTCAAACAGTATCTTAAGACTTAAGTCGAGACCGATCAATAACGAGACTGCATCCACACAATACCTACTTGAAACTACTTTGTCGCCTAACGCCTTCTTGTGTAGAGTTCTGTCTTTTGACCAGAAGTTTTTAAACTTGCCACCCAACGAAATACTACACATTGTTGTAGTTCTAATTCGTTTACAGCTAAAAGTCTGTGTTAGTTTGAACCTCTAAAATTTAGGATATACCTGCATAATGATGTACATAGAATAAAACAAAGCTGTCTTTCCCTATAGGTATGCTAAGGGCCTATAGCCGAAACTTTTTTGTTTTCGCTTCGTTATAGAATCGCCCATCAAAATGTATGGAATTGACATAAGACGAGTCGAACGCAACGTCATATTAACGAAGGCTTATGTCAATTCCATACATTTTGATCGGCGATTCTATAACGAAACGAAAACGAAAAGATTTTGGCTCACCCCCCAGGAGGGTGAGCCAAGATCTTTTCTTTATCGCTTATTTATATAATAGCCGATCAAAATTTATGTAATTGACATAATGCGAGTCGAACGTCAACATCATATTAACGAACGCTTATGTCAATTCCATACATTTTGGTTGGCGATTCTATAACGAAGCGATAAAGAAAAAGTCTCGGCTACAGGCCCTGATCCTAAAACGCAACGGTTAGTAACGGCTAGTAATGGTGCTTTTTATCTAGAAAATGTAAAAAAAGTAAAGTTTGGCAAATTCTGCAAATACAACAAACTATTTAGCTACAAATTCTCAGTAAGTATACAATGCAATTCATGAATTCCTATACAAAACGAGCATCAGCATGTATAATTTGATTCTGGGCACAACTATGGGGGTAAGTGACACGGAGAACTATAACGCTCATACAGGATGCCCATAAAATTTTATAGCCGACTTCGAGCTACAGGATGTTACCCTGAGGGAACTCCTTCGACCTCATATTATACTCCTTTAGAGACATACTTATCTGAGCGTGATTAATTTGTTTTATGTAGCAAACAAGATAGACCCTCAAGATTTATTTTATGCGAGCCTTCGTATAGTCAGCATTATTTTTCCAGAACACGAATAGTTTTTACATAAAGTATCATATTTACTAGCTAATATATTCCTGAACGTAAATTGGTATAAATATGTCGAGGATATATTCAACAACACGCTCAGTAACGTCCGTACTAATATTTTAAGCATGAAAGTCTGTCTGTTACTTATTCGCGATCCGAGACCGCTGAACCAATTTAGATGAAATTGGCACTCAATATAATATTAATTTTATTTATTTTTTAATTATTTATTTATTACTTTCTCTTTTATTCTTACAACTATCATTACAGACTGATTATATCCAATTCGATAGCGTAGTAAATAGCATATAATTTATATTACATTTTTTGTATTACTATGCATAACATATTATTATAACCGTGCATAACATATAAAGAATACTTGCATAAAAGCATCGCATTATTGCGAAAACATTTACGGAACCCGCGCGAGAAATTAATTTCTGCGCAAACGAAGTCACGGACATCCAGTTTTCAGTATAATATAGGAAAATAAAATAGATTTAATGACAATAGCAGCAATAGTTTTCAAACTTCAGCATCTAGCATTCTTTGCAATTGAATAACGATAGAACTTGTACCTAAAAACTTTCTTGGATTTTCTCTAGGCTAATTGGTGTTTTCTATGACACCTTTCGATCCATACGTTCGTTATGTCACGTCAATAAACAAGTTCCAGATCTGCTAATTGCCTCCAAACTTGTTTTTGAGCATAATTTTGGCTAATTGCATCCGTGCGCCTGGCGCCGCGCCAAATACAAACGAAACGAGAAAAAGCATTCTAAATCACAAGCTTTTAATATTAGGAGTGTTAAATTTTATTTAAACAAAAGCACTCTTGCCAAACGCTGAAACTTTCCAATCTTAATTTAAAACTAGAATTTATTCGTCAAGTTTTTGTTTCGCCTGCGCCATTTTTACTACCAACCTGCTTGGTGTATAATTGTCATTTTATGAAACTTGATTGATCAAAGATGTACCATTTTTAAAATAAATTCGAATTAACGACTTTTGTTCAATTTATAATTTTATTATTCTATTGTTTTATTATTTTGCTTTATAATCTAAGGCGGACTTGCGTAGATCTGGGTTAAAGTTAACACTGAGTTAAACATCATGTCATTTCTATCACTCTTTACAGTGAGTGACAGATATGAGATGATGCTTAATTACTCAGAGTTAACTTTAACTCAGATCTGCGCAAGTAGGCCATAGGTGCCGAACACGTGGACTGGTAGACCGAGAGGTATTTTTCATAGAGCGGTGAAAAAATCAACATCTTTTTAACTATTAAAAAAATTAACATTATTATTTTTTTGATCTACAATCTAAATTCATATATTAATCATTCCGTTGAATAAACTGTGAAACTAAAATAAAACACTTATAACAAATTCGTAACAATCAAGAGAAAACAATTGATGGAAATGTTGTATCTAGAACAAAGAAAAAGAGTTTAAGAGCAGAACCGTACTGGAAAACAACTTAAGGAAATTGTTTTAAATTGGACTTGTAGCACGCGATTGTGTTCTCTAATGAGCTACATAAACTAGCGCTCTCGAGTTTAGAGAGAACTACGTGTGATGCGACTTTGCCTGCGATTTTCATAAAAAATATTGTATTTTTAACCCCCAACAAAAAGGGCGTGTTCATAATATTATATACAACATCTGACTGCTAGACAATTGTAGGTTTTTACATATTTTTTTTTCTCAATATGTAAGCATGTTCTATTTTTAACCTCCGATGAAAGTACATTATCAGTCTGCTGATTACTGGACAAAATTCTGAGTTTCTTTTTTAGCTCAATTGATCTTTATTTCTTCAGCTTGTCAATGTACTTAGGTAAGCTTTTAATACTCCCTTACAAATGAAAATATCCACGCTAAATAATATAGACTCTACAATCTACATTTATTTTATACATTGTTTGTCTTTGCGATATTATGTTAAAAAGTACCTCCGCAAACAAGTATAAGATATTAAATTATTAGTGATTACCTCTATAACAGTTGTTCATTATGTGAATCCTTTTGTAAGAGGGTTAGTCGAAATATATAAAACGAAAAGGAATTCGTCACAAGAATGCTTCTATTTAGACTCTGTTTTGCTAAGATTAAAAACTTACTTCAATATTACGTTTAAGCCACTTTTCTCGTATCTCTAGTGGCAGGGTTAAAATTTATCTAACGTTAAATCTTAAGTAACGATACAGACTATCTCGAACTGGATTGCGGGTTAATATTGTGAGCTCATGCTAGAGGGCAATTTTAGTAAAAAGAACATGCTTGTATCGAAAATCCTAATCCCATTTAAGTTGAGATGGGAATTGGGATAGGTATTCAATATGGTAGCTAATTTCTTAAGGCCCACTTGCGCCAGTCTGGGTTAAAGTTAACTCTGAGTTAAACATCATGTCATCTCTATCACTGACTTGGTGAGTGACAGATATGACATGATGTTTAACTCAGAGTTAACTTTAACCCAGATTGGCGCAAGTGAGCCTAAGTAGTTTAAGGCGCAGATGTGTGTGTATTAATTTGAGTTTTAAATTGTAGAATTTGAGTTTAAATAAGTGTGAGTTTAATTACGTATGTGCCAAAACTGAAGAGATTATAGTTATGTAGATCGTTATTCCATTGCACCAAAATTAATCTGTTGTTGAACCATAAAAATTGTTAGTCTCAACATCCGTAGCAAATATTGTATGTCTGCTGGTCGTGTAGAAGTTTAAGCTTTATGAAGTAACAGATAAAATATACAGAAATATGGACAGAAAGAAAGATGGACAGACTTTTACATTTATAATATTAGCACAGACCATAATACCAAAATCTATGGCAGATACTAAAATAATACTGGCATTTTCCTGTTTTTTTTTTTTTTTTGCTGTGTCCGGTACAGTCGAGATCACTGTACATGTTTTGATAACGATGACGCTGTTATCTCATTTGATGAATGGACTTTTTGTTACGAATGTACGATATTTTTCTACCGTGCCTTTATTTTCTGTTCAAATTTATCCCAAAGCTAACTAATAAACCGTATGTTGTCAAGAACAATGGAGGTACATATCTAATGGAGGAAAAAAGTTTTTAACTGTTAGTATAATTTTAATAACTATTTTCGAATGCCAAAAATTTGTTCTAAGTTTGGTACATTAATTTCTTTAGTAGTCATTTCGATAATAATATGACGTCGTATATAGGGTGCAATTAAACATTCCTGTCAAATTTTTTCCACGGCTTAGGCTTCATTAGGAGAGTCCATTTAACGAAAAAAAATTGGGTGTTAATTATTTTGATGGCATATTTTATTACATTTTATTTTGGTCAATCACGGCGGAGGGTATGATCGGGGGTGACACGGGCGAGCGCGCACGCGGGGGTACGTGAACGCGCGGGCGACGAGTAGTGTCCATTAATTATTGTAGTGTTTTTTAGGATAACTTTCGGGAGCTATTTCTCAACATTTTAGTACTGAGTGATTATAAGAGAAAAAATACGTGTATTTTTATTTTTAACAAGCATCAATATATCAAAATTTGGCAGGACGGTTTAATTGCAACCTGTATACAAATACTTAGCACAATAGATATTGTTATGTCATGTATTTTATATATTAAAACTGGTACAATAATTAAAGGCTTAAGCAGCAGACACATAAACTTTATTGTGATGGTGCGCTGAAAAGGATTTCTTCGAGATAATTGAAATTGTTGCGAGAGTCAAAGCCTCAATGAAGGCTGAGTCAAATAACTCCACTCTCTTTGATATCGCTCAATATAAAACGTTTATATCCGATCTTTGTTAAAATTCCCGATAAGACGTAGAATATGATCTTTAAGCTTAAGCCAAACCTACGCGACCAAAGCGACTGCGAAGCGGGAGCGTCTGCAACGCGGGACGTTCGCGTCGGCAGAGCGGGAATAATCTACGGTTTCGCACCATAGTTGCGCAGGTGTGCACAATTGTTTCGCATTGCAGACGCTCCCGTCCCGCGTCCCGCGTTATTGATGCGTACTGTTTTGCAGCACCCTCTGTGTAAGTTTTTAAAAAAAAACCAAAAGTTCACCCTAACTAATTTATTAACTCAAAATTAAACTAGTTACACTTTGCTACGACTTCCCACACGTTACTTGCCCGGCTTCCAGAATCTAACTGACTTATGAAATGAACTAGAAATGAATGCTAGCCAAAAACTGCAACGTAAATGGAAAATTATGGAAGAATATAGAAATGCTTATTAAACGTAATGTGCTAACTAATTAGGGATGTAACAGCTCCCCCCTTTTGACGAAGCTTTATCTCTTTAAGATAAGCGAAGTTAAAAAGATAGAGACGTAAAGTGTGCGAAGTCTACAAAACATAGAAATATAAAACATTGAAAACGAAATAGAAAACTTATATAAAACATCGAAAACACAAATGAAATAGAAAGTAAATATCTAAAAATAAAACATCGTTGATATTATCAAAACATCATTAAAATATCAACATAGTAAAACTTCATAAAATTCATAAAATAGAAAAATCGTAGACTTCACAAAAATAAAGAAATTGGAAATAAAACGAGACAAAATATAATTTGTTTCAAGTTAAAATAAACAAAATTATTTTGAATTAAAAATTTAAATTTCTATTAGAAGAAAATTGACTTTTGTCGAAAATATTTGCTCGATGTTGCAACGGCAAGGATTTAACTGATTGCCTTTCTTCATCTGAAGATGAAATCTGAGTCATCTCAATAGAATTTGAAATTTTAGATTTATGTCTAATATTTTTCTTATTATTACATTGATTAAAAATCTGAATGCAACATCCTGACTCATTCATAGAGTTTTTATTTTTAAAACATCTGAAAATCTTATACACAAAATACAAAAATAGAAACACAATTAAAATATAAGTAAATGTAGAATAATATTGGCCATATTTAATAAAATGAGATTCCTTTTCTAAATTGTTAAGTTCAATTTCTAAATTATCCATTTGATGTGAGGCATATTTTAAAGAGTCTAAATTTATTTTACTTAAGGAAATAGGAGATAAATGTGGTATACTTTTATTAAATATGTCCTTCTTACAACAATCGTCTTCGGTAATATCAAAACTAATATCTAAAGGAGATTTAATCATAAAAGAATAAGAATTAGTTGGTAACAATTGTACAGTTTTAGAATAGCCGACACAATCAGCTGTTAATTTTACAATACCAGTACCCTGGATAGAAAAATCATTAATTTCATCATCACAACGAATAGTTAACTTATTTGGTTTTGACTGTACAAAAATCCATTTATTATTTTGCAACTTTTGCCATATATCGATATTACCGTATAGAACTTTAGAATTACATTCAGAGGGCAACGAAAGTGTGACCTCGGTTAAGATTTTCGATTCACAATTTGGATTACTAACACAAGAGTAAATGTTGAACAATTCACAAATAGAATAATTACTTGTTATTAATTTACAATCATTTAAAGAGCTCAGCATAGCATAATGCAATCTGTCGTCGCTCAAGGCGATATATGAGTCAGAGGGTTGAATTAACGCGAAAGTATTATGAGCATCATCATGAGGAGTTGGTAAAGGAATATTTTTATACACCATAAATTTTTCAGGTGTGACTAAAGGAATTTGTAAAATAAAAAATTATTTTATTATTTAAGAAATAGGAACTAAGTTTAGAAATATCGATTAAAATATGTATATTTTCTATACTAAGAGAAATTGGGAACTCCAATTTTTTACTTATTTGATTACTATGCTTAATTAACTCATTATAGAGACTTATAGGATTAATTACACTAGGATGTAAAATATTTACTTTAGAAAATAAGATAGAATTTAAGGTAGTATCTAGTAAATTAGAAATAGTAAGTAAAGAACCTTGTATAATATTAAGTAAATTATTTAGTTTAGATTGTATAATAATAGATTATCTGTATCCGTAATTTTAGAAAGAATATTATTCATATTATTAATTTGCGTATTTAATTTAATTTCATTTTGATTGAGCTTGTAAATAGTATTATTAAAATTATTAATTGTAGACTTTATAACGTGTATATTATCACGCATTAAATGAAACATTTCAGATTCGCTTTTCTTACAAGACTCAATTGCAGCATCATATTTTCTAGCATCGTCAGCATCTAACGTGCCGAAGAAAAACTTTAAAATTTCGCCACCAAATTCTAGTGACCGTTTGACTTTACTTGTCTTATGATCAGAAATAATATGAGACAAAGATTGTAATTTAATACTGTTGCTATGAATCAAGACCTCGATAGGGTTAGATATGTCTTTACAAAAATTTAAATCTTGCGATTGAATCTTGTTACAAATATCAATTGTATTAGATAAAAGATTTTGTATTTTATTTAAATAAGGCTCAAGAGAAAATAAATCGATATGCGTAACAACTTTCCAATAATCATTATAAAAATTAACATAAGTAACAGGTTCAAAATAGATTCCTGGACTATGCGATATAGGAATGATATTTGACTCCGCGTCGCTGCGGCAAAAGCCATGACAGCATAATATTCTGAAAAGAAAGAGACGAAATATGTTTTTATGACATAGAGTTAGAAAGTTAAGATGTGGCAGGCTTAATTTCATTAGTATGATGTTTGACATTTTTGCGACCTATTTGTAGAGTCACATTATGTTTATTATGAACTTTGAGAATTTTATATGGGCCTTTCCATATAGGAGATAAGGCTTTTCGCAATCTATGATGGTGTTTTAAATACACCATATCACCTGATTTATAAGAAACTTCGCGAGAATTAGAATCGTAATATTGTTTTGACCTTTCTTTACTACTAATAAGGTTCTGAATTGCTTTTTCGCGACTAAAGCGCATTCTGTATTGTAAAGCACGAATATATTCATTATAAGTTGTATTATTATTACTTTCGTATAAAGAGCTAGGAATAGAAGGTTTATAGCCGAACAATAGTTCATGTGGCGTAAAATTAGTAGAAGAATGCGGCGTCGTATTATAAGCTAAGATTGCAGTAAATAAATAACAATGCCAATCGTTTTGGTTTTCATTGACAAAAGATTTTAAATATTCTTTTAAAGTTGCATGAGAGCGTTCTAGTGCGCCATTTGTTTGAGGATGATAAGGAGTAGTAAATAATGCTTTTACTTTTAAAATTTCAGTTAATTGTTTAAATAAATCAGACGTGAAGGGCGTACCTAAGTCTGTTAAGATAGTTTTAGGAAATCCGAAAAGAGACATAAAATGAACAAGATTTCGAGCTATTTCGTCACTCGTCGACGAAACCATAGGATAAGCGCTAGTGAATTTAGTTAGATCATCTTGTAATGTTAAGATGAATTTAAAATTTTGGAAACCCGCGTCGGGAAGAGGACCCACAATATCGAGAGCTAATCTTTCAAATGGTCTTGTAGAAGTAGACGTTATCTCCATTGGAGCTTTATTAGATTTACGTAAAGGCTTGTTGATTTGGCAGAGTTTGCATTTTTTAACATAATGCTCAATATCAGAGCGCATTCCTTTCCAGTAATAACTGGCTTTAATTCTTTTATACATCCTTTGAGAACCTGGATGACCCGCAATAGGCGAATCATGATTTTCCTTTAAAATTTTAGGAACTTCTACCGGAGTAGGATAAATTAATTGATTTTTGTAAATATAAATCTTAATATTAGTATTATGAAAAATATAGGAAATAATATTGTAAATTTTAGTATAAGATAACTTGGAAAATGGATCTGAAAAATCTGAAATAGCAAGATCCGTAACATTTTGCAAATTGACTAAAATATTTCTTAATTTAATTAATAAATTATAAATATCTTTATAATGAGGTTCATCAAAATGATGAACTTTAGTAAAAAGGAAATAGTAATTTTTATCTTTAAAATTATAATGTTTTACTGTGAACGGCTCACGTTCAGAATTTAGTAATTCGTCAGCATTTTCTAGCTGCGATAAAATTTCTTCGCAATGCGGAATAGAATTGTCAAAATCTAGAGAAACTGGACACGCAATATTATTTAATTTAGTTAAATGTAAACCTTGAGTACATTCTTCGATAATAGTATTAGAAATAGGAAGTTGATTAGTAAATTGACTTTTAAAGTATTTTTCATAGGTTAAATTATTTAAATTATTTATATTAAGAGCATTGACCGGACACCTAGACAGAGCGTCGGCATTAGAATTGAGACGACCTTGTTTATAAACAATCTCGTAATCATACTCCTCGAGTTTCAAGCGCCAGCGAATGAGTCTGCTACCTGGATCCTTTACATTAAATAACCATACGAGTGGCCTATGATCCGTAACGATTTTGAATTTATAACCATATAAGTATGGTCTAAAAGTTTTGACGGCAAATAAAATAGCTAGGAGTTCTTTTTCCGTCGTTGAATAATTGCCTTCTGGCTTATTTAAAGTTCGCGAGGCGTAGGCTATAGGTTTGTCCTTACCTATGGGACCCTGAGATAGAATTGCGCCTACAGCATAATTACTAGCATCTGTAGTAACGATAAAAGGTTGCGAATAATCGGGATACTGGAGAAGAGGAGCAGAGATTAATTTTTCTTTTAAAAATTCGAATGCTTGTTGCTGTTCCGCATTCCAGTGGAAAACAGCATCTTTCTTTAAGAGAGACGTAAGAGGCTTAGTAACCTTTGCAAAATTATTAATAAAACGGCGATAATAGCCTATTAGACCTAAGAAGGATTTGACGTCTTTAGGATTTTTGGGAACTGGAAAATGGGAAACGGCCTTGACTTTTTCAGGATTCGGAGAGACACCTTTATCGGTGATGACATGACCAAGATAAGCGACTTCATGTCGAAGAAATTCGCATTTATCTGGCTGAAGCTTTAAATTGCTTTGACGAAGTTTGTCGAAAACATGTTTTAATTTTGTAATATGATCTAGTAAATTTTGGCTAAAAATAACGATATCATCAAGATAAATAAAGCAATCTAGACCTTGTAGGCCTGACAATACGGTATTCATTAACCGTTGAAACGTGGATGGGGCATTTTTCAACCCAAAAGGCATTCTGGTGAACTCGTAATGTCCAGACATGCTTGAATTAGTACTTATTGTAAACCCTGTTTTTGGGGCGTCCTTGGGACTCATTTTAAGCTGATGAAACCCACTTGCCAAATCTAAGGTACTGAAATATTTTGAATGACCTAGTTGATCTAGGATGTCTGTGATAAGAGGCAGTGGATAAGACTCTGAAACAGTGGCGTCGTTAAGGCGACGATAGTCTATGACGATTCTCCACTTTTGTTTGCCTGAAGCGTCTATCTTTTTCGGGACTACCCAAACTGGGGCGCTCCAAGGCGAAGAAGAAGGCCGGATTATTTTCTGATCTAGCATTTTGCGGATTTGGGAATCGACCTCTTCTTTGTGACACTCAGGAAAGCGATAGGATTTGACATGGATAGGAGGAGTGTCACCTGTATTAATACTGTGTTCAAGGACATTAGTACACGTTAAGGGCTCGCCATCTAAATGAAAAATATCTGTATAAGACGAGACGCAGTCTAAGAGAGCTTTTCTTTCTTCATTATTTAAATGAGAACAGCGAATTGAATTTAGAACTTGATTTACGCGATCAGATTTAGAACTAGAAATAGAATTAACGCTAATACAATTTTTTGAATTATTTAAACATTCATTTTCGAATGGTGTTAACTTTACGTGATAATCTTTGACTTCGATATCGGACTCGGTAGTATTTAAAATAGTAAGGTTCACTTTTCCATTAGATTTGACCTTTACTATGCAATTAGCGACATAAACACCTTGACTTAAGGTATGATCTAGAACTAGAGCTTCGTTGTTATGATAAAGCTCGGGCGAGAAATTTGATACAGTACACTCGATACAGGCTTCCGCACGAGCCGGAATGATATACGTTGGCTGAGTGTAAACAATAGGAATAGAATGATTATTTATAGTCATAGATTTAGAAGAATAATCGATATTAGATTTAAAGAAATTGCAAAAGTCGCTACCGATAATACCATCGTAATTAGTTAAATTTATGTCGTCATTTGTGACATGAAACTTGTAATTAAATTTTTCATAAGATATAGAAAATTCTAGTTGAAAAGTTCCTAATGTCTCGACAGGATTTTCGGAACTGTTAATGCCTTTTAGCTTAACGATTTCATGTGAATGATCTGGAATTTGAGATAAACAGGACCCCTTGATAATACTGATGGCTGATCCCGTATCAACTAGAAAACATAGCATACCCGTTCCCGGTGCATGCTTACAAAGCAAATAAGTATGAGGCAATGATACCTTTTTAGTATAATTATTAATTTCGTATATAGATTTAGAATTAGAACTAGGATTTATGTTAGATTTAAGTGCCTTATTAATATTAGAATTAGTATTTTGGACAATTTCGTCCTTAGAATTATTTTGAGTCGGTTCATCTGACCGAGATGTAGATTTAGGATTTTTTAAGTTAGAGTTAGTAGAAATTAATTTATTAGATTGAGACGATTGAGGCGATTGAGACGATTGAGACGAATTAGGATTAATTGAGTTAGAAAAAGAGACATGTTTCGATTTAGAATTATTTTTACATGCTTGGCAATTATTTTGACCATTAAAAATTAAATGACTCTGCTCTTTTGACAGAGATGTGTTATTATTTATTTGACTCGACTCTTTTGATCGAGATGAAGATTTAGTAGGACCCAAATTTTGGGATGAATTATGACTCAACGTTTTATTTTGTTGAGATGGACTCAGCATCTTTGGCTGAGATGTAGATTTAGAAAAATTTGATTGACTCAACATGTTTTGTTGAGATGGACTCAGCATCTTTGGCTGAGATGTAATATTAGGAAAATTTGTTTGACTCGGCGTTTTTCGTCGAGATGGACTCAGCATCTGTGGCTGAGATGGACTCAGTAACTGTGACTGAGATGTAGATTTAGAAAAATTTGAAAAGTTAGTTTGACTCAACGTTTTTCGTTGAGGTGGACTCAGCATCTTTGGCTGAGATGGACTCAGCATCTGTGGCTGAGATGTAAAATTACTAGAATTAGAAGATTTAGAATGACTCAACGTTTTTCGTTGAGATGGACTCAGTAACTTTGACTGAGATGGACTCAGCATCTGTGGCTGAGATGTAGAATTAGAAAAATTAGAAGATTTAGTATGACTCAACATTTTTCGTTGAGATGGACTCAGTAACTTTGACTGAGATGGACTCAGCATCTGTGGCTGAGATGTAAAATTAGTAGAATTAGAAGATTTAGAATGACTCAACGTTTTTCGTTGAGGTGGACTCAGTAACTTTGACTGAGATGGACTCAGCATCTGTGGCTGAGATGTAGAATTAGAAAAATTAGAATAAGATTTAGAATATATCGTGTCCTTATGATTTATGTTGGATTTTGGCAGACACGGAACCAAAATCCTTTTTAATTTAAATCATCGTGATTGGATTGAGTCTGATGATTATTATCAACATTATATTCAAAGTCACATGTATGTAAAGGAATATGATCGTCGTCACGTTGCGCGTTGCCAGCGTTTACGCGGCGTTTCATATTAAATTGACGCTTACGACATTCCATGATCGTGTGACCGACGTTTTTACAATAGTTACACGATTTAGCATAAAAATTAGAATTATTTTTAGACATAGAAATAGAATTATTTTTAGGAATAGAATTAGTATTAAAATTAGGATTTGAGTTAGAATTAAAATTACGTTGAGGATTTACGTGATAAGATTTCTGGAAAATAGGTTTTTTATTTTTATAACATTCAGAAGAGCCATGTCCGAATTTATGACAGATAGAGCACTGTTTTTGAGCCCTAGTGCTATTTTTAGAAAGATTAAATAATTTCTCCTCATCAGTGGCATATTGAATTGCATCACTGAGGGTTTTAGGATTTTTACACCTAACAATAGTAGAAATAGAAGAATTTAAGCCCAATAAAAATGTATTTAAAGCGAGTTCTTCCATAGCCGCAATTCGACCGGGAAGTTCTTTCTCGTCTGCGCAACTATAATGGATATCAGATTGAATTCGAGTTAAAATTTGTTCAATTCTAAGTGAATATTTTATAACATCCTCGCTAGATAATTGTTTGCAATTTTGGAGATCAGACAATAAATGAGTTGCGTGTTTCTTTTCGCCGAAAGTTGAGCGCAAAAATGTTTTTAATTCCGCCCAATTTGAAAAAGTTTTTAAGCTACAGGCGACTTGTGCCTTGCCTTCTAATTGAGAAATAATAAATTTGCATAAAATTAATTGTTGTTCTGGGCTGGCTAATAACATAGCATTTTCACAATTTGTGAGAAATGCAGGAAGTGACTCTCTGTCACCAGTATAAGGTTTTATAAATTTTGTTAAAAACGAAAGCGTAACTTTTTCGGACATTTTGTCTTTAGATGACTCTCCCTTGACTGACATTATTAATTATGTTATGCTGAACTTGTAAAAATTAGAAATATAATACAGCAAAGATTTAGAAATTAAAAATAGAATAAACTAGGATTTAGAATTATTTTAGACTTAAGAGTTTGTAAAATTAGATTTAGAATTATTCACTTCACGATTTAGAACACTTTAGATTTAGCACTTTGATTTAGCACGATTTCTTGAATTTAGTAGAAACAGAGACAGGATTTAGAAAGAAATAGAAAACACTCACAGGAACACGACGAAAACCTTCATGACGTGGAGACTGGAGTGGACCCGGAGTCGCGTGCAGAGGCTACGCTTTACCCGGAGCTTGGGGCCGATGATGTGGCCCTGGTGAGTTAGGCTGGAGCGGCTCAGACAGCACAGCACCGCTGTTGAAACTGCTGGGGCAGACCGACGTCCTCGTGGGTTGTAGCTGGAGCGGGCTCAGGCTAGGGCCTGAGGCTGACCGTCGTCCGAGTGTGTGAACCGGATGGAGCAGGCTCGCGCAGAGGTGCGGAGGCTTACTGTCGTCCAAAAAAACGTGGTGCGGGCTCGCGCCTTCGGTGGCGGAGTCTTACCGTCGACCAAAACTTTAAAACACGGGTGCCACGGGTTCGTGATCCCTGGTCTAAAACATTAGACTTTTTTTTCGGGATCAAATATCTGCACACTTCTGACACCAATTTGTTTTGCAGCACCCTCTGTGTAAGTTTTTAAAAAAAAACCAAAAGTTCACCCTAACTAATTTATTAACTCAAAATTAAACTAGTTACACTTTGCTACGACTTCCCACACGTTACTTGCCCGGCTTCCAGAATCTAACTGACTTATGAAATGAACTAGAAATGAATGCTAGCCAAAAACTGCAACGTAAATGGAAAATTATGGAAGAATATAGAAATGCTTATTAAACGTAATGTGCTAACTAATTAGGGATGTAACAGTACGTTTGGCCGAAGCCTTATTATTCTACATCCATGCTAATATTATAAATGCGAAAATATGTCTGTCTGTCTGTCTGTGTCTTTATCTCTTACCTATTCACGCCTAAACCGTTGAACTTAAATTTTGCTGAAAGGTATGGGGGTACTTTGAGTCCCGGAGTTTGCGATTAGGAGTTTGCGTTTGAAGTTGCGAGCGTCATCTATAGTACTATAATATTATTAGTACAAAATCCGTTCTGCAGTTTGGGCGTAAATAGGTAACAAGCAGACAGATAGACACACTTTCGCATTTATAATGTGAGTATGGATTCTTTTACAGGCTGAAGTTTCTATAAACTATCTAGGAATGTGTATAATTTGTATATATTGTGAAACAATTGCTCGCTAGAGACGCTACAAGTTCGTAGGAAAGTCGAATAAACGTGTTACTAAAGTATCGCACTTCGGAAAACTTAATACGTGAATAGGTAGTCTGTTTATACGACTATACGAAATTGGGAGATCTGTTTGTTATTCATAAACTGTACACTACAAGATCAAAAAACATACGGTTAAGGTATAATTGTGTTACCAATATAAGTAATTAAGTATACCTCTATATTAGAGGTATAAAGTGTTTCTTTTACCCGATTATGGTAAACCCAAAAAGTAGTACTTTTGCCATTTTATCTATGTTATATTTCCATTATAACACACGTACCTTAGCTACTGTTATATATAATTATATATATAGATTCGTCATCATAGCCCAAATATAATAGAATAATTATTATTCGTCGAAAGTATTGCATATTTTCTAACACAAATATTTTGACTTTCATTTCATAAATCAAATCATACGTGTATCTTTAAGATACGTGTACATAGCGTGTTTCGGAAGAGATTATAAGATATGCCATCATAACTTAGATTATAAACAACACAATATTTAACATAGCTGAAATCGCGGGAAAAGCTAGCGTTGTATGAGGCGAGAGGGTGGTTTCAGACATCGAAATACAATATAGCTTAGAAGCATCATAACTCTCATACACTGCGCTGTAGTTAGAACAACTTAAATTGTTTTATTTTTTGTTCATTAATAAAAAAAGAAAATAAGCTTAACAGGAATTAATTACAGTATGGGTGTGGGAGCCACACAGGACTGCAAATTCGCATCGCATCGTTATTTTTATTATGATATTTGCGATGCGATGCGAATTCGCAGTTATGTGTGCCCTATGACCGACCCAAATATATCAACAAATTAAAAGTATGTCTTTATGTATATTTCTGAATGGAAAGAAAATTGACTCAGCTACAGCTCTTCTATAGTATGGTATTTCGATGGTTTCAGGTATATAAATCCATTAGTCCACCCACGAAGTACAAACCTGATCAAAAGTTATGGATATCTATAATACCTAGCTTCGTGAGCCTATTGGTAACTAATTCCTAGAATACACGAAAACTTGTCTATGGGATTATGAAAATATTTAAACTTTTGGAACTTTATTTTTACCAAAATATGTTTGTGTCACCTTTTACATTTTACTAACAGAAAGATACTAGATGACTCCGTGCGCCGGAACCGCACATTTTTCTTGGATAAAAAGTAACTTTTGGCCTTTCCCTGGACTTAAAGTATATTATTCAAAATATATTATACCAAGTTATATCATATTATTATACCAAATTTCAGCAAATCGGTACAACGGCTTGGGCGTGAAGAGGAAACGCATAATTATTATATATCATAAAATATGTATCATAAATGTGCAAGTGTGTCTGTCTGCTTGTCACTTCTTCACGCTTCAGAAACTTAACCGATTTTACGACACGTCGACATAAGATTTTAGTAAACGAATTTCGGCGAGCTACGGGCAACATCTAGTCACGAATGTTATCTTGAATATTAAATATGGATTTACCTGTCGATGAGGTTAACCCAAATTGGGTAGCGGTTAACGAGTCAAAATCGTGTGCCGAACATTCAATTTGGGTGACAAACACCGTAGCCGTCCAATTTCCGACCGACGTCACCCAGTACCCGGGTTTCACGAATAAATTTAAGGGTTTTTCATAGAATGGACCCATCTTAAATTAGGGGTTTCCATAGAATGGACCACATCTGAAATTAAGGGCTTCTATAGAATAGATCTGAAAACCCTTGATGGAACTCCAAACCGCCGATAATGACTGATTAATTTTTTATCACGTACATAAAATTGACGGATAGTATTATATTAGGGTTTCGAAAGAATGGAAATACCTGATAAATTAATGCTTTGATAATTACTTTTATTTCCTTCTCTTTTGTTTAGGCCTAAACAAAGAGCTTAACAATAAAAAATAATAATAATAAAAATTAATAATAATAAAAAAGCTTAATAAATTAAGGTTAATTTTATACAACTCCAAAAAAGGACACGGGTGCTATGTTTGGGTAAATATAATCTTTAATTATGCAGCAGTTTCTGAAGAGCATTGTCTATAAAAGTTCGATTGAAACACATAAGAAGAAAAAACTTTCCACCATAAAACTGCCTTATATCTAAAGGTTAGCTATTAGTTACTTAAGAGGATACTCCAAGGTCAAGAGAAATGAAAAAACAGTACTCGCATATCGATATTTATATTGCTGTCTCCCTTACCTCAAGCCGCAGAGCGCGATAGGGACAACTGCAGAAAATCAAGGATTCGTTGTCCCCTGATTCCTTCTCCAAAACTTAACCGATTTAAGTACTTTTATCATTAAAGATTAAAGAAAGGCTTGAGCTGTGTTCCTATGTTTTCTTTTTTTTGTATAATCTAGCCAAATCTGTTTTCTAGATGTTTGAACAGCGGAAAATCTGGCCATTTTTTGGGTTTTTGAACGTTCATATCTTTTTTAACTAAATTATGAAAAAAAAGAAAACATAGGGACATTGTATTAGTGGCCATTGATATTCAGGAAAAAATTATAACTCTACCGGCATTATACAGGGAGGAAACAGGAGACAACGTTTGTATGGAAAAAAGGGCGGTGTGGACTCCCTATTAACGCTTGCGAGCTCAGAGAAATCAGGGGCTGAAGAGCAAGTGACTGACAAGTGTAGCGGGCAATCGAGCTTGTAATCTTGTAATCCCTTGTATTGATCAGCATGTACTATCAGAGAAGAATTAATAGGCAGATTGCGGACCACCGTAATTTGGTCACGTTACGTCAAGCCCAGCCGAGCAGATCGCGACTAATATGGAATGGACATAAACCAACTAAATAACGTATCAACTGCTTAATATGAATCAACTTCTTCAATGGTAAGTACCAATTGGATAGGCCGCATTATAATGTGTGACTTCAAAAACGCTTTCTCTATACACTTCTCATAAAGAAGTACTGTATACTTAAAGGCATTAGACGCTCTCTGCTCTCTGAGTAAATTAGGCGGGTCCATATATCGTGGAGCTGACGTAAAGCCGGGTACACACTCGTCGGGCTAACCACACTTGCGCAACGCGGGCGACGCGCCAAAACCATGGACGTTTCGCCCTCACTCGCTAATACTTTCCCAACTTATAACTCCTAGTTATTATACTGTACTCTGAGTTCTGACATAGATACGCGCCTTAGTGTAAAATGTACTTATTTTTGGAGAATAACTTATAAGATTATTAAATGTTTTTTTTAATTTAGGTTCTATACAGCATGACTCGTCAGACATGTTCAATACTCGAGGCCGTGATATTTGGCTATTATAATAGTTGAAAAAAATATATAAAAAAATAATATCAATTGATCACTTATTTACCCAACGCATGGACACCGCGCGCGGGAGCGGTAGCGCGCGGCGCGGGGCGCATGCCGCCGCGCCGGCCGTTACATTGTAGTTTAGTGTCCATGATTCATTTGTTTATAGGGAAATTTCGTCAAAAATTAAGTACCTAATTTTATTACATAATCATAATGAGAATCGAGTACTGAATACTCTCTCTAAGTATCGTTCATGTCTCACCAGTCATGCTGTATAGTTTGTACGTACGAATTTGTGTACTTTACATTTTCACATCATTAATCACATCATAAAAATGACAATATCGACAATCGACATAGCATGACATTAATTAACTATAAGTACATGATATTATGCAATAGACTTACTTTTAAATTAAAATTATTAATAAGCACTATACTCGTAATTTTAACGCATACGACATAGCATATTTTAAAACGCCATAAATCACAAATTATTATTATGTCTGTCTAATTCATTCTAATTAGCAGTTGCTGTAAATTTCATACTAAATCCTAGAACTTACTTTATTCTATATTTTACTTTTAAAAATTAGAGATGTTATGTCGTGAATAAAAACAATGGCACTGTTAATATCTTGAATATTTCCGAACGTAACATTGTGTTTTAAACGACAGTAAAATTGTGATAAAATTGATGTACACAATAAAAATTGTAATAAATTTCGGAGGCGAAATTTTACGGCGGCCGTCAAAGGACGTAAACAGATACGTAAACGGACAGACAATATGACCTGTTTAACATTTATGTATGTATGACAGCTTAAATATCTAACGGCCATACTCACAGTCTTTTAATGATTAATTAACTTTAAGTTAAGGAAGATTTTGTAAGATAATGTATGGAGTTAATGTCAAAATCGTAATTATGATAAATTATCATTGAATCTCTCTGAGTATGCTCGTTAATCTAAATCTAGATAATTAGGTATTAGTTATTTCCGACGTGCTAGATTTTTATCTATGCACTTAGCTCATATCAAACACCGAATTTCAAGTATTTTGGAAAAATACTAAGTTTCACTACTTCCTGATAAGTGCCGGATAGGCTATCCACCACTTAACTTGACAGATAAAGTATGGGGAACCTGTCAAAAAAAGTTGTGGATAGCCTATCCGGCACTTTATCAGGAAGTGGTCAAATATGGCCTAAGTTTTGCAAATAAACATCAAGAACCAGAATAAATGATTTATTAATAAGCCAATATAATATTTCTGTACAAAGGTTACGGGTGATAAATCATTTTCTCCCAATAAGGTCATAATATATTTTCTTTTGAAGTCGGAATGAATATATTTGTTAT
The DNA here is from genome assembly GCA_905404155.3 of Plebejus argus. Lineage (NCBI taxonomy): Eukaryota > Metazoa > Arthropoda > Insecta > Lepidoptera > Lycaenidae > Plebejus > Plebejus argus. The sequence goes on along the minus strand of FR989937.1, from coordinate 5,934,569 downwards.
ACAAATTGCAATTTATCGTGTGGTTCTCATTGTGTTCTTACTTCTTACGGTTCCTTGGCTACCAATGGGATCTCCTCATGAATCCAAATCGTGAAACGGGACAGGACACGACTCTGTCGAGTTTTTGGCTTAATCCCAAACGTTAGAATAGGTAAGGCATTTTTAATTTATTTTCCACTTTGTACCCGTGGCGTTTCATTCGAAAGATTGTTTGGAAAATACGAGTAAAAAGTATGTCACAGTATGTCTCTTGAAACTTGATTTGACTTATTTTAAAATACTTTTATTTTATAATACAAAGGTTAAAATACTGTCTCGACACAGGAATTTTTCACACCTATAAAATTATTATTATTCAAAAATTCCCTGGTCTAATTACTATTTAAATCCAAAATATTTAAGCAAATAAGTCCAAACTTTCTCAGGTTTCAGTTATACAATATAAAAACTGAATTAATATTAATTATCAGATAATGGAAATATAATAATTTAAAAATAAATAAGATTCATAAAAACTTACTGCAAATTATGTTCTGATCACAGCAATGACTGTAGCACTGAATCGTAACAAGCTTCTTCAATGCATCCATAGTCATTGAGTATTTCGCAGGGTTATCACGTCATAGTGCTTTATAATATGAAGTTTAGTAAAAATGATCGAATAAAGAGTAACCATTATTATTATCTGTATCAATATTGCATTCCTTTTTTAACCCCCGACAAAAAGAGAGGTGTTATAAGTTTGACGTGTCTGTCTGTCTGTCTGTCTGTGTGTCTGTCAGTGGTATCGTAGCATCCAAACGGGTGGACCAATTTTGATCTAGATTTTTTGGTTTGAAAGCTGACATGATCGAGAGTAATTTAAGCCATAGTTCATCATCAACATCAGCCTACTCAGTGTGGGAAAATCACGGTTCATCTGGTTCTCGAAAGGCCGATTAGCAACTTGCAGTCATTTGATGGGTTTTAAATTTTGCATTGTAGGTCGTGACATTAATGGAAATTTGACCTGGTGCTTTAGCATCACCTGGTAATCAATAGGATACCCAACTCCTCACCAACTTAGAGCAGAGGTTTCGTGTTTGGGCTCATTTTAATTGCGACAACTAGTAAGACGTAGATAAACAGTAAGTATTTGCATGCTGCTGCTGCAGCATCACCTGGATTCTATAGGAGCCGAGCTCTGTATGAACTCAAAGTGGAGGTTTCATGTTTGCGCTCATATACAATATTATGCAAAAGTCGCTGTGTGTCTTGGCGGTCCCTCGATAGACAGTGACAACAATTATTATGTACTTAAATATTGCTTTATACTCATGAAATACTTAGGAATTATTTAAACTTAAAGTCAGTAAATATTATATCATTACTTTATAAAGTTGTTTGGCGGGTTTTTTTTAATTTCTTAATTTTATTTTTAGATTATAAACTTTGTTACAATATTATAATAAATCTTTGTTATAACGTTAAACACTGAAATACGTTTATCGCTCAGGAACCATAAATTCAGAGACTCAAACGTATGCCCATTGCCCATACCAAATTTTATCATAATTGGTTCAGTGGCTTAGCGTGAAAGGGTTACAGTCAGATAGGCAGATGCACACAGTTTCCGATTTATAATATTAGTATGAACTGGCAATACGGTTCAAAACTAACAATCACTTTTGGGCCTTGAATTTTTTAGCTATAATAAATGTGAAATTATGCTTAGCAAATGTCTATGAACAGATGTACAAGAATTCGACTTTAAATAACATTTTAATGATGTCCCAGATTTCGCTTCTATTTATCAAACAGGTACATTTCATAAGAAAAATTGCAGCAGCTCCTCGCCGTGGCAGCTCGGCCCTAATTGGCGCCTAGATGACAGATTACCGACGGGGACGCTGTCACGTAATTGACAGCTCAATTTAAACGCACTTGTTGGTCTCCGGTCCTCAAACTGTCGTCCATCTCCCGTTATTATTGTCTCTTGCCGAGTACCATCGAAAACTGAGCTAAAAATCAATTAGCGAACACGTAATCATAAATTTTAATTCGTAATGATTCGATTCGACTTTTGAGTGGATGAGATTTTTAATTCGAATGCTTAAATCAATTTCTAAAAAGTCCGCTTAGCAATGTTCTGTACGCAAAACCTTTTTCACAGCTAACATAGAGTTTAGGGTTTGTTACGTACCTTGAATGTTAGCAATATTATGATTAATGTACACTGTACAGTGTACACAACCTACCTCAATATCTGGATTTAGGCTCCTTATATTCTAGAAAAATTTAATTTAATTTTCATAAAATTCAATTATTTATTAAGACTACCAACCAACGCGAAACGTGAAACTGTTACGTTTTTTAAATCGTCTTCAAAAAGACCAACGACATAGATAAAGGATAGCTCAAGAAACTTGTATTATTGCTAGAATCGATAAGTTTACTGGAACTGTCCGGGTGAGTTATTGGTGTAGGTATGGGCGAGTGAGTGCGCAGTAAGTCTCTATTATCTACGCCGTTACAGTCGGTACAATGAAGGCGATGGACGTGGTGAGAATGAACAAACGCACTTAAAATGAACCACGTTTTCACGGTCAGCTTACGTATTTACGATACTTAGCGGTAGCTATAAATTGACACTTACATAACTATGGTGATAAAAGGAACTTTCGCATCGAAGGTGCTGCAAAATGGTGTCGCCTATCAAAAAAACTTAAAGTCAATTAATATTTATTCACTTATCTTGAACTGACCTGATAGTTCCTGAAATATGTTCTCTTATACAAAATCCGAAACTCGTATTCAAGTAAGTATGTATTACTTTACATGCACTGCTACCTTTATGGCGTGTTCCCTTTTGCTAGCAGTATAGTCACAAATCACAAGCGTGGAGAAATGAGCCTTCGCATTGTAATTCAGTCATGTCTAAGTAGACCTAATGCTGTGCAAAGCAGGTAGCGTCTAAAAATGAGGGTCATGCGATAATAGTTTTACTAGACACCTAAAAACGTCTGATTAGCCTTTAAAAGTATATATTATTATATAGGGACCAAACCGTCTTCTAATGCAAAGCTGTCCGAAAGTTCTAAGCTAAGTCATCTGTACTAGTTTTTGACGAACTAAACTTAAACGGGAATTAGAATTCAAATACGGTCATGAAGATAAATGGCTTACTTTTTCCGCTGAGTAAATGGTTCTGTAGATTATCAGAATGAACAAGCGCGTACAATGTACATTCTATTGGGCCTTGGTTATACAATAATAATAATATTGCGATTACATGAGAAAATTTTTCTGATTGTCTATTAAGTATATACCTCTTCATGCCTAATCTGGATTACTTAATGATTTTAACGAAATTTGGTATAGGTCTACCAGAATCTGATGGCAAAAAGTGAGAAAATAAATTGACTCTAGCAATACAGGGGTAATTGGAATAAAACAATTTGATCCTTTTTTTTTCCTTATAGCGGCTGATTCTGTGTTTGAAACATGTGAATATATAAATTTATTCAATGATCAAGAATATTTTTTGAAAATCTGCCGTCAAAATTTGCCATTAGATTCTGCCTTCTGGTAGACCTATGGGTATGTAGTACGTTCACTTCCGGAAAGGACACAGTTAAACTAATTTCAGCGCACCGAGGTTGGAACACACAAAATGTGTGATAAATCATCTTAACATAAAGCAACCCAAAATGACACCGAAATCAACCCTTCACGCGTGAAATTATGCGCATAATAGTTTGATGCTACACAAATAACAGAGTATGTTAACCCCCAAACAGTCTCATTGTTAGCTATTTTCGCTCCACACGTACGCTCGATAGACGTCGTAAAATTTTATGCACGTCCTCCCAACCGAAATCACTGGCATACATACTTAGATCCTATATAATATAGAATGATTTTAAGACAACATTCAGAAAAAGATCAATTGAAATATAAACTCTTTGAATTTCCATATTATGATCATCATTGATGATTATGACTCACGCCTAGCTAATTAGACTTTTGGGTATTTTAGACCCACAGCTCAAATCTGAGTTGGGTTTGGTGGGTTGGTTGGTTGGGTAAAATATTATGAACTTGGCTTGACACGCTACCGCGTGTCTAGAACTCTAAATAAATCTTCATTAATACAATAATTCAAAGAACGAGAGAAAAGTTTTACAAAAATTGTAGGTCCTCGGCCTGGGGACTAACATTATGATACTTAGGCCCACTTGCGCCAATCTGGGTTAAAGTTAACTCTGAGTTAAACATCATGTCATCTCTATCACTGACTTGGTGAGTGACAGATATGACATGATGTTTAACTCAGAGTTAACTTTAACCCAGATTGGCGCAAGTGGGCCTTATACAGGGTGATTATTTACTCCGTTTCAAGACTTTGCAGAATATACTTTAACTTAGGTACTTAATTTTGTCTTGTTAATCATTTATCAAAATATCTTACATTTTCTATCATTTTTAATAGCGAAAGCAAAAGTGATAGCACGATATTTAATCCATCATTAACATAATGGTGAAAGGGATTATTTAACTTTGACTATCGCATACCTTTGGAATAAAAGGCCTCTAGTTTTATGCTAGGCCGCATATATAACCGCATTGAAAATGGCTTGTCAGTTGTCTTAGACGATTATCCACTATTTTATATGACGGAGGCGGTTACGTAAACACTGTCTATAAATTCCTCACGCTGATCCCCGGCTGAGCCCCCGCGACGTATGAAAATGGAGTTTTCTGTTTGGGTGTGATTCAGCTGCATCGCTCACACCGCATCATAAATCACACCGTCCAACTAATGGAATATCTGGAATCTGGACGCTTTCCGGGAACCGGATAAATTACCTCCATCTACTATGAATTTGATCGTCATACTAATGTTGGGATTTTTTGGGTAAATTATGTAGGTTTAAATAAATTCTTGCGCAAGTTAAGTAGCGTTAGATTTTTTTTTAATTACTTACAGCTCGTTGGCCGGACTTGCACGTTAGCTTAGAACGTAAAAAATAGACCTTAATATTTACATTTTCCCCAAAATGTTTAAAAATAGAGTCCGCAACGGCTGCAAACGTGGAAGTACGTAATTAATTCAATGACGCTGTTAAGCGATTTTCAATTTAGGTCATCCTTGTTGATAGTACGACCAACATATTTTGTGTTTCGGTCTTCGTGCTTCTGTCAGAAAGTCGCGACTTAGCGCAACTCTTAGTAGTTTGACAAAATATATAAAGTGAAACTAGAGACCGATATTGTAAATATAAACTGTATTTTACCGTGTATCGAGTACAAGCGTGCGTATATAAAATAATATGTTAATGTTAAAGGTATTTGACATGTAACAATTAAGACATTAAAGGCCATACTACGTTATGTGAAATCCCATACATTTAAAGTGTTATTAATCTCACAGATTGACACTATCGAACGCATGTTCTAAGTACCCAGCAATAATAAAATCGCAAAGCATTACATCCGCAATGTTTCATGTTTACATTATTCTGTAATGAAAAAAGTTTCAACAAGGTTAATAAGCCTTGTCAAAAGTTTTTTCATTAATATAATGCACCGTGCAAACCCGACAAGACAATAATTCACACTCATTAAATTTACGAGTCTCAAACGTAGAAATCCAGATTTTATTATGCCAAGTTGAAAAGTGTGGAACTAAGTCAGTTTCGGTTAAATTCATCAAAACTTTTGATTGTATTACGAACGCTCCGTCTTGACTCGAGCGCTTGTTAATCTTTCCAGTTTGTTGTTACTTTATACCTCATTTTACCGTAGATTAGGAAATGGAAGCATGATCATCTTATGTAGGAACGTTGAATTATCAGAGGTATAATATAATATAATAAGTGATTTACAGTAGCTTATCCGGATAATATATCGATGCTTATTATAAAAACCCGTGATATAAACAGACTTTTCCTTTAGATCTTCACTTATGCGATTGTGAAAGAAGCCTTATTTCAATTATTGAGAGTAAACTTAGATAATAAAAATGTGATTTAAAGTAACTATGACACTTACAAATTGCAATGCCTTGAGTCGTCTCCATTACATTTCATATCTAACTTCATTGTTAGAAATTTCAAATTACTGAGTGCAATTCAACTAAGTACCCTGGCCGTGTGTCAAAGGCTTGGATTAGACTGGACACAGGGCTCGGATTAGACTATAAGCCAAGCACCTAGGTTTTCTTTTTTAAACAAGATCGAGTAAGTAACTTTATTTTGTGATCATTAACGCGCACTATTCCAAACGATATTTTTTTTATTCCAAGGAGCCCTGATCTAAACAAAGATCATAAATCATTCGATCTTATCGATAATAGGCATCGAGATCGCAGATTTCCCCCTTCTATATTTTTCTCAACTCAAAAAACGATTTTCTAGAGGACTTTATCTCCTCGTTTATGCGAAAGCTTGCTCAACAGTTCATTCTCTACATTCGTCACTTCGAGTAAAAAATAATTGATGGAGCTAGTTTATTATTTCCAGCATTAATTCCAGCACTTTAATTTGCCATAATAGTATAAAACAAAGTCGCTTTTTCTGTCCTCATGTCCCATTGTTCCCTTTAATCTTTATAACAAGTAACTACGCAACGGATTTTGATGCGGTACATTCATTAAACAGTGGAAAAATACTGTTTTTTTAGGTTTCTGATGTGATATCGTAAATAATTACATTTTTTCCGCTTACATTGCAAACGCAGGCTAAACCTTACGAGATTTATCAAAATAATGTACTAAGTATTGTACACAATGAAAAGGTGTACAGAAAACTTCGCGATGGAATATGACGTCTATCTCTATTAATGGAAAGCAACTTCTGTCGTCCATGGACACTCGCAGCATCAGAAGAGCTGCAGGTGCGTTGCCGGCTTTTTAAGAGGGAATAGGGTAATAGGGGAGGGTAGGGATGGAGAGAGTAGGGATGGGAAGGGAAGGGATTAGGGGAGGGTAGGGAAGGGAATAGGGATTGGGCCTCCGGTAAACTCACTCACTCGGCGAAACACAGCGCAAGCGCTGTTTCACGCCGGTTTTCTGTGAGGACGTCGTATTTCTCCGGTCGAGCCGGCCCATTCGTGACGAAGCATGGCTCTCCCACGTCAATTTTGCGGCAGTACCGGCCAATGCGGGCCACTGGTAGTAATGAATATAAATCAAAACTACTGAATCGATTTTAATAATTTTTTCCGTGCGAAGCCGGTGCGGGTCGCTAGTTGAATATTATTATATATTAAACTACAATAGCATCCGTTTTTAGCATTTTTCCATACGGCTTAAGACTAGTTCCTCACAAATAAAAACACCACTACTTGTTTTACACAATGTCTGATACGTTCAACAATTATTGTTTGACGGGCACGGACCAAACATTGTTTAACTTATCATAATATAAACATTGTTTGTTATAGATAGGCAGTTTTTGTTAAGTCTGTATAATATAATATTATACAGTGTGTCTCTTTTTCTTGGTACGGTAAGTTTGGAAAGTATGCACATTTCATTTTCGACATAAATATTTTAACCGGGTTTATACTTTACATAAAAACGAGAGTATTCAACGAAGTCACACGGAGGCGGGGCCATATCACATATTATTAGTTTAAGATTTAGTTTACATGTGTACGGAGGCCGCGGTCGGGACGTTTAATTAGTCTGGATTTGATGAGAGATTAAGTTCGACGCGTGACGGATCGGGCGAGGGATGCGGTTTAAACCGGGTTTAACTCCCATTTCGTCGCACAAATTGTGTCCCGACCTCATACAAACTAGTCATCAATATGTAAATAATACGATTTTGATTACATGTTAGTTATAAGTTATAACTTAGTGGAATACCATCAAGAGATACATATAGATATGGACCAGAAAAACCTAACTACTCAAACTCAAAACAACCAAAATTTTGATTCAAACGCACTTGGTTACACGACTTACACGACCTCAGATGACAGGAACACGTACAAAGGAAAAGAAGTCATTAGAAAACAATACCATACTTAATCGTACTACTTTCTTATATTTAACCGATCGCAAGCGAGACTTGACGCGGGCACACACACAGGAACAGGGCTGTCTCTAGCCCATGTGGCGCCCGTGTGCACGGTGTGAACATTACCCTAGCGCTCCCTGGCAACGCGCGGTAAAAATGAAATAGGTACAAAGTACAAGTACATTTGGTCCGGCCGCTTAAGGGGGCGTCGCAGTGCCGCTCGCAACGGAGCCCCCGCCCGTCCGTTGCGAGCGACGACATGACGTTCGGCGCCCCCAGGACCGCGGCGCCCGTGTGCAACGCACACCCTGCACCTAAGGGAAAGACGCCCCTGCACAGGAATGCATAAAACGAGTCTGGTCAGATCGGCTTGTTATCAGTCCGGACAGGAACAATTTCCGTATATGAGGGCATAAAAAAACTAACGTTTGCTCTAGTCTCACGGAATTCCAAATCGTAATTCCACGTGAGGAAAACGAAAATGGAAATCGTGTGTATGCGACCAGCCTACTTGTGTTGAAAATTTAGGTCATAACTTAATCAACGTGTCTGTACACACGTTCAAGGAAACGCGATTAAACGTTTAATAAAACATGCCCTTAAATTGAATGTTATTTTATGTTTTCACATAAATAAAAAGGTCGCGATAAACGTTGGATTGGGGGACTGAATTTATGTCGGGGGACGGTTTAGCTTTGTGAAATAAAATAACATTATTCATTTTTTCCTTTTTGTGCGTGCATGACTTTTCTCGTCATATTATTTTTAATATGGGACGTAATATATGTCCCGTTTAGGACAAGAGATAAACGGAGAGATTTAACAAGATAAGATTCAAACAAGTTAAAGCAATGGTTGGGCTCGGTATAGGCTCTAAGGCCGGATTTAGATGCGCCAGACCGAACGCGCGGTTTGCATCGCAAGAGCACAAGCAATAGGGATGATGACACTAACTAAGATTAACTGAAATTACGATTTATAATAATTTTATATGTTTGACTGATTCCTATTTGAACACTGGTTTTTAAATTACTAGCGAGATTATATTTATTTTAGTGAAAATAAAAATGAAAAATATGTCAATCCACCATGTTAGATCGAACACCAATCAGAAGTGCGTGACGTCAGTCTTTCGTAAACAATGTAGTCTCTATGCATCTCTCATTCATTTTGTCGTACAGTTGCTAAGTTATTTCGCGCCGGAGAGTAATTTGTATTCTGTTTCGCGCTCTCTCTGTAATTATTCATCATAATATTCCTGGTAAAACTTGATAAAACAATAACAATAAGAAGTGCAATAGTCATGGAACAAGGATTCATCAAGGCAAATAGTTCAAACTTGCCAAAAATTGATTTGTTGATGCTAGCAGAATTTTTTTCAACAAATAATGAGTTTTGCTCGGCCGAATTTCGCAATGCGAAAACCTCTATGTAAGTATCGTTTAATAAATCACAATATCAATTATATTATATCTTATTATATGTACATTAAATACCCTGCTTTACGCGACCCTGTTTTGCGCGGTTTCACTATAACGCCAATGTATCCCTTTTCGATGGATAGTTTAGAATTTCGTAATTCGCGTAAAGCGGGGTATTACTGTAATATTATACTTACAAAATATTATGTAAAATTTACCGTCAAATTAGGTACTTACACAACTTTTACTGTTTGTTTTTATTTTAAGGTTATGTCATATCAATAAGTTCAATAACCTAGTTTTTATTTTAAGGTTATGTCATATCAATAAGTTCAATAACCTAGTTTATATTATTGTTTTAGATCCTCAAGACCGTCATACGGCGATGACGCTGTGAGTTACGTGCAGCTAAAACGTGAAGGGAAACTGTGTGTAGTGAAGTGTAAAATTTGTCCTGAACATAAAGTTCATGCCAAATTGTATGGTGTCACATTTAATAGTGGATGAAGAGGAAGAAGCTGTTGTTTCTATAGAATATAACGACTGTGTAGCTTCTCAAAGAACTTTTTATAGTACTGTCTACTGGATATATATAGGTATACATTGTTTTTCCAGATGAGTGAGAAAGTAAATAAAATGCTGAAATTATAATTTTATGGTTTTATTTATTTAGAGAACCTTGTAAATTTACAAAAGCACATGCAATCACAATAATGTCATTAAGTACTTTAATAAAATTTGTGTTAAGACAGGCATGAGGCTTTAACATGTTGAACTCTCTCAATCGTCTAATGACTCACTCAACATGGATCCTCAAGCTAGCAATTTGCTTTGTTTCCTTGACTTGACTTTTTGATAATTTAGCTCCTGTCACAACACTGGGAGGACGCACAAGTTGCACATTTTCCTTATGTAAATATAGTTCTACATGTTTAAAACCTCGATCTGCCATCACACACATGCTGTAAACATTTAACTGTTAACATCTAGTATTTTTAAAGGAGAAGTAGAAACTGAACAATGAACTGGTTTCATGGGTGATGTAAATTGGTGCATTGTTTTAATTTCAGTCTGGACAGATTTACTTCTGAATTTGTAATATAGATATACTTGTACAGATTTATCAGCTGATTTTAGTTTGATGGTAGGTACTTGTTCGTCTTGGATGGTATGGAGAACTGAAAAAGAAAATACGTCTTATTACTGTAAACACACATTTTTTTTTGCAGAGACTATGAATTGAGCTTGTACATTTGCAATAGACTATTATAAATATGGAGGTAATTAAGTAAGGTTGCTTCCGGTGAACAGTCAGATTGGCCAACATACAAAATATATCCACTTTAAGATTTTGTATCAAATGGGAATCTAAAACCCAACATAGAATAGGTATTTAGCAGTAAGATATATGTTATGAGTATCACCCCATTTAGGTATAGGGCCATAGAACTATAATATGGTATGTAGGTATAATATTGTGTATCAGAATTGAAAATCAGAACATACCAGGATGTTGATACATGCCATTGCAAAACACTAAGCGTAGATACACATTTGTTGATATTATAGTTAAAAAGGTATAAGCAGGTACCTGAATTTTCTGATAAAGTACTTGGGACTGTTGTCTTTTTTCTCAATTTCTTCTATTAACATTTTTTGTTTCTTGATGGCATATGAACGTTCTATGGTGATTGGTGGCTGAAGCTCGTTTTCTTCTGTCTAGTTGGCATTCAAATTTGGTAGGTAGTAATGCACCCTGACTTCATGTTAACTTTTGGAACTGATCCCATTATATTATGATACTGAATATAATTTTCCCTATCATTTGGTAGCTGGAAAAATAAAACGGTTTTTGGTTATGTACTACAAATATTATATAAATGATACAGAGAGATAGTGGTATCTCCTAGAATTAAATCCTAACATCAATGATCATTGTATTGATAATATTGATATTTCTATGTCCTTAGTTATTGAATCATTTCACATTGAATCATCAAAAATATTTTTTTTGTGAGCGACTTGATCTTAATAAAGTAATTATAAGTAGGTAAATACTTACATCAAAATGGTCTTCGCAGAAATAAATAACTGAATTAAATAGATACAGCTGCCGGGTCTCGCCTTGCGAGTTTTAGCCACGTAATACGTATTTCTAACCTTTTTCTGCATTGGAACCATTGGAACGTTAATAAACAGCTTGTTCGGCGTTTTTATCGTTGTACTACAACATTGAGGAACCGCACACCATCGATACACCTTGCGATACACATTAGGATTCATTATTAACGCACAAAATAGAACTGTAAATAGTAATAACAAAGAAACATGTAACTTCTACCGCTTGTAGTTAACGCTAATGTCAAGTGTTTACGAAAGACTGACGTCACAGAGGACGCCATTGCTAATCTAGCGTTTTGGCAGGAAATTAAAATTGTATTTTTCAAAACTTAATTTTTCCTTCAATATTAGGTATTATAAAAGAAATATGAGTTATTTTGTGTTAAGTCGATATGTAAGAACACTTTGGAGTGCTTTTTCAAAATCAGTCATCATGCCTATTGTATGTAAAGACAGCGCAACCACGCTGCTATTAAAATAAGTTGTTTATACTATTGCTTGTGATCTGGTGGTGTAGCGACTAAGACGCGCGTTTGCGCGGGCGAATATGTATCCAGTCTAAAGACACTTCAAACGCTATAATGTATGGATAGGTACATCTTATGTTGACGCAATTCGATTACAATAATAATTATGTTATGCAATATGTTATATGTATAAAATAACATAACATCGTTTAGCGTACTTAATTAGGTATAAGTTAATTAAATTCCCTATTCCCAAAACAAAACAATAATAATTGAAAACAATATATTATCATTATAGAGAAAATGAATAAACAAATGCACAAAAACCAAACAGTCGAACGCTACTTGCAGCGAATTACATTGTTTTGCTTACTAACATGAAACAAGAATTAAATTAAATAATTATTATGAATACAGCTGTAACTCTCAAAGTACCAAAAATTATTAAAAAAGAATTAAGTTTGGTTAACATGATATCGTTGAATAACACAATAATAAATTATTCCAGGAAAGCGTAATAAAGAAATTGCGACGCAAATTATGCCAAATTCCATTTTTTTTTACATCTAACTTCGTTTCGAAACTAGCGAATGCATTTTGAATAAGTGCAATAATTGGCGAAGCTACGCGAGTGTAGTGCCGGCTTTATGCCTTCCTTTCAGTTAATTTAAAACAATGAAATACACGACACGCGCAATATTGACTCTTCACGTCTCGCTGACCAAACAAAGAGCAATGGACGCCCCATTGTAACTGCCCATTACGGTCAGGTAAACGAAAACTCGAAAAATCGTGTACCTATTTCACAATTGATTGTATAATTATAAAGCCTTGGCAGTTAATATCAAACACTGTCGTCGGTAAAATGCTTCATATTTTGCTTACTTGGTAAAAAAAAGTGAAATTAAATGTCATAAAAAAGTCCTAAAGCCATACAAGAATAAATGGTAAGTAATATTAGATATTGAATATTGATTTTCCTCTTTACTAATATAAAAATTCAGAAAATTCACACGGTGAATTCAGACATTTCAGTCACTATTTAAAATTTTTATTACCTGAAATCAATTGACAGTGATTGAACATACATATTATAGTGTAAAATATTTGTATAATGTAAAAATATTTGTATACAGGAGCTAATGCTATTGTATACAAAGTTTTTTTAGTTCGGTAGTTTTTATAAGGTCATTACCACTTTGACGCCTACAAAATAGCATAATCAGATTCATATTAAAAAGTGATGGTGAATGGTGATGCTGTAATGAAATATGTGTTAAGTTACGTTACATGAAACGAAATCCATTACATTAATGTTAAAGAAGCTTCACAATACGTCACTGTCAGGGCGAATGGAGAGTGGGCAAGTGATTTCGGGGGCGGAATGCCCCTAACGTGATCCGACTACCAAACGACAGTGTTGCCAGATGCCAGAGAACCAGTAAACTTTTAAAAAATGCGAAAATTATTGGTAATCAAAAACATTCTAATCCTAAACAAAAAAATGTTAAATTTATAACAGGTACTTAATATTTTGTGTATTGTTAAATGGTTGAAAACTTTAAACACTTATTTATACCTCATACTATTATCTTTTATGTAGGAGTTTTTACAATGTTTTGTGGTTTCTTCTATGATCTAAATCTTACAGAATTAAAATATGCTTAGAGATTTCCCAAAAAATCCTTAACCTTTATTAGGTATATTGTAAAAAAAAGTAACAAACATGCACATTGAAGAAGACGTGAAAAAGTCTTCACATCTAAAAGGCTGGAGCGTTTTTTTAATAAAATTTGGTATGGAGTTAGTTGATACCCTGGATTAACACATGGCTACTTTTCAGTGTGGGAAAATATCACAACTTTAATTTTCCCTCATAAGCCGCGAATTATAGCACAGCACAACACGCTCACCTATTATAGGTCTACCAGAATCTGATGGCAAAAAGTGAGAAAATAAATTGACTCTAGCAATATCGGGGTAACAGGAATAAAATATTTTTATCCTTTTTTATTCCTTTAGCGGCTTATTTTGTGTGTGATCAAGGATATTTTTTGAAAATCTGCTGTCAAAAATTGCCATCAGATTCTGGTAGACGTATAGTTGAATATATTTACATTTAAGGTCAGATTCGCCAAATAACAGGCGGTAAAGGCCTAAAGACCTGCAAACTTTTATGGAAACTCCGTAAGCTGGCAACATTGAACCACGTCACGACCCACACATTAATATTTTTGAGAATTAGCGTACGTGACCGTTTGTCAACAACTTCGTGTGCATTCTCCGCGGAATTTGCATCTTGAGATAAAGGAGGTCGTATATCATTCTGTCCGTTTGTTTAGCTGTCAGCTGAGGCCACTTTGGTTATTTGATGCGGGGTTTAGTTTTTAAATATTTAATATCTGTATAGAGCTAGTTTAAGATGTTTTGTTGAGAGCTAGAAGATATAATAGAAATTATTATGGCAACTTTTGATTTCAAAAAGCTGAAGGATGTTATAATAATTTATAGCATTATAGCATCTTTTAGCTTTCGATCTCATCATTCTGAAGCTCCGCACTTATTTTGGTGTCGTAAGTTGGTTTGTTAAAATCTTTTGATACCTCCTAAACTAACAGCAACCTAAAAATTCCATGGTCGCTGGTCGTTCTTACCTCTATAGACCCCTGGCCCTCCCAGACAGGGGTCTTACTCTATTACATTTCGCCACGTAGTGTTTTTAATATGTGAATACTACACAAACTGGAGACAGTTTTCAAAAGACAGAAAACAGTTAGTCGTTGGAGGAGAGGGAGAGAGAGGAGAGTCGAGAGGCACACTGTGTTAAATCTAATAAATCTAGCTTTTGAACTGAACATTGATTGAACATTTTGATGTGAACATTTAAACCAAGAAACTGGTAAAGAAAACTTGTAAACACAGAATAAAGGGCTATTTAATTTTATATTTTTATTTTAGTAAATATTTATTAACACATTTAAAAATAAGTGTTTCATTTTGTATATTATAGTTAATAATAATATCATCATGCTTCTTAAGTATTTAAAAAACTGAAAATTAAAAGAATGATTTACTTCAAGGAATTTTGAGTAAGCCACTAACAAAGAGGGAATATTGGAGAGAAAATGCACTAATTGCATAAGACGGCTGACGGTGCACTTCCGCCGGATGTTCGGGAACCTCGTTTTAATATCTCAATGGAATAATATGAATTAAAAAGGTTTTTAAATTTCAGTCAATGGATTATTATCATTATTCCAAAATTAAAAGTATTCTATGTACCAGTGTAGTTGATTCGTAGGAGAGACGGTATTACGTAATTCGGTTGGGTTACGTCAAGTCCAGCAAACAAATCACGATTCACGATTATAGATTTGACACAACCCAACCAAATATTGTAGGTCCTTCATCCACATAGGAATTAATTTCTTGGATAGTACTTTTTAGGAATTTAGAGGTGTAAAAAGAGGCAAATGACAAACAGAGACCTGCTTAGAGGAGAGAGGGGGGACAAATTGAAGGGGGTCTCTAATGTACTACGCTTGGTCACGGAGGATACGTGACAAAAACAAGAACCAAAACCCCTCCAGGGAGTCAGTTCTTGTCACGTAGTCAATATCTTTTAACACAAAATGTCACGCGAAAAATATTTTAGTTGTAGAATACTACGTGAAGAGTGCAGACTGTAGATATATAATAATAGATATCTATGGCCGCTTCACACCACGTCAGTCTGGTCCCGTGCTAAGTACCTGAAGGACTTGTGTTACGGGTACCAGACAACGGAAATATATTTAATACCTTTATACTATACATATATTTAAAATTTTTATTATATATTACACATATTTAATACACATCCATGACCCAGGAACATTGAAAACTTCTTGTTCCGTCGACGGGATTCGAGCCCGCGAATCTCGGCTTGACCTACCAAGTCGCCCACCAACTGAGCCACAGAGGTCGTTAAAATATAGAGAATAAGATAGGATGTCTTGGCGTATACCACAGTCATTTACCGGTTGAAAAAAAATGGTCACGTAGTGGGTACGTTCCCTAAGCGATACGGATAACGGACCAATTTAAAGCAAACATTTCTTCACCTTATTAGGTCAGCGCGGTATTTATTGGCCTTCGTTAAATAAAATCCCTCAGTCATCTGCTCTTCGATGGCACCAATACAAAATCCCTAATGGAGTCGGCTTGGCTCCGTTGCCAATATTGATTGAATTCTACTGCAGCGTTTCTTAAACTTTTTCAGTCTAGGCCCCTAGAAAATTAAGCACAATTTCAAGGACAACCTTAATAAATAATTTTAACAAAAAGCTGACTTCAAATTTCCTTTTCATGAGACCACCTTTGAAGTACAACAAAAAAATATCACCTTTTTTCAGTCAGTTAAAAACACAGTAATAAAAGGACAATTTATATTAGTACTAAAAAAATTACCTTTAAAAATATGTGAAAGTTGGTGCCGATAAATAAGTAATGGGATTTATACATTTATTTATTTTCAAATTAATTAATTTTTATACCTAAGACGGTGGTCCCTTTACTTGTGGACCCCAAGGGTCCACGGCCAACAGGTTGAGGAACACTGTTCTACTGCATTGGCTCTGTTGATCCTTAATAACTCACTATACCGCTTATTCTGGATCTCCACTGCCGATCGCCGCAGCGATTTTCTAAATTGTACCTTCGTTTATCTCCGTCTAGCTGAGTTATCTTTAATTGGCTTCTATTTTGAAAGCAAAACTTTTTATAATATTTGAATGGCGTGTTTATTTGGATCAAACTAAAATCAGTGTTACGTCAATTAAATTTTAAGAAGGTTTTCAGTTCCTTGCAAATTAAAAGTAATATGGAAAGTTGAAAGAAAATAAACATACTAATAATATTAAACCGAAAGTTTGTAAGTGTGTATGCACATTACATGTACACGAACAAACCTGACAAGCTTTAAAAAATGTGGCTTGTTTATGGTGAGATAATAATATTATTATAACTAGGTTTTTGCTCACGGTGGATCTAGGAGTAAAAGTATTATAGTAAAAATTTGATCTTGATTAAAACATTATTGTTCAATATGATCCTCGGGCATTGTTGTGCAGTGTGCACATAATATCATCAAAAAGAACACATCAAATTAAGCGGCAGCCGCAAGATGGATCGTGGGCTAAGGAGATTAACCTCAGCGTTAACCATGGGGTAATTCCCCTCGCCCCATCCATCTGTGTAGCATTCTACGTAATGGATAGCGCATGATTTATATTATCCTGTTTTAATCACAATGTAAACAAAGAAATTCGTGTGAGTATGATCAATTTTCGAAAAAGTTTTCTTTATGATATGAAAACTTTTTCGAAAATTAACACGCGAACACAATGCATAGTTTTTTTTAACAAAATAATTGTCATTTTTTAACAGTGAAATAAGTTTTTAGATCATAATTAAAAATTGTATTCGAAATATTACAATGGCTACTGATTTTTTAGCGGACTATTCGATCCTTCGCAAATGAAATTGTATGAGTAACTTTTTTTCTTAGAGTTCCTGATAATTTAATTCCAAGAAACATGTTGCTGTATTAAAGACGGATCAAAACATCGAAAGTGTGGCCTTATAATTTCGACAGGCTTTTGTTTCCATATAACGAGCGAAAATACTACATATTCTCCTTTGCTCTTAGCATCTACACCACTACGTCAAACATGTTATTTACTAGTTTTTCCAAGATTTAGTATAACCGGAATATGAAGTTATGTGGAAACGGTACGCTAGCGATCTTGCGGACGTGCCATGGAATAATTCGAAATAAGAACTTGCCGCTGGGATTTTACTATAGGTAATAGGTATAATGCGGAATTTACATAGCCCTAAACGTCTTTATGATCTTCCATTAAACGAGCCGTTAATGGAAAATATTGGTTGTCTTTGTTGTTCCAGGGATCGTCGTCGTCAAATTATTGAGACGAGGATTTTTGTTTTACAGTTAGGGTCTAAACACACTAGGCCGAAAATACGCGGCCGAAGTTCGGTATGATTGCGCCAGCAATACGCTACGCATACAATACGTGAAGTGATTTCGGCATGGTGTATCATCAGTAATTTAAAATACATTGCAGGCGTAATCATGCCGAACTTCGACCGTGTTTTTTCGGCCTAGTGTGTTTAGACACGGCTCGATTTATATGCGTGGAACGCGCCTTTTGGTCGGTACACCGCAATATCACAATGTATGTAAATAACAGCACAACCGCGCCGCTGTTTAAGCGTTACATACTTTTGTTTGTCATGTCACGGTGTAGCGACCAAAACGCGCGTTAGCACCGACGCATATAAATCCAACCTTATAGTTATCTATACATATAATAAAACTGTAGAAATATGAATTCTGTACATTAAAGATATTCAAAAAATAATAAGCGGGGGGTGTTACTAGATCGCTATAGAAGCCAAAAATGTGGTTAGTTTTTTGTCTGTCTGTCTGTCTGTCTGTCTGTCTGTATGTTTGTTCCACTATCACACGAAAACTACTGATCCAATTTGAATGCGGTTTTCGCAGATATATTTGTCTTCTTACAACTTAACATCTGGTGTATAAAAGTTTTGCCCCCCACCCCTCTAAGGGGACGAAAGGGGGTCAGATTTTGTATTAAACTTTTTTCTTTAACACGAAAACTACTGATCTGATTTGCTTCCGGTTTTCGCGCATATATTTGTCTTCTTCCAACTCAACATTTGGTGTATAAAAATCTCCACCCCCTCTAAGGGGACCAAAGAGGGGTAAGATTTTGTATCAAACTTTTTGCTTTAATGGACTTACTTCATATTATTTACTGTATTTTCCAACTCACCATTTGGTCTATAAGCCCCCCCCCCTTAGGGGACAAAAGAGGGGGGAAGATTTTGGATCAACTGATGAAGTATAAATACTTTATATGGGCAAAACAACGTTTGCCGGGACAGCTAGTAACTTATAAGAATACCCATAGTATTTTATTATACAACGTGAAATTTTAGTGGTTGTTTTCCTGCAGCAGAACGATTTACCTATAGTAGTACTATCGAACCATGCATGTTATTTTTTGAAAATACAAAATATTTTTTATAACGTACTATGGAAACTTTATGCCGATAGGCGCGAGTTACTATGGACCCGACCGAATTTTTTTTTTTGATTTGAACAAAAAAAACTTTACAAATCTAATGTACTACTAAGATAGAATCATTTTACTGCGGGAAAACAACCATTAAAATTTCACACTGTATATACCAATAGATGAACTGGGGGGTGAGCCAAAATGTTTTCGTTTTCGCTTCGTTATAGAATCGCTGATGAAAATGTATGGAATTGACATAAGCGTTCGTTAATATGACGTTGACGTTCGACTCGTCTTATGTCAATTCCATACATTTTGATCTTCGATTCTATAACGAAGCGAAAACGAAAAAGTTTCGGCTATAGGCCCTGGGGCCGTAGACAATGTCCCTTTCGTTAAAAACGATGACGAAATTCGTTATCAAAATGTATGGGATTTGACATTAGTCTTCGCAAGCGAAATGTCATTTAGCGATGACTTATGTCAAATCGCATACATTTTGATAACGAATTTCGTCATCGTTTTTAACTAAAGAATACATTGTCTAAAGGCCCTGTTTATACATAGTAGTCACACTGCTAGCTCAACTTAGACTAAGACTCTATCACGATCAATTTTTACATACATTTTTCAAAGAAAAGGAAAAGAACGAGACTTTTATCTACTACTGTGTAGGAAGGAAATGAAAGATTTTTCTTTACCTAACGATTTTGTACTATTTTTTATATATTTACGGTCTTAAAGACCGTAATAAGGACACTTTTATAAAACTAAATATATAGTGAATTTATTTATTAAATATGAAACTGAGATAAAAACATCGGCCATCTTAAAAATCTCCCCGCAAGCCCCAGACTGTTGTTTATTGAACATTATTGCAATAAGGAATTTAAATCTTAGCCGGGATCAAATAATTAATATTCAAATCACGCGTCGCGCTGGCCGCCTGATTATCATCGGAGGAGCGGACGGAATATTTTATAATAAAATATTTGCAATTTGTTTTTCTTTTTATTTTATATAATCGATAGCCGCGGTGTTTTCTCAGCCTCTTAGAATAGAAAATATTTTTTGAATAATCCATACTAATATTATAAATGGGAAAGTGTGTCTGTCTGTCTCTTTGTCTGTCTGTAAGTTATCTCTTTACGCCGAAACCGGTAAAGTGATTTTGCTGAAATTTTATATAATAATGTACGTAATGTACAGTTCCCGCGCGATTTAAAACGAATTGGCACAACGGAGTTGCGGGTGTCATCTAGTATTTTTATATATATTTTTAACCCCCGACCAAAAAGAGGGGTGTTATAAGTTTGACGTGTCTGTCTGTCTGTCTGTCTGTCTGTCTGTCTGTCTGTGGCATCGTAGCATCCAAACGGGTGGACCGATTTTGATCTAGTTTTTTTTGTTTGAAAGCTGACATGACGGTGAGTGTTCTTAGCTATAGTTCATCATCATCAGCCTGCTCATTGCTGAAATATCACGGAATATCTGGTTCGTGATAGGACGATTAGCAACTTGCAGTCGTTTGATGGGTTTTATATTTTGCATCCTGGTTCGAGATACTTATGAATATATACACATTATTGGAAAGTTGACCTGGTGGTGCAGCATCACCTGGTAATCAATAGGATACCCAGCTCCTCACCAACTTAGAGCAGAGGTTTCGTGTTTGGGCTCATTTTAATTGCGACAACCAGTAAGACGTAGATAAACAGTAAATATTTGCATGCTGCTGCTGCAGCATCACCTGAATTCTATAGGAGCCAAGCTCCGTATGAACCTAAAGTGGAGGTTTCATGTTTGGGCTCATATTGATGGCCTCATCCAAGAGGACATATTTTATAGATGGTATTCATTGGGATATGATCCAGTTGATAGGAATTATTCTGCACAAGCTTAAAAAGCATAAAATAAAATTAAATTAAGAAATTTAAAAAAACCCCCGCCAAAAAACTTTAAAAAGTAATGAAATAACATTTGCTGACTTTAAGTTTAAATAAATCATTCCTAAGAGTAAAGTAATATTTTAGTCCATAATTGTTGTCAAGGTGTGTCGGGGGACCGCTAATGTAGATGTTTGATTTCACATAACAATATAAATTAAGGGTCTGTTCACAGCGACCCGAATCGAGAGAATCAGCGACTATTATGGCGATACAAAATGCAAAAGTCGCTGTTGTGGTAGTTTACTTAGCGGTCCCCCGATACACCTTGACAACAATTATGGACTAAAATATTACTTTACTCTTAGGAATGATTTATTTAAACTTAAAGTCAGCAAATGTTATTTCATTACTTTTTAAAGTTTTTTGGCGGGGGTTTTTTTAAATTTCTTAATTTAATTTTATTATATAATTTATTCTACATCAACATTATCTACTTTTAAAGCCTCTAAAATAAAAGAAATGAGATATTAAATACAATAATTATTGTTCTTTCTACTTATCTTACCTTATAAGTAGAACTAGCACAAATTAGGCAGTTATTGGTCATTTCTTCTCATTATATTAATTAATTTCCTTTATAAAGTACTAATTATCATCTTACCTTTACGAACTAGTAGCAAATTCTAACCTCACTAGGAAATAATATGAAATAGTTTCGGAACCTACAAACACGTAGAGCGCTACGTATTACGTATATAGCGCTACGAAACTATCGTAGCAGTGCTACGCCGTAGCACCGCGCTACGAGTGAAAACCACATGCATTTCGGTAATTATTTCGATGAAATGATACTTCAGAGTTACACACTATCGATTTGATATTAGGACAAGTGCATACTACAATATTACTTAACGAAACACATAATTGCGTACAGTTATTCGCGAAAAAAGAATAAAATGGTTTTGAACAAAATTCGGTAGAGTTTAGCCTCTAGATTAACACAAAGGCAAACTTTTTATACAGAAAATATCCAATGTCTTGCCTGCGTTGAAGCCGTTGCTAAAGTAGTAAATTAAGACAAAATCTATTTCAATCCGAATCACGACACCTTTGAAGCTCATATTATGCGACAAATTGATGAACAAATTTTATGAAACACTCTAAAAACGTAACCCTCCTTCTGGTGCAGTTGAGTAGCCACTCAAAGACATTTAATATGCTTTATTCCTTGTATACTTTTATTTATCAAAGCTTCACCAAACTTGTAATTTAACATTTAGTTGAATATAACAAAAATATTTGACGTTCCGCTCCGGAAAGTACGTCGGCGGAAGTTGTTTGAAGTTACTGAGACTTTAGAACTTTCATAAAAACTAATGATGTTAAAAATATTCAAAAGTGCACCCGCCGAGCTTTACATCAGGAATTATGGTAATTACGATATTAAATATGAACTAAACTTCTGCTAAACTGCTAATATGCTGTGAAGTTTCAACTTTTTTATTTATATTTAAAGTATCTTATGTTCGTTTTTATTTTTCGTTGAAATTTCTCCCACTTCAAAATTGTTTTTTCTGAGAAATTCTAAGGTTTTATGTTTGAGTAAAGTGTTTCATTTGAATTCTAAACATAATATTTAAAATAACTTCTGAAACAAACATATACAATACAAAAATATATAGATATTTGAATGGAAAACTTTGAAGATTGCTTTATTTTTGTAATCCATAATAGTTAATATATCAAAAACCACTGCTTTAATTAAGAATGGAACCCTATTTTTACGTAACATATTGATCGTTTGTGGCCGGAAGTCAGAAACTCAGGACGCTCCAAAACGGAACGGGATGTAGTAGTAGTCGGGTAAAGCTATAAGCTCAGAGCTTTAATCATAATTTTATCATGTAGGCTGTATAATGGTTGTATAATTGTATAGTGGTACAGCGGCGCTGCAGCCTCGCGATATTATGTAATGTTTGTACCCGTTAATTAAGTCGCTTGTCACCGACGGCGCAGCGCGGCTTAATACTTTAAGCCCTTTACACCGACCACTATCTTATAGCCGCTAATGAGCTCCCGTGGGAGGCTTTTGTCGAATTTAATTAAAGGCCACTTAATATTAACGCTTAGATATTATAATTTAAGTATGAAAATACTTGTGAGCAGTTCATACAAGAACCGCGACAAGAAATTGCACAATAGGGAACGCGCGCAAAGAGTGTAACGAAGTGGAGTCGCTAATCATTCAGATTATTATGTTTTCTATAATATTTATTAACTTTACATACTATGATTTTAACACACACCTCTAGTTCCTGTACAATGTATATTCTCTATAGCGCTACCTTAACGGCTCCGAGGTCCTGTGGTGAGCGTTGCTCTTGACTCAGAGGTTGTAGGTTCGATTCCCACGTTGGATATAATATGTTACTTCCAAGTTTGATTAGGACAATGCAGGCTGATCATCTGATTGTCTGACAACTGACAAGTAAGATAAGTCGGGTCGGTCTTCCGTCTCACTGGGTTATGAGAGTAAAAGGAATAGAGAGTGCTCTTGTGTACAGTGCACACACGTGGGCACCATAAAATTACACCTGCGTATCTGGCCTGGTTTCACTGAAACCGGCCACCGTCACCGAAACCACACTGGTTTTGGAGTTTTATAGATTTTAGAGATCATTATAGCACTAACAAATTGCAAAGTTCGACTTGCATCATACCATCTAACACATTCCCATGGTGTTAAGATGAGTCCCGGGAAATGTATAGAATATAGGATAGTTTAAAAACTATCCTATATTCTATACATTAAAGTGTAGGGTTCTCGTACTGATAAATTACTATTTTATGAGGAAAGTCGCGACAACATCTGAGTAAATAACATTGTTATCATAACATCACCTAAACCTAGTTAGTTTTTTTTTTTTTTTTTTTTTCCGGAGGGGGAAATGCATTACGCATACCACCCAGGCGCAGGGGGCGACTCGAGCGGTGATGTGGGACTCCCGTAGCTGATGAGACCACGGTATACCCACTAAAACCCCCCCCCCCATCTTCCGCCACGCCGCCTTTTGACGGGGCCACGGGAACGATACACACATACGCGACCCCGCCAGCGGTCCGAAGACTCCACGATGGGCGCACGACACGTGCGCCCTCCTCCTCGGCCCCCACCAGGGCTGTAGCAGACGCCCCCCGAGTCTGCTACTTGGAGGCCATGTGGCAGATCAGGTCTGTGGCTCTGCCACCGACCACACCTCGGCCGCAGAGGATAGGGCAAGCGGCGCACCGCAATACCTACTTGCCTCTTCCTCTGCGGCCCCACCAATGCCGTTCAAACGGAACGGCCAGCTCGCAGGGGGGGTAGGGAAAGCGGCAACCTACCACAATGCCTCTCCCCCCCGCGATCCGTCCTCGGCCGCAGAGGATAGGGCAAGCGGCGCACCGTAATACCTACTTGCCTCTTCCTCTGCGGCCCCACCTCGGTGCGCATCCGCAGCGGACTCCTCCAGTCCGCTGGGAGCGCCCTCCTCGGGCCAGGCGGCGACACCGGCCGGCCCTGGTTGCCTCTTCGCTTCACCGCGGTTGTCCAAGCCGCGGTTACTGAGCCCCACCGCCACGACAAGGCGAGCAACCTTCGGGGGGACCTAAACCTAGTTAGTAGTCTAACCTAACCTAACATTAGAATGTCGACAAACCAAGTTTTATTTCATACATCTGGCCTGTATTTTTTCACATGCGAAACTTGTACTGAATTTGCATGCATAAATTTAAAGTAAAGAAAATAAAAACAAGCCTGTGTGTTTTAAGTGAAATGTCACCTAAAGTAAAAATGGAATGCAAAACTTTTCTACAAAGAAAATATATTCGTAGAATGTTGTTTTAATTTTTTTATACACCGAACTATAATGATGATGTTGTTTATTAAAATTAACTATATAAATTAAAATGAATTTTCAATTTTGTTAGGCTCGCTAGAATCGAGAGCGACTGAACCGATTTGGCTTATTTTAGTCTTGAAATATTTGTGGATGTCCAGGGAAGTTTTAAATAAAGAGGAAAGTTATACACAAAGTTCACAGGCTCATGTACTAATATTATTGCGCAAACTGAGAGCAACACAAAATACTACCAAGATTAATTGAAAGATCTATAGAATTGATTTATACGATACATATCCATTCGATCCCTCATTAAAAACTCTACAATGACTGAACATAACACTGCACCCATGTTATGCTAAATAGAGCTTTATGTAAGCGACATAATGATAAATATGAAACCTGCTTGTGGCATCACATAAAATATTCGGCATAAGTTATACCAGCCAGCACGCGACGCGACGCAAAAACCTCTGAAGCCTGGGTTTGATTTTAAATTCTAATTTTATGATTCATCTTGTTTGCATATCACAACCGTAATGTATTTTGGCGCACTTAGACCGGCTTATATCGAGGTTAAATAACTTAACTGGGCTAATTCTGATTTAAAAGTTTGTTCACGCGGCGATTTATTTGAAAACATATTTGAAAAAAATTGTTTCCTTAACACTTAATGGCCGACTTAATCTTACGATGTAAGGGTCTTTAAATAAAAAAAACACTTAAACCTCAGAGCAATAGGCATACTAATATGTATTATAATTCTAACATTATAACTATAAAATAAAACTGACTCCTTATCATATTAGAGTCAATCTTGTTCAGCCTACATCGAGAAGACAATATTATACCGTATCAATGAAAGCTAATAAAATACACAATACATAAATTAATGTTAATTAGAAGCAGCATGTTGCGATTTCAATTTATCTTGAAACAATACAGATATTTCCATGTCATATAATAACATGAAAATTCCATGAAAAATACTCGTGTTATGTTACATTGCAACCCCTGACACCAAAGTAACGACATTGTTATCCAATCAGTCGATCAGCCGATGCCCTAGACGTTTCTCGATGCCTAGACTCAGATAGGGCAGTAAATCTTCTTATCACCGCGGTTACGTAGAATAAATAAAGTCAGAGGGCAAGCGTTTATGTCTCCCTTGCTTTTTATGTAATTAGGGGCAAAAGAGCGAACGGATTATTTGATGGAAGGAATGCCGTCGCCCATAATTCATGAACACTCGCAACATCAGAAGAGTTTCAAATGCGTTGCCGGCTTTTACAGCAGTATTTCGGAACACTACGCTTCCGCAACAGTAGGTACTGAACGCTCGACTGTGTATGGCACAGAACAGATTTACTCCTAGCGGAGGTGTATGGTCGCTGTATACACTTGACACGTTTTTTCGGCCACGGTCGAGTTGTTCACGGCTTAGCGTTGCAGTGGCTGATAAAAAGCGTCAGTACCTATACAATTCCGTGGGGAAAAAACTTGCCGTGCTTTGCCATGGAAAACTACAAAACTGACGTACTATCGAGCGACTGCGAAGCTAGCACAATATGTTTTATATTAGCATACATTCAAACCGTGGTGGGCGCGTTTATAAGAAAATATTATCATGTTATACTGTAAGTTTGTTTTCTGCGTCTATTTATACTATGACCACGAGTATAATAGAAGGTTTACTGGCACGTGCACACGCGATGTGCATAGTGCATAATCCGCTTAATTTGCCGCACTTTATAGTGCAATTTGCAGGTGTTAGCGCTGATTCGTATATTGTGTTAAAGCTCACGGTTTATGAGTGTTGTTAGTTCATAGCTTAAAACCATAAAGTTTGAAACAATTGCTAATTAAAAATGTGTTTTAGGTATTTATTTTTGTATATATTCTACAAAATACAACAAAACTTATTTTTTCGATGCAGTTCATTGTCTTTTAAACGTTTTATGTATGAATCTGTATAAAGTTATTAAATGAATGTCAAGTAAATTAATACTTTTTACAATTACTGTAACTTCAAAGCGATATTTTTCTTAATCTAAATTTCACATATCTTTTACCATATTCCCTCACATCTCTTCAAATTAAAAAAGATTTTAAGCATAGGAATATAAAATTAAAACGGAACGTCGCAGCTAATTCGTAGAAGCGTGTCTTACAAAACGTAATTCGGTCGGATTACTTTCAGTGAGTTGCGTAACTAATGAAGCAAGTTGTGACACGGGTCGGCCCTGGGATCGACGTAATCAAATTAATGAGAAAACTTAACTTCAATTTAGGGCTCCTGTCCCAATCTTTGCGTTATTTGACAACGGTCAAGTGAGTGGATCGCCGGAACACAATTGACCTGTTCAACCGACTACGAGACAAACGTCTTCAACTATTAGATTAACTTCGCTGGTCGCCAAGTTCAATTTTAAGGCAAAATAATTAATAATGAAAATGAAATTTGTGGGCATAATAATTAATTATGAACAATTATTACAGTGAACGTCGACATGTTTTAAAAGTACTTAAAAAATTGTAACATTTCTAAAGTTAATTGTTAATTAACTATAACTATGATCTGATTTAACATTGTGAGTCTAAAGTTGTCGCTAATGACCTTTTTGTTTGAGCGACCTAAAATAAAGAAATTAAAAATATATATATATTGTTATAATTTCGCAAGTGTGTTTGTCAGCCTGTCTTAAAAGGCTTGAGTGATTTTAAAGAAATTTGGTAAGTGTGGAGATACTCTGAGGCCCGACAAATCATAGAGAATAGTTTTTATCCCAGAAAAATATAGACGATGTCATTTTGGAACATGACAATTATGTATATCTTCAGTTAATATAGATTTTTGCGAATATTTTCGTTGTGAATATAATTTTAGAGGTTAATTATATTATTATGTCTTACAAAATGTCTATTAAGGGTTGATTCAGACCGCAACGCGACGCGTAGATACATTTCTAAATTATTTGTACTGAATTGATTGGCATGTCGCCTCGCGCTATTGAAATCTGTCAAATCCATACAAATTTATGCTGCGCCGCGCCTCGCCTCGCCTCGTCACGTTGCGGTCTGAATTGACCCTCAGAGACCCATCGAAGTGCTACGTTCTTTATTCATAAGAAATATTGGTTTCTAGCAAATCTCGCAATAACTCCTTCATAGCAACTAAATCCGAAAGTTATTACTTTTTTCCTATGACGAGTACCACTCGAAGCATAAGAACTTTATGAGTTCGTATAATTTTAGTGTTCATTTGTAGACAAGTCATATTATTATTAAGAAGTTAATAAATTGGGACACAAATTGTATAATACATAGGTATTTTCAAAATAATTGTCATACACAGAAATATTTTTCTTTTCAAACATAATATATATTCTAATGGACGTCTCTCCACCAAAATAAAACTTGATATACCCTTGACTTATAAATAATTTTATTTTTAATCACATTAAATTAATTCATGAAGCCCCAAGCGGTTGCATGCGACCGCGATAACAATAGATAAGTTGTTTTTCTCACGATCGACGGGTGAAGCAGTAGATCATGTGGCCAAAATATACCCTTTTTATCGAAACCTTATAATATTATACTCTTAACTTCTATGCTACCCGATCTAGGTACTATTGCGAATTTGTAGAAATAGTAATATGCCTATTGCCTACATAGATTGTACATAGACTGTCAAACTCATGACCATTATTGGCTTAGCCGCAGTTGGGTTAAAAGCCATAATATGCATTTTCATAATTGGCACCCATTGTAGCAGAGATAAGCGTTTTAAACAGATGAACTCGTATGTTTTTATGTAATGATTTCTGCGGCTGAAAAATGAGTCATAATTGGTGAAGAGCTGTGGTCTAGATCACTAATTTTTGTAAAATCACAAGTCTATCTATGGTCAGCAGTTTATTTTGCATACGTTTTAAACCTAATAGAAAATTTAACAAAATAATAAGTAGGTATACTTATCCATCTAATTGATTTTGCTCTTATTCATAATCACACCATACACTGTAAGAAATTTAAACCATATACATATAATAAAGTGAAATACAAACTCAGATTACATGGTTATTTATTTTACAACTTTAAGCTGTTCAGAACAACAATACAATAGAAAGTTAGATAATATAGATAAAGATAATTAAATTGTAAAGTTGGTCGCCGCACCACTTCATCCAGTATTAATAAATTGTGCAGTATAACAATAACATTTTACAAACTTTGTATACAGAATGGTCTCCAAGCTTTTAGCCCAAGAGCCAACGTCAGACTTTTGTCATTTTATAAAACCTTAATCTCGTCTTCCACTGCCTGAAATTTTCACACTTGATTCCTACTGCCACACACCCCTAAAGGTGGTCTGGTAAAAAGAAACAACTGTCAAAAGTGCGCATCATGAGTAAGAGATGAGATTCCTACAGCCGGCCTAAGATGCGCAAACGAGAAAATCTCGAGATATCTCGCTCTCGTGTGTAGTTATACTGTCGATAACGACATAATGTCAAATTTTGACATCAAAATCATTTTTTGATATTATGTCGATCAAGATTTTGACGACAGATCTACACGAGAATAAATGTATGTCATGTTAGGGTCAATAGAGATGAAGAGAAAAGCCATCAAACATCGAGAAAACGTGTAGACAAAATTTTCTCGTTGGAGCATACGCCAACGAGAAAATAGTTGGAAAATAGTAGGGGCTGGTATCCCAAAAAAGAAGAGATAAACAAAGTAGAGAACTTCAGAACTAGATACCTTGTTAAGTAGCCGCAACCGAAACTCCTTAGTTGCTGGTCGTTCTTACCTCTATTCATAGTAAAACTTTCTGTTACAAAATGACGAACGTCTGGCTGTCACATGGCTCTTGGTCTTGAGTTATTTCTGTTTTACACAATAATTATTATTAGTGGCTTCCCACCTCAATGTTACGTCAGTTACAGCGTATTTGTAACAAACTTTGTGCTTAAGGTGACGCCATGTTAAAGTAAAAAACCGTGTTGGATGTGTTTGAAATTGCTTGTTTTCTATGCGTGGCTGGCCCGGCCTCTCATAGAAAACAAGCAATGGAACAGCAAAATAATTGAAAGGGCGTAGCGACAAAATGGTTTTTGTCGCGTAATTTAAAAACCATAAATACATTTCATATAAGCTATGGACAAATTAAAGTGTATACTAGAACCAATTTATGTACAAATTTTGGAAGCTTATATCACTCTCCTCTGTTGGCAAAATAGGAATCCCTTTTTTTACAGAGGTCTTTTTGATTGATTATTCTGTGTTATAAAAGTTGACCAATCGTGTTATGCTATGGGTAATTCAAAGACAAAGACATGATGAATACTGACAGTGAACTTTAATTTTTTAGCCTTAGTCATTGCTGAGAAAAATGGACATCGCTACAGCCAAATTATCAAGGCGTCACCTTAATTAGTATTTTGTAATTAAATACCTACAGTTTGTTAACATTACTTAAATTAGGTAGAGATATAACTAAAAAGTAAGCACGTAAACGTTTGTTATCACTTTACATAGACACACAATTAAGTTGCTGCATCAATTATATAGGTGAAATATGGTAATAACCATTAATACATTCGGGAAAGACGGTGCGAATTTTTATCACGAATAATGTACCATTTTTGCACAACGAAATTATCAGTAGGTACATCTAGTAAGTAGTGCTTCATATTTGGGTATTTAATACTTCTGGGCCTACTTGCACACATCTGGGTAAAAGTAAACCCAAGTTAGAAAATACAGGGATAAACTAACCCAGGGTTAACTGTAACCCAGATATATCGAAGAAAGTATCCATTAGCTATCTAAACATAAACCATGAACTTCATAAAATCACGGATAAGATACGGGAAAAATCTAACATCGTTCAATATGTTTTTTATGGCTCATAAACACAATCGGCGTCCCGCCTTTATGTTAAGCGTGCAGCGGAGTGCGAAATTCAAAAATCAACTAACATTTTCTAGATCAGTGAATCACTCATCCTTTGATACAGTTCGTTCGGACTCATTTTACATATCCATAGCCCTTAAGCCAACGAGATAAGGTTAATTATAACGGTTTTTATGAAACTTCCAAGTAAAATCAGTCTTTGGCGCCCGATGCTCGTTTCACTCCTTTCCCTTCACATATTATCGTGTTCAATTGTTTACTGAATCCTTTCGAGTTTTTGTGCGTTTTGTTTAAGCTGCTTCTGTTTGTATTTACATTATTTATATTTGTAAATCTTAATGTATACTTAAAGAAGTGAATTTTATTTGTTTGCAAGTAATAAACACTGCAAGTGCTGGACCTATTTTGACAAATAGGTTGCCCAAACATAGAAAATGACGGTCATAAACACGCCAGTCGTGGCGGTCGTCCTCCAACTGGGTTATAAGATTAGTAAGAGACAAAAAGCATTTTATACTGCGCACACACTTGGGCACTATAAAATTACTTCCAAGTAAATTCAAATTCCTGGATTCAAACAGTCACTGAAACCGGTGCGAGAGTTTATTATATTGCATTTTAGTTATAGTCCACACAATGACCATAACATAACTACTTCAGTCTTCAAAGGCTTCACAAAAGCATGTTGATAAACATCGTAAGTACCCGACATATTTCACGTGCATACTGCGCGGAATGTGGAACGGAATACTGTTTAAAATCACTATAATATATCTCTTACGAGGCATAAGTTCTCGAAACATTATGTTTATGAGATGGTTTCCGTTTGGCCGACATCAGTTATGACCGTTTTCCATCGCTATTTTATGCTTCGAATTAAAATATCCTCGTGAGTCGTGATACATTACCGTGCCGTGAATAAGGACGATTGTAAATTGTTTTGATATGCTATTTCTTGGTGAAAAACAATCATCATTAAAAACAACCTTTCTTCTGTTGCGGAAGAGTGACAGTCTGAGATTAATATCACGAGTTAAGTTGTGGTTGATTACCGTTGTAGATACTGGATTACAGAAATTATAATAGCTCCCACACCCGTTTCGGTGACGGTGACCGGTTTCATTGAAACCAGGCCAGCTACGCAGGAGTAATTTTATAGTGCCCATGTGTGTGCGCAGTACACAAGAGCACTCTCTATTCCTTTACTCTCATAACCCAGTGGGACGGAAGTCCGACACGACCAACTTTTACATGCCCATTCGATGCATGGATCTTTTCTTACTTGTCAGATAATCAGGTGATCAGCCTGCATTGTCCTTACCTAACCAAACTTGGAAAATAACATGTTTTCAACGCGGGAATCGAACCCACGACCTCCGAGTCGCTCTATACCACTAGACCACGGAGCTGAGGCGTCAAGTAAAAGGCGACAGAAGTTGCACTAGTAGGAATGTGTGGTGTGTGCACGATTAGTCATTTTAGTAATAAGCATCCTAACTGTAAATACCTATAATACCTCTCGATCAGCGGCTCTCAAACTTTTTTGGTGGCGGAAGCTTTTTAAGGGCTTTGAAGTTTTTTGACGGATCCCCAAAAAATAATGTTCATTGAATGAATTATCTCCATGCTGGTAATCTGATGATATTTCTAAAAATAATTTATTGACTTTTGCGGAGCCCCAGGTCTCCCCGGAGCACTCTTTCAATAAATTGCTGCACTAGATACAACCCTAAAGTATAAAGCTGTGCAAAGGCTAAAAGTAGAAATGTAACAAAGTGTCCAGTGTCCTGTAGCTTCCTTCGTGTGAGCACGGAAACGTGTAAAAGACGATTATAGTTGACACCTTTGATCAACTCACGATCTTAAGTCACCCTTTGAGGACAGTCAGCCGTGAAGACTTCGAGCATAGAAATGGGAAAGTTTAGTAAGAAGCTTGATTTATTGAAAATATTAGATTTGTTGATTTAAAATATTTTAATTCTCGTAAAAAAGCACTTTCGCCTAATAAAA
Organism: Plebejus argus; assembly: GCA_905404155.3. Classification (NCBI taxonomy): domain Eukaryota; kingdom Metazoa; phylum Arthropoda; class Insecta; order Lepidoptera; family Lycaenidae; genus Plebejus; species Plebejus argus. The sequence goes on along the minus strand of FR989937.1, from coordinate 5,901,746 downwards.
GGTCAAGACATTTTTTACTGGTGTACTAAGTAGGCTTGAGTACTACTAAGTATATTTTAGTATTTAGTAATAAGTAGTGGTTATAGTGTTGATACAGACCTATTATTATCGCAGATAAAGTAACACTTAATTAGGTACTAATTGCTTCGTAATTTGTAATAAAGTTGAATTAACTTGTTGATGTATGTGTAGTGTGTATTATATTGTCAGTAAGAACCTTCCAAAATAATTAATAGGTATTATTAGGTATCACGAAAAATAGTTAGGTAAGGTTAGTTGGGGTAAGGGAAACATACTTTATTTTTCAAATGTTATTTTGAGTTCTAGCTACTAATACGTATGTCTTTTAATAATTTTGATTAACGCAAAACATACCTATGTATGTCAGCTTTCCATGATTGAACGACTTTTTAAGCTTGTTATAATGCTTTTAACCAGAAAATGCTAAATCGTTAGGCTACTTTTTTTGTTCCCCTTTCCCTGTTTTTGGGGTAAGGGGAACAGTCTGAATATCTTATGTATAAATAGTAGTATAGATTATACACCTACACGATATCATTTTTTAATATTTCGTTTATCAAATTTGAACTCAATACTTATTGAAATACGAACTAAAATAGGAAATTTTGATTAAAATCGGAATTCGGGGTAAGGGAAACATACGAGTCGAAACAGGGGTAGTCAACTAAAAACGAAATGCAAATTTTTAAATATTTATTCATACTAAACATACAGCTCATATGAATCAGTCTCAATAGTAATTTTTGTCGCAGTAAGATTCCGTTATATTAAAAAACGTGTTATTTAAATTACCTACTTAAAGTAAAATCACTTGAAATCTATCTACTAGTATCTCTATATCTACTAGTACTATCTACTAGGAACTTTACTTTGGCATTACAAGTTACTAATTAAAACATTTTTGATATAATATCATTCTCGAGTTAAAAACAGCTGTGCCAACTGACACGCTGATCAACTTGACAAGAAGTACTTGACAAGAGATTTAACAGGCGATTAGTTAATTTTAGCGTTGATCAGCCTTTCAGAAACCGGGTGTAAAATTAATGTGATCGCCACTTGTACAGGCACCCTGAATTCTAGTGTGTATTCTTAAAATTAGCAACTATTAAAATGTTCAAGACCTCTGACATCGGGAAAGGGAAACATATTGTTACGTGCTAAGGTTCGATGATTCGGAGGAAAAGACCTGGTGACTCTCTTGAAGACTTTTATTTGCACTACTCTTAACACTTACACTACACTTACAAACACTAGATCACTATGTCTAAACACTAAGCACTAGGTTCAAACACTATGCACTAAGTTCAAACACTAAGCACTATCACTGGTTCACTCACTAAGTCACTTGTTTCTCACTTCCGAAGTCGCTTTGATTATCGCTCACTCGAAAACATTCGAAGACTGACTGGCCGGCCTGTCTAGCCGCGTATTTATACGGATCGGGGCGAGCTCTAGACCTTACGAGAATATTCCACAAAATTCGCATCAACATGTAAACAACCGTGGGAAAATTCTCGAGCAGGTATGCGCAGGTAAAAAACATACAAGTAGCGGCATCTGGTATTGAATAGGGGATTTACGCTGTCTGTGATGGTTTCGCCTGGTTGCCGCTAGATGACACTACGTGTCCGCATTCGTAACACTACTCCCCTCTTAGAGATGCTCGTCCCGAGCATCATTGTTACTGCCATGGTAACGCGCCAGACGGTCTATGTGTACCACTTTGAATGTCCCTCTTGGTTGCTTTTGAATCCTATAAGTCACATCATTCAATCGGGTAACCACTTTGTATGGGCCGTCCCACTTGGTCTGCAACTTTGGAGATTTCCCTTTTCGACGAGTTGGGTTATGCAGCCACACCAGTGTCCCTTCTTCGAAGCCGCTCGTGTTCGATTTCCGGTCGTATCTGGTCTTCATGTTCTCACTTGAATGTAACCCATTCTCCCGAACCGTGGCGTGTATATAGCGCATCTTTTCCCTCAAATCACAGACATAGTCTTGTACGGTCTTTGGTTCCTCCGGTGACCCTCCTGTCAAGAGGTCTACTGGTACTCGTAGTTCTCTACCGTAATTGACATATGCCGGGGTAGCCTTTATGCTCTCATGCTCGGCGGTACGGTACGACAGAAGGAAGAGCGGTATGTACTTGTCCCAATCCTTTTGTTTTTCATCTACCAATTTCGCCAAATGCCTCTCAAGGGTCTGGTTAAATCTCTCAACCATTCCATCAGACTGTGGATGGTACGCGGTGGTCCTCGTTTTATGCATTCCCAAGATTCTGCACACTTCCTGGAAGACCTGCGATTCGAAATTCCTGCCCTGATCGGAATGGATTTCCAGAGGCACACCAAAGCGAGATATCACTTCTTCCACAAGCTTAGAAGCAACTGTCGTAGCTTCTTGGTTTGGTATGGCGAACACTTCAGGCCACTTGGTGAAGTAGTCCATGACGACCATGAAATACTTGTTTCCCGACTCCGTTACAGGAAATGGCCCAGCTACATCAACTGCAATTCGTTCCCACGGTGCGCCAACGTTATACAACCGCAGGTTCCCACGGCTCCTGGTCTGTGGTCCCTTCACTGCAGCGCAAGTAGTACATTTGCGGCACCAATCCTGCACATCATCTCGACAATGCAACCAGTAGAATCGTTCTCGCACTTTTGTCAACGTCCTCTTGACACCCAGATGACCTCCTGATACGCCATCGTGCATTTCACGGAGAATATCTGGTACTCTCGCTCTTGGGACGACTATCTGAAGATGGAACTCTCTGCCGTTAGTCTTCTCCCATTTCCGGTAGAGTATTCCGTTTTGAAGTACCAGACTCTCCCATTGCGCCCAGTACGCCTTAGTGACAGCGCCAGTGGGTGCAACCTCACTCCAGATTGGTTTTACGTCACCCCGTTTCTTCCATGTGATGATGTGCCGAAGGTCGTCATCTTTTTCTTGAGCCTCCCTCATGGCATCATTCTCCCATGGACCCAAAGGACTTGTTCTCGTTAACTTTATTGTCACTTCATTAGATTCCTGCTTAACACAATGTTTGCAGTCTTCTGAACACGGCCTTCGTGAGAGTGCGTCGGCGTTCCCATGCGACTTTCCGCTGCGGTGTTCGGTCTTGAAGTCGTACTCCTGGAGCTGCTCAATCCATCGTGCTACTTGACCTTCCGGGTTCTTGAATTGCAGTAGCCACTTCAAGGCTGCGTGATCAGTTCGCAGTAAAAACTGTCTGCCGATGAGGTATTTGCTGAAATGTTGTAGCGTCTTTACCACAGCCAAGAGTTCTCTTCTTGTCACACAGTAGTTTCTCTCTGGCTTGGATAAAGATTTGCTGAAATATGCAATTACAACTTCTCTTTCACCCTGTTTTTGAGATAACACCCCTCCAATGGCTGTGTTGCTTGCGTCCGTGTCGACTATAAACTGACCTTCAGTTTGTGGATACCCCAGGATTGGTGTTTCACACAGATGTTTCTTCAGTTTCTGAAAAGAATCTTCAGTAGTCTCGTCCCAGATAAACTGTCGTTTATCTTCTGTCAGCCGGTGTAATGGCTTGGCTATCTCCGAAAATCCCTTAACAAAACGCCTGTAGTAGGAGCATAGGCCGAGAAATGCTCGCACTTCGGTTTTGTTCTTAGGGGTTGGCCAATTTTGAACTGCTTCCAGTTTCTCCGGGTCCGTCTGGATTCCATCACTGGAGATAACATGGCCGAGATAATTGACCTTACTCCTGAATAAACGACACTTTTTCGGATTCAACTTTAACTTGGCCCCCTCTATTTTGGCGAAAACTCGTTCTAAGTTTCGCAAATGGTCCTCGAAGTCGCGGCCAACAATGATGACGTCGTCCAAGTAGACTAAGCAAGCCTCCCCAACTAAGCCTGCCAGTACACACTCCATGAGTCGCTCAAATGTGGCAGGTGCGTTGCACAATCCAAAGGGCATGATGTTAAACTGCCATAAACCTTTACCGGTGGAGAAAGCTGTCTTCTCCTTGTCTTTTGGATGAATTTCCACCTGCCAGTATCCAGATTTCAGGTCCAGGGTCGAAAACCATTTCATGCCACTCAAGGTATCCAGAGTGTCGTCGATCCGAGGTAATGGGTAGCTGTCCTTCTTAGTGACATCATTGAGACGCCTGTAGTCCACACAAAATCTTGTGCTGCCATCTTTCTTCTTTACTAACACAACAGGTGAGCACCACGGACTTGCAGACGGTTCAATAATTTTATGCCTTCTCATGTCCTCCAAAAGGCCTTCCACTTCCTTCTCCTTTGCAATTGGTATCCGTCTTGCTCGTTGACGAATCGGGTTCTCGTTTCCGGTATCTATCCTGTGCTGAACCATCGACGTTCTTCCAAGGTCGCCTTCCTGACTGGAGAAGATATTCGCGTGGCGCTGTAAGAACTTCTTAGCTTTCATGCTCTGCGAATAAGTCAGATTACTCTTGCAGTCATCGAGTAGCTCAGTCACTAATCCATTGTTGCTGCTGTTTGCTGGGTCTGCGTCTGTCGTCGAACTGCACTTTCTCATCCAGACAACTTCCTCGCACTTTCCAATGACGTCACCTTTGTTCAAGCAGATCTCGCGTTCATCAAGATTCAAAACCCGGACCACAGCGTGACTGCTTCCACTAACAAGGGTTCTTGCCGTCATCAGTTTTCGTGCTGATGTCTTGGTGGGTGTGTCTTCGATCAACACGCATCTGTTAGACTTGTTCTTTCCAGCTGGCGGTAGTTTCACCAGCACCCGGGCTTCCGCTCGTCCAGGTATAATGACTTCCTTTACACATGCGACTTTCCCGCAGGCGCCTCCAAGGATGAAAATTTCTTCTTCGCCACACTGGAAAACTCCGTCAGCGACATTAATCCTGCAGTTGTGCTTCTTCATGAAATCCAAGCCCAAGATGCAATCATCCATTATTTCAGCCACGATAACGTCATGCGGGTATGAGGACCCCCCTACATTAATCGTAACTGACATTTCTCCCAGGACGGGTATTGGCTGACCGGAGGCAGTAAGGAGCCGACAGTTAATTCTCCTCTTGTGTCGTCTTGCGGCTTTTACCAGATTTGGGTTCACTATCGTTCTAGAGGCTCCTGTGTCTAGAGTCATTTTGCAATCCGTCCTGTTAATAGTCCCCTGAATCACAAGACTATTCCCGCTGCATGCTTGGGAGATAACGGTTATCGGGGCTCCCTCCACATCAGCCAGTACTCGCCCCTCAGTCCTGGCTTTTATTCGTTTCCCTGATCCCGGGTAAGGGACGAAGTCCCTTGCTTCTTCAGCTCCTCTACTTGTTCCTCGAGCCTTTTCATCCTAGCCATCTGGGTCTCCTTCTGCGGGCAGTTGAGCTGAAGATGGCCCCTCTCACCGCACTTGTAGCACATGACTCCAAAACTTCTCTTCGTAGGAGCCTTGACCTCCTTGACTTCCTCCGAGACCTCGCGGATCTTATAGGTCTGCCGTATGTCACGCCGGACAGCCTCGACCTCGAGAGCATGCGCCAACGCTTCCTTTAGCGAGGTGTGGTGACGTAGCCTTACTGCAGCTCTGACTTCCAGATCCCTGATTCCGTCGACAAAGGCTTGAATAGTGTTCGAATCAACCATCTTGGAGTCTGCTCCTGGATGTGCCTTCTTGACCAGTTTTTCAATTTCCAACGCCCATTGTTGTAGTCCCTCTCCTGAGCGTTGGACTCTGTCACGAAGTTGGGCACGGAACACGTGCTCCAGGTGTCGCTCCCCGTATCTGGATTCAAGCGCCTCCATCAGATCTTGGAACCCATTTCCTGTATGTGCTTCTAGGACCGACAAAGCTTGCCCTCTGAGCGCAACAGTGAGAGCGGTCAGGCATTGGTCTTCAGTCCATCCGTTGGCAGTAGCAACCGTCTGGAATTGCTGCCGATAAGCGTTCCAAGAAGTAGTACCGTCGTACGGCGGCACCTTGACTTTTGGTCCTTGTACCACTGCTCCGGTAGTTCCACTAGACGTCGCGACTCCTGTGGTTTCCAGGCGCACTACTTTCTTCTGTAGTTCGGTGATGTTGGTTTTCACATTTTCCATATCCAATCCCAACCCGGTAACTCGTTCGTCCATTACGTCGACATCTTTACGAAGCTTTGTCACCGTGTCACTGACATCCTTTATCGCCAGAAGCGCCTTTTCTTGAAGGTCCTTTTGTTGCTCTTGTGACTCTTGCATTGCCCTTTGAGAATCTTGCACAGCGCCGAGTTTGCGGTCTTGTGCCTCTTGCAAAGCCTGAATATCAGCTCTTTGGGACTCCATCATTGCCCTCTGAGAATCTTGCAAAGCGCTGAGCTTGCGGTCTTGGGCATCTTGCAAAGCCTGAATCAACTCAATTATGCTTTCCAATTGAGGAGCCATTTGCGGTGCTGTAGAAGCTACAGACGAGGCATGGTGGCTGGAGCCAGTTGACGGGGCTTGAGCAGACGGGGCCTGGTGGGCGGGGCCAGTGGGCGTGGCCTGAGTGGGCGTGGCCTGGTGGGCGGAGCCAGTGGGCGTGGCCACACCCAAAGTGGGCGGGGCCTGAGGGGCGTGGCCAGTGGGCGGGTCCCGGTGGGCGGGGCCAGTGGGTGAGGCCTGCCCCGCGGTGGGCGGAGCTTGGTCCCCAGTGGGTGTGGCCTCCGCAGCCCGTTGCGCCCTTGTCCCGACACTTCCCTCGAAGTCTTCTCCCGGAGTCAATGGCACTGCGCCGTTGTCCTCACGCTCCCCTTGAACTCCTCTCTCGGAGTCAATGGCAGCAGCTCGCTGTGCCCTTGTCCTGACACTCCCCTTGAAGTCCTCTCTCGGAGTCAATGGCATCTCCAAATCTCACTTCCGACACCAGTTGTTACGTGCTAAGGTTCGATGATTCGGAGGAAAAGACCTGGTGACTCTCTTGAAGACTTTTATTTGCACTACTCTTAACACTTACACTACACTTACACACACTAGATCACTATGTCTAAACACTAAGCACTAGGTTCAAACACTATGCACTAAGTTCAAACACTAAGCACTATCACTGGTTCACTCACTAAGTCACTTGTTTCTCACTTCCGAAGTCGCTTTGATTATCGCTCACTCGAAAACATTCGAAGACTGACTGGCCGGCCTGTCTAGCCGCGTATTTATACGGATCGGGGCGAGCTCTAGACCTTACGAGAATATTCCACAAAATTCGCATCAACATGTAAACAACCGTGGGAAAATTCTCGAGCAGGTATGCGCAGGTAAAAAACATACAAGTAGCGGCATCTGGTATTGAATAGGGGATTTACGCTGTCTGTGATGGTTTCGCCTGGTTGCCGCTAGATGACACTACGTGTCCGCATTCGTAACAATATGTTCCCCTTTCCCTGGCCATGGTAGTTCCCCTTTCCCGAATTTGAATTTGTAGGTTGTGTTTCTAATCATACTAAATTTTGATATTTATAGCATAGTTTATAGACATTTGTATGTAAATAATCAAATTAAGGGTATTTAACAATACTCACTGAAAATTACAGCCTTATTGCAGCACTTTTAACACAATAAACCAGCACCCAAAAAATTCGCGGCGAGCTCGTGATATTGTAGTGGTCAACTGATTTTTTTGTTCCTGTCACTCTTTCGTACTAAGTCGACATAGCGCCATATATGTTTTTGCTTTGAAACTAAAACAAAATTACTGCTTTATCGACCAAGAAATAATAGGGCTACGGTCTATAGTTTTTAATTTACAAACTACTGTTTCCCTTTCCCCTTCGGCCCCCTTACCCCAACTAACCTTACCTATAATAATAATAGAAAACTACGAGGCTAGTCACAGAACTTCACGACAAAATTGTCAAGTTTTTTTGCCTCGCCTAGCCGTTTGGACTACATATTTTAATGATAATTATTATTCCAGATTTACGTTCGACATTATCAGCTATATTCCTATTTCAAAAACACTCGTTAAAGTCCACAGGGGACCTGTGACGATGACAAATCGTAAAAATAAAAAAGTTATTCACCCGTCATATGGGACACATCGACAGGTTTCTAACTTTTTCATAAATTTTAATGAAATTTATACCTACAGGTGCTTTATGTGGAAGCCGTAAAATCAAACGTAAAACCGGGGCCAGCACATAAAACTTATTTCGGGCGCCATTTTTCTCCATTTCATATAAATAAAAAAGTTTTTATTGAATTTTATACATAAAATTTCTGTAAGATATACTCTGGAGTCCGAAAGCTGTTGTTAAAACCCCTGTCCTCTGTAAAATCACAATACGTTTAAGGGCTCGATGATTTTATAGGTTATAATTATATAGCCCTCCTGGCAGTCGGGTAAAAATAGATTTTCATGCAAATCATCCTATTTAGCAGATATTCATGACACATTCTGGCTGAACAGAATCGTAGCGTAATTAGACTGCCTTCGCACCCCCTGGTATCAATTCTATAGAGACGGCTTGGACGACGATTATAATAGGTAAGGAGAACGTGCCAGGTAAAACACGTTAATCCAACATAAAAAAATAGTGCGTCGTGCGCACTGATCTCTATTATACAAGTACGCTAGATAGCTGATACCCTTTGAAATGACAGCTATTTCTTGTGCCTATTTGAAGCGGAATCAGCGCCCCCATTATTCGGGTAGAGAACTAAATCTGACGTAAAAATGACGTTTGAAAGCCGCCATATTGGCGCTGATAGCAGTAGTTAGAGTACTTGGAACTAATACTAGTGATGACAATTACTGTTGTTATTGGTTGTGGTTACGTCAAATTTAGTTCTCTACCCGAATAATGGGGGCGCTGGTTCCGTTTTAAATAGGCACAAAAAGCAGGTGTGTACTTATCAGCTATCCAGCGTACTTGTATAATAGAGATCAGTGGTCGAGCGTCATTGTCGTCACTCGTCACTCGTCAGAAAAGGTTAAGTTGATGGGAGCGAGAATTATCTACAACCTCTAACGATATTATAAAACAGTATCTAAACGCTCTACTTACAGCCTTTCCCAACTTGTGAGCGCTCAAGGGCGGATCCAGCTTTGGCGCCAGGGGGTAAATTTACTACAAAATATTTAAATAATAAAAAATATTTTTTAAAGTTTTAATATTTTGTAGTAAATTTACTATTTATTTATATATTTTTTAGTTTTTTTGTCTATTTTTTGGTGTTTAAATATTTAGTAGTAAATTTACTAAAAAATATTTAAACACAATTTTTTTTTTAGTATTTAAATATTTTGTAAAAAAAATTTGTTCAGGACCCTAGGTAATTACTATCTTAAGCTGAAAAATAACTCAAACATGTTAAATATTTTCGTATGAGAAAATTATTTTGGTATTAAGAATGTATGAAAATTTCGAGGGTACCCCGGGCCCTTAACGCGATTTTTTCCGGAACGTATCCCTCGCGTAAAGCGGGGTATTACTGTATAAGTACGTTCCTCCTACGACTTACAAAAAGAAAAAAATACCTACGTATTCATGATACCTATTTTGAACAAAAATATATTTTATTTTATTTTTTTATTTAGACGTGAGCGCCGTTGTGTATTATCCATAAACCAGTATATTATAAGTCTATGGTATTATCTACTGCGCTCAGGTTTCAAGTTAAATCTCAGGTTTTAGTAAAAATCTCGTTTAGAATTAAATGTTTAATCTTCGCCGTTACATAGCTCAAAATAATAATTTAATAGATTTTAAAGTTATAGTGGTTTTTAAGTAGATGAAATAAAAAACCGGCCAAGTGCGTGTCGGGCCACGCGCAATATAGGGTTCCGTAGTACCGCTAGTTTTTGAAAATGTTTGTATGGTCAATGAATGTACATTTATAACATGTTTTACACTACTAACAACATCATCTCAGTTACTTTCAAAGGAATTTGAACGAAAAGTTCCTTTATACCTCGCCGAATACATTTTTTTTAGTTGATCGACTATTACTCAATAACTTATGAACTATGAAGTCTTCTTAGCCGTGATAGTTTTCCTTTTAAATTCAACATATTTCCTACTCCCGTGAATTTTTTCACATTTCCAGAAGCAACCGTAGAAGGGGGGGACACTGGACTCTTAACGATTTTTTCCACTTTAAAACTTAATATTTCACAAATGGATCCCTAAATCGAAAAATGATCAAGGAATACTCATAATATTTTTAAAAAACCTATCCAGCGACACCCCACACGATGGGGTGGGCGTGAAAAAAAAATTCAACCCCGCTTGATGTGTAGGGGAGGTACCTTAAAAAATATATTTTTTTTATATTTTATGTACCATTTTGTTGGCGTTATTAATATGGGTACTCATGCCAAATTACAGCTTTTCAGGTCCTATAGTCTCTGAGCAAAACTGTGGACAGACAGACAGACAGACAGACGGACAGACGGACGGACAGACCGAAACTATAAGGGTTCCATGTTGACTACGGAACCCTAAAAATGGGGACGCAAAAAAAATAATGTATTCTCAAAGTGGGCAATCATACAAAATAAGTTTGGGAACCCCTAACTTATACAGGCAGGTAGAGGCTAAAACTTTAGAGGCTAAAATTTATTTTGCCTTTCAGTTAACAATAATAATATCGGTTTATCCTAACCAAACAGAAACAGAGTTTTCTGTATGTTGTTTGGTTAGGGTTGGGTTGGGGACAATGCAACATTGACATTGACAAAGGGTTGTTTAACATTTTTCCAACGCGGTAATCGAACCCTCGACCTCCACCAAGCCAAGGCCCATGCTCTTCACCACTGGACCATTGAGGCATTGTGTATAAAGTCGTTTCTTAGAAACTTTATGTGTCGATTTTTACGTTTGAACGTAAAAATTAAAAGACAGGTAAGGTACCTTCCATACGTAGAAACGGTTTCTACGTATGGAAGGTACCTAAGTCTTAACGTTCGACCTACAGGATTAACTTCATTTTGTTAATCATTGTATAATAACGACGAAAATATACTTTGTATAAGAAAAAACATTTTTTTCTTTTTATTTCACATCCTATCGCGAAATAAAAAACAAAACTTGTCCATCGACACAAATGCGGTCCACGAATTTTCACAAGTACCTACCCGCGTAATTGTTGGTGGAGTGGTTAAAAGCTTTAGGCGCGTTTCAAAGTTCGAACGATTTTTATATATCCAAAACAAGAGCCATTAGTCCCGAACACGTTTGTTAACAACGGGTACTAAATAAGCGCGAACACTCTAACAGATATTTATTTGGGAAATAAACATTAAATATCACCAATAAAAACTATAATATTTAACATCCTACATTTAAGGACCAATTTTAAGGCCTAATTAAATAATCACTAGAGGTACGCGTGCACTATTGTCACTTGAACGTCTATCTTGCAAAAAGCCCATAAACCGCCAAGCACGTCCGTTTTATTCAGTCCAGTGGCGCCCCCACTCAACATGGCGCCCCACCAGACAGCAAAAACGCGCCAATCAGCGGTCGCCGGAAGTAGGCTTCTGGGTGTTGCCAACACGGCCATTCTGCACGGTGTCAGCCCCTGACACCCCTCATGCTGATAATATGATCCTGAAACATATTACGGAATGTTAAAACTATACTAATAAGCTTCATCAAAAGTTTACACCGTAGATATCAAATATTTGTCTTGCGTAACAACCTAATACTATATTGATCACCAGACCCTCGCACCCAAAGAGCACACGCTTCACTTGAGAGACCGAGTTGATCTGATCCCATCGATATAGCTTCCACAATGCTACTTAGAGTTTCATACACTTAAAGAGCGTAACCGCTTCACTTAAGCACAACAACTCCAATAACACGTCGGCTTTAATACGCAAAACAAAATATTTTAACCAAAATAATTATATTATATCAAAACAGCAACCTGCAGCATAAAATTAAAATATTTTACAGCACTTATAAAATACTTTATTATTATTTAGAAGAGCTGTTCAAATACATACTTGCCAACACGGTGTACTTACTATACTGTTTATTCCATAGCCCAATCATCGATTCTAATCCAGGGCTTTATATTCTCAGCAGCTGCCGTGCCCGTATAGTTCTTGTTACTACGCTCTGAGCCTCTTAAATCCGTCACCTCGTATCGGTCATTGCCTAATACGCTTTTAATTCTAAATGGACCTTTAAATACTGGCATTAGCTTTGTACTTTGACCCTCATTACTCTTGCTCTGAATTTTAATAAGTACTAAATCACCTACTTCATACTTCTTTGCCCTTATTCGTGAACTATCAAAATTCTTTTTCTGATTTATTGCATTGCTCTTTAAATTCCGATCCACTTTCTTACGCAAATCAGTCACATCCGTTATTTCCTCGTTATCAAGTTCTAGACCTATAATGCTGTCACCGTCAGTACGCAAGCGATACCCGAAGAAAACTTCGCTTGGAACTGCATTAATAGTTTTGTGTATAGTGCTATTCAAACCTTGTTGCAATATTGTAACGTACTGATCCCAACAATCGTCATCAATATTAGCTCCTAAAGTTCGCATGGCATCTAGGATAGTTTTGTTAAATCTTTCAACCTGCCCATTTGAACGAGGCATTCCTGTAGCAACTTTATGTAGCCTAATATTCTTATTTGTACAATAATCAATAAAATCTTTGGATGTAAAAGCCGTACCAGCATCGCTTATAATACGCCGCGGATTGCCAAAATGCTTATATATTTTATCTAATTCCGTTATTACATTAGCTGCGCTAGTAGTTTCTACAGCGGATATAAAAACAAATTTAGTAAAAGAGTCTACCATGACCAATAGATACTTATTCCCGGACTTTGATTTTACAAATGGACCCAAATGATCGATGTGGAGTGTGTGAAAAGGCTGAGCATGCTTAGGCAATGAGTAAAGCTCGCCTTCTTTAGGGCCACCTTTCATTTTATAATAAGCACAATTTATGCAATTTTTTATATATTTTTTTACCGTATGACGTACTCTAGGAAACCAATATAAACTTTCAATACGCTCAACCGTTTTATCTAATGCGAAATGTCCTAAATCGTCGTGGTTACTTTTAATTATTTGCCAGATACATTTTTTTGGAACAACCCAGCGACGACCGCGGGTTGTTCTTCTATAAACTTTATTACCCAACATTTCGTATTTATCAAAAATATCCTTATTATCATCGGCTAGTCCTGACTCTAATATTCCTTTGATTTTAACTAATTCTGGATCCTGTAACTGAACAGATAGCAACCAATCACCTTCAGTGATCGACATTATTACTTCTGATTCGTATTTTTCCCCGTTTGGCACGGGATTTCTGCTTAATGCGTCGACGTGCTGCATACGCGAGCCCTCTCTGTGGAGTATTTCAAAAGCAAATTCCTGTGTCAATAAAACCCATCGTGCAATTCGGGGTATTATTTCTTTTTTCGTCAAGGCATACTTAACCGCATTACAATCAGTAATAATTTTGAACGGAGAATCTAGTAGATAAAGTCTAAATTTTTGTAATGAAGCGATAATTGCAAGTAACTCGAGTTCAAATGAATGATAACGTTTTTCATCCTCAGTCGTTTGCCTGCTATAATAATGGATAGGTTTTTCGCCCTCGTCAGTAACCTGCATAAGAATGCCAGCTAAACCTTCTCGACTAGCATCGGTATACAGAACTTTTTCTTTTGATGGATCAAACATAGCTAGTACATTCCCAGAGAGTAATTTTTCCTTTAAAATCAAGAATGCAGTATTTTGATTATTTTCCCACACCCAAGCAGAATCTTTTTTTAGTAATTTAGTTAACGGTGCCGATATCATGGCACAATTCTTTATAAATTTTCGAAAATAATTTATCAACCCCAAAAATTGACGAAGCTGATGAACGTTCTTGGGTGTCGGAAAACTTTTCACGGCTTCTAATTTAGCATCATTCGGCATTACCACGTTTGGTTTTATTTTATAGCCAAGAAATTCTATTTCAGATTTGAAAAAGTGACATTTTTTTAAATTTAAAGTTAATCCATTTTTTCGAAAAACTTCTAACACTGATTCTAGTAATTTTAAATTTTCCTCAATTGTTTTAGTCACCAAATAAACATCATCTAAATATACTATAACACTTCCAAACCTCAAATTCCCTAATACTTTGTTCATCATTTCCTGAAAGCATGACGGACCATTGACTAACCCGAATGGTAACCTCAAAAATTCATAGTGACCGTCTTCCGTAATGAAAGCCGTTTTTGATATTGAAGATTCACTCATACGTATCTGATAATACCCACTTTTTAAATCGAGACTAGTGAAACATTCATTTCCTTGTAACCTATCAACTAAATCTTCAATTCGTGGCATCGGGTATTTATTTTTTACCGTAATTTTATTCAAGGCACGATAATCAATACAAAGTCTCTTTTCGCCATTTTTCTTGCCCACTAAAAGAGCCGGACTGGCGTACGGAGAGTCACTATGCCGCACAATCTCATTAGCTAATAACTCATCAACCATTTCACGAATAATTTTTCTGTCATTTAACGATGATCTAAAAGGCCTACAGTAAATTGGACGTGAATCCGTCAAATTTATTACCATTTCATAATCATTAACTTTTCCTAGTTCTTTGACACACCTAGCTACACAATCACTATACTTTTGGAACAACGTCACTAATTCATTGTAGTTAGAATCGGTATCAAAAACAAATTCTTCCCCAATATTATTACAAAATTCATTCGAACCCTCCACGTAACTAAATTGCAAAACTTCACCTATTCTAGAATACATTAAATTAGATCGTTCCGTAACATTTCGCCCAATCAAAATATCGCATCCGTCTAAGCCGTCCATTACATAAAAATCTACGTCCTTTATGTCTACAGAATCAAGTCTTAAATTCACTTTTAACACAGTATTCACAGTTTGTACCGAATGCTTTTTGAATCCGCGTAACGTAACCGGAACAGGTAATACAGACGGCCGTAAACTATATTTCGTTACTAACGACCGTGAAATAATCGAACAGCTACTACCCATGTCAATAAATGCGTCGTGAATTATCGTATTATTTAGAACCACGCTCTTAACAAATTTATTCCGCGAATTCGACGACGATATTAACTTAACTTCCGGCTTATCACATTTTTGTTCACTTTTAACATTTTTCTTTCGGTTACATGTAGATTCAACGTGCCCTCTAATTCCGCAAAACTCACATTTAATATCACATTGCATACGTTTGTGATTGCCACCGCATAGATAACACTTTATTGTTTTTCGTATATTTTGTAAACCGCTCTCGCTCGAGCCGGACAGACTCGACGACACCGTTCTATTATTCGCCGTATTTATGCTACTACCCGCATGTAATTGAATATTATTAACTTTTGAATGTGAAACGTTCGCTTGCTTTTTTGATTTATAAGTTCGACTATGCAAATAACTCGCGAACTGATCACACGAACTAAACGAATTAGCTTCTATATTTCCGTCACTAATATTACCGAGAACGATTGAAATTACATCCTGGTCAGAAAAATTCAAACGTAATCTATCTATTCTACATTTTTGGTCAAAGTAAAACTCATATAACGATTGGTTTTCTACTGGTTTACGTTCTATTACTTCTTTTAAAAGCTCAAACATATTTCTTTGAATTTGAAAGCTAACAGATAACTTATTATGCCAATCTATCCATTTCCACGACGGCCATTGATGATCAGTGCGTAACAATGAGTCGTACCATAATTTGGCTGAACCTCTAAGCTTATTTAACGCTTGATAACGGGTTATTTCATCAGACCAAGAAAACGTATTTGCGTGAGACTGGATAATTTTAAGCCATGCATTAATATCATCTTTCAAAGGGTCAAATTCTGGTATAATATTATTTAAAGTTGATGAATTATTTTGACTCACCAGATTAGGTCCAAATAAACGTGTAGGCTTACTTGACCGGTCTCTTGTCCTCCGCTTATGTTTTGGCGGACGAGGTGACGGGGTTCGGGCACTGGCAGAGCTTACCGCGCTACTAGAATTATTCGAACTACTGGCTGATCGAGCGCGTTTACGATTTTTCTTCTTATGCTTCCCCATGGCGCGTAGATAAGCACTTCTGATGTTAACAACGGGTACTAAATAAGCGCGAACACTCTAACAGATATTTATTTGGGAAATAAACATTAAATATCACCAATAAAAACTATAATATTTAACATCCTACATTTAAGGACCAATTTTAAGGCCTAATTAAATAATCACTAGAGGTACGCGTGCACTATTGTCACTTGAACGTCTATCTTGCAAAAAGCCCATAAACCGCCAAGCACGTCCGTTTTATTCAGTCCAGTGGCGCCCCCACTCAACATGGCGCCCCACCAGACAGCAAAAACGCGCCAATCAGCGGTCGCCGGAAGTAGGCTTCTGGGTGTTGCCAACACGTTCGATGGCCATTTCAAATTACGAACACCATTACCGAAAATCAAACAAAATTGTTACTGCCCGGATATCGAGGATTCTTTGGTGCGATTTAAAAAGAAATTTGGGTACTAATGTACTACCTATTTATTTGTAGAGAACGCAGCTACACTCAGTGAGATCTAGGTATAATTATTAATTACACTGTAATATTTTGCGCTTTTGATTGGCCAATCTCGTTATTTCAACTTTACTTAGCCCAAGTAAAGTTGAAATAACGTTTTGCAATGCAATACAGCCCTAAGTAATTTAGGACTGAGATTAAACTTCAATTCACTGAAGAGTTAGACCGATCATATTTACATTCGTCTCTACCTACTCTCTGAATGCGGCAGTAATTATTATAACTATTTTCTTTAGTGACCTACCACTACGGGCACTACCGATACCTACTTCTGGTAAAAGCTAAATTCAATAAGCTAGGCACAATGAATGTCCCAGATCTCGTATGGCTCAACTGCTCGAGCTTGGCTCAAGTCAACTGCCCGATGCGGCGATGTCCCTTCCGTACCTACTATATTGCGTTATCATCCTATGTCCAGCTTATAATAAGCAATTTAATTTAAAGTTTAAAATGTAAATAAGATAAACAGCATGCGAACTAAGCGAAGGAACTCCAAGCAGAAGTTGCGCGGTTAACTTGTAACTTGTGGAGTTTGTACACTACAGTTTATGACTAACAAACTTGGTAATTTTATTTATAAATAATAGAACTAACAACGCAATGCTAAGCTAATTTACTATCAATCTACTAAGCGGCTTGTTTTCTAATAATTAGAAGAAATTATTTCTTTAGCGTAGGCACAGAATAGTATATTAGTTTAACAAGCGTAGGTAGGTAGGTATACTTAGTTCTATAATAATTATTAATTCATTTTCATCTAAGTGTAAACTAACATTTGAAAATCCATTAAATTAACTAACTAACCTTTGTTGAGTAGTATCCAATCAATTTTTTATCAATTTATCAATTATAGCTGTCCCGGCAAACATTGTTTTGCCATTTAAAGTATTTCTACATCAGCAGTTGATACAAAATCTTACCCCCTCTTTTGTCCCCTAAGAGGGGTGGGGGGAACAATTTTATACACCTGATGTTAAGTTGGAAAACAGTTAAAAATATGAAGTAAGTCCATTAAAGAAAAAAATTGATAAAAAATCTGACCCCCTCTTTGGACACCAGATGTTGGGTTGAAAGAAGACAAATATATCTGCGAAAACCGTATGCAAATCGGATCAGTAGTTTTCGTGTTATAGAAAAAGTTTGATACAAAACCTGACCCCCTCTTTTGTCCCCTTAGAGGGGTGGGGGGAAAATCTTTTATACACCAGATGTTAAGTTGGAAGAAGACAAATATATCTGCGAAAACCGCATTCAAATCAGATCAGTAATTTTCGTGTGATAGTGGAACAAACATACACAGACAGACAGACATACAGACAAAAAACTAACCACATTTTTGGCTTCTATATCGATGTAGTGACACCCCCCGCTTATTATTTTTTGAATATCTTTATTGTAAGTACAGAATTTTCATTTCTACCTATAGTTTTATTATATGTAAGTATATGTTACTGTAAAAGCTCCAACTTCGGTAAATCTTAAGATTTACGGACTCGAGTTGGTAAATGTACGTATTTCTAAAAATACGACGATTTTTTCGAACATTTACCATTACAATTCGGTATATGCTAGGTTTTACTACTGTCAACTGGTAATTGTTGGTTTTAGGAATAAAACAATGAGTAGGTAATTCTTAATTATCATAATGAACTATTAGACAAAACAGATAGGTACATAATATTATAGTTATTATATGCGATAGTAGTAACTTAGTAACTAGTAAGTAATACTAACCTATTTAAATTATTTTCATACAACATACTAATATTATAACATACAACATCTCTGAATATTATCTCAATCTCTATCTAACTGAATCAATAGGTACTTCTCTAGCATTTTTGACGAGCATTTTTTTCACCGTTACGTTTTTTTAATCCTCGAGGTCTTCCAGTCCAGCTGCAGGTGCTTTGCCGGCCTTCTAATAGGGAATGGGGAAATTACAGAGTAGGGGAGGGTAGGGAAGGGATTAGGGAATAGGGTAGGATATATTATTTGACGACCTCTGTGGCTCAGTGGATAGCACGTTGGTAGCTTAAGCCGGAGGTCGCGGGTTCGAATCCCGCCGACGGAACCAAAAGTTTTCAAAGTTCCTGGGTCATGGATGTGTATTAAATACCTTTATCATACAATAAAAATCTTAAATATTATATGTATAGTATAAAAAGTATTAAATATATTTCCGTTGTCTGACAGTCTGGTACCTGTAACACAAATCCTTCAGGTACTTAGCATGGGGCCAGACTGACGTGGTGTGAAGCGTCCATAGATATTATTATTATATTATTATTGGGCCTCCGGTAATCTCACTCACTTGGCGAAAGACATCGCAACTTTTTCACGTCGGTTTTCTGTGAGCCCGTGGTATTTCGCTGGTCGAGCCGGCCCATTCGTGCCGAAGCACGGCTCACCCACAGTTAATACCACTTTATTATTATTATAAGCAACCTGCAGTGTCCCACTATTGGGCAATACCATTTTATTGTTTATAATAAAATTAAAATAAAGATTTAAGGGGGCCTTCGACACCAAAAACACAATTTCTGGCCTGTTTCTGCTCTATAACAGTACGGAACCCTTCGTACGCGTGTCCGACTCGCACTTGGCCGTTTTATTTTCAACATATACCGTGCTATTAACGTAAATCCTAAGATTTACCAACTGTATGGTGGTAAAAGTTCGTATCGCAAACCTTTTCGGACATTTGCCATTGGGAATTGGTAAATCTTAGGTTTTACTAGAAAATCTTAGAATTTACTGCAGTTTGAGCTTTTACAGTAACATATAGATAGATTATAATATCAATAGCATTCTTGATCTGCCGGCTGGACTTGACTTTATACGGCTAAACTACTTAGACCCGAAATCTGTGTATATAGTACAAACCATTTCTGTAATTATTATTAGCAAGTACAAACTGTCATTAATCATTAGGTATATTTGTATCCAGTATCCACATCGGGGTCAGCCGGATAGGACGAAATTCGGTTATAAACCTATAATTAATTAATTACTGCAGCTTGTCTCTTTCCGACTTCATAGAATGTGCGCATTGCCAGGAAACGAACTCTCAATCCGGTGATTGCGGACTTTAGAGTAGATTCCACGAACACAGACATTTGCTTGTCAAGTACGAAGTACCTAATTAAGTTCAATTTTGAATCGCTGTCTATATTATGGGCTCTGATATAGGTAAGGCTTCAGTCTCGAAATCGGCGGTTAGAAAGCAGAATACGTTAACGTGCACATTACCTAGATAATCTGCAGATTCCTTGATACCTACCATCCGTTACAGTGTGAAATTTAAATAAAAAGGCTTATATTTGCACTTTACCTTAAGTTACTTTAAGTTAGTTTGCGTTCTCTTTCTTCGCAAAAGTCCTAAAAACTTTGACTTAAGCTTGTCAACCTAAGACTGTTGTTGTTTTGGTTGGTTGTGGACAGCCCCGCTGCCCGCTGATTTCGAGTCAGAGGCCTGAAGCCTTAATGCCGCGCCGCGCGTTTTGATATGATATTTTGATTTGTGTGTTAGTAATAAAAAACTAGAGTAATCACTAACTTTATAATTTTATTTAAAAACGTATACAAAACATTTACAGTTTATATTCCACTTACGCTACTATATTCTCCATATCTGATTTGGATTTTACCTTCAAAACAATGTTTATGGAGACTGGTTTCTTAAACATTTCTATGAGGTCCAGCATGACGGCAGATTTTATTTGATGCAGCCTTCCTCCTCCTGAGCCATTAATCAACTTAGTTAATCTCTCTGTAGGACACAGTACGCAAACGGAGCAAGTAATTTTGTTCTCATCGGTCAAATCGTCAAAGAATTCTAGCTGAGTTGTCAGATTATACGGTATCTCTTGAGCAAGGAAGTCTAGAAATTTCGCCCGCACTGCCTCCTCTATTAATCTCTCCGGTGTTTGATCTGACCATTCTGATGGTGAGTAGTGTAACCGTGATACCTTGGCGTTACTTATTAAATAATCCTGAAAATGAGGACTCCTTTTAAATTACTGCACTAGGTTACAACTAGATGTACCATAGTTTTGTTGTTTGATTTAGGGCTCCTACACAAATCTGCAAATTCGCATCGAATCGCAAAAATCTGCAACGAAGCTCATACAAAAAATGACAGTTCAATGCAAATCAATGTGCGACTATGCAAGTATTAAGATTCTACAGTCTCAATTTTCAAATGAAATTATAATTATATTATGTTGCATGGCTCTCTATTTTTCTTTCATGTTTCACAGATTTGCATGTGCAAAGAACTCAATATAGAAATAAGTAATTTAAAAATGCAAACCTTTATGTCCTTAACACCATCTCCCTCCTTAGCTGAGACAATAAATACATCAGAGAATTTACTGTAACCTTTTTGAACTTTACTTGAATCCACTTTTGCATTTGGTATTGGAGCACCAGCTATGTAACCATTTGTTAAATTTCTTATTAGGGAAAGTAATTGCTTTTTACTTTTTAATGTGTCTACCTGTAAGAAACATAATGTTTTTGTTATTAATTGAAAGAATGCCGATAAAAGTCAAACATTTTCCATTCTATATAAAAATCTTTATAAAAATATGAAGTAATAATATTACGTTGATACCTTATTTAGAACTAGAAAACTAGGGGTAGTTTCAAATAATTCAAGCATATTTAGAACATCTTGGTGAATGCTTTCTCTTGTCCACTTGTTAGAGACATCATGTACTACCCCAATCACGTCTGCACACCGCAAACTTTTGACACATGCCTCTAGCATTGAGTCTGGCAATTTATACCTGAAATTAGAAAAAAAATAAAATAATTCATAGTAGTAAAGTAATACAAAACACCTTCATGTTTAATTTGTATAAATAATTAAAGATAACTTAAGACCACATTCATAATAACAACCAACAGCTAAACATGAAGTTAATAATTATTATATTTTATTAGGGACAAGTTTTGAATACTTTTTTCCCTTACTTATTCTTCTCTTTTTCCGTGATTACTCCTGGGGTATCCAAAAATATAATTTGTGTATCATTTTCAAAACAAATAGCTCTTACTAATTTTGTAGTTGTGTGAACTTTACTTGATGCAGCGCATATCTGTAATAACTTAATAAGTTATAAGACATATCTGCAATATCATTATAATTTATAAGCTTAATATCACTATTTTCTTAGACACAAAAGTAATGTTATAAAAATTGTAATATTGGTTTAGTAAAAGTTATAGCGAATTTGGCGAATACCATTTTTACTTGCCTTTCTTTCTGTAATTTTATTTATGAGTGTACTCTTTCCAGCATTAGGTGCACCCACAATCGCAACATTAATTACTTTACTAATTTTCTTATCATCAGGATAATTTTGTTTAGGTTGTGAAGAATAGTAAAGTAACCTTAGACATTGTATGCTGCACCTAGATAAGCTACGGCAACTAAGAGCAAACATGTTGGGAAGAATATTACTATATCATAGGATAAGTAGTCTTATCAAATAATTACACCAATTTATTTAGACATTTTCACAACAGGTTTTGTAAAAAATCGAAAGGAAATTTGAATAAAAATAATTCTATAATCCCACTATAATCCACTGATCACAGATTAAAGACCACTCATAGACTTATAATCACAGATTAAAGTATATGCTTATAATATACTGACGTAAAGACCACCTGACAACCCGAAAATGCGTGACGATTTTCGATCTGTCAATGTGTGCGTGTGCTAGTGATGTATCTTTTATTATCGATAGTATAGTCCGTTCCATAGTGTATTTTTTGTCCAAAAAATTGGCCATGCCTTTTTTTTGGAAATCTTGAACAGAAATGTTATGTAAGTAATTTATTAGTATTTACATGTGTTAATTTCTTATTATGAACAATAAAAAAACACTTTTAATTTTTTTTCAATAAAATTAAAAACTGCCATAACTTTTTAAATATTTACTTAATTGTCTTCTTGATTATTCTGATCGACAATAATAAAAAAAAAAACACACAATTTAACCTGATTTACATATTTCTTAAATAAGTGTTTAAAGATTTACTTACGATTTATGTTTTTTTTTCTTTAATTTATTATGAACGTATTTCTAATTATTTGGATTTTACAGAATTGCTACTTAAATGTACAAGAATTCGTGTAAAAAAATTTAGATCCAAATAATAAAGGGCACCGAAGTTAATGGCTTCTAAAGTTTTCTTGGTAACTATGGTTTTAGGGTTGTCAATATTTCTGTACCAACATTTTTTACTCATTTGAACTTTGTTTTTTTTTTGAGCATATAAAAACCTACTTCAAATATTATTAAACTATGTGAACTATGCGGTGACAACCCTATCCAAAATTATATGAAATTGAATAACTCCGATGCCCCGCATCGGAGTTATTCAATTTTTAAAATTTTTAAAATTTTTAAAATTCATTTGGATCCCATTTTTTTTTTGGGTTATAAGTATCAATAAAAAGAATATTTCAGTCTTAGTTTCAAATCCAAATATGAAAAGACATGACGTTAAAAAAATTAAAACATAAATTTATGAAGTCAGTCATAAATACGTTATCTTGAACAAATAAAGCCTGGATGTTTTTCGCTATCGTAGGGCTTTTAAGACACTATTTAGACCAATTAATAAATTCTTAAAAGAATATCAAACTTTTGAGCTATAACTGTTTCTATGTTTTTTCTGGAAATCATATAATTTTTTTTCAAGTACTAATTTGCATTCGTCGGCAGTCAGGTACTCTCGTCCTGCATTTATAATCACAAATCCTATAAAATTAAGTAATAAAAATGGCATGGCCAATTTTTTGGACAAAAAATACACTGTGCGTTCGAGTTAGTTTACCTGAGTTTCTATGAGAAATAAATAATATACAACTTTGGCAGATTTTCTATTTCAAATTAGGTACCATATATTTTATTTGGCAGAAAAAAAGGTGACGATTGAAAAGTATCTAAGACACACATTGTCGTTTGGGGTGATTTTTCAATCGTCGGATATGTTATGACATGAGGTTCTTATAAGGGTAAATAATATACACATTATAAAGTTACTTATTTATTACTCAGGTAAAAGCTATCTGAAAAATCAGCCCTTACATTATTAGAAATGCAAATCTAATGTTGAAAGTAAACAACACACTTAGTATTTTATTTATTCTTAAATTAAATACATATCATAATACTCTTACACACCTATTACATTTTTAGATTGGTTTTATGTTATAGTTAAATACCGATAAGTATATCGATAAATTTGATTCAAGCACTAGCGTATATGTAAAAAAATTTTATGAAAAATTTTTCTTCAAAAATTGTGTAATTTAAGAACAATAGTACCTTTAGTTACGCAAAATATGAAAGTAAAAGGGAAGATTGATATTATTTTATTTGAAATACAGAACTAAAGACAGAATATAGCAAAAATAAACACATCGTAGCAATTAGGACATGAAGATTAATTACCTGTGAAATGTATATTTTTCAGGATTATTCCTATGATTTACACTGCAATCACTCACAGAACAAGTTATCATTGCTATATATAATAGTATTTGTTAAAAATAACAAACGATTTAAACAACAAATTTCAAATACTGAAAGGGCACAAAAACGCGTGTCGACTTGTGACGACCTGTCAAATAAAAGTGGTTACAGTTCACATTAAACTGCCTCTCTCTTTTCATCTTGTTATAATTCCATAAAGGATTTTCTTCTCTCTCGCACTCTTTGTTCGTCTATGCATTATAGGTTAAAACGCGCTCTACACTCTCGGCAAAACTACACGAGACATGCCGAATACGAGAGTGAGGAGAGCACATTCGTCTATATTCAAAATGTCTCGTGTATGTCTCGTGTATATTCGCCGAACTATCCGTTCGATGTCGGTACATCAAAGGGTCTCGTATAGTTTTGTGTTTATGCAAAACTATCTCTCCACACTCCCGTGTCGCTCGGGCCAGTCGGCAGACAGTCACCGTATTGAATGCACGTATTTTGTTTAAATGTCGGTAAATTGGACACACGAACTGGAGTAATCGTTTTTAGAACTATTATTATTATCATCAATATTATCTTATTAGAATAATAATAGTAATAATATACGCCCAAAATGACTAAAAATTGCTCTTAAATATTAACTTTATTTTATTTTTAGGGTTCCGTAACCAAAGGGTAAAAACGGGACCCTATTACTAAGACTTCGATGTCTGTCCGTCTGTCCGTCTGTCTGTCTGTATGTCTCCAGGCTGTATCTCAAGAACCGCTATAGCTAGACTTCTGAAATTTTCACAGATTGTGTATATCTGTTGCCGCTATAACAACAAATACTAAAAATAAAATAAAATTTATTTTTAAGGGGGGCTCCCATACAAGAAACGTGATTTTTTTGGTCTTTTTTACTCGTAATCAATAATGGTAACAGGTACGCACTTGAAATTTTCACAAAATCCTTAATTGTATTTTTGCTTTAATAATTAATAATAAAATTAAAATAAACTAAATATTTAAGGGGGGCTCCCATACAAAAAACACAATTTTTTGTCTACTTTCGCTCTATACCGGTACGGAACCCTTCGTGCGCGAGTCCGACTCGCACTTGGCCGATTATTGGTATTTGCTGTTATAGCGACACAAAAATACACAATCTCTGAAAATTTCGGAAATCTAGCTGTAGCCGTTCTTGGGTTACAGCCTGAAGACAAACAGACGGACAGACAGACCGAGCGCCAAATATTATGGCGATCATACACTGCATACGCTTTTTCCAGCGTATTTTAGGTACTATTCTTACATGATTCACCAAAATATAGCTATAATAATTATGCTGCAGCGAATCCTACAGTAGCATACATAATATTTTGGTAACGTCCATGTCTTACGAGCGTCTATTTTCAACTGAGGCAATCGAGAATGTGGAGAGCCGCTCCCGTGTGTACACGAGAGCTCTCGAGTTTTGGCAAAAGTTTTGTGTTTCGGCAAAACTCGAGAGTGAAGAGCGGGCTTTATGAGACCACTGAAGGGCCGTATAGACGATCGGTTCCAACCACCAACAGAGGTCACCTTGGTTGGGTCAACAAAGTTGAATCTCTGTCTACACGTAATCAACTTTTTCACGTAAATTTTCTTCTCGTTTAAAAGCCGTTCTCATGTGTTCAATTTTCTTTTTTGACATCGACATAATATGAGCCTCAGGGTCATATTCTTTTAATTTATCCACAAGCAACTGCCACGCTTGACTCTTTTTGTCCCGATCTTTATAAAGATCGGAACCAATATCCCACAGTGTAGGCAAATTCCTATAAATTTCTATAAATTCAGTTATAATTTCGCGTTCATTGCGCGCCGGTGCCGCCATTTTCAGTAGCTAATCACTATGGATTAATGTTCGACTGATGACTATGACTGAAATATAAACTGAATCAATGTGCGAAAGCGCCAACAAGCGTCTACACGGTCGCGTTTCAACTCGGTGTTCTCTATTTGACATTGGTAGTGAGGGATGCATGGGCGTAGCGAGGTACGGGCAGGGGGGGGCAGCTGCCCCCCCCTAGAAGAGCGATCAGTCGCTAAGGGTCAATTTATATTAGCGCAGAGTCGAAGCGCATCGAAACGAAGTAAGTATCAAAACCGAACATAGCAAATCCAACCTTAAACTCCAAAGCGTTAACGCACACATTACATCTGAGAATTTTAAAAGGCGCGCGCGCATGCCCCCGACCAGTGTCATACCTAAACGTGGAGCGGAGAGAGTTGCGGGGTGAGCAATCCCATTTCGCTCGCTCATATTTTGTTTTTAATTTTTACTTCACCTTCAATACTATTGTTATAATATATGTTTTCGAAGTTTAGGATTTTCTTAATCTACCCCCCCCCCCCCCCCCAAGACCTATGGCCCCCCCCTATATAGAATCCTCGCTACGCCCATGGAGGGATGCGCTCCCTACCAAGGTAATTGAAGGTTATTTGGTTGGTCAACCAAAAACAAACGTCTACACGGTTGATTTTTGTTCCAACCCTACCAAGGTGACCTCTGTTGGTGGTTGGAACCGATCGTCTATACGGCCTTTGATCTCTTTTTTTCTTTCTTTCTCTTCGTTTTTGGCAACTTGACACAAAGTATGTGTATGTTGTGCCACAGACAAGGTAAAAAGGTAAGGAATATGGCGGGAAAACCGTATTCCTCTAATAATTTTCAGCAACGTTTTCATGTAATATCGTCAGGTCATTTAGTCTAGTCAAAGTTTAGTAAAAGTCAATACAGTCAAGGAGTCATCAGTCAAGTCGGTCGGTAAAGTCGTAGACGCTTTACTGAAACTTTCAATGGAGTTTTGGAGGGAACACAAAATCGCAATTCGCACGTTCCTGGATAATGCATCACTTTCCCACACTTGTGCACGATAACGAATATCTAATGGTTAATATTCTACCAATATTACACATTAAAAACCCAACATAACACAATTTTAGGAAAATAATACAAAATTACAACATCACTCTTTCACATTCCCGGCAAAACTCTCCACTGATCCCTTCCCCTCTGGATGCGAAAGAATACGGTCGTGTGTTTTGTTGCCAAAATTCTCACAAATTTAATGCAAAAATAATAAATAAAATCTAAAAACTTCGAGCCGCGATACCAGGAACGCATAAGGTGAGCGGTAGTTCGTGTGCTGTGTTGTGTACCTGTGACGCGTTGAAGATCTACTACGAGTGCTACGAACGTAAGCAGTGCTACGCGCTGACTGCTACGCCGCGTGTCAGTGCTACGAGTCGCATCCACTATACTGTAATCTCTTGCGTTTGTCTGCGCTCCTGGTACCTCAGCCTACAAATTGTGATACTACGCGACGCGTCACGCTCGCGCGACACGAACTCTCTGTCTGGTTGCAATCGAAATCGCTACTAAGAAGTTTACAACATGCCCCTTAAAAGAACCCCACCGAAAACGTCTCCTCACCACCACCATAGTGATTCAGATATTGCAGCCTTGGCTTTCGCTGATGCAGATCTGCAAAGGGAAGATAAAGTATCTGATAGACCTCGTCCGCGAAAACGCACCCATGATGAAGATATTTCGGCCTCTCTACTCGAACTCAAGAAATCTATGGAAATACTCAGCTGTCAACAGTCATCACTCCAAACAAGTTTAAAAGAAATACAAACTCAAAACCTTGAGATTATTAAGTCTATGGACTTTATTTCGGCCCAATATGATGAAATGAAGAACAAAATTACTAAGTTGGAATCTGAGAGAAAAGATCATCTAGCTTACATACAAACGCTACAGATGAAGGTAGAAAATTTGGAAAGATCTCAAAAGCAGGCTAGCATTGAGATTCGCAACTTACCGCCGCAGAATAATGAAAAGAAGGATGATCTTTGTGGTATCGTGCAAAAAATTGGTGAGACCTTAAAAGTAAATGTAGAAAAGACCCAAATATACGACATTTTTAGAATCCCTACCAAAAGCCCTAGCCGCCCCATCATTGTAGAACTTTCCTCAGTGCTGCTAAAAGAAAAAATTATTTCTTCAATTAAATCATTCAATAAAAGCAATGATATTAAACTAAACACTAGTCATATCAAACTCGGTGGCGATATTAAGCCCATTTTTATAGGAGAAAGGCTGACTGAAACAGCGAGAAGAATGTATTATCTGAGTCGTGAGTTTAGTAAAGAAAATGATTACATGTTCTGTTGGACGGCTCATGGTAAAGTTTATCTCCGCAAGCGTGAAGGAGCTCCAGCTATACGTATCGACACAAAAGAGGATCTCTTAAAACTGCTACCGCATGTTGACAAGTGACTATGTTCTAACTATGGTAACTTAACTTGCATGCTTATATTTAATACTTTTCATTACTTGTACTTTTGCCCTGATCTTGTAATTTCGCAATTACAAGGCATCTTATTAAACTATTGTATACATTGCTTAACTAGTTGTAAATTTAAACAGACACAATTCACCCTGTACTTGCTTGTGTGTTATTGTTACAATTACTCTTTTACCTTTTATGTGCTTTTGCTGTTGGTTGATGATACGTGCTTTTATATAACTCTGCGTGATTACAACATGTCATTGCTTGGTGTGGCTTACACCATATTCAGATACCATTTCTGTATTTATATTATGAATTATAGTGTTTTATGTAATTGATAGTATAATATTCATTAATATAATGATGTTAAACTTTGAAGATATTACAAATAATATTGATCAGATTGTTGTTTCTGAAGCAAAAGAGTGCAGCCCTGAGGACATTACACATATTCTTAAAGATACTAAAACGCACTTATCTGTACTTCACACTAATATACGTAGCATCTCATGTAATTTTAATGCATTGCAGGTTCTTCTCAATAGGATCAATTTAAAGATAGACATAATTATTCTGACTGAATGTTGGTTAAGTAAAGCCTCTGTAATACTTACCTCAAATTGATGATTACATTTCATATCGTTCTGATTTTATAAGACAAAATGATGGGGTGGTGATTTATGTGCGCTCAGATTTAAGTAATGTATCTGTAACTAAACCTTGTATTGCTGATGCTAATTGTTTATGTTTGAATTATGGTAATGACTGTTCTATTTTGGGTATTTATCGTTCTCCTTCAAATCCTAACATAGATAATTTCTGTGACAGTCTCGATACGTTTCTTACTGCTATGAATTCTAAAAAAACTCTAGCTATAATTGGTGACATTAATATAAATATTTCTCCAAATAACAGAGACTCCAACAGCTGTAAATATCTTGAGTGCATGGCTCATTATGGACTTTTAGCGGCTCATACATTACCTACTCGCGGAGAAAACTGTATTGATCATGTTATGCTTAAAACACACAAAAAAACATACACCACAGTCTTGGACTCGCTCGTGACAGATCATGCCCCAATCTTGTTTAGCATGTTGAATTGCTATCAACACAATAGAAATAAAACTTGTAAAAAATTTACTAGAGTGGATTATTCTGGGCTAACTGTATCCCTTCAAGAATCAAACTTTGACCATATTTATAACTCTCAAGATGCAAACAAGGCTATGGAGGAATTTATCTCGGTAATGTCTTCTGCCGTCAAAAATAATTCTCGAGAAGTCATAATTCCACATCGTTTTCGTTTTGTCAAGCCATGGATGACTCCTGGTCTTGTGCGCTGTGTTAAAAATAGGGACAAACTACATAAAAAAGCTAAATGTAATCCAAATGACGCCATACTCCAAATTACTTATCATAGATATCGCAACTATTGCAATAACCTAATAAAAAAATTAAAAATAGACTATGAAAAAGAAGAATTTTTAAAGAACAAGAGTAATCCGAAATGTATGTGGAACACGATTAAAAAAATAACCCATCTGAAAGAACCATCCCAACCATGTAGTGAACTGTTGAACATTAGTGAGAGTCCTGAAGAATCAGTTAATTTAGTAAATAATTACTTCGCAGAGATAGGGCCTAAGCTAGCAAACCAAATACTCGATAAAAACGGTCAAACTATAACAAAACTACCTGAAATTGACACTACTTCCCAAGTTAATTCTATGGTATTACTTGAAACAAATTGTATGGAGGTTGATGGCATTATTTCAGGTCTTAAAAATAGCTCCGCTGCTGGTTATGACAAAATCCAGACAAAAATCTTTAAATTAACTAGAAATGAAATCGTCCCTCCTCTGACTCACATTTTTAACCTATGTCTTGCTTCTGGCGTTTTTCCCGATGTTCTAAAAAAGGCCTTAGTTCACCCGATTTTCAAATCTGGAAATCCTCATCTTATCGGAAATTACAGACCTATATCAGTACTTACAGTAACGTCCAAAATTTTAGAAAAAATTTTAAATCGACGCTTAAAGAATTTCTTAACTCGAAATAATATTATCGCACCTAATCAATTCGGTTTCATGAACTCTAAATCAACAGAAGACGCCACTCTTTCATTAACTGAAACAATAACTAGGCATTTGGACAGCAAGAAAAAAGTCATAGGTGTATTTCTTGATTTGTCAAAAGCGTTTGACACTGTTCCTATTTCTCTACTTCTAAAAAGAATGGAATCAGTTGGTATACGTGGATTAGCTTTAGATATCTTTACAAGCTATCTCTCTAAAAGAACACAACAAGTAAAGTTGGGAAATTTTGTGAGTAAGGATGCAAAACTTACCTTTGGTGTTCCACAGGGCAGCGTATTGGGACCCACGCTTTTCTTACTGTATATAAATAGCTTGTGCAAGACCACTATACCATACTGCCAAATAATAACTTATGCTGACGATACCGCTCTTATCATCCATGGGAATAACTGGGAACAAGTTCGTGACAGAACTGAAGTGGCTATGCGTAATATAATGACATGGTTATCCTCCAGTCTACTAACACTGAATATAGACAAAACAAAATATATTACTTTTTCACTCAGTGCCAAAACTATTCCGTCCTCTGAGTTCAGGATTCAAGCTCATGTTATAGTTCGAAAATAGTTTATTGAACATAAAATACAGCGAGTTCAACACAAGAAAACTATTACAAACTATTATTATTACTTAATATGGCCGGCTTCGGGTTGCGAGCGAATATAAGTACGTGCATCACCTTACGTGTCACGACGCGATCTCTCGACTAACTACTAACGACGCGATGTGCGAAGCGCGCGCATACAGACTATAGTTGCGCGCGCACATAATCAAACGAACGAATGGGTGGCCGTCGCTCGCGACTCGAGCGCCGGAGCGGAGCGATCGGATCGGGTGAGGGGGTGCGGGACGCGGCGCGGGACGCCTGCCTAGCGCTTCGCGCTATAGCCTCCCCCTCCAAGTCACAAGCACGACCCGTCTGTGACTTGGCTGGACGACCACGACGACGCTGATGCTCAACGACAGTGGAGGAACCCACATACGGTGTGAGGGCGCTGGCATGGTATTTACCTCTAACAACTCCATTCGCATCCTCGACAATAAATGAGGTGGGGCTAACTATATGAGAGACACGATAAGGGCCTTCCCGTTTCGGGGCAAATTTACTTGTGAATCCCTTGGCTGCATTACTCGTCAGATGGGCATCCACGAGGACCAGGTCCCCTTCTGCAAACGAAGGACTGTGTCGTCGCTTACTATCACCGGTGGCTTTTCGAAGATCTTGTTGCTCTTCAACCCGGTGCTTAACATCAAGCAGAATTCGCGCAAACTCCTTCAGGTAAGGCGTAATCTGGGGAACGACATTTTGTTGGGAAACAATAGCTCGAAGGTCAGTGTGTACAGTTATAGGTGAGCGCATCTCTCGAGCAAAGGTAAGGTACGCAGCAGTCTGACCCGTTCCTTGATTATAGGCACTATTGAGTGCAAAACGAACCATCGGTAGTACAGTCGGCCACTGGCGATGTTCTGTTCCTACCAGGATACCAAGTAACTGTTTCAGTTCTCGATTCTTACGTTCCGCCGGGTTCGCTTCCGGATGATACACGGGAATTAGGGACTGTTGGACTCCAAGCACAAACATAGCCTTTTGCATTACCGCAGAGACAAACTGGCTACCATTATCCGAGATAACTCGACGAGGTAAACCATAACGCAGGAAAACTTCTTCTAGAAGGACCTTTGCACACGACTCAGCTGTCGCATCACATAGTGCAAATAGCTCAACCCATCGACTCGCCGTATCTTCAATGAGAAAAACCCACTTCTCTCCACCTTCGGCTTCTGGAAGAGGTCCGAAAAGATCCATTGCAAGCACTTCGAATCGCTGCTGGAGCACGGGCGTCTGAAGCAACCCAGCAGGTTTTAAATTCGTCGCTTTGTACTTTTGGCACAAGTCACAGGATTTAAGGTAATGAGCTACATATGTCCTCATGTTTTTGAAATAATATTTTTCTTTAATTTTTCGTAACGTACGCTCCAAACCTAGATGTCCAGCAGTGGGCGCATCATGTAGTTCTTTCATGAGCTCTGCCTTCAATGATTCTGGGACCACAAGCTGGGGTTCCTCGGACACTCCGTCCGGATCACATCGATATAGGACACCTCGTTCAACATAATAGCCCCTGTCAGTCCAGCGTACAGCTGCTGCGGGGTCATCCGTATTTTCAAAATCTTCGATAATTTTGCTCACCTCAGAATCATTCATTTGAGCACTTCGAATGTCTTCTGGACTACAATGAGGCAAATCGACGACTACGGGACAAATGCTACAAGATCCAGTAATAGGTTCATTGGGTAAATTGGTTACTGGCCGACTGAGAGTGTCAGCGACCAGATTAACTCTACCAGGAGTATAATCAATTTGGAGGTCAAACGATTGAATTTTCATCGCCCAACGGGCTAATCTACCACTGGGTGTCTTTAACGACAAAAGCCATCTCAATGGTTGGTGGTCGGTAGCCACACGAACTTGAGCTCCCTCGAGATACCCTCGGAATTTATCTAAAGCCCAAACGACCGCCAAGGCTTCTCGCTCGGTGGTATGATAATTTCGCTCGGCCGCCGTGAGTAGCCGGCTGGCATACTCAATTGGTCTCTCTTCATGATGAGATGGGCCTTGCAATAATGCTGCTCCTAGAGCATAGGCACTGGCGTCTGTTCGCAGAACAAACGGCTCATCAAAACTTGCTTGTCGAAGAATGGGGCTGTTTGAAAGGCGCACCTTTAACTCCTCAAAGGCTCTTTGCTTGTCCTCGTTCCACTGCCAACGTCGATCTTTCTTGGTAAGTTCCGTTAATGGACGAGCTAGATCAGAAAACTGAGGTATGAACTTTCGAAACCAGGAGCAGGTTTGTAAAAACGTTTTTAACTCTTTCAGGTTCGTCGGAGGCTTCATATTCATCACAGCTTCTACCTTCGTAGGATCCGGCTCGATTCCTTTGGAAGAAACGACGTGTCCCAGGTAAGTAACCTCATTTCTAGCAAAATAACACTTTTTTCTGTTTGCTTTCAGGTTGAACAGGCGAAGGCGTTCGAAGACTTGCTGCAGATCCTTCAGGTGCTGCTCCAGATTTGGCGATATAACCAGGATATCGTCTAAGTATGCCAGGACGCATACGTCCTTGAGACCAGATCTCATCCGGTCTATTAACCGCTGGAACGTCGCCGGTGCATTCTTTAAGCCAAACGGCATGCGGCGAAACTGGAACGTTCCAAAAGGAGTAGTGAAGGCAGTCTTATGTCGATCTTCTGGGGCGACACTAATTTGCCAGTATCCAGCTTTTAAATCGATCGTTGACATGACGCAGTCTGCTTTTGTGTTCTGCAGTAACTCGTCGATAACAGGAAGTGGATACTTATCGGTCCGGGTGACACTGTTAAGTTTTCTGTAGTCTACGCAGAACCGGGTTTCACCATTTTTCTTCGGAATTAAAACCACAGGTGAGGCCCACTCCGACTCCGCGTCTTCGATAATGTCCTCTTCCAGCATCTTATCTATTTCTTCACGAATAATGTCTTTCTTAGCGGGAGAAACACGATACGGCGGACTAGAGACTGGCGCCGCATCTCCCGTATCTAT
This sequence comes from Plebejus argus, assembly GCA_905404155.3. Lineage (NCBI taxonomy): Eukaryota > Metazoa > Arthropoda > Insecta > Lepidoptera > Lycaenidae > Plebejus > Plebejus argus. Next base: position 5,867,672 of record FR989937.1, on the reverse strand, counting down.
ACGATGTACGGCAAAATCGCTCGGTCCTCCCCCTGGAGTAAAAATATCCTCGTGGATATTCAGAAGGTCGGACAGACGATCCCTTTCGTCCAGACAAAGATGGGATCCCTCGTCCTCACGAAGACCCACAGACGAACAGGTAAGTGGCCGTAAAGGCTTGTTTTCAAAAATCATCGACTCCGGCGACCTATCGTGTCTCACATACCATACACCACGATCGAAGTCTAATACCATACCAATGTCCTCTATAAAGTTCATGCCTAACAGGCTCTCGGTTGCATCCGGTAACATAATAAAATCGACCGCTCGCGCTACGCCTCGCACCGTTACATTAACATGCGCTATTTCAACATTTTGCGCAGAGATCCGACCGTCCGCATACTTTAATTCAGTAAAAACATTTTGGAACTGACAACCATGCTTAAATAAGTGGGCTCTTAGACTAACACTTCCTACGGAATGTTTAGCTCCAGTGTCTACTATTAAATTACCGAATTCACCACAGATTTGTACACGCAACACAGGACGCACACGCGAATCTATATTAGCGGAACTCGCGGACACCGATTGAAATGAACTTTTGGACTGCGCGGGCGGCGCGCTCGATTTTTTTTCCTTGCACGTCGGACAGTTCGAACGTATAACTCCGGGTGTCCCACACCCGAAACACGTAACCGCAGGGGAACGCGAAGCTCCTTCAACTGGACCATCTCTAGTCTGCTTGGCAAGTCGCTGACAGTCCTCCTTGAGGTGACCGTACTGCTTACAGTACTTGCATTGAGGCCGAAACCTTTTTGTGATAGGCTCCGCCTGAGCCGTCGCTGGTTTCGTATCTACATTGACACGCGGCCTACTCTCCTCTATAATATCTTCCACTCGCCGCGCTTGAGCCAATAACTCGGCGAAACTATTGAAATTAGCACGCGGGACCTTCTCCCTTATTCGACGGTGCATCAATCCATATGCCATATCCAGCTGTACCGTTTCCGTCAGTGTAAACTGCGGGAGCTGGGCGAGAAGTGCTCGAACGTGACAAATAAACAAGTCCGTGGACTCGTCTACACGTTGTTCTCGTTCAAAAATTTTTCTATACAGTTTGTGAGGAGGCAAGCGAGGTCCGAAAGTTTGCTTTAAAGCGTCTAAAGCAGCTTGCCATGACGGCGTAGTGTCCTTGACTCCTTGCCACCAAGTAGCGGCCAATCCCGTCAGAAGCATCGACAATCCACGTAGGGCATTATGGTCGTCGATACGGAGACACTCCTTATAAGTTTCCACAGCATCAATAAACGCCTCAACATTACTATTATTCTCTCCGTTGAAACGAGCCGTGCACTTGGCGAAGTTGCCAGTAGAAATTGGTAATGTACTTACAGGCTCGCTGCGACTCAACCTGTCTATGAGTAGTAGTAGTTGGTCCGTCGTCATGGTGACCGGAGCCGCTGCAGCACAAGCAGCTGGCTGCGGGTCCTCCGCGGGCACCTGGGCGGCGTCAGCGCCGGCAGCGCATGCAGGAGACGTATCCGCCGAAACCGGCGGCGGCGTCGGCGTCCCGTCCACAGACGATTCGAGGACAGCCGACGAACTCGCTTTTGCATGGGCTGATCTGGTGTTCATCTTGATTCTTGATAAGTCACCACGCACGCGGAACAGAACCGAAATAAAGTCTTATAGTCCAGGCTTCCACTCAGCACCGAGGCTTACGTAATTTGTGGACGCCCCCTTACGTATTCGGTATTTGAAAGTCACTATATTTTACACTATGTAGTATTATTAGCGCGCGAAACAAAACTAACACAGTAGTCGACACCTACTGTTTAGTTCGCGGAAAGTTCAGAACGAAAATGTTTTTAAACTATTATTATTATTAGCACGCGAAACAAAACTAACACAGTAGTGAGTAGTCGGCACCTACTGTGTAGTTCGCGGAAAGTACAGAACGAAATGTTTTTACACTATTATTATTATTAGCGCGCGAAACAAACGCGACGCGTCGCGCGCGGAATATTCCAGAACAAGATTCTAGAAGTCTATGTACACAGGTATTATTATTCAGTTCGCGGAACAAAACTAACACAGTTTTTACACACTGTTCAGTTCGCGGAGAATACCGGTTACAAACTTAGGTATTCTAGAATAGTCTATATGTACACACACTGCACACACGCGGCACGTAGGTACTTACTGTTATTACAGAACGCGGAACAAAACTGAACAGAAACAATAGGTAACCACAGTCCACACCCACTGATCAGTTCGCGTTAAAACCCGAAACAGTCTTAACTCTTAGGTCTTCCAGAAAGTCACTATTTCACACAATAGTGTCAACAGTTCGCGAAACAAAACTAAACAACCTACTGCTTAGTTCGCGGAGAAAAACCGTTGCACAATACACTATTACGTCTTTTCGGAAAACTAAAGTCTTAAAACTTTTCGGCCACACGTTGGGCTGCCACTTATAGTTCGAAAATAGTTTATTGAACATAAAATACAGCGAGTTCAACACAAGAAAACTATTACAAACTATTATTATTACTTAATATGGCCGGCTTCGGGTTGCGAGCGAATATAAGTACGTGCATCACCTTACGTGTCACGACGCGATCTCTCGACTAACTACTAACGACGCGATGTGCGAAGCGCGCGCATACAGACTATAGTTGCGCGCGCACATAATCAAACGAACGAATGGGTGGCCGTCGCTCGCGACTCGAGCGCCGGAGCGGAGCGATCGGATCGGGTGAGGGGGTGCGGGACGCGGCGCGGGACGCCTGCCTAGCGCTTCGCGCTATAATGTTTGTAATCCGTCCACTGATGGTTGTCATTGTCCCTTGCTAACACGTACTAATGAAATCAAATATCTTGGTCTACATATAGATATGTTGCTGAATTGGAAATCTCACATCAGCAAATTAAGTAACCGAGTAAGGAAAATAATTCCTATTTTTAAGACCCTAAGATCGGTTACAGATAAACAGACAGTTCTGTGTGTTTACTTTGCTCTTGTGCAAAGTATAATACAGTACTGCATTGTGTCTTGGGGAGGAATCGGTACAACTCACATGCTTCCGCTTGAGCGTGCTCAGAGGGCTATATTGAAAGTCATGCTAGGCAAACCCCGTAGATACAGTACTGATACTTTATACAAAGAAGCTTCCGTCTTAACAGTCCGCCAGCTCTTTATATTGCATTCTGTTTTGCGTAAACATAAAGATCCAGACGTGAGAAAGTACAACTTGCTGCACAAACGACGTAAAACCCGTAATGCATGTCCCAGTATCCAACATCATACTGCCGTAGCTAAGCGGCATTATTATGTTTGTGGCTCTCGTATTTATAACCAGGCAAATCGTGCCATAAAAAATATGATTTCCTTAAATAATTATAAATGTAAAAAAGAATTACAGAGATGGCTGCGAAATCTTAATTATAGGGAAACGGAGACGATCTTGTCTTTTACTCTGTGACATTCTAACACAAGCACGTCCTCTCATACATAATAGACCATAATACAGCACAGGTACTTGCAAACTTCACTGCCTCCCTAGTAGTATGTACCTGTTACTGACCCCAAGATTAATATATCGTAGGGCTAGGGAGGATCACTGTACTTAGATATTAGATGGTTAGTTACACCAACGCTTGTAAAACTTTTCTACCAAAATTGTGTCTATAACTATTAATACTTTATTAAATTTTGCATTGTAATAACTCAAACTTGTCAATTACATTAATATTGTAAACGATGGGTCCAGAGTGGAAGTCGCTGGGAGCTGTGTCACAGTTTATACTAGTAGGTACGGCTCCCAACGCTATATTATACTGAGTAACTGTACTGTTTGCGTTCTCCATATTATGTAAAACTCTTGTAAAATCGATTTAATTGAAATAAACATTTTTATTATTGAAAAAAAAAAATCTCTACCTCATCTCTACTAATACAAGTACCACAGATTAGAGTAAGAGTAGATACAAGTACGCCAGATAGCCTTTGAAATGACAGCTATTTTTTGTGCCTATTTGAAGCGGAATCAGCGCCCCCATTATTCGGGTAGAGAACTAAATCTGACGTAAAAATGACGTTTGAAAGCCGCCATATTGGCGCTGATAGCAGTAGTGAGAGCACAGATTAAGGATCTCAATGAGTGAGAGTATTTGTATTTGGAGTCAAACGTCATTTTTACGTCAGATATAGTTCTCTACCCGAATGGCTTGGATAATGGATTACACGCATCAATATTATCACGATTCCGTGTGTAATAGGGCCCGAATCGCAGTATCGCAGTACTACTTGTGAGTTGTGACTTGTGATACGCGTGATACTAGAATCGTGATTATATTGATGGTGTAATTCGCCCCAATAATAGGGGCGCTGATTCCGCTTCAAAGTTCAAATAGGCACAAAAAATAGCTGTCATTTCAAAGGCTATCAGCAATCCAGCGTACTTGTGTAGAGATCAGGCATGATCAGGTGTCCTTTATCTGTGGAATGCACAAAGGTTTATAACTAAGGCAGAGGTTACACGATCAAATTTTCATCAATCTGATCCATGAATCCGATCCAGATTGACGAAAAATTAATCGTCTAACCCACGGATTGATTGATGGATTGAACATTTTTTTTTATATGGAATTTTCTTAACCATCAATATTCATTATTCCGTCAATCAGATTGATATCAGATTGATGAAAAATTGATCGTGTAACCCACAGATTAGAGTATTATGACGTGTAACCTCTACCATAGAGAAATATAAATTATAAACATAATATTACACTGGTTTATAAAAAAAAATCTATAAAGTTTTGGTTTTGGCTTTTGCGAATTTCGCAAAATCGAGCTAAAAATTCTGTGCTAATTTATATTTTCTTGCAATATTTTGGTTATCATTTGAATGACATCGTAGAATTAAGAATACATTCACAAAGAAGTTTTAAAATTATTCGGTATGATTTTGCTTAGGTACGTAATTTGGGGGTAAACTTGATGGAGTGTCTTTGATGGTAATAAATATTTATTATCACCAAGCTTGTAAAAATAAATAATATGTACCGTTTTAATTTAATTATTTTTTAGAAATGTCAGAGATAAAGTATAAAAATCAAATTCTAGCAGCAATAGATCATTTGCGTTCAAGAAAGTCTCGTCCAGATATTAATAGAATTTGTAAGTTTATGCTGAAGTGCTATAAAGTTTCACCAAAGGATACAAAGGCTGATTTGAAACGTTGTCTAAAAGAAAAGTGTGTGTTCAAAGTAGATTATAAAGATAATGTAAGCTACAGAAACGCAGCTAAGTGGAGAAGAAAAACAGCACAGAATAACAGTAAGGATTTTTTTATTTTCTTTTATCTATTTTTATTTTAATTTTTCTATCCGCTGTGTTCTGGATTTATAGAGATGAGTTCTGCAATCGCGACGAGCGAAAGAAGAGTTATCACATCAGCAATAGCCGCACTTATTTATCAGGATCAAAGCTACTTAGAAAACGGAATTGCCTTTGATGACCTTATAAAAGTAGCCTCCTCACAGCAAGATTCAAAGTACTCCAGGAAGCAGTTAGAAAATATAATAAATAAAGAACTAGATTTAGGAAGTTTGGTCAAGCTACCAAATGGTACATTGGCCCTTGGCCCGGCTGATCATGATGGTGACAGTTCAGACAGTTTTAGGTTTGAGTACACAGACACCAACACAAAGGTAATTTTATATTTTAATCAATATCATAATCAATAACTATAAAATGTTGGCTTTAACTTATAGAATATTCTGTTAATTAAATTCTACAGGCTGTAATTAGTATTTCATCTAATAACACATCTAGGATTAAGTACCTTAACAATGGTGGAGGAAGTTATAGGTAGGGTGTTCTGTTTTTAGCTTACATCATCAGCAAACTCCTCATGTCGATCTTCCCCACAGCGTATGAGAGGAAGACCTAAAAAGCATGCTGGGGGCTCCTCAAACGCTCACAGCTCCAGTCAGAATGCTGCAGTCAGGGTCGGTGAAAGGAGAAAAATGGCAAAAAAAGTATTTGACCCTTCAGACAATAATGTTCCAAGTAAACGCAAAAGAGGTAGACCTATTGGGTCATTAAATAAGAGCACCCTTAGAAAAAAGTTACAAGCTAATAAAGCTAAAGAGAGCACTCCATTATCTGAAAGCCAACATTCCTTTGATGGCAGTGCTGATGAGTTAGATGAGGATTCTGTACCACTACAGAGCACTGGTGGTGTTTGCTCGGTATGTTTGGAGAAGAAGCCCAAGAGTTCACAGGACAGACTAGTAGAATGTCGGGATTGCAACAACAAGGCTCATTTTAGCTGTATACAGTCCGGCACCGGCCTGCTCAAACCCCGTCCAGACAATACGTGGCAGTGTCCACATTGCAAAATCTGTGTAGTGTGCTGTGAGACTAGTGATGCAGTATGTATTGTTCTGGATTTTTTTTATCATTTACCTACCTCGTAAAGTCGTAACATTGCATTAATAAAAATGTATTTTCTCTCAGGGAGCGCTGACAGTATGTAGTGTATGTGCTGATGCATACCACTCTCTTTGTCACACACCACAAATCCCAGAGAGATTCAAGTCTTGGGACCAGTGGGAATGCAACAACTGTATAGAGTCTCAGCCGAAATATGATTCCCAGGAAAATGGAAATAACTTCAAGAATTCAGTGGACCCCTTCCTTAAACCACACGAGTTGGATAGAGCACCAACTAAATGGCCAGAGGAATTACCAATAGATCCCAGCATACCGGACGTTACTAATTGGAATGTGGATGATGTTTATGATTATTTTAAGCAGCATCACCCAGAAGCAGCTCCAATTTTAAAAGAACAGGTAAGTTTCAATTTGATAGTTTTATAGCAAATTAGTAAATAAGATGTCTATAATTAAATTTGTGTGGGAGGCAAATTAATATTATTATTTTGACGTCGCCTCTTTCTCAAAAGGCCCATACTTTAATCAGGTTCTATTTATTGTCAATGAAGGGTCGTATAGTTTAATTTATTCATTTTACATTAATTTTGAACAATACCTACTATGAGGTTGGCATAAATGCCAAGGTGCATTTATAAGCCTCATCAAAAAATTAGAATAAAAAAAATGATGTCTATAATCACCATAGAATTATAACCTTTAGAAGAGGCATATATTTCCATACAATTGTCAGCGCGTAAATGTGTCACCCTCGAAATGAGTGAGCTCACTCATCTGAGAGCAGTGTGCCACGGTGACAGCGAGCCTTAGGACGTGTTTAATGCATTGATTACGTAAAATATGCATTGAAAACGTAAAATGAGTGAAAGAGAAAGTAGTATAATATACATACTATTACTAAGACAAAAAAGGGACGACAATATTTTGTTGACATACATTTTGCATGCAAAAACATTGCTAGTTTTGATATCCAAGTATTGACATTGTTGATAATCACAAATCACAACATAATTTAATTTATATTAATGCTTTTGTCAACATCATTAATTATAATCCTTGACATGTGTGACCTGCATTGAATGTGGTATTAATCTGAGGAAGTTTGAAATATAAGATTCTGGGCTCTGTATGTATTATGAGTATTTTGTTTTAGGAATTTGATGGCCAGGCTATAAGCATGGCAAGGAGGGCTGATATTGTCAGAGGATTAGGTCTACCGCTGGGCCCAGCACTCTTACTTTATAGGATTATAGTCAAACTACAAACAAGAAAAGATGACTGGACAATGTGTTGGGGTTAATTGAGAATATATTATTGTATTTAGTAGTGCAATTCTTTTTTTAAAGGACCATAGATTATTTTTGAACTAATAAAAGGTTGAAATTATTTAGTTTCCATTGTTATCATTAAAAAAAATTATATAGGTTCCAAAGTAAAATAAAAGTCAAGTCTCATTAACAAGTCTACAAAATATATATTGCTAAAAAATAAATTGAACTTATATTTGAACTATTCAATACTTTTCCCATCTTTCGATGTAATACTTTTTTCATGTTGATCATAATGTTTCATGTATGATAGAAACACATCATAAACAGTTGTAGCTATGTTTATATACAACACCCTGTAGTGTGTGGGTAGGTAAAAAAAATTTATAAACTGTACAGGTGGCCAAAAAAGCCAGTCACCCTGAAAAAAAAACCCTGTTCATTAAATCATCCTTCCAATTATTTTTAGGGTTCCGTACTCAAAGGATAAAAACGAGACCCTATAGACTACAGACTACGTATATAAAAAACACAATTTTTTACCAACTTTCCCTATATAATGGTACTATACTGTGACGGTACCGATCCCTTCGTTCATGAGTCCAATTCACACTTGTTTTATACTAATTATTTTCATACAAATTTTAACTTACCAGATAGACATACATAAACTTCTCTTTGACCTCATCATTTATTTCTTTTGTGCTACGTTTTTCAAGATATCCAATACCATAAAAGAAACACAGAATAGTTAGAGGTGAACATGCTATCTGATCCCAAAGAATTTTTATTCCCACTGATCTCAAATTTGCTCTGGGCCAAATTTTATCCAAGTAGATGTAATAATAATGATGAAGAGGTCCTAATACTCCACCAACAATGAACATGCGTCCTGAAAAAATATTTTTTTTTTCATTTTGCGTGTATATTGGAATTATAATATCTGTACCTCAGAGGTTTAAGTACAAAATATAGTAACTCCACTTTTTTTGAAAATATGCTTCTTGCACCATTAAAATCGCAAGAACCAGTTCTACTTAATGGTATACGACATCCATACAACCATACACTAAGATTATTATACAACCATAAGATTATTTACCTCTACGCTTTGCTTGAACTTAATGTAACTTCGCGTGTGACTTGATTAATGTTATTCATAATTCATTGGACTTTCATTTGATACAACTAGAGGTAAACAATAGCATTTCCTTTAACGTCTTATGCCATTGATCATTATTTCTTGGTGTTAAGATACTTTTTCCAATGACAAAAATTGTTAGTAGTTTGGTTCACATGATTCTTGTGGTAGTATTAACTCATAGTAATTACCTAATAATTAATATTACTACAAGGATTCTCGTTTACATAACATATTAGGTTTCTATATTAAATACAAATAATAATTGCATTATTTGTCTTTTTCTTTTCGGGGGATGACTAGTTTGCGGGGTCTCGTTGCTGAGAGGTAGCGCGTCTCGTTTGTGGTCTTCTTAAGCTAATTGCTAAGAGCAACGCCGAGTCTCAGGCGGCGGTTAAATAATCTGACTTTTTTCCGCTTAATTCGTTAATTATTTATAGCTTTATAATATTAAATTTGTCAACGTATTAAGTGGTGCTGCTAGTGCACATAGCCTATCCGGCACTGTCAGAAAGTGGTGAATCAGGCCCGTATTACTTTGTTTTGAGCTTCAGATATTTCAGCGCTGTTGCAAGCGCTGAAATCACACTAATATTATAAATGAGAAAGTTTGTTTGTTTGGATGTTTTTCCGTCAATCACGCTGAAACTACTGAACGGATTTTGACGAAATTATATTATATAAAGTATCTAAGACATTAGACAGGGTATGAGCTATGAAAAATAATCTTTCTTGCCTAGTATGGATTTGTTTTTCTGTGTTATAAATAACGAGCTATTGCCCGCAATTGACTGGATTTCATGGATTTTCTGTCTTCTGCAACGGGTCATCAGCACCTTTTGTGCATAGAAAAAAATCTATTGAGGGACTGTACCATATTCTGCTATTGTATGGATGCAATTCCCGCTAAACTGCTGAACCGATTTTGTTGAAACTAATATAAATGCGAAAGTTTGCCTGTCTGTCTGTGTGTCTATCAGTCTGTCTGTTACCTCTTCATGCCCAAACTGCTGAACCGATTTTGCTGACATTTGGCATGGAAATATTTTGAGTCCTGGGAAAGGACATAGGATACTTTTTGTCCCGGAAACATGTACGGTTCCCGCGCGATAAATGAGTTTGTGTGCAACGGAGTTGCGGGCGTCATCTAGTTTAAAAGAAATTGTATTTTGATTTTAACTTCGTGAAGTAACTTTTGTTTCATTTTGCTAGTAAACCCCTCAGAAATTCTATAATAATTCCATCACGCTACATACCTACTGACTAGAGACATAATGTTTCTAAAATATTCCGAATTCCAATAACATCCACAAGGTTTATTTAGAGGTAAACAGAAGTATGATATCATAATGCTTTCATATAACACCTTAGTAATTAGTTCATTTATGTTGCAAGCTGGTTGCAAGGTAAATAACCTCAAGTCCACAAAATCAGACAAGAATTAACTTTAATATTGTGTAGTACACAATATAATTTCAACAAATAATAATAAAACATAATATTCAGTTTGTTGCAATATCTTTAAAGCTACTATGTAAAAATTGCATTCAAAGTTTCGCTTCGCTAATGTTGTACCTATACCCAGGCGCGGTCCGAAGGGGGGGGTTACAGGGGACATGACCCCCCCCCCCCAAATTTAAGGTCAAATTGAAAATCTCAAAATCTTGCCAAATAATAAAAGGAAAAAAATTTACATGACCCCCCCCCAAAATTTCAGGCTGCGACCACGCCTGCCTATACCTCTGAGGCACAGATATTAAGAATGTGAGGATTTTAGCGTTAAAAAGAATAAAATAGTGATTAGACCAATTAGACCAAGAACGTTGAAGCTATTATTTTCAACGTCCTTGGATTAGACATAGATTTTAGAACATAAAGTAAGAATTTTAATATTGTAATAATAATTGATTTTACCTGTTCTATACCAATCATAGTCTCTTTTCTTTGTATCAGGGTATGCCTCAATTTTTTGTTGAATGTAATCTGCTAAACCCATAAATATTCCTGATGTTATGCAATTTGTTAAAAAAAGATTTTTCTTAAAGAAGAAATTAACACTACGGTTATAACTTGACTGTAATCTTCTGGCATTATTAATTTTAGACAGTGGCTGTACTAATTTAAGAAACCTAGAAAAAACCATGGTACTATTTTTCTCTGTAAAAAAGGACCAGATATTAAAACTAATATTCAAATAGATTATGAATTCATTAGTACATCATAAACACACTCTTTACCTGATAATAAACACTCTTTTATGTGATTTGCATAATATTGAGGTAGATACCTATAAGATTAGTCTTATAAACTCAGCATATAAATTACATATTATTATCAATAAAAATATTTAATTTTCGAAACCTGACTAAAACATGTTAGAACTTAGAGAATTATCACATTGAAATGAAATGTAGTAAGAACATGATAAGAACAAATCATAACACTTCTATTCAATTATTACATACTATTCCCTCTCATTTTCGCAAGGTTTTCCCCAGGCCACGTTTTCCTCAAGTTTTCCTTTTCGTCTGACATTTTCCACTTTGACATAAAACAGCTGTTTGTTGCCAGACTGATGCATGTTTTTTTCTAATGCCGTGGCCACTTCTCCTTTACCAGCAGCACAGCCGCGGCCATAGATAATACAGTATATAAACTGAGAGCCGCGGCCGCATAACGACCACGTCGCTATAATACTCTAATCTGTGGACCACGTTATGCGGCTGCGGCTGTGCTGCTGTGCTCCTAGCTTTGAAATGTTAGGGTATTTGACAATTTTTGAAAAGTATTTTTAAACTATTCTTTGTTATGAAATAAACATATTCTATTAATATTTTCGGAAAATATTTTGTATTATTAAAGAAAATGAATATTAAAGTTTAAATTCCCCAAGTCGCGCGAAAAACGCTATTTAGAAAATGGCGCCGATCACATGGCGCCGATGACGTCACTGGCAAGTAAACAGAGTTACAATCAAAAGAGCTAAGCTGGTTTTCCGTGGTTTTTCTTTAATTAATCCGTGATAATGGTGTATAAATGGTGTGCAGTGCCAGAATGTAAAAATTACGTACCTATTTAAAAACTCCAGAAAAAAATTCGTTTTTGTTCCAACTAATCCCAAAAGACGAAAAATGTGGTTACAAATTACAATTAGCTCGAAGAGACCCAAAGAACGTTTTATCGCATTCAAACATATTATTTATGTGTGAAGATCACTTTGATGTAAGTATTAATATTGAAGTATTAATAAGCCCTAAGCTAGGAGTAAATCTGTTCTGTGCCCTAAGCGGTAACCGGCTACCGCGATAACAAAATATAACAATAGAAAGCCAGAACAGATTTATGATAGAAAGGCTATTGTGTCTCGTTTTTCCACGATCGAGAGAAACTTAAAAATTTGTTGTATGAAAATATAATCAATATTGTGTGTTTGTCTTTTCTACATAATCCTATGATGTTCTACTTATATCTTTGAGTTTTTCATAATATAACCTAAAATACACGAATGATATATAATTGTACAAAACGCAATTTTATAATTATTATCGAGTGGTACTTACACTACTTCAGAAGAATAATAATAAACTGCATTATTTTTAAAAAATAGTAGTACCATGAATGGGTCGATCTTAGGTAGGTAGGTTGCTGTTATCTGCTCGCACGTAATTGGACTCCATCTTAGATATTATAATTATAGCTGTTGTGAGTTACGTAGTTAATATCTGTACTAGAAATAATATGAAAATTGTGAATAATCACTTATAAGTGGAATCAAACACTTTTTATCACGTAAATGGCGTACTAAACTCCAGGCAAGAAGCTTTGTTTACTTGCGTGTGACGTCATCACGATTGCAACCAATGACAGAGCGTTTCTATCACCGAAAAAGAAAGGACAATTTTATTCGACTTTTTTTACGAAATCCTCTGAAAATACATATTATTTTAATGAAAATAAATTGAAATATGTTTAATTTACTTATAATTTATTAGGATGGCCATAAATTATAGCTTATTTTAAATGTTGTCAAATACCCTATTGAAGCGGAATCAGCGCGCCCCCTTTATTCTTCTTCTTCTTCTTCTTTTAAAAATGGCCTCCCTTGAGGAAAAGCCAGTATCAGTGTTGGCGAGATAAAAAATAACTTGTTCGCCATCGACGATAACTCTGCTCTGTATAACCTTTGTGAATGTACAAGTAAAAAAGAAAAGAAAGAACTCGATTCAAAATAAAGAATTGCATTTTAAAATTAAATCTACATGTAATTATACAAACACAGTACCTGTAACAATACAACATAAATGTTAGTTTATTAGTACCTAAATACACAATTCTACAGTTTAATATTATTTAGGTTAATAAAATTACACAGAACATCTATAAATGGTGTATGAACAAGAGACAAAAGGAACTGGAAATTGGAGGGACGAGAGATATCAGAGGGAAGTAGATCATACAATGAGGTAGTACGGTTAGGACAGCTGAAAAATATATGTTCAAGGGTGCCTTCATCAAGTCCACATTCACAAAGAGACGAATCTCTCACCCTAATTTTATGGAGAAATATTGGAGTGCATGAGTGGCCCAGACGAAGACGGCAAACTGTAGATGTAACAGATTTTTTGGCTTTTCTATATTTAAAGAACCATGGTTTTACTAAAACTTGATCCTGCAGAGAGTGGTAGAATTTACCCTTTATATTTCCTGATATTGACCAATCCTCATTCCACTTGGAGACCAAATGCTCCATAGCCAATGGTAATAGGTCATTATTATACAGTTTAAATTGATCAAGAACTCCTGTGTTAGTGGCTTGTTTTGCATATAGGTCCGCACTTTCATTACCTGATATACCACTATGGCCTGGTATCCAGACAATTTCAACTGTAATGTTTTGAGATGTACACTTTAAGAGCATGTGTCTAATTTTAGAGATGTATGGGATTTTTAGTTTAGCACGAAAAGGATTGGCAAGTATGGCTTGAAGACAACTACGAGAGTCAGAAAAAATAACTGAATTGTTTAAATGGTGGGACTCAACAAATGATAAAGCCTCAAGTATAGCAATTGCTTCTCCAGTAAACACTGACGACTGAGGGGGCAACTTAAAATTTAAAACTACGTTTACCTTTGGAATCCAAACTGCTGAACCTACAGAGCCGTGCTGATTTAATTTTGAGGCATCTGTATAGATATGATACCAGTTCCTGTAGTTGGTGTTCACTAATTCCAAAAAATCATGTTTAGCGGATTGTGAGCCTTTTACAATACCAGAATTGAGGGTAACCCTAGGAAACCTAACTAGAGCTTCATACGGAATTTCAAATATAGGGAGCAATTTACACTGATATACAGGGCAGGGCATATTATTAAATTTGAGGTAGCTTTTAACTAAACAAGGAGGGGTTTTATGGGACCAATAGGTTGAGGATTGGACTAATTGGGAAAGGTTATGCAAAATTGGGATAAGAGGATGGTCTGATAGCTGTAGGGCTTTAAAAAGAAATCTGTCAGAGAGATACTGGCGTCGGAGATACAACGGGGGATCCGCTCCCTCTACTTGTAGGGCGTTTTTAGCTGTGGATTTCATTGCACCGAGGATTAAGCGGAGACACTTAGCCTGGATTTTGTCTAATTCATTAAGTGCAGTTTTATGGCATGGTTCAAGAATGATCGAACCATAATCCAAGTGACTCCGAACAAGGGCGTTATAAATAAGCTTTTGGGTGTAGGGGTGTGAACCCCACCAAACTCCAGAGAGGCAGCGAATGATGTTAATATTTTTTTCACATTTTTTAATGACATGGTTAATGTGATGAACACCTGTCATTTTAGAGTCAAGATAGACTCCCAGGAATTTTACTGAGTCTGAAACAGGGAAATTTTGATTGTCAAGGGTTATTTGAATGTCAGGTACAGTCCTGCTTCTTGTAAAAACTACGACTTTACTTTTTGCAATAGAAATGTTTAAGCCATGATCATTTAACCACTCACGCAGGTAGTAAAGAGCTGAATTAAGTCGAGCACAGACATCTGATAAGTCTCTGGAGGAGGCATAAATGGTTATGTCGTCCGCATATCCCAGAAATCTACAAAATGAGATAACTGCTAAGTATAATTTGAGGGTGTAAAGATTAAAAAGACAAGGGCTGAGGACATTTCCTTGCGGCAAGCCTTTCCACACTTGTCTGTATATGGGCTTTGAGTTATTATGAGAAATGAGAATGGTACGGCCTGAAATAGAATTACAGATGTAGTTGACTGTCTTCTCAGGAATACTCAGCTCTAGCAATGTTTGCCTGAGTACTGGAAGAAGTACGTTGTCATATGCGGACTCCACATCCAGAAACACCCCCACCAGAGTCTCCTGCTTGGAGAGGGCAACTCGGATGTCGGTTACCAATGTACAAATACCATCCATGGTACTAAAACCCTTGCGAAATCCGAATTGACATCTCGGCAAGATGCCTCTGCTTTCCAAAAACCACTCAAGCCTATTTTTAATAAGATGCTCCAATATCTTTGATAGGGTGCAAGAGAGGGCGATGGGACGATAGCTGGAAGGGATACTCTCCGGTTTACCTGGCTTTATGATGGGGATAATTATCTGACACTTCCACTCATCAGGAGGATGTCCAGAATCATAAATGCAGTTTAAAAAATCTAATATAATTTTTTGGGTCCTGGTGTTGCACTCTGTAATAAATGAGTATGGGATATTGTCAGGTCCAGGAGTTGAGTCAGACAGAGAGTCAAGGACGAGTTTCAACTCCTCCAAAGTAAAAGGAGCATCCAATTCATTATTGGAGGAAGAAGGGGGTAGCGACAGATTTGGCAATTCTTCAAGGCAGGGCACCCAAGGGGGGGCAATCTTTTGGGAGAAGTCATGAATCCAAGGAGATGGGTCATTTGAAAGTGGATTTAAATTAGGGGAAAAAGAGCCACGGAATCTCTTAAGATTATTCCATACCATAGTTGGTAGAGAAAGAGGGGCCAGACTCTCACAGAATCTATGCCATCCCAGACGCTTTTTGTGAGAAAGTATTCTTTTGGTTTCAGCTGCTATTCTCTTACAGTTGTTATAATTCTCGAGAGACATATCAGCAGAGAAAATCCTCTCTGCCTCCTTACGTTTTTTGCATGCCAAAGTGCATTCTGAATCCCACCAAGGGGGAGAGGAGACGCGGTCTGCTTGATTTGAAGCTCGAGAAGGGATGGTGTCATATCCACTGTCCAGAAGTGCTTGAATTAAAAGAGGGTAAATAGCAAAAACATTTTGATTATTGACAGGTTCAAGAGATAAAATTTTTTCCTCAGCCAGCGACGTAAACTGAGGCCAATCAGCTTCTGAGGTTTTAAATTTAAATCTGGGTGGATTCCTTATTATAGTTGGAACTGTCGAAAACTGTAAATTAAGAAGGATGGGAAAATGGTCACTGCCATATGAGCTAGAGAGAACGGACCAGGTTATTTGGGAAGAAAGGGAGGGAGAGCAGATGGATAGATCTACTGCGGATCGTGGATTTTGGGGTGGAATAACTCTTCGGGTTGGGGACCCATCATTTAATATAGTTAAATTTAAATCATCTACAGCGTCCAGGAAAGCAGTGGAAAGTGGATCAGAATGATAAGAGCCCCAAGAGGTATTTTGTAAATTAAAATCCCCTAAAAGGATCATCGGAGGAGGGATTAGGTTAAGGATGGAGACAAGATCAGAGAGGATCGTAGGGTTAGGATCAGGTATGTATATAGAGAGAAAAGAAATGTTAAGAGTTCTGACAGCCACTATGTTAAAATCATTGTGAGGTGGAAGTGTAATAAAATTATAAATTACAGAACTAGAAACTAAAATTGCTGCACCAGCTCTACCGTCACTTCTGTCATCCCTGAGGCAAGAGAAGCCCGGTACCCTGAATTGAGAACCGGGCCTCAGCCAAGACTCCTGGATGGCAAAAATAAGGGGTTTAAATTTATTTGTTAAATGTATAATGTCATTAAATTTATTACGTATGCTACGTGAGTTCCATTGAATTAGGATCCTCTGATCCATTATTATTAAGTGTATTAATATTTGTAATAGATACTAGCTTAGTCAAGTTATTTCTCAGTGTATTGGATATACCCATCCCAGTGTCACTAAAACGCGACAAAAGATTTACTAACAGGGAGGAAAGGAGTTCAGGGAAATTGTCATTCATAGAAAGAGAGTTATCAGGATAAGCAGATCCATTGGGAGTTTCGGAAATAGGGTTTTGTATTATAGATTGGTGCGCTAGTCGGTCGTAACCGGGTTGAGGAGAGGGAATAATGCGTCGAGGGGTGAAAACAGTTTTTCTGTAAGAGACAGTAGGGTGAGAGGATTGAGAAGGAGTGGATAAATGGGGCCGTGAGGTTGTATTTATAGGTGTGGCTGCAACATCATTAAAAGCTCTGCGCACGTTTGGGAATCTTGCAGATGCCTCTGCATAGGAGACATTTTCCTGAGACATAATAACCTTAATTTCCTTTTGTCGTACAAATTCTGGACATTTTTGGTTGTTAGCCGTGTGGGGGCCAGAGCAGAAAAGACATGAAACTGCTTGGGTTGTGCAAGTGTCACCCTCATGTGGTTGAGAGCACTTATAACATCTAGGGTTCGATCTACAGATTGTTTTCACATGTCCGAACCTACAGCAACGGTTACATTGTATGGTGGGAAGCTTGTATATTTCTACAGGAAGAGAGGTGTAAAATAAATAAATATGTGGTGGAAGTTTCTGGCCGTTGAAAGTTAGTACAACAGTTTGAGTGGGGATCCAATTTGTTCCACTGTTGGGATCTACAGTTTTCCTACACATCCGACGTGCCTTTATCACAACACCATAACCTGAGGGTGCAATAGAACTATTAACAAGTTCCTCCATAGTAATATCTATTGCAACATTTCTTACAATACCCATCCGCGAAACATTAAATGACGGGATGGTCATTGTATAACCTGCTTCAGATAGAATTTGGGAATCTAAAAACGAGTTGGCGTCATCTGCATTTTTTAATTCTACGGAGACACGATTCCTGCCTACACGTTTTACTCCTCCGAGAGAAACGGTCGTAAAATTGTTTTGGTATAGGTAGCGGCCAAACTCCATAGGGCGGATCTGACTATTATTGGAAGTTTCGGTTTTTGAAACGTGTACTATATAGGGGGCGCAATCGGACGATGAATATTTGCGCTTGTTAAAAAAATCTGGTCGCATAAACATCATCTTATCATTTTGTGAGGAAGCTGAATTAATAGGGGTTGGTGATAAGTGTCTAGGACGCTTATTTGGAATAACGTCTAAGTCTACTCTGCTCAAACCATTAGGAGGGGTAACACAAACATCTATTGGACTACCGCCGCCGGGGTCTGGCGGGTCGTTATCCATTGTAAACTAAATAACTACGTTACTTACGTGCAAACAAACAATAACAAACACAGACGGCACAATAACAAACACAATAATGAAGATTTAATCACTGAGAAAAGGGATAATCCTTGCAAAAAACAAAAAAAAATTGCCCGCAACTTGTACCAAGCACGCAAGCTTAGAGCAAAGTCCCCCCTTTATTCGGGTAGAGAACTAAATCTGACGTAAAAATGACGTTTGAAAGCCGCCATATTGGCGCTGAATGCTGATAGCAGTTAGCAGTAGTGAGAGTATTTGGAACTAATACTAGTGATGACAACTGTTGTTATTGGTTGTGGTTACGTCAAATTTAGTTCTCTACCCGAATAATGGGGGCGCAGATTCCGCTTCAAATAGGCACAAAAAGCAGGTCTGTATCAGCCAATAAGAGCGTTTTCACACGAGACACGACACGACACGACGAAAAAGCGGTGACGATTCAGCGCGCCGTACATTTCTATGCACCGTTTTCACACGGCACAGCACGACACACGTTTTTCGTTTTTGAGACGACAATCCGCTATGTCGTCACGTTTTTTAGCATAGATAAAAAATTTACAAAGATATTATGACAGTTATCTGTGGGTCATTTCTTTACTTTTAATTTTGTTTTGAAATTTAAAATTTGTATGGCGGTGTGCTGCTAATAATGGAAAAGTTTAAATATCATTATGTTTATACCTTTATATATATATAGAGGTAGTGGAAAATAATCCGTGTTTATGGGACAAAAGTAGTGAACATATTATAAAGATAAAATAATGAGGAAAAATGCGTGGCGCTTAGTCTGCAGTATTTTGGAGCCGGAGTTTGAAAATTTTGAAATAAAAAGTCAGGAAGAAAGAAGTGTTTTATTTATTTAATAATTTATAATTTTAACTTGCTACTAAATTTTGTGTTTACGTGCAATTAACAACTTAAAATAAGTTAAAATTTAGTCAACTACTTATCAACTAATACGTGTAAGCTAGCCATATTACGTGTAAACCAGCTATAAGTGGTGTCGTAGCAGCAGAAATCTCTAATCTGTGGTGGCTGCGGTGTCGTCGCGAAATCGTCGCTCGTGTGAAAACGTGCAAACGACCATAAACCTATAATGCATAGACGAACAAAGAGTGCGAGAGAGAAGAAAATCCTTTATGGAATTATAACAAGATGAAAAGAGAGAGGCAGTTTAATGTGAACTGTAACCACTTTTATTTGACAGGTCGTCACAAGTCGACACGCGTTTTTGTGCCCTTTCAGTATTTGAAATTTATTGTTTAAATCGTTTGTTATTTTTAACAAATACTATTATATATAGCAATGATAACTTGTTCTGTGAGTGATTGCAGTGTAAATCATAGGAATAATCCTGAAAAATATACATTTCAGAGGTAATTAATCTTCATGTCCTAATTGCTACGATGTGTTTATTTTTGCTATATTCTGTCTTTAGTTCTGTATTTCAAATAAAATAATATCAATCCTCCCTTTTACTTTCATATTTTGCGTAACTAAAGGTACTATTGTTCTTAAATTACACAATTTTTGAAGAAAAATTTTTCATAAAAATTTTTTACATATACGCTAGTGCTTGAATCAAATTTATCGATATACTTATCGGTATTTAACAATAACATAAAACCAATCTAAAAATGTAATAGGTGTGTAAGAGTATTATGATATGTATTTAATTTAATAATAAATAAAATACTAAGTGTGTTGTTTACTTTCAACATTATATTTGCATTTTTAATAATGTAAGGGCTGATTTTTCAGATAGCTTTTACCTGAGTAATAAATAAGTAACTTTATAATGTGTATATTATTTACCCTTATAAGAAACTCATGTCATAACATATCCGACGATTGAAAAATCACCCCAAACGACAATGTGTGTCTTAGATACTTTTCAATCGTCACCTTTTTTTCTGCCAAATAAAATATATGGTACCTAATTTGAAATAGAAAATCTGCCAAAGTTGTATATTATTTATTTCTCATAGAAACTCAGGTAAACTAACTCGAACGCACAGTGTATTTTTTGTCCAAAAAATTGGCCATGCCATTTTTATTACTTAATTTTATAGGATTTGTGATTATAAATGCAGGACGAGAGTACCTGACTGCCCAATTCCTATAGAAGAATGCAAATTAGTACTTGAAAAAAAATTCTATGATTTCCAGAAAAAAACATAGAAACAGTTATAGCTCAAAAGTTTGATATTCTTTTAAGAATTTATTAATTGGTCTAAATAGTGTCTTAAAAGCCCTACGATAGCGAAAAACATCCAGGCTTTATTTGTTCAAGATAACGTATTTATGACTGACTTTATAAATTTATGTTTTAATTTTTTTAACGTCATGTCTTTTCATATTTGTATTTGAAACTAAGACTGAAATATTCTTTTTATTGATACTTATAACCCAAAAAAAATGGGATCCAAATGAGGCGGGGCATCGGAGTTATTCAATTTTATATAATTTTTGATAGGGTTGTCACCGGTGGTAGGCACCAGTAGTATCAACGTTCTGAAAGCATTTTTTTAAATCTATTCAGAAATAAAATAATTTTTATTTTATTTTTTATTTTACCGCATAGTTCACATAGTTTAATAATATTTGAAGTAGGTTTTTATATGCTCAAAAAAAACAAAGTTCAAATGAGTAAAAAATGTTGGTACAGAAATATTGACAACCCTAAAACCATAGTTACCAAGAAAACTTTAGAAGCCTTTAACTTCGGTGCCCTTTATTATTTGGATCTAAATTTTTTTACACGAATTCTTGTACATTTAAGTAGCAATTCTGTAAAATCCAAATGTAAATCAGGTTAAATTGTGTGTTTTTTTTATTATTGTCGATCAGAATAATCAAGAAGACAATTAAGTAAATATTTAAAAAGTTATGGCAGTTTTTAATTTTATTGAAAAAAATTAAGTGTTTTTTTATTGTTCATAATAAGAAATTAACACATGTAAATACTAATAAATTACTTACATAACATTTCTGTTCAAGATTTCCAAAAAAAAGGCATGGCCAATTTTTTGGACAAAAAATACACTGTGGAACGGACTATACTATCGATAGTAAAAGATACATCACTAGCACACGCACACATTGACAGATCGAAAATCGTCACGCATTTTCGGGTTGTCAGGTGGTCTTTACGTCAGTATATTATAAGTCTATGCAAACGACAGCCTGTGTGACGTCTGTCGTGCAGTTCCTAAATCGTCTCGTGTCGTGTCTCGTGTGAAAGCGCTGTAAGTCTATGACTTAATAACTGACCGGTCACTCTCATTAGACGTCATTTTTCCTTTAATATAGTCCGACGATGAGTCCGACAAGGCTTTATAATGTGAACGTGTCAAATGTGTCAATAGGCGCTGCTGGTTTAAGGGCCGTATAGACGATCGGTTCCAACCACCAACAGAGGTCACCTTGGTTGGGTCAACAAAGTTGAATCTCTATCTACACGTAATCAACTTTTTCACGTAAATTTTCTTCTCGTTTAAAAGCCGTTCTCATGTGTTTAATTTTCTTTTTTGCCATCGACATAATATGAGCCTCAGGGTCATATTCTTTTAATTTATCCACAAGCAACTGCCACGCTTGACTCTTTTTGTCCCGATCTTTATAAAGATCGGAACCAATATCCCACAGTGTAGGCAAATTCCTATAAATTTCTATAAATTCAGTTATAATTTCGCGTTCATTGCGCGCCGGTGCCGCCATTTTTAGTAGCTAATCACTATGGATTAATGTTCGACTGATGACTATGACTGAAATATAAACTCAATCAATGTGCGAAAGCGCCAACAAGCGTCTACACGGTCGCTATACGGCCGATCGGCCGACGGCTACCGATCGTCTATACGGCCTTTTAAAGGCCGTATAGACGATCGGTTCCAACCACCAACAGAGGTCACCTTGGTAGGGTTGGAACAATAATCAACCGTGTAGACGTTTGTTTTTGGTTGACCAACCAAATAACCTTCAATTACCTTGGTAGGGAGCGCATCCCTCACTACCAATGTCAAATAGAGAACATTGAGTTGAAACGCGACCGTGTAGACGCTTGTTGGCGCTTTCGCACATTGATTCAGTTTATATTTCAGTCATAGTCATCGGTCGAACATTAATCCATAGTGATTAGCTACTGAAAATGGCTGCACCGGTGCGCAATGAACGCGAAATTATAACTGAATTTATAGAAATTTGCCTACACTGTGGGATATTGGTTCCGATCTTTATAAAGATCGGGACAAAAAGAGTCAAGCGTGGCAGTTGCTTGTGGATAAATTAAAAGAATATGACCCTGAGGCTCATATTATGTCGATGGCAAAAAAGAAAATTGAACACATGAGAACGGCTTTTAAACGAGAAGAAAATTTACGTGAAAAAGTTGATTACGTGTAGACAGAGATTCAACTTTGTTGACCCAACCAAGGTGACCTCTGTTGGTGGTTGGAACCGATCGTCTATACGGCCCTTAAGGGAGAATAATTGTCAAACACATGTAAAAAATGACGTTTTTGTATGATGTCTTTTTTTTTTTCTCTTCGTTTTTGGCAACTTGACACAAAGTATGTGTATGTTGTGCCACAGACAAGGTAAAAAGGTGAGGAATATGGCGGGAAAACCATATTCCTCCTATAATAATTTTCAGCAACGTTTTCATGTAATATCGTCAGGTCATTTAGTCTAGTCAAAGTCTAGTAAAAGTCAATACAGTCATTCAGTCAAGTCGGTCGTTTCAATAAAGTGGTAGACGCTTTACTGAAACTTTCAATGGAGTTTTGGAGGGAACACAAAATCGCACGTTTCTGGATAATGCATCACTTTCCCACACTTGTGCACGGTAACGAACACGGTAACGAATATCTAATGGTTAATATTCTACCAATATTACACATTTAAAACTCAACTTACTTAACACAATTTTAGGAAAATAATACAAAATCACAACATCACTCTTTCACATTCCCGGCAAAACTCCTTTTTGTATGATAGAAGCGATTGGTTCCTTTTCTCGCCACATTCACGTATAGGCTATAGCCTTGTCGGATTATATACACCTACTGGTCACCAGACACGTCTAGACTCTAGTTTAATTTTGTGCATACTGCAAACTGATCTGACTGATTAAATGTACTTATTTTACAAAAGGTAACGTTATCAAAAAACATATATTTACCGTTATAACATTTACCGTTAATAATGTCACTTTTTACCGTTATTTCTAGTATCGGTAAATTTTTATACCGTTATCTATGCCCTTGAAGCAGTAACGTTATGAAATAATATCGGTATTTGAAGCCCTGAATTCCTGCACGGCGGACTGCCGTGAATGGGTCCTTTACGTATTCTTTGGTCCTTTAATAAGAAAAAAAAGAGCTGTCGAAATCTGTCAAATGCGATTATGCGACTTCTTCACAGGACT
The DNA here is from genome assembly GCA_905404155.3 of Plebejus argus. Classification (NCBI taxonomy): domain Eukaryota; kingdom Metazoa; phylum Arthropoda; class Insecta; order Lepidoptera; family Lycaenidae; genus Plebejus; species Plebejus argus. The sequence goes on along the minus strand of FR989937.1, from coordinate 5,843,962 downwards.
TCTTTCTTTCTTTCTCTTCGTTTTTGGCAACTTGACACAAAGTATGTGTATGTTGTGCCACAGACAAGGTAAAAAGGTAAGGAATATGGCGGGAAAACCGTATTCCTCCTATAATAATTTTCAGCATCGTTTTCATGTAATATCGTCAGGTCATTAGTCTAGTCAAAGTCTAAGTAAAAGTCAATACAGTCAAGGAGTCAAGTCGGTCGTTTCAGTAAAGTGGTAGACGCTTTACTGAAACTTTCAATGGAGTTTTGGAGGGAACACAAAATCGCACGTTTCTGGATAATGCATCACTTTCCTACACTTGTGCACGATAACGAATATCTAATGGTTAATATTCTACCAATATTACACATTAAAAACCCACCTTAACACAATTTTAGGAAAATAATACAAAATCACAACATCACTCTTTCACATTCCCGGCAAAACTCCATTATGCGACTTGTCAAAAATTCTATTTTGAAATTTAATGTCAAAGTCAAAACTCAATTTAATCACAAATGGTTTTTTTACTTTTTTGGGAAAAAGACAAAAGTTAGGTAGGTAAATTTATTAATTATTCATATTTTGTTCAACTTTATAAGTAGAAATTACAAGAGGTATATAATGCTATATAATTCTTTGATATCTCACTCATACAATTTTTTTCATTTTCTGCACGCGTATTATAATACGCATTCAACATAGGTACGTTACCACGTATACACATTATACATGAACTAAAACTTTTGAACTAAACGACATCGATAAACAAAAGTACTATCTTACTTATTATTTATACGTGAGATATCAGACAAATAGCTCACGGTCTTATTGTTCTTTCTTTCAGGAGTACTTTCGCAATGGAACTTAGCAGTGAAAGAGAGGAGCTGCTAATTAAACAACCAATAAAACCTCCGCCAGTCCAGTGCGACTTGGTTAATGAATGTCAAATGTTTCTAAAAGCTGAGGATGGAGGTGGAGATGCCCCCATTGCTACTAGAAGTGGAGGACCACTCGGTAATAATGATGGAGGTAAGCAAATTGATAACAAACTCTGTTGTTCTACATTAACATCCAATTTCATATGTAAAATTTTATCATTAGCACTACAGTATGGCCTCAGTAATCCGGACTCCCGCTTGTTCGGTGGTCGCTGTAATCGGGCCGGCCCGAACTTTGAACACTATTTTAAAATGGGCTGAAGATAACGAAGATAGCCTTGAAGTTATGTTTCTCCGTCAACTTAGACATAGGGCTTTCGAAATGAAGTGCGAAAATCATAAACAGTAGTCCATTAGTATTACAGACTTTTTAAAAAAGAATTAACTAATGTTTATTTTAACTTAATAAAAGCCATTTAAGAAATTTACATGGTTGTAATTATTATGAACACCATGTACATTTTGTCTTTAAGCTATAATAAATAATTGATTAATGAAACTAAGGTTAAACATTTGTTAAATGTTATAAACATTAAATATTAATAATAAACATAAAATATTATACTGTAATCTGGACACCTTGATAATTTGCAAAGGGTCTTGTTTTTGCCTCTCCGGATTAACGAGGCCCTACTGTATTTAGATTGGTCAAATAAAAAAAATGTTTTTGTAAGTGCATTTTTTACCACACAATTTTAAGTTAGTCTTCCAGCTTCCTTTATGCATGGGACTTGGGGCTTGCAATAGTAATCCATTACAATTTGAATGTTCTAAATGTAAACAAAGTGTAGGGACATATACACTGCTACTAATTTTAATGTTACATTTTCACCACACAATAAAAATGTATACTTACTGTAGGAAATGGTTTATGTTTTATTAATATTAACTTTAAAATGAATTAAAATGGAACATACTGATTGAAGCAGTGTTTTAAGTGCTATTATAATCATGAGAGCTATAGGTAAGTTTCTATCAGCAAGTGAATACTTGAGTCTTGAATAACAACAGATGTCTTCATTGGTGTACAAAACCTTGAGTTTTATTGGCTTGGAAGGCCGTCAAGAAACTTGTGAGGCTTCTTAGACAGGTGTATGTGGTTCACTAGTAGTAATTCCTCTCGAGTATTGCACCTAAAATATAAAATAATGGCCAAAAAAAGATTTGCCAAACTAAGATGTAAGGAATATTGGAATCATTTAGTTATTTGAGTAGAAAAAAGCAAAAAAATTATCACTTAGGAAGTACCACTTTATAATTTTTATTAATCTATAATATATTTATATATATTTTAGGTAAATCTAATTTAAACCCCACTCCAAATACTGCAAGTGAATTTACTGCTGATAACACAAATTCAACTACAGCTGATGAAAATCAAGGTAAATAATAAAATACTCACTTCATCCAACTTTGTACATTTTTTTTAAATATCTCGTCCAATAATAACTTAACAATAATAATTGTTCCTTTGAACAGATGTGCTTTTAGTAATAAAAGACAGAAATTCAATCATTATTATTATACATTTATAATTTTTAGGGTTCCGTACCCAAAGGGTAAAAACGGGACCCTATTACTAAGACTTTGTTGTCTGTCCGTCTGTCTGTCTGTCGCCAGGCTGTATCTCCAGAACCGCTATAGCTTTACTAAAAACAAAATAATTTTATTATTTAAGGGGGCTGCCATACAACAAACATGATTTTTTCGGCCATTTTTGCTTGATATCAATAATGGCAACAGGTAGGCACTTTTCACAAAGGCCTTAAATATATGTGTTTTAATATATTTTATTAATAATATTTAAATCAAATAAAAATTTAAGGGGGGCTCCCATACAAAAAACACAATTTTTGGCCTATTTTTGCTCAACAACGGTACGGAACCCTTCGTGCGCGAGTCCGACTCGCACTTGGCCGATTTTTATATTTTGTTATAACATTTTTCCATACATACTATAAACTCAAAACTCTGCATGTCTATATGTTAAATTGTTATGCTCAAACTGCTTTACAAAAGAGATATTTGAATCCCAGGAAAGTTTTATCAAAGTTTTGTCAGAAAAATGTTTGATTTCCCAGTCAGAAAGGATTGAACAAACTTGGATCAAATAATATGTATGTAGTTAATGCAGCTATAATGTGCTACTTTTAGAGTGATTGCATCAACCTACTTTAACTATAACTTTAACCATAACAAAATGTGAAATGAACTGTCAAATCCCTAGCAAAAGTTGCCGATATCCTTATTATATTATATTATATTTGACGATATCCTTAACCATAACTTTAACTACGCTTCTGGTGCAATTCACCCTTAGTGGTAGGCAATATATTTTGATTCTAATTTATTCAGAACTAAAACATTTTTTATTTATTTTATTTTTATTTTAGACAACGAAAAAGACTTGCATTCTACGTCAGAAGAGAATGAAGGACTGCCTAGCACTGTAACAATACTAAATGCACCCGATGGCGGGAAGGTGTATTTGGTTGGTACTGCTCATTTTAGTTTGGAATCTCAAGAGGATGTTTCGAAGGTATGTAACTTATTGGAACGAAGTTCCTTATCGCGCGTTGGAAAAGGGGGCTAGACAGAAAAATTTAAGACGAAAAGTTGTAACGACACAAAAGTGTTGTTACAACCGCACTTTGTTCCATTAGGGTGTCCCTTGACACCTCTCAAGTTTTTTTTTTTTAATTTTCACATCTCAAGCTATGGCTTAAGTGTGAAGTAGGATGACTTTTTCGTGGTAATTGAAATACTGCGTGACTAATAGCTTTGTTGGAATTTCACTTTGGCTACAAACATACTATTCGGTATATTTGTAGCTTGTTTATTAGCACTTATTTAGATTTTCGAAACAAGAAGTAATACATAAAAATGTATTACATACTTAAAATTTTTTTACATAATTAAAAAATTTGTAACATAACAAAGAAGAGACCCAATCCACTTATGATCCATAGGATTGTCTTCAGACTTGAAGTTAACTTATTTTTTCAGGTTATAAGACAAGTGAGGCCGCACATGGTCATGGTTGAGTTGTGTGATCAGAGGACCAATATTTTATTGCTAGATGAAGAAATTATATTAAGAGAAGCTAAGAATATTAACATTGCTAAAATAAGGTAAAGTGTTATTGTTGGTGGAGATAAAAAGTACCAGTGGGTACTTTTCTGCAGCAAAAAGTTTTTTTTTAATTTGCATTGAGAATGGTTTAAAACTTCAAGGCCAATTTGGTATAGAAATTACATTAGTTGGTATAGACTACAAATACACAAAGTGGCAATGTGTTTCATTACTTTATCTAACTTTTTTTCTTCATAATTTTCAATTATTTAGTATTTTTGTGCTAGTGGCGTTCATGTGCAAACACCCTAAATCTTTCTTAGAGCTATAACTCACTGGTGTGCCGAGTGTGACTTTTTGGTTTACATTCGATCGTGAACGCGTTTGGCGTTTACTAAGATTTTGTATGGTATTTGTACAGCGCCACCTAGCGTAGCTCACGGGAGTCAGCCCAGCTCCCATACAAAATCTTAGTAAACGCCAAACGCGTTTATAATCGAATGTCAAACAAAAAACTCACACACGGCACACGGGACGCCGTCGCGACGTAGCTTACCATGCCATACCATACCATACCATAAATTACCATGTCACTTCTACGTCGCTGAAAAGCGGTGTTTTTAAGAAAAACACCGCTTTGCGGCGACGTAGAGACTAGAGACGTAACATCACTGGCTACGTCGCGTCGGCTTCCTGGTGAGTATAGCCCTATTAACGTATTTCTATGAAATTTCCAGGGCCACAATTGCTCAGAATGGTCTCTTCAATGGTCTAATGTATATTCTGCTGTTGGACATGTCGGCACACATCACCAGGGAACTCGGCATGGCGCCGGGAGGGGAGTTTAGACGCGCCATGGCTGAGGTAACAGGCGCTACTAGTTTCTTTCATAACATTAAGGGCCTGTTTCACTACTTCCTGATAAGTACCAGATAGGCTATCCATCACTTAACTTGACAGATGAAGTATGGAGAATCTCTCAGACCAAATAAAAACTCAAGACAGAGCGCTGCAAACAATAAAGTGAAGCCGATCGAAAGTACGCCAGCTGTGTATGTACACATTTACGCCCATATTATTATATATCGCGACTCGTGACAGCAGCACGCGTTTAGAAAATAATTTGTAAACACTTCAAAATGCCGAGCTGTGTCGTGAAAGGGTGTAAATATTATATTATAATATTTATTTCATTGATTTTGGGGTAATTTGAATAACATTGCAACACTAGCCCGCGCAGTGCGCGGCGCGCACATATGCTTAAAAAACCTGCTTCACTCGCGTTGTTCGCAGCGCTCTGTCTTGACTCTTGAGTTTTTGTTTGATCTGAGGGAGAATCTGTCCAAAAAGTTTTGGATAGCCTACCCGGCACTTTATCAGGAAGTGGTGAAACAGGCCCTTAGCCCTTAGGTTACTATACTGCCGTCAAGGATAGTTGCAGTAAGGTCTTGATGGTTTTGAGAAAAACGCAGTATAGCCCAGCGGTTCTAAAACTTTTTTGGATTCGGGACCCTTTGAAGTGACATTTTTGACGGCCCCCAAAAAAATGAATGTTTTGTCTTTTAATATTAATTAAAATACAAAACATTCATTATATTACCTGAAATATTATTATTATTACTACCTAATTATTATTACCTAAAAATGATGTTGTATGATGTCATTACTAAAACAATAGGCTACTTGACCTATATTCAATTTCATTGAACAAATGCATATTTCTAGTAGAACTTGGCGTAGGAAACCGTATTTCACCCTTATCATCAAATAAAAGCTTATGATTGATAAATAAAGTCGATTTGAAAATATGATTTTATGAAAATATGATTTGTACTGACTAAAACGCTTTTGCAGTACTTCCGATTTGGATGTGACGTCATCATGTTCGTAATTTAATATCTTTTATTTATCGCGCTCGTTATGTGTAAGTTTATTTGTACATAAATAATAAGAATAAGCCTAGAAAGATTTGCAAAATACATTTTCTTGAGTAATTCAAATAAAACACCAGTTTTATATATTATCTCCATTTATTGTAGACGGGAAATGAAATGGCCAAAACTTTTCTCCAAAAGTTTTCAACATTACAAATGATTTCTAATTTCTTATTTAATTATTTTATAATTTTTGGGCACCTTAAGACTCGTACATTTAGCACATAAAAACATGTTAAATAAAGAGACTCTAAAATACAAACAGTATGACATCACACTATGGGGGACAGTGTTTTCGGCGCCATTTATAAGGCGTATTTTTCAATCAACATTTTTATGGGTTTTTACTGTGTAAAATAATAAAATATTAGTTTATTTCATGAAAATTAATGATTAAGAAGCGATTAGCATGAAGAAAAAAATTAGGTCAAGTAGCCTATTTATGTATCCCTCGCGGATACCTCTACAAGGAACCCAAGGGCTCCACGGAGAACAGTTTGAAATCATCCAGCCGTCTGCAAAGGGCAATAATATGTCTATGACATCAACAAATCAGGTCTTCATTTACTTTAACTGGGTTTTACATAATAGTGAACGTACAGTAAAACAATAATATTTTTATACAGGCTAAAAGGATACCAAATTGTATAGTGCAGCTCGGCGACCGGTCCATAGACATCACTCTGCAGAGAGCCATCGCATCTCTTACTTGGGGACAGACTATTAGATTTGTTTGGCATTTACTCACTTCAAACAAAAGTATAAGGTATGTTGAAAGTATTAATATAATAATAAATATCAATTTAAAACAGGAAACAGACTTAACATGTCATGTTTTTTTGGGTCAATTACCCGGATTACAGTTATTTTAACTGTAACCCGGTTAATGATAATGTGCAAATGTTAAAATAAAATTTCTTAACAACATGCATATTATATTACAGACTCCTATATTTAAAATCCATACTAATATTATAGATGCAAAAGTGTTTGTCTGTCTGTCTATTATCTTTGTGCTTAGCCCTTAGAACCAATTCATATGCATTTATATTATTATTAACATTGAGAAATGGAGGAATGAGATCCGAATTCGATGCGAATATGGTTCTGGGTTCACAGTAAACGTTGAACTATTTCTATGATTATTGATTATTGATTACTTACGAAATTCGCCTGATTCCTCACTTAAGTTCATCCTAAATCGTATTCTGATCGAACGTAGTGCAATAGCGCTGTAAGCTAACCATCGTAAACAAATAAAAACTTGAGAGGTGTCAAGGGACACCCGGATGGAATGAAGTTATAAAAAAACAAAAAAAAAAACATCGCTACACCACACTGTTCAATGCGAGAGAGAGAGAGAGAGAAACACGCGCTACCGCACGGCTTACAACTATAGCAGAAAGTGTCGTTACAACTTTAATTTCTCTTTCTAGCCCCCTTTCGCAACGCGCGATAAGGAACTTCGTTCTAAAAAATCTTTAAACATAAGTTGGCTGTTTTTTTTTTTCGACTTTTACTATTTATATTCAAGGAGATAAGCGATAATAATATCAAACCACCAATGCATAAAAATTTAATGCTATTTTTACTTTATACGGATAACTAGTTTTAAAATATTACCATTTATTTGATTGATAAGCAGTTACTTGTTTCATCTAAGTTTATTTTTAATTATCATTTGTTATTTGTTACCCAACACAACATTACAGATTAAGTTGCAATCAAAGATTAATGTAGAATTAATAGCACACTAGACTTAACTTACTAACATGACACTTTGCGAGATAACATATTAATAATTACATTGTACAAGGTATATCTGTGGACACCAAACTAGGCAAATCTTGGTGGTCCTAGTTTTACACAATCGAGTTCACAAAAAACTATTAGACGCACTTTCGGACAAAAGACAGAATTAATCGAGATTTCATCTACATAGTGATAATTATCCATTGCATTTTAATATATTCCCTGACACCTATTAAGCATATACATATATTATATGAATACATTCAACCAATTTAAAATGAAATTATGAGAAGTTAAAAATTATTATTATGATATTTTATGAATACAGTAGTAGATAGGATAGAAAATGATGTTTGTAAAGTCGGTTTACGGACGGTAACTTTGACTTTTAACTTTGACGTGACAACTACGAACTGAGCCGATCGCTCGAGCCGATCGCTCGAGCCGATCATGCCTCTCTCTCGTTCGTGCCGCGCTCTCTCTTGCGGAACGAGACAATGAGCGTAACGGGACAATGACGTCAGCGTTGCGCCGACGCAGCGCTGCCGTTTGACGCGTACCCGGCCACAAGGGCGCTGCGTTATCGCAGCGTTATAATTACGAAGCAGTCTTAACGTCAACACCCCCTCCCACTTCGTCTCGGGGGCTGCCGCTGACGCAGCGCACCGTGTGAACACCTTGGTTATTAGTATGTAAAACAACGCAACGGCAGCGCTGCGTCGACGCAACGCGCCGTGTGAACTGGCTCTGAGTTGTTGTCACATCATAATATTTCAGCGCCGAGGAGGTAGAGCGGTGCAAGCAGAAGAAGATGTTGGAAGACATGCTGGAGGAGATGGCGGGCGAGTTCCCGCCGCTGAAGCGCGTGTTCGTGGTCGAGCGGGACATGTACCTGTGCCACTCGCTGCAGGTCGCCGCGCTGCAGCCGCGTCAGTACACATTATTGTATTATAGTAAATTAGTAATATAATTAAAACCGGCCAAGTGAGTGTCGGGGCTCGGGCCACGCGCACGGCGCAACATAGGGTTCCGTTATCCGTAGTACCAATAGTTTTTGATAATTTTTGTATGGTCGCCGCAGTGGAAGGTAGCTGAAATAATCCTCATTCCAAAACCAGGAAAAGACGCGACTAATGTCACATCTTACCGATATCTATCAGTCTCCTACCAACTCCCTCTAAAGTACTGGAAATTTTATTTCTAAATCGCCTAGCTCCAAAAATCGCAGAAGCTAAACTGATCCCTGAACACCAATTTGGCTTTAGACCCGGTCATGGCACAATTGAACAAGTACACAGAATCGTGGAAAAAATCAACAACACATTTAAAGAAAAGAGGTGGTGTTCTGCCGCATTTCTGGACATCCCTCAGGCCTTTGATAGAGTTTGGCACGATGGACTGCTATTTAAAATCAGGAAGAAATCAGGAAAATTTATTAATTACTATCTCTTTATAAAAGCTTATCTAAGTGGAAGACACTTCTATGTAAGACAAGGCGACGGCATTTCTAATTTGTACAAAATAGAGGCAAGGGTACCTCAAGGGAGTGTGATGGGTCCAAAACTCTATCTGCGTGTACAACATCAGACTTACTACACACAGAACACGTCCTGACGGGAAGATGCGCTGACGATACCGCAATATTAGCAACCGACAAAACAGCTGCCGGAGCCTCCGACAAACTTCAAAAAAATCTAGGCAAACTATCTCGATGGTTAAAAGATTAGAAAATGCTAACGAAACAAAATCCTTCCATATTACATTTAGCTTACGACACGAAACAAGTCCTGTCACGAATGGAATCAAAATCCCACAATCCGACGACGTACGATATCTGGGCGTATATTTGGACCGAAGACTGACGTGGAAAAAGCACAACCAAACAAAAAGAAAGGTACTCGATCTCCACCTCCTGAAATTGCAGTGGTTAATAGGCAAAAAGTGCTCTACAAAAGTATACTAAAGCCTATCTGGACCTACGGAATCCAGCTGTGGGGAACAGCCTCTCCATCAAACATAAACATCCTGCAGAGTCAAAAACCCTATGCGAATGATAACCGGTGCCCCCTGGTACATCTCAAAGTACGCATCTCCACAGGGACCTAAAACTGCAGTCTGTAATCCTTTACATTTTTTTTAAATTATTTGATCAAAAATCATTTCATCATCATGTAATCATTTACATTTGGAAATAAAAAACTCCCTACAAAAATATTCTAAAAGAATAGAAACCATTCCAACCGCCTGGCTAAGAATCTAATGAGCGAAGAACCAAATGCAACTTTCAAAAGAACTGCATGGATTTATTTGATATCTTCATTAAAGAATACAACAGCCTTTTACCAGTCTCTACGATATAAGTAATACTCTGAGACAGTGCCGGATCAATATTTTTATGAGTGTAGGCCACTTTATTTCTGCCGCTCCATGTACCAAGTTTTCTGCCCCCCCTAGGACGCTGCCGCCCCTAGGCCGCTGCCTATTTGGCCTTGTTATAAATCCTTGGCTGCTCTGAGATCTATACAATACTTAGGTCAAGTTTCTATTTGTGTGCTTTGATTATATACTACATGCACTGATCTCTATTATACAAGTACGCTAAATAGCCTTTAGATTCCCTTTGAAATGACAGCTATTTCTTGTGCCTATTTGAAGCGGAATCAGCGCCCCTATTATTCGGGTAGAGAACTAAATCTGACGTAAAAATGACGTTTGAAAGCCGTCATATTGGCGCTGATAGCAGTAGTGAGAGTATTTGGAATTAATATTAGTGATGACAACTGTTGTTATTGGTTGTGGTTACGTCAAATTTAGTTCTCTACCCGAATAATGGGGGCGCTGATTCCGCTTCAAATAGGCACAAAAAGCAGGTGTGTATCAGCTATCCAGCGTAGTTGTATAATAGAGGTCAGTGACTACACGTGTAGTATAAAATCAAAGTTTGTGTGTTAACAGGTCGCGAGCCGAGCCGTATAGTGGGTGTGGTCGGTATTGGTCACGTGGCTGGCATCGTGGAGCACTGGGGCACGATTACGCCACAGGATATCGTGCCGTTGCTTAAGTAAGTGTCCTGACTATCATATCAGTGTTGGTAAATAGCATTAGCAACAATAATTAATTAATTGTTAAATACCTAAAATTAAAACTTATTAATCGGGACTTAACGCGACTTATTCTAGTAGTAATGCTTCTACGAGTACATACTTTTTCTCGACGTTTCGGCCGTGTTGCAACGGCCGTGGTCACGAGGGGACTGCAGGAGCGCGACGTCTTCGTTTGCACCACCCTACTCAGTTCAATGTGATTGTTCCGTGCTTATACGCTTATTTAAGCAAACGAAAACTCGCAGACGTTAGAATCCTCTTCGGACACGCTATGTCATCACGCGGTTTTATCCACACACATTTAGGTAACAGTGCACTATCGCGGCACTTTGACAGGAATATAACCGACGTTTCCAATCGAGCGCGTTTTTTACGAAGGAATTCTAGATATTTTATTTTTCTAATAATATCCGGCCCGTATCGGTTATTAAGACTTAACGAGTTAACTTAACGATTAAGTCCCGATTAATAAGTTTTAATTATAATGCAACGCGAAAGTTTAAAATGTTGTTAAATACCTATTTGTAAAAGCAACTTTTGTTATAAAACTACTTTCATAAACGCAAACATTTTATATTATAATATGATCTATCAAACATAGTTCTCCCCCGATAGATTTTTGAATTGTGATATCTTGGGAAGTTTTTACGCTAACAGTCAACAGAGTAATTCTTTCACCGATGTCTTGACGTTGATGATCTTCTTTTGAATGGTTCTTTAATTACCAAGAAGAAAAAATAGTCATTATGCCTATTATGTAATATCCGGTCTATTTCAGGGTGCCTCCTACATCGCTATCAACGCGGGTGCTCCGCGCGTCGCTGCGAGTGGCGTGTGTGGGCGCCCTGCTGTACGCCGGATACAAGCTCATACCGAAACGGTGGCTGCCGTGATGATGGCTGCGCGGGTACTGACGATTATTATATAGCATGACTGGTGAGACATGATTTCAATGCTTAAGGAGAGTACTCGGTACTCGATTCTCATTATTATTATGTAATAAAATTAGATACTTAATTTTTGACCTAATTTTCATTTAAATAAATGAATCATGGACACTTAGTAAATTACTATGCGGCCGGCGCGGCGGCGTGCGCCCCGTGCCGCGCGCTACCCCTCCCGCGCGCGTAGTCCATGCGTTGGGTAAATAAAAACTTATTTAACTTTAAGCTACATTTACTCAGTGATCAATTGATATTATTTTTTTATATTATTCTTTTTTCAACTAATATAATAGCCAAATATCACGTCCTCGAGTATTGAATATGTCTCACCAGTTATGCTGTATACAACTTGATGACGCCCGCAACTATGTTGCGCCAAAATTTGTTTGTCGCATGGAAACCGTACCTTTTCGGTAGTGATGCGTCGAATAGTGATTTGGCTGAATAACCGAATACCGAATATTATTCGGTTTAGCCTTTACCGAACCGAATATTCGGCCGAATTATTCGGTTTACCATTATTTTATTTGCCGCGTATTAGAAATAAATAAATAAATACAATTAAATAATGCGCAAAATATTAATAATATAATATAATGAATTAAATAAAATAACATTGTGATGTAGTGTACATATACTGTAATATATAATAGTGTTCAGTATAAATTAAAAAATATATAATATATATTATGTAATTAAAACAATATAATAACAAGGTGGCCGATTAAAATAATATAATTTACTAGCTATCCCGGTGAACTTCGTGTCCCTTTAAAACCTTCCCCGGACTTCTACAAATATTTTAACCCGTCGATATTGGAAAAACGAGACACAATAGCTTTTCTTTTTTTATGGCGGTTGCATGCGATCGCTTGGGGCTTGATGAATTAAGACTAAAATCAGCCCAATCCGTTCAACCGTTTTCGAGTTTTAGCGCGACTAACACATTTGAAAATCCATTTTAAAAACCATTTCCAAACTACCTTTTGATCGTGTTTGGAAAATTTATTTCAGCGTCTACTCTTTCTTGACAGACTGTAAATGAGATTATGTAAGAGAATTTAGTAAAATTTGAAAGAAAAGAGAAAATAGTAAAATTGTTTTAATATTATTTTCAGGTAAATGAGCAGACTGAGCCTTTTACGTATAATGACTTTCCATTTGAAGAATGTTCTCGTCGAATTTAAAAAGTGGTCTAATTTAATGTATCTATATATAGTGATAATAGATCTTACATTAGGCGATAGCATTACGTTGAAATTAAAAATGAAAATTTAATTAAGTTAAATAAAACGGAATTAAAATGAAGTTTTTTTATTTCAATTATTTTAGTACATAAGTACTTATATTTTTTATGATTTTTTATATTAATTTGTCCTTATGTGGCCAATACATTAAGGCTTTCATAATTAAATATTAATAAAAAAGTTTCCGGTATATATGTATCAATGATTATGTGATGGAAATATAATATTATTATTAATTTATTATATATATTTTTTCTCTATGAAAAAAAAGTCAAAAGTAGTTGACAAATTAGGTTTCCTAGCATGTCAGCATAAATCATAAAATAAATACATAATTTTAATACAATAAATTAAATTTAAATTATAACATGTTATGTAGTTTTGGAAGCAAAATTTATACAAGCGTTAGTGTTAAATGAAAAGATGAGATTATTTAAATTTAGGCACATACAATTTTTCACAAAAAATGTATTTATTGGTCATTTGAAAATTCACAATCAAGTTGCAAACTACAATTTTAGTAAGTTTGAGTTGTTAATTTTGTTTATCCTTGGACCTTGAGTAATTATTATATTATTGATGCATATTTTAGCTGTCCTAGTGAGCATAACTAATATTGTTACTAATAATGTCCACAATATGACAATTTATGCTTTTATTAATTGAGCGTCCAGAATACATATTCATATTATGGATACGCTATTAGTATAGAAGGTGCAAGGTGCAAGCGCCCCAGCTTCATGAGTTATCCCATACAAATCACAAAAATGCAATTTTAGCGCTGCTACTTTTACAGTGAACTCTATATTATTTTAAGATACACATACAGACCCTAAAGTATTAATATCACTTAGTTTTGTTACACCCTGTATATCAGTGATCAGACGGGTCGTTATTAGTAGATTCATACAAACACATGCGTCTATTGCCCCCTCCGGTTTTACCGAGAGATCATAAAGTTGTGCGCGTTCTATAGGCATTAATTGTTATATTCCAAAACAGATTTTGAGGCCATAGATAATGCAGATGGTCCAAATAATAAAGTAAATATCCCTTGTGAAGATATCAAGTTAAAGTTACCGCCGACAGCCAAACTGTTGCAGTGCGATAATAATGCCACAGTCGCGCTCCTGGGAACCGTACATTTTAGCAAAAAGTCGGTCAATGACGTCTCTGAGGTGAACACTTTATTTATTTACGTGTATTTATTTATGTTTTATAATAGATGAAAATGACAAAAAAGGGCGCCGAAGGCAAACAAAAAGGGGCGCCGCTAGCCCCCACATACTACCAGCAACCTGGGCCTGGGCGCCCGCGCCGAAGAAATCTCGCCCAGGGCGCTGGTACTTGGTAGTGCTAAAACCGGCACTGCAAAAAAGTATTTAAATGAGAGTACTGTAGACAGTTGGCGCAAGGAAAAGGATGACAATATTAGATTAGTTTTTTTGAAATGTTTCATGTAAGTACCTACTTACTAGTAGTTAAAATTGCTGTCAACTCTCGCTAGGTTGTTAAAATAATGCGACCAAATGGAATACTTGTGGAGTTGTGTCACCAAAGGTTAGGCATCCTAGAATTGGACGAACATAAATTTATTCAAGATGCTAAAAATCTGGATAGCAGGCAACTTAAGTAAGTAATTTCTTGTCTTTTTTCCTCGCATATGAATAGTATAGCTATCGCGTTCACAGGGGTATTATTAGATAGTAAAAGGGGTATGTAATCTTTCCAATTATTTATATTTTTTACTTCAATTTTTTTAGAGAGGCAGTCAAAGGACACGGTTTTATATCAGGCTTCCTCCACGCGATGCTTCTGAAGACGTACGCTGAATTAGCAAAAGAATTTAGAGTGGCTCCAGGCGGCGAGTTTCGAAGGGCGTACCATGAGGTACGTAAGGCCTAATTTTGAGGTGATTTTTTCAAGATATGCTGGAAAAGCTGAAGAGTGGCTGGAGTTAGCTTTTAATGGATACGGCGGTCTATAGACTACAATGATTTTGTCAACAACGCATATTATATTATCTTTATTAGGCAGTATGGACGTAATCAATGTTTCTATTTGTAGGTGAAAAAAATCCCTGGATGTAAGTTATTTCTTGGAGATCGACCGATGCGAATAACTATTGATAGAGCTTTGAGAACTCTTTCGGTGATGGAGTTTGTGCAGATCCTTTACCACCTGACTACATCAAAACCCAGGCCTATAGAGTTTGTATGTTTTACTGTGCCTAATGACTCAGCTCTGATAGAAAGAATACGTATGGCGTGTTTAACCACTTCCTGATAAGTGCTGGATAGGCTATCCACCGACCACCACTTATCTTGACAGATAGAGTATGGAGAATCTGTCAAAAATGTATCGAAATAAATAAATAATAATTATTCACATTGTAGTCGGGCTCATCTAGAAAAATATAAGGACACAGACTACATACAGGAACAGTTTGAGCAGATTACAAGAGAGGTTCCTGCATTTAAAAAAATATTCAATGTGCTAGTCGATGAACGGGATAAATGTCTTGCGTACTCGATTCAAGAGACTGTTCGTATGGGTACATTATATAACTTACTTTACGTTTGAAAATACTGGGTATAAAAGTTGAGATAATTAAATTTAAACTTTATCTGTTTCTTGCAGTTAAAGAGCCCCGTATACTAGCCGTAGTAGGTATGGGGCATGTTAACGGCATTCATAGATATTACGGAAAACTAAAGTATAGCGACATAATGCCTTTATTAATGTAAGTACGTATCATAATTTTAAACAACGAAATAATCAAAAATTAATAACGTTTTTCAGAAGTTCCTATTATTTTCACCCCGCGTTCCATTTGATGTTAAAAATCGGCCAAGTACAAGTCGGACCCACCCACGAAGGGTTCCATAGTCCGTACCGTTATAGGAAAAGTAGGAAAAAAATTTTTGTATGGGAATCTCCTCCTCCGCCTATACTTACATTTAATCATCCTTAACTATTTATTTTATTTTAATTTTATTATTAATTATTAAAGTACAAATATAATTAAATATTTTGTGAAAATTTCAAGTGCCTAGTTATTGGCCATTATTGATTACGTTACGAGCAAAAAGGGCCAAAAAATAACGTTTATTGTATGGCAGCTCCCCTTAAATATTAATTTAATTTTGTTTTTAGTATATTTTCTTGTTATAGCGACAAACACAAGAAGTAAGTACATAATCTGTGAAAATTTCAGACGTCTAGCTATAGCGGTTCTTGAGAATTGAGATACATGACAGACAGACAGACGGATATTTTGTTTTTTTAAACGGGCTTTGGCCCACCACACATTCCCACCACTGTATCTCCTGTGTCGCCAGGATCGACAGCGGTATCCAACCACGAAAACCCTTTGATATACAGACAGACGGATAGACATTGAAGTTTTAGTAATAGGGTCCTGTTTTTACCCTTTGGGTACGGAACCCTAGAAACGATTAAAACGCTCAAAATACCTTCCTATTTTGAGCGTTTTGAATTTTGATCGTTTTTAACATTAAATGGAACGCGGATTGGAACAGATTTTGGCACATGACGCTGGCAGTTGGCACTGACACTTTAACTTTGCGCATGCGCAATGCGTTGAAAAAATGATCGCCCTGTTATCTGTGGCGGCACTGGCGGCCGTCCGCCGTAATGATACATTTTGGGAGCTTTGCCGGGAATTATACGAAAGAGTGACGTTGTGTTTTTGTATTATTTTCCTAAAATTGTGTTATTTCGGTTTTTAATGTGTAATATTGGTAGAATATTAACTATTAAATATTCGATGTCGTGCACAAGTGTGGGCAAGTGATACAACTTCAAGAAAAGTGCCATTTTGTGTTCCCTTCAAAACTCCATCGAAAGTTTTAGTAACGGGTCTACCACTTTACTAAATCAACTGACTTGACTCTGACTTTACTGACTACTTTTTTAGACTTTTACTAGACTTTCGACTTGACGTTAATCTGGTTAAATGACTTTTTTTGTGAACTTTATATATATTTTACTTGACACTGGCGATGGTTAAAAAGCCGAGCGCCATATTAAGAAAAAAAAATTGTTCCATTTTGACGTTTGATGTCAATGTCAAAAAAGTAAACAAATTTCTTGATGATTTCTCATATTTTCTTGTTTTGCCATTATTTTTTTCAATAGTTTTATAGAATTTTTGCTCAAATAAATTTAATTCTAAGCAATTCTTTACAGCAATGTGCTAGTAAATCTTGTGGTCTTGTCCTTTACAACCTTTATAAAAGATGTATTTAAGAATTTTCATTTTATGTCTAATTTACATGCCAATAATAGAAAATAAAGAAAATTGTGGATGCAATGTTGATAGAGGAAAAGCAAAATATATAAAAAATGAAGCTGATATTAACTTAACACCTGAAGAAGGTGAATGTCGCATTGACCTTCCAAATGATAGAGAAGGTGGTATGGTTTTGGTACCAAAAAATACTTATCAATTTGGTACCGACGATATCGTTCTCGACGCTGACAACGAGGGTCCAAAAAAGATGATAAAAGTAAAAAGTTTTTATTTAGATAAGTACGAAGTTTCGAACAAAGATTTTCAAAATTTCGTTGAAGCCACTCAATATAAGACTGAAGCAGAGGTATACGGTGACAATTTTGTGTTTGCACTCTTCCTCAACGATACATTTAAGGAGCAGCTGATTGATTATAGAGTGATGCAGGCACCTTGGTGGTACAAAGTCAATGGTAGTAGCTGGAAAAACCCTTATGGCCCAGACAGTGATTTAGAAGGTAAAAATAAAAAAATACTAACTCACTTCTTACTTAAGTGTATGTCTAGTAAATACTTTTATTTATGGCATAAAACTTACTCACTGTAGTTATTTATTTGTTTTTATCTCTATAAAAATATTTACATAATACTAATTATAAGTAGTGTGCACTCTGGCACATTGGAAAAAGTTATATTTTGTAAAAATAAGGACCAGCTGCTTGCTTTAACCCGTCGATCGTGGAAAAACGAGACACAATAGCTTATCTTTTGTTATTGCGGTTGCATGCGACCGCTTGGGGCTTGATGAATTAATAAGAAAAAGTTTCTATTTCTGCAGGTTTAATGGATCATCCAGTTATTCATGTTTCCTGGAATGATGCAAAGGCATATTGTGCTTGGAGAAATGGAAGATTACCTACAGAAGCAGAATGGGAGGCGGCTTGCAGAGGTGGCCATAACAACACCAAGTACCCATGGGGGGATAAACTGTATCCAGAAAAACAACATAGGTAAAAGCTTCTTCTTGTTACTTTTTTCTTATTATGTATAATATTACCTTGATCGTGGAAATTGAGACACAATAGATATTCAATTGTTATGTGGCCGCCGGTGGCCGCTTGGGGCTTGATGGGATATTATATTGTGTAATATTATAATGTGGTAGCATAATACTACACAATTAAAAATTAAAACCTCTAAATCTAGGTTAGGCATTAAGCCGGGAGATGATGACTATAAATTATTGTTATAAATAAAAAATTCTCTTACCTATCGGATTTGTTAATCTAAATCAAAATTGGTAATATGTGTTATGATTATTTTAAATGAAATAGTTGAAGATTTATAAAACTAACGTGAAGGTATGTTTCAGGGCTAACATTTGGCAAGGAACATTCCCAAACCTTAACTCAGCTAAAGATGGGTTCATTGGTACAAGTCCCGTAGATATGTTTGCTCCCAATGACTTTGGCTTGTACAACATGGCAGGCAATGTTTGGGAGTGGACAGAAGATTCATGGCAGGGAAGAGATGTAAGTAAAATGTTGTTTTCTGTGTAAATTTCATGTATTGTAGCACTTCTTTGTGAAAAATTTAGTCATTTTTTTAATTAATAATAATAATTTGACTAACCTACATAATAACGCCATATCATGCTGAAATATTATAATTTATATTCTAATAATTCCATTAAAGAAATAACACTTTAAGTGATCTAAATCAATCTAGAAACTAGAAAGGTTGATTTAGTTTAGTGTAAGGTGTAAGGACACATATTCTGCCGAACGTACGGCGCCGAAAGTTCAGCGGCTGAAGTGTCAGTCGCATTATTTAGTTGTAATGACAAACCAATCGCCTGTCGCCTGCTATGCAAAATATATTAAATGCGTTAGCTGAAAAAAATCGTCCGACGGAAGGTTACGCACTACGCCGAACGCGGCGTAATTTACGCTGATGTGTTATAACGAACTTGAAATACATTGCGAGCGTATTGAGCTGAACGCTCGGCGCCGAACGTTCCGCAAATATGTTTTAACTATAGCAATGGAGTAATTTTTGAAAATGTTTTTCAGCCCAAAGAAAAAGTGAAAAAGGGGGGTTCATACTTATGTCATCGCTCCTACTGCTACCGCTACAGATGTTCAGCTCGCTCTCACAACACTGAAGACAGTTCAGCCGGGAATTTAGGATTCAGATGTGCAAAATCTGTATAAGCAGGTTCTTTTTTCGATTTTTTTTATATCTTTGTACAAATATAAAGTACTTAACGGCTCTTGAACTATAAAACCTCGCATTTAGATCAATGTTGTATATACTTGTTACTGTGTTTAGGTAAGTTTGTATATTATTTTTAACTACATATTTTGAATTTTTTGTAAACTTGTTTTGTCTTTCATATAAATAAACAATAAACAAAACGTTTTTAGATATTTTAATTTACACTTACTTAGGCCCACTTGCGCCAATCTGGGTATGATTGGTCCATGGTTAAAGTTAACTCTGAGTTAAACATCATGTCATATCTGTCACTCACCAAGTCAGTGAGTTAACTTTAACCCAGATTGGCGCAAGTGGGCCTTATAAGGTTATCAAAATTTTTACTAACCAAATAGGTACATAATATTATGCTTCTTGTAGTACATGATACATCTGACTATTTATATCTTGAGCTTTATGTTTAGCGGGGAAAGGTATTAAAAAAGCAGGTTAGTGTTTATATAGTTTATTTGCATTTTTTGTAAAAAAATTGCAATTTACATGAACCAATTTTTTATAAAACTATTGAACAATTTCATATTTATAATGGCGAGCTTTAGCTAACACTGCTAACAGCAGAATCAGAGTACAAAAAGCACCTCAACTCTGATAAGTACAAAAATAAAACGGAAGACTAAAAAACTTATGCGTTTGAATGTGGATAATAGAGCATGCTGATGACTCGTCACACAACCTAAAGTATGTAACCCGTAACATAAATACGAGAGGCCGGCCCAGAGCGAAAACTTAAAACTATGCAGCAATTACAATACAAAAGCACTTGTACATATAGTAATGCTTCTGAATTGAAAACACTGTTAGGTACTTCATAATGTACTTGTCAGCAGTAGAGTAAGGCTTAATAAAAACTGCTGCCGAATTTCAGTTAACTTTTAATGACACATTCTAAAGTGAAAAATTTGATCGGAATGTTAGTTCAAATTTAAATAATATCCTTCATACTCCATTGAGCATTTATTATTGTATGTTTATATAATATGCAGATTTTGTAGACTTACAGAGCTGAACAGAACTTTTTTGTCACTCTGGTCTACATTTTAAGACATAAAATTGACTGCACCTCATCATCATCATCATATCAGCTATGTTCGTCCACTGCTGGACATAGGCCTCTCTCAATGAACGCCAAGATGACCGATCTCCTGCTACTCGCATCCAACATGGACCCGCGACTAAACGGAGATCGTCGTCCCACCTAGTTGGAGGTCGACCTACACCCCGTTTTCCCAGCCTGCACCTATAAATATAATATCATAATGTCTGTTTTCTTAATAATTGCCATTGTTTTTGATTTTGAGTTAGTCGATAAACGACAATAAAATTTTCCCAATAGGGGTTAAAATGTTATTTGGTCTCTCAATCACCGCCCAGGGTACGGCCTATACCTCCGGCCAATATTTCTGCAAACTCCGCTCAGTAAATTAATTTGCAATCTCCTTTAAAATTTCAATGTTTGTAGAAATACTGACCTCACAATATTAATGCGATTATAAATAACGTTAAAAAGTAACTATCAGAAATAAATACCCAACACAAGCATCTAATTAAAAATAAAACAATTTATTTGAAATCGAGAAGATGCGGTAGATGGCGCGATCGTACACGATCAATCGGATATCGTTTGCTTTAAGCAACAGTGCTTAAACTAAAAAATATTCACTAATAATATTAAATATTTTATCTAAGTAGTAATTGCGGATATCGATTAACAAAATATATTGTCTTTTTTCGAATACTTTAATTTAATAAGTCGTTTAACAATTTACAACATAGAAATAAAAATAAATATTCAACGACTCCATTTGTACAATCAGTTTGTTCGATAACAGTAAACAGTCGAGCTAGCGCCCGGAACTAAATCTTAACCTTGCATCATCCAAACTATAAAATTACAACGCCTCCCTTCGCGGCGCCTACACTAGAAGCGAAATATCTAAATGTAATAAAAGTATAAAACGCTATGCGATCACAAAACCTAGCAATACTTTAGTATCAGATAAATGAAATTTACACCTCGGTAATCGCCTTACTTATGTACACTAGATAGGCCACGTGACACTAAACTACAGTCGACACCGCCCAGCGCTCGGTACTATGCGATATCGTGACGATATCGACGCGTTTAAAACCGACAAGCAACGTACCGATATCAATAACGTATTAAGTTCAGCACAATTCACTGTTGCGTGTATTACCCTCTGCGTTACAGCGACGTAAAGACAAAACAATAACACAATATGCAAAATAAGATGTAAAAATTATGATCGATTTGGCTTTGAAAAAATTAACAGAGGTAAATCGCATTAGCTTTGGCGAACTCAAAAGAGTAGGGAATATAAAAATAGATATCGACGATAGGACAATCTATATCTTACATCGACAATGAATCTTTTTTGCGAATACGTTTCCACTTGTTACTAAACCCAATTATTGATAGCGAATATGTCAACAACGGGTGGAATTCCGACCAGGAAAATAAAACGGATTTTGCGGAAGGTTTACGATTAAACTAAAATGTCGATCGCGTCAAATTTTCGAGATTCAACCAATCGCATTTCAGCTCGCAGTGTTGCTGCATTAAAAACCCCAGATTATTACCCTGGTCAGTTACAATAGCATGGCCGCCATAGAAAGGCTTTTGATGAATAGACAAAGTGACAGACAAGGAATATCTTTCTTGTGTCCCTAAAATCTATCAGCATTTCTATTCTCATCTCTACCGTGGTCACGCTAAAAGGTAAGCAGCCATATAATCGCGTAATCGTAACGATATCGGAAGTGAATCGTATGAAATTTACAACAGCTTCTAGTTAACATCCGTTTGCCAGTTTCGATAGCGAAGTTACTTGGCGCTTGCGATACAAAAATGTATCGCAAGCGCCATGACACTTTGCGATGCGATATATCAAATCCCATACATTTCTGACATCTAACTTTTGACCTTACTTAAATAATGCATTAGCCGCGTACTGACCAAACGAGCAGCCTCGCGAGGCAGCCTCGGACATTTGCCGAAGAACGCATGCCGCGCGAGGCTGCCTCGGTCTGTAAGTTTTCTAATCCGAGGCTGCCTCGCGCGGCAAGGCCGAGCCACCATAAGGCTTAGCCAGCATCAACGCTCAGTTTAACTTGAATCGCACAACTAACACGCAACGAATGTGAGGCAAAACACTACCGCCTTCGAGCATCGACAAAAACCAACAACGCTCGACTCGAGCCGCGGCACGCTCGGGCGAGGCAGCGCGTGCGTTGGCCTCGGGCGAGGCACGTCCTGACCGACCGAGGTCAGGTACCGATTAACTATCAAAATGTATAGGATTTTACATCATATCGCGTATATTATGTTACATTCCTTATATTAAATCCCTTTTCTACCTTCGCTATCGAAATTATCAAAAATAAACCCTACATGACATAACGTTACGATTACGCTCACTGTTCCCGGTGCGTCTGTGTGTGTCAGTGGGCGTGGACTACGCGGGGGGGCGCGGTCAGTTGCCGGCGGGCAGCACGGTGCGCGCGCGCACGCGCCCATTCGCGAGTCCGTTGCTGTATCCGTTCTTCACTACGCCGTTCTTGTACGTCACCTCGTCGATATCTGTACTCACCGGCTGCACCACTTTCACTGCCGGCTGGAAAAGAAAAAAATATTAAAAATAAATGAGAGGTGTCAAGGGACACCCGGATGGGACTTTAAATTTCCCGCCAGTTGACGTCCTGCCCCTACTTCGCAGGGTTACAACTTTTTCCGTCTAGCCCCCTTTCGCAACGCGCGAAGGAATTTCGTTCTAATTATTGATGTGAGAGCAAAATTAGCAACAGCAATAAACTTCAAGCGACTGTTCTTATTGTCAATGTTAAGGGGGGCTCTCTTTTGCGATCGATCGTTTTGATACGTTGAACATTAGTGGCCGTGGCGTAAACGCTCGCTTTGCACACGATCGCGAACGCGTTTGGCGTTTACTAAGATTTTGTATGGGATTTGTACAGCGCCACCTAGCAATGCTGAGTGAGCCCAGCTCCCATATAAAATCTTAGTAAACGCCAAATGCATTCACGATCGAATGTCAAACAAAAAACTCACATTCGGGCCTCTGAACCACACATTTAATGTCAGACCAGGACCAGGATCAATATTTCACTGGAGCAACCAATGTTAACAATTTACAACACGAATCGAGGCAAGACCTTGTTCCTCTCGAAACCAATACGAAAGGCTGTATATATCCCCTTCC
This sequence comes from Plebejus argus, assembly GCA_905404155.3. NCBI lineage: Eukaryota > Metazoa > Arthropoda > Insecta > Lepidoptera > Lycaenidae > Plebejus > Plebejus argus. The sequence continues at coordinate 5,820,213 of FR989937.1, read as the reverse complement.
AGTAACTACATTTATATATTTTGATCGTACCCAGGGCCGGATTTATATGAGTATTAATTTTGTCGCCCATATGTACGAACTCTACCGCCCCCCCTAGGACGTCTTAGGACGCTGCCGCCCATATGCCTGCCTAAAGTGCGACATAAGGCTCTAAAATCTAAATTAACGTGAGCGGGGGCGCTGCTGGTAAAGGAGAACTGTCAAAAATGGCGTTATGTGTGTTGGCGGCGTTAGTTCCTTTTTTCGCCATGTTCATTAAGAGCCCTCAGACCAAATAAAAACTCAAGACAGAGCGCTGCGAACAACGCGAGTGAAGCAGGTTTTTTAAGCATGTGTGCGCGCCGCGCACTTTATGAACTAGTGTTGCAATGTTATTCAAATTACTCCAAAATCGATGAAATACATACATAATACGTAATAATATAATATTTACACCCTTTCACGACACAGCTCGGCATTTTGAAGTGTTTACAAATTATTTTCTAAAATCACGAGTCGCGATATTACGACGAAAACTGGCGTACTTTCGTTTTGCGTATGTGAGCGTAAGTGTGTACATACACAGCTGGCGTACTTTCGATCGGCTTCACTTTGTTGTTCGCAGCGCTCTGTCTTGAGTTTTTATTTGGTCTGAGTAAGAGCCTTATCGATGTCTATGTAACAAATCCAGGGCTGAACATACCTTAGATCTGCTGTAGGATTGGTTGTAGAAGTCTTTGAAGAGGAAGAAGAACATAACGGCATGCATGCCGATCCACCACACGAACGCGCGCGGGTAGTCGCACTCGATGAACAGTAGTTGGAACGCGTGCACCATTATACCGATGAACTGAATCTGGGAAGAGAAATTAAAGTTATTAATACCTAGATCGTGGGAATCGCAGACACATTAGAATTTCAATTGTCATGCGACAGCCGGCTGCCGCTTGGGGATTGATGGGTTAAGCTTGTAGTCACAGAAAATATAACGATTACCCCGGCCGCACATTATAAGAATTTCTGATCCGAAAAATTCGGTCGCCCGCCGGAACGCACTCAGCTCTTAATAATATGTGGACCCCGCACACTATCAGAATTCTGAGTTCTGACGTGTCTGACGTGAGACGTCCGATTCGGATGAGTGTCAGATAGATGCCGTCGATCGGATGGCAGTAATTTTTCTGATTTTCGGATAGTGCTCTATCTATACATTTTGCTATTAGATTTATTGCCCAATTTCTATTATCTTGATTATTCAAAAGCTGTAAGTCGCTAACACGAAACAAAAAGTAAGCGGTTACGAATTGATTTCTAAACGAAAAATACGTATTGATTTCTATTGTGCTATTAGAAATGTCATTTACTAAGTTATTCACTAAGCAAATATTCAATTTCTATTTTCTAACAAAGCAAATATACGGTGGCTAAAAAGTAAAAACTAAATGGTTAGACACACACTTGAGTTAATTTTATCATCGTATTCAAGTATTTTCTGCAAAACATAAAGGCCGTCACAGATTTAGCTATAATATATATTAATATGTTTATAGCTAGGCATATTACCATATGTTTTCTATACAATTTTCGCGTGACCACACACTCAGCTATAATAATATATTATATTTCTGGTCTCAGTGTGTTTAGTACGGTATATTAATATATATTATAGCTAAGTCTGTGACGGCCTTAATTCAAGGTAAATTAACAAGGTAAACCAAAATGACAACTATCAGTGAAATGTTGCAGAATTTAAATAAGAGTCACAACGAGACACCGGAAGTGCAATATTTCATATTGAGTAAACAAACTTTTAAAATTGTATAATTTTTTTAAGATGATTTGTTTTGTCTGGATATTAATGATGAAATTATTATAATGCGATCGTTAAAATAAATTTAGAAGGAGAATCTCATCGGCTGAAGGTTGCATGATTTTGTTGAAAAAAATCTACGAGTCAGCGGCGCAAAAGTATAAAGAACTCGATTCAGATCGCATTTCTTTTGAATATAATATTGTCTATAGAAGACCCCAAGATAAATCTAATTCATTTTATAAAAAAAAAAAAACATTAATTTATAATTATTATTAATTATTCCTTTTCTATCTCTCTCTACATAGAGACTGGACACGTGTTTTAGTTATTTGGATTTTAATTTAAAATCAGGTTTTGCATGTTAATGTCCATTACTTAAATGTACCATAACGGGAAATAAGCCGTTGCTAGTCGCCACTTGACACTTGGAGCAGGAGCAGTATCCTCGGCGTTGCCAGATTTTTTTGTGCCAAGTCGGGACTTGGAATTTTTGAGTGAAAATAGCGGGATTCTTCTGTCAAAAGCGGGACATACTAAAAAACGTATAAAATTAGATAGCAAAAGTAGCCATAGAAAATCCACCCCTCCACATCCCACACTCTTATCTTCATTACGCAATTTCTCAGCGTCGCGTCAGCGCGCTGCACGTACGTTCGATCCCCGAAAAGCGAGACTGAGCTTGTCCAATTTAATACTGATTATAAAATCGGCACGTCTGGCAACGCTGCTACTGCTACACTTCATAAGACGATTATACCATCACGATGAGCAGTAAGCTCTCAAATCTCAATCTCAAAGTTGCCAGTTTAGTCCAATATATTCACTGCGAAGCTAAGAGCTGTTTATTATTATTTAACGTTTCAGTAATTTTAACACGGAAACATGCCGGATTCAGAAGTAAAAAAATCGGTCAAGTGCGAGTTGGACTCGCGCACGAAGGGTTCCTTACCGATAATGAGCAAAAATAGCCCAAAAATTGAGATTTTTGTATGGGAGCCGCCCTCAATTTTTTTAGTTTTATTTTTTATTATTAATTATTAAAGTATAAGACTTATATAAATACTCAGTTGTACTAAGTACAACTGAGTATTTTGTAAACATTTCAAGTGCCTATCTTTGGCCATTATTGATATCGGGCAAAAAATAGCAAAAAAATTACGTTTGTTGTTTGGGAGTCCCCCTTAAATATTAACTTTATTTTGTTTTTAGTATTTGTTGTTATAGCGGCACCAGAAATACATAATCTGTGAAAATTTCAGAAGTCTAGTTATAGCGGTTCTTGAGTTACAGCCTGGAGACAGACAGACAGACGGACAGACATCGAAGTCTCAGTAATAGGGTCCCGTTTTTTACCCTTTGGGTACGGAACCCTAAAAAGGAGCATTCCGTAACACGCGTTTCCCGAGTTCGTGTAATATAGAGCGGAGAGGAAAATTTAAAAAATTGCGTAAAAGGAAGTATTTCCTTAAACGATATTAATTAAACATTGGACCTTAAGACGGACCTCGGTCGGTTGCAGGCGAGTCCTGCCGTGACCTTGGGCTGACCTACACTCGATACAAGGTGAATGTTTTCCCTTGGCATTTTACGATAATTTGCTATTATTCTATTAAATGACATTTATTCTTAAATTAGAATATTTTTAAATTGATAACCAGCGGAGCGGTTCTGTGCCTGTAGACAAGTGGCGAAACGCTAACGCTAACTCTAGCGTTACAAAATGTATGCGATTTGACATAAGTCATCGCTTCGCTAGCGAATACTAATGTCAAATCCCATACATTTTGTAACGTTAGCGTTAGCGTTTTGCCACTTGTCTACAGGCACAGGAATTCGGAAGCTGTGGTTCCTTGACGAGTGTTCTCGTAAATTTAATGGCTTACTTGGGCACACTGGGCACCTGTCTTGCTTGGGTGTTAATCCTTGGTTAAGTTAAGTGTTAAGTTATAGCGTCTCATTGAAGAATAAGAGCGTTCTCGCAGGTAATTAACGAGAAGACATGATATTTTACACAGAACAGGCAAATTAAACTTTTTGCCTATGGCTCCTAACTTAGTGGATTTGACCCTCAAGGTGTGTCAATAAAATATTTCAATCGGAAGATGGCTCTATAATCCGTTGAACTTTGTGTTAGAATAGGGCTGCCATAAACGAGCAAGGCTATCGTTAAGAGTGGATTGCACCAACTTACTTTAACTATAACTTTAACCATAACAAAGAGTCAAATGAACTGTCAAATCCCTAGTAAAAGTCTATCATGGACGCCATATATACCTCTTTTAATGTGTTCTGTGGACTGTGGGTGCAACCCATCCTAAGCATACACACGGACTTGAGCTTATCAGAATTTTACAAATTCTTGATGAAAATGAAGATGTTTTCGCAAAAATTGGCAAGACGTAACCGTAAATAATTTTATAGAGGTGTCTGGGGAAATAGTCACATTTCGGCAAAATGTCCGGGATTTTGGTCGTGGTTGACCGGCGACGGCAATTTAGGTGATGGCAGCCCTATGTCAGAACTTCAGTCACGTGTGGACACACGCAGCATTACGCAGCCTCTGATGTCCATGTGCTTGTGCTTATGTCTACATATCAAGTTTATAAAGCACTTTCTTGCAATAACTTTGCTTACAGAACGTTCGTCTCTTTCTGCGGCCCTTGGTACAGTCTAGTAAATGAACTGGTATTATTAACTGGTTTCTTAAAAAACCAAGTACCACTTAGTTTCTATGCGCCGAACCCAAATGATTCTTTGCAAATGAATGGTCTCCGAAAGAATACTCTTAGTAAGTCAAAACTCAAAGGTAGTCAGGCTTATAAAATCGAGTTACTTTACTAAAACACATTTGCTATACACAGCCAGTTATCGGTAAGGGCTCCTACACATAACTGCGAATTGGCATCGCATCGCAATTCGAAAATATCAGCTGCTACAAAATTAATAATAAAAATGTTAAATGACGTTACGATGCGATGCGAATTCGCAGCCCTAAAAACAAGTTTTTGTTCGTGTGAAACCACCTGCTCAATTCTAGAATGTGAGATCAAAGATGATTTTAATTGGTCACACTAGTTCGAGAAAACGTGGAGTGATTTATGTGTTTCGCAGAAGGAGGAGCCAATGAGCCATATAATTGGCAACTAGCACCAATACCGACACCTGTTATTACGAAATCAGGATATTTTATACTGCCATGATCGCTCTTTTGTTAAGTTCTATAGTCAGGACTCAGGACAATTTAAGGTGGCACCAGCGGTCATTGACCTTTCTAGTCTAGGGCTGGTATAAATAGTCAGTACTCAAGATCTCGGTTTCAAGACACGGTTCAGTCTATGTGATTGGTTGGCCGTCAAAATTTGGACCAATCACAGAGCCGAACCGCGTCTTGAGATCGGGTCGCATCTTAAGTACTGACTATTTATACGGGCCTAAGAGCTATGTGAAAAATACTCGCAATGCATTCTGTTAAATTAAGAATAATTGAATTCCTGTAAAGAAACAGACTATAGTTTCATCGGAAAACGTCTTGGTAACTATCGTATGATAATTTCTAATTATAAATTATGAGTTTTAAGTGATATATTCATACTCTGTTCACATCGTGTATGCAAAATACGATATCGCCCTTAGACTAGGAATATCTGACACTTCATTATAAGTGTGCACAATAAATAATAATTCATTCATTGTTAATCGCGGTTCATATAGAAAATGATGCGATATGACAAGTTTTTTGACAGGGGGTCAATGACCGCTATGGCCTCTATTCGCCGGGTACACAAACTCCAAAAACCCAACTCCTAGAGCAACAAAGATGTAGCAATGGGAATACTATAGTGTCGTAGTCCGTAGATAATGAAATCGTGTGAAATGGGCTACGAATTACGATAGAGTCGCGTTCGATTATTACGTAACGCATGAGCAAGAACGACAAAACGTTATTATGAGAATCGTCATTAACTCGAATACGATGTGACTTATTGCGATCGTTTAATCTAAAAACAAACGTGTATTCAGGGCGTTACATACTTCGTTATTCTGGGACTAAGTTCCAACTTCCTATGATAGTTAGGGAAACATATTGACATCTAGATTGTGGTTCTTTTTGTTATCATCATATGGTATATCCTACCTGTACATTTTGTGGTACAAAAACTATCACGCCTATTGATTTGTGCTTTAACATAGTAATTTTTATTGTTATTATGTAGAATATGTTATCATCATTCAGTCAAGGTGTGACGACGCGAGCCTTCACAAAGCTCGGCTTTTAGCTAGTATAAATAAAAATTTGTTTGGGGGCCATTAAGATTTTTGTGATTAAAAAAATGGGAAATTTTTACAAATTTTTGCGGACGCATGTCGGGGCCCCGGTGACCCTCGTATAATAATTGATACTGCATATGGCTACGCCCTTGTAGGGTACCAATAATATCAAATGAATAAAGATATACACAATAACTTGGACATTTCTAAAAATTGTATTACCAATACAAGATGAACGAGGATTATAAAAACCATTAAAATTGTAATTAGTATTTTCGCGAAAATTATTATAATAAGCCCGACATTCAAGACAAGTTTACTTTCATGATATTAACAGGTTATGCCGAATCTTGATAAAATAATTATTATGAAGTCAAATTATACTATACTATAATTCATAACATATAATTTCACTTGCAACCCTAACTAAGACATTTTAAAGCCCTTCACAACAAACTATAATATAGATTATAGAACATATATTATATTATATAATATTATAGAGATGTATATACCTATAGCACGATACATCTCATTACATATTTTCATAGAAATCGTCATGACCCACGTACGACAGCTAAATGTTTATTTTACAATAATTTACACTGTTTTACATTATACATTATAGCTGCTATATGCGAAGCACTCAAAAGTCAAAGGTAGCTCGTATCGGCCCTATGATTATTTAATATGATTAATATCGTTACGACATCGTTATATCGGCGGAATGAGGTTAATAGAATAACCCAGTGACACGTTGCCATCCTAATATGTAAAGTAACATCACACGACTACCGCGACGGGCGACCACAGGAAGCATGCTTATCATTTCGGAGGTCTAATGTTGCGAGTGTCCATGGGCGACGGTAGTTGCTTTCCATCTGGTGACAAGTTTGCTCGTTTGCTCCCTTATAACTAGATGACGCAAAATCGGTTCAGCGGTTTGGGCGTGAAGGAGTAACAGGCAGACAGACAGACACACTTTCGCATTTATAATATTTAAGTATGGATGGTAGAAAAAAGAAAATGTATAAACTTACCATCTGCAGCGCCGTGAGGTATTTCTTCCACCACAACCACCTCCTCATCTGGGGTCCCATGGCCGCCAGCATGTAGTACGTGTACATGATGATGTGGACGAACGTGTTGAGAAGGCCAAAGAACGTGCTGTGACCGCCCGGCGTGAACTTCACGCCGAACCACACGGACATCGGCATAACGCCGTGGTGTATCACATGAAGCGTTGAAACGTGGTCGAACTTCTTTCGTAGGATAAAGAAGATCTGCGGAGAAAACGGCAGGAATATAATTGACGACCTCTGTGGTTCAGTGGTTGACCGTTGAGCGCGTTGTCACCGCTCATGCCAGGGGTCGCGGGTTCGCATCCCGCCGACGGAACAAAAAGTCTCGTCTGTTCCTGGGTCATGGATGTGTATCAAATATGTGTATGATATAATAAAAATCTTAAATATATGTATAGTATAAAAGTATTTAATATATTTCCATTGTATGGTACCCGTAACACAAGTTCTTCAGGTACTTACCACGGGGCCAGAATCTACATAGATGCTGTATGTAGATTTTAACTATGAGCCTTAAGTTGGTTTGTGTGTTGTTGGTCTATTTTCTTAATCAAATTAACAACATCATGTAATGTAACTTTTACATGAAACATTTTCGTGTCCCGTGGGAATCGCATTGTTTGGACAGAATTAAGGCTAATTGAAAGCTGTTTAATTACATGCACGCAACCATGCGCAATATAAGGGTCCTATCAGACAGAGTGCGGTCACGCATTCAAGCGTTCTGCGTTCGAGCGGCCAGTCCCACAGGAGGTTTGACGCGGTCAGAACGCCCCCTGTGTGAGTAAGCTCTATATAACGTATTACAACACAAAGAACGCAAAACTGACCGCTTCAACGCTTGATCGCTCTCTGTCTGATAGGTTCCTAAGCGAAGATCGATATAGCAGACATATTAACGACCAAATACTCCACGCACGCTGATCTGGATTTATATTTTTGATGAGTATAGGCCACGTTAATTTTGCCGGCTCTATGTACGGTACAAGTGGCTGTCATTGTCTGTCAACCGGTTTCCTAATGTATCGGACAAAGACAGCGACATGGATAAGAGCAGGCGACGAGTAAATGTTATTAATAATAATATAATTTCTATGGACTATTTAGGAGCTGCTCAAAACGAGGCCTTAATTCCTTAAAACATGTCTTCAAAATATGCTTTGAAGATTCTTAAGGCGCAGCGCAGACGACAGACTATACGTGACGCACTTTTTGTCTGTGGAAATAGAACCTATGCAATTATATGCGGACTTATTGCGCGTCGTGCGCGTTACTGTATATAATTGCATAGGTTCTATTTCCCACAGACTAAAAAGGGCGTCACGGATAGTCTGTCGTTTGCGCTGCGCCTTAAAGTGAGTATTTGGTCGTCATGCTGCTAAAACTAGGCTACGTACATCGACAAAGTTACGGCTCAACCAGACCTAACAGTTTGCGTGTGCGGGACGTCAAAAAAGGTTGATACAAATAATGACCGCAACGTCTACCATTTATTTAAAGGTTAGGCAATTTTCGTGGTAATCTGGTCGAATCGTAACTTCGTCCATAGTATCAAATTTAAAGTGTGATTTAATTTCAACTTACCGTATCAAAGAATTCAGTAAACTTTGAGAAATAGTACCACCAACATACGTTTACCATCTGAAATGTTTATTTTAAATTATAGTTTCGAAATTTTAAAATAGCTCAATTGAAAAACATGCGATTTTTTTTATTTTAAAATATTCGGCAAGAAAATTTATAAACAAATTGAATAAATTAATAATATCAAGACAGATGAAAATGGGTTTTGTTAGGCGCTTTGTCATTCACACTGCAAGATCATTTAAGCTGAAACTACTGGCGCATATATTATTGTTCTTTCTGTTGAATTTCATATGCTCGGTTTCTAAGGGTTTTCAAGATGCGCTTTTGATTGGCCAACGTCAAAACATTAACCAATCAACAACGCAGGTGAATAGTGAATACGTAACCTTTTATCAGACTTAAAAAAATAGGGCATTTGCCAATTTTTTTTAATATTCAGTTTCAGGTTATGAGATCTTTACAAAGGTAGCGAATGGTAGGATCATGGTTTGACGCTGTTACATGTGGATGGTTTCTTACAATGCAGTGATGTAATGATTTACTACTTGTTGAAAATTACATTCAGTCTTTAGGGTTGTCTAAAAACAATCTTCCTATACTTTAATATTTTTAATACTTATGTATAAAAGAAAAAAATCTTCAAGAAGAAGAACGACAAACCTAATTATTGAGAACGCCGCAACAAAGTTTGAAATTTTGAGTTTAAAATTTCTTTTTGTAGCGATCAGAAAAAAAAAACTATGCATTATGTTGACAAAACCGTCAATACTTGAGACAGTACCTACAGGGATAATGTAGAAACAAGTTCTTGAACTAGACAAGGAAGTTAAAACTAAGTATTCTTTGATAAACTGTTTTTATTATGTTGCAGTTGGCACTAAGTTGGAATATTAAAACGTTTCAGTAGAATCTTTATTGTACAAGTAACTAGTTCTATGAAAATTACTCATTGCGATGATCTAATAAGGAAAACTTCGCGAATATTTTATTGTTTCAGAAATTACGGATTCAAAAACCTTATTTTTGGACAACCCATACTACTATAGTCTGATCTCTGTAGGCTTTATAAAGAATTGTGTATGTTTTTGCCTATAACAATCAGACTAAAGTCCTTTCGCGGAGTACGTAAAATTTCGTACATTGTCTCATCACTACTTATCTCTTTCGCTCACAAGCAGATATTTTTCTATCGAGCTCCTACTATGGTGCTGTAAAAGCGCGATAGATAATTTTTTGCGCGAGCGAAACAGACAAGAACCGATAGGCCAACGAACAAAATTCTACATGCTCCGCGACCGGACTATCTAACGACGGCGGCGACGGCGAATTCTAATCTAAATGAATGCGTACTACTGGCTGTTATCGGTGACAGTAATCAATGAGTTAAAAACTAATTAAAAGTCTTATATCTAGCGTCGAATTAGTAAGAACGAGGGGCTAGCTCGGAACGGTTGTGAGAACGAAAATCGATTCTGCGAACGAAACAAGAAAATGGAGAAGGGAAGAAAATTATTTGGAGATTGTCGGGGGTGCTCTACTTCGCGAATGTCAGTCGATTATCGACCGTAGAGCAGAGGAGGTAAGATAAAAATTTCAATCACCCTCATCGTTTGTGGACTTTTGGAGTGGTCCACCGGTTGACACTGAAAGCTATACCTGCCTGTGAACCAGCCCCCGGAGCCGATCTGAAACAATACACCGACACCACGTGTTACAGTATTGAGCCGCATGCCTACATGCAGGCGTTATTATTGGCCCATACTAGACTATCCGAAGGCTGATGGTCGATATTCGGGTCAGTAGTGACCGATATAAGCGTTCTCTGACACATGGAACTCGACATCAGTCTTCGGCGAACTTAAATATACCAGTTTCACCTTCTAATACTGTATATACAATCCTAAAAGAGAATGACATGTCTATATACAGTGATGTTAGTACTGACGGCTTTCAGGCATATCGCATCGGTTCTCCACTTACTCGCAAAGCTCTGGGAGTATCGGAATAGTCCACGGGTTGGCAACGGAAGCTATAATAGTTCAGCCAACCTCCCATCAAGCTCTGGGATATCATTTAAAAGTTATTATTATTCGTCTACTTATCACGGTTGACACGAAGTCGTAAGGCCCTTTTCACATGCATACGGTTGTGTAAGCGGCCCGGCGCCGTGCCGTGCTAAGCCTTTAACATGTACACGGTTTTCGCACGGTCACCCAGCAACGCGGCGAGTGGCGGTGGCAGTATTCATGCTGCGGAAAACGTCTGGGCCCCTGTGATGTTAGCGATTGAATGGTACTTCCCGCGCTCGCCGTGCCGTGTTGCACTCGTGTCATGTGAACTGGGGGGTGAGCCAAAATGTTTTCGTTTTCGCTTCGTTATAGAATCGCCGATCAAAATGTATGGAATTGACATAAGCGTTCGTTAATATGACGTTGACGTTCGACTCGTCTTATGTCAATTCCATACATTTTGATCGGCGATTCTATAACGAAGCGAAAACGAAAAAGTTTCGGCTATAGGCCCAGGTCTATACTTGTCCATACATGACTGCAAAGATGGCTACCGCGCCGGAACCGCGTTTGTAGTGGGTAAACACGGGTGACACACGGTCACGGTACGGTCGCCGTGCCATGTGAAAGCTGGCTAAGTAGCTCATACACTTCTACTTTGTACGGCACGGCGACCGTGCCGCAACCGTATGCATGTGAAAAGGGCCTAACGCAGTGATTCCATATCGATAAGAATATCATCAACATTGAGATAGGTCAAAGTCGTTTTGCGTGCGATAATTTTACCTTCGAATACTTCTGGTAAAAGTTGATCATATTGAATTTGAGATACAAGAATCACTTAATAATGACAGTGTGTAGCCCTCAATAGTGTTTTGTGTTTTTGTAGTTTACCCCCAATGCTCAGTGGATGTTGATACTTGATATTATACAGTTTCTGACTTAGTTACAAGCTGAAAAGCATGCCAGCAATGTCTGACATGTGTACTTTTATGCAAATGTAAATACAGGTTTAATTTAATTAGAATTTAATTAGCACTAGTGTAGTGTATCAGAAACATGAATAATTAATATTATGTTATATTCATCTTAAAACAATGTTGTGTAGATTTTTTAGTTTGCATAATATTTAAATATAATGTTAAGTAATTTATATCTTTTGATCTTTTATTATAGCACTACGCTAGCTTATGTGATACTATAGGATAAAATAGTTCATTAGGATTTTGAAAAAATGATGAAAAATTTGGTAAAGAACTTGAAGGGTCTGTTACGAAGCAAAATTAGGTTATTTAATATTTTAGTTGGACTTTGCAGCTAGGGTACTAAGCATAGCAGTAGTATAAAATTATTCTTAACATTTTGCAACACACGGGCATACAAAGCATAATCTAAAACTTAAAATCTTGATCCAGATATATTTTGCTACCTAGTTATGAAACTTTGTAGTTCATATGCAGTATTATAAGTTTAATAGAATTCTCATATTATACAGGGCGTAACAAAACATAGTGATAACACTTTAGGGTGTGGACATACACAAGAAATACATGTTCCTCATAAGAGGTTCACTGTGAAAGTATCAGCACTTAAAAAGCAAAAAAAATTTTTTGGGATTTGTATGGGCAAGCGCCCCAGCGTCACTAGTTTCCCCTTACACACACAATAAATAACAGTTTGGGAACCCCTGCCCTAAAGTATTATCACTTAGTTCTGTGACACCCTGTAGAATGTAGATCATATAATATGTCAATGTGATTCTAGAACTTCAGTCATAAAATCTGATAAATATATGTATACTACACTTAAATTATATTTTATCTAAATTTAAATGTAAAAAGAGTATTTCTTACCTCATAAAACAGCCACGCACTAAATATAACTTGTACAAAATTATATAATACTAAGGTTTTTTGTAAATTAAATGGTTTTCTGTTCTCCATATATTTGGGTCCTAAAACCTGAAACATAACATTTTTGTATTAAATTATTAAAATAACAGGACGGAAGTAATTTAATTGCGAATGCCTTTAAATGATTCACAATTTATTATGCTAATATACAAAGATTATACTATTATATTAGAAATATTTAAAAAATACTGGCTTTATATATAATATTATGTTTTTGTTCAAATAATTTTTAATAAATTAAATACAATATATCAAATGTAAATTGTAAACTAAAGTACAGAATCTTTAAATCTTGTAAAGATAATTTGAACACATTGTCAGCTACAAATAATAGAGGAATTTATTAATAACAGAATAAAAGAGTTTTACCTTGACTAGATACACATAACTAAGGCATATTACTAAAGTTGGGAATGGTGAACTCATCATCGGCCATGGATTTGTCCGCGGGTCTGAAATTAACAACATGATACAGGTCAATGATTATAACATACAAAATAAAGGATTGGGTAGGACACTCAACAATAATTATAGTTAGCAAATTTTAAATATGAATAATTTAAAATGATCAGAAGATAAAGATAGATATGTGACAAATAAGGTCAGTTTATATTAATAGGTGGATAAGTTTGTCACGGTGGAGATTTTACTAAAGATAAAAGTATAATTATTGGGCTTTTGACTCACCTCCATGTTTCTCAAATAAGTCGTTAAAATCATTTATGTACTGTAATATTAGTGCCATTGTGAAGTTGGCGGACTCTGAAAAGAAAGAATACAATATAATATAATGGTATTAAAGGTGTCTCACATGAAATATTTAGCTATTTATGTACACTTACAAAATATCTTCTATTTCGAATTTTACATCAAATGTTGGTTTGTTTATATGCTGAATAGGGTTATGGTTGTTGGTTATATGATATATCACAAAAACGCTGTTCTATTTACAATATCTAATTCAGGGTGACATTTTTTAAAATTATATCATTCTCCTATCTCAATTACAACACCAAACGGCAAACTGTCACGAACTCGGTTCGGTGGACGGTTGTCGCCCGCGCCCCGCGCCCGAAGTCGCATTTCGCAAAGATTCAAATGCGTTTCTTTACTAGTCACAGTATACTGGCAAATACGATCTGACGTCTCATTAGCCAATCAAATCTCGTCAAATCGTACAGGCAAGTATAAAGGTACAGTAAAAGAACACACCCAGAGAAATGTCAGATGTCAATAGAATGTCAGATGTATGTCAACTGTCACAATCACGTCACAATTCACAAAAGGTATTGCCATTGCAGCATTAGTTTTGCCAAAATATGGTATTATTGAAAAATCCCAATTCGCAAGCTTATTTAAAAATCCCAATTTACAATAAAAAAAGGAAACTTATCTACAGACTACAACCTGATAAAAGTGATACCTGATATTGAAATTCATTAAATTGTCTGTAATAGTCTGGCCTTCCTGCTTTTACTGAGTTTTGTTTACATTATCATAAGAAATCTGTTTTCGTGAGAATTCAAAAAAAGTTCCAATAAAACACACGAGATACTTACAATGGTCAATGGTTTATTTTGTAAAAGTTTCTCAGCTTTATAGTTTTTGAGGCTTCTCTTCCTGAAAAAATGTCTTCCAGACGCGAGTAGCTCGCGTAAATCTGTAACAAAGAAAAAAAATTTAGATAACATTCATAAAATAAAATAAATTAATTAAAAATCAAAAAACCCGACTGCAAAAAATGTTAACTAAAAAGAACGAAACAAGACCTAATTCTGCCGGAGGCATCGAATCCAATATCCATGTTTTAATTGATACGACTCTTGCTTACGAGTTTCATTCCAGGATAAATAGAAGGTTACATAGAAAAATGTAGAAGAAGAAAGTGGATTATAAAATGCAGTCGGAGGCATGTCGCACCAAGTTTAACATTAATTAATCATAAATCATAAAATATTATGCCTCCGACTGCATTTTATAATCCACTTTCTTCTTCTACATTTTTCTATGTAGCCTTCTATTTATCCTGGCATGAAACTCGTAAGCAAGAGTCGTATCAATTAAAACATGGATATTGGATTCGATGCCTCCGGCAGAATTAGGTCTTGTTTCGTTCTTTTTAGTTAACATTTTTTGCAGTCGGGTTTTTTGATTTTTAATTAATTTATTTTATTTGCGACTTTTTAGTTGTAGTCATCTAACCATTTCGACAATCAATCTAATAAAAAGCGGCCAAGTGCGAGTTGGACTCGCCCATGGAGGGTTCCGCAGCAGCAATAAGGTTAATTTTTATGAAATTATATTATTTTTGATTTATTTTTATATTTCAGTCGATTTAATGAAATTTAGATTAAGTTTTACTATTTATGACGTATAAAAAAAACTACTGGCTAGATCTCGTTCAAACCAATTTTCGTTGGTAGTTTTTATAGTAATATACATCATATATTTTTTTTAGAATTATCATGCCTCTACTTTAGAAATTAGAGGGGGGGGGACACACATTTTTCCACTTTGGAAGAGTCTCTCTCGCAAACTATTCAGGTTAGAAAAAAATGATATGAGAAACCTCAATATGATTTTTGGAGACCTATCCATAGATACCACACACGCATAGGTTAGATGAAAAAAAATTTTTTTTGTTTCATTAAGGTTTACTATTTATGACGTATAAAAAAAAACTTCTGGCTAGATCTCGTTCAAACCAATTTTCGTTGGTAGTTTTTATAGTAATATACATCATATATTTTTTTTAGAATTATCATGCCTCTACTTTAGAAATTAGAGGGGGGGGGACACACATTTTTCCACTTTGGAAGAGTCTCTCTCGCAAACTATTCAGGTTAGAAAAAAATGATATGAGAAACCTCAATATGATTTTTGGAGACCTATCCATAGATACCACACACGCATAGGTTAGATGAAAAAAAAATTTTTTTGTTTCAGTTGTACCTATGGGGACCCCTAATATTTTTAATATTTTTTCCATTTTTGCATCAAAATCTTAATGCGGTTCACAGACTACATCTACTTACCAAGTTTCAATAGTATAGCTCTAATAGTTTCGGAGAAAAGTGGCTGTGACATACGGACGGACGGACAGACAGACAGACAGACAGACAGACAGACAGACAGACAGACAGACAGACAGACAGACAGACAGACAGACATGACGAATCTATAAGGGTTCCTTTTTTGCCATTTTGGCTACGGAACCCTAAAAATTGACTAACTACCGTGCTGATATTTCCGTGTCTATACCTAACTACAATACGTTATAATTTAGGTACTTAAATAGGTTTGGTACTGTTTCAATGTATGTTTCTAGTTTTAAGTAGGTACCTAATCATTGTTTTTTTAATACTTTGTCATTGAATTTTCGTCGTTTCAGTAATGTCAGTTAATTTTTAATTAATATTGTATTTATCCATGCAGGCGGTTTTTTGTTTTTTTATATTATTATTAAGTACTAGCGGTCGCCTGCGGCTTCGCCCGCGAGGATGTCGGTGACCGCTGCAAAAAGTATGTCCCAGGAAAGACTCTGTCAGCAAAATGATTCCCAAATGGTCATTTCGCAGACTCCGACACTAACATCGAAGACGCAGTTATTATACGCAGGCTGCACCAGCCCTAGTAGACTGAAGATTGTCTTCCTCTAGCACGCGCACCCCCGCCTTGGTGACGCCCACTATCGTAATATTTTAATTTCGCCATAATTTCAAAACCAAACGTCCAATTTTAATCATTGAAAGACCAAATATTATTTACATAAACTGTACTTAGTGATGGAATAATTTATTTTGATGAGGATAAAAAGAATGAGTAAATTAAATGAGTTTACATGTAGTCCAAAAAAAATTCAAGATTTTTAAATAAAAAAATGGTTATTGTGCCTCACTCGACATAGATAGGTATAGTGTGTCGCGGACTTTTTTGTAGATATTTATAAGTTCTACAATTACTTAGAACATTTTATGGTTCTATCTTTTATAGTTTAGGCAGGGTACGTAAAATAAGTATATTTTCTTGTTGTTATTTACACCTTACGTCCGAAGAACCCAAATATCTTACGGAACCCTATTTTTTTCCAAAATTAAATCCAGCCTATGTTCAGCAAAAATAATGTAGAATTCCAATGGTAAAAGAATTTTTCAAATCGGTCCAGTAGTTTCCGAGCCAAACAAACAAAAATCAAATCGTTCCTCTTTATACTATTAGTGTAGATTTATCATTCGATTTAATATTAAAACTGCAAGTTATATACATATTTAGAATCAGTGTTTAAAATCCTTTATTTTGATACCCCACTCGATATGCTTGGTGAATTTTTATTTTTGTTTACCTCACAATATGGCGTCAAACATCCGCCATTTTGGTTTTTTCTTAATGTCACCTATCTAAGAACACTTGGGCCATTAAGACAAATCTAACGATACCTCAAATATGAAAATCCGCTTAGCGGTTCTGAAGATACGAGGTAATAAAGAATATTACAAACATACAAGATACGCGCCAAACACATAACCCTCCTGGCAGTCGGGTAAAAAAAAATATAGATACAATATCCTAATGCCGCAGCCGCATATTATGCGTGGTGCTTCGCGCTAAAGCCGATAGATACTATTGGACGATCTGCGTGTATCGTCCAATAGGGACCGTGCAGAGCGACGACACTGCCACAAGTGGCGAATAGCCGAAACTTTTACGAAAATTTTACTGTCAAGCTCTAGTGAAGCTACGGAAAATTAGAAGATTTCTTAACAAATTCTGAGTATTTTCAAGAATTGAAATGTATTGTTGTTCTAATACATACAAGAAATATAAAGGCAAATCGAACGATGTAAAATTTTACTATTTTTCTGCCAAAATATTCACATGGCTTTGCTTATTGAAAAACGAAAGATATGGATAAAAGGCGATAAAAATATACGTAAGTATTTAAAAAGTTCCATGAGTGTTATGTGTAGACTGGTAAAAACACTAAATTTTGTAGATTATAACCGTAAATTCATTTTTTATGAACAATATGAACATAACCTATAACCATTGCTTTCTTTCGGTAAACATCCAAACTGGCTTCCATCTTAATTGATATACATACATAGGCGCCGCTCATTTAATTGGCATAAAGTTGCATCAAAAGTAAGGATAATTTGGAGAAGTCCTGCCAGGAATTCAACACTGAGGATAGTATTGAACTTGAACCATCTTGTCAAAGTGTTGGTTCTCAAAAGGATGATTCTTCAAGTAAGAAAAAGATTAGTAGTGCAGTCTTTGTGTGTTATTTAAAGAATACATACCTAAATGGTGTTTACACTTATGAGATCCAGACTGAAATTAGTTAAAAATAGTGACAGACAAAAGTTGTGAAGATGGTATCGATCGAATCGCAGAAGGTTGAAATAAAAGCATTTATTTTAGTGAACTTGTTTTATTTTATTAATCCACAAGCATTTTCAGTAATTAATATAAGTATTTTTGCATAGCTTCATTATTTTATTGCAATTTATCAAGTTATTACTTTCTATGCTGATGGATGCTATTAATTACTTTTTCAGATATTTTCTTAGTTAACTAGATAAGCTTTATACATTTTTATTCACTCTTCCATTCTTTGTTTACTGGTAGAAAGTAGAAACCCTTAATATTATATTTAATATTATAAAAATATACTTAATATTATAAATGCGAAAGTGTGTCTGTCTGTTAGCACTTCACGCCCAAACCGCTAAACCAATTTTGCTGAAATTTGGTATGGATTTACTTTGAGCCCCGGGAAAGGACATAGGATACTTTTTATCCCGGGAAAATGTACGGTTCTCGCGCGATAAATGATTTTTGGCGCAACGGAGTTGCGGGCGTCATCTAGTCTTTAACTTTAATATTTCGATCGCGGATTCTTGGAAATCTGTCGTTGTTCTCGCGGCCGCATGTGGCCACTTGGGAGTGTAAGTATTATATCATTTTATAGTGTAAAACATAAAAAAAACACTCATAAACTATCCAGGGTCAAGGAGAATGCGAAGTCAAAGTCACTCACAAGTTACGTCTTTTACTCGCATCGTGGCGCTGCTGTCGAATTACGACGCCCTCTATAGTTTCTGCACGGTCCCTATAGTATCGTCTCATTGCACGAAGCTTCGGACGATACACGCAGATGCGGCCGGGCCATCCGGGCCGTAACCAACACCCTAATGCCGCGGCCGCATATGCGTGGTGCTTCGCGCTAAATCCGATACTATTGGACGATATGCGTGTATCGTCCAATAGTATCGTCTCTTAGCACGAAGCTTCGGACGATAGACGCAGATGCGGCCGGGCCGTAACAAGTTGTAGGTATACCTAATAAGTAATAATAATATTTTGAACCATGTTGGTACCAAATCATGAAAGGTTCTCGGCAGTTCAGGCGTTGCCTTTGGAACGTACACAATTAGTGCACATAACAGCTGTAATGTAGGTAGTAGGTACCCTTTTTTGGCCTTCCCGTAGTCGGGTACTTGAAAAACTTTATTTCCTGGGAATACCTAGTACCTACCTAGTTATAGTAATTATAAAGTTTTGTTTACTTATTGGAAGTCATTATATAAACTGTACCTAGGTACCTAAATTATTGGCCAAGTGCGAGTCGGACTCGCGCACGAAGGGTTCCGTACCATTTAAGAGCAAAAATAGGCAAAAAATTGTATTTTTGTATAGGAGCCCCTTAAAATATTTATTTTATTTTAATTTTACTATCAATAATAATTATTAAATATTAAAGTACTAATACCAATAAGACATATTTGGTGAATATTTCAAGTGTCTAGGTAGGTACGTGTAGGCTGTAGCCATTATTGATATCTAAGAGCAAAAAATGCCAAAAATTCAAGTTTGTTGTATGGGAGCCTATTGTTTTTAGTATTTGTTGTTATAGCGGCAACAGAAATACATAATATGTGAAAATTTCAACTCTCTATCTATAACCGTTCTTGAGATACAGCCTGGAGACAAACAGATGGACAGACGGACAGACATCGAAGTCTTAGTAATATCGTCCCGTTTTTACCCTTTGGGTACGGAACCCTAAAAACTAAATGTTTGCTCTTAGATACAACAAACACAAAAGATCCGTGACCTAATATTTGCCAATGAGCAGGAAAATAAATACATTACTTGAGGTAAATAAGGTACGCTAATCAGTAGCAAAGGCTGATTCTTTAAGGAACGGTCTAAATCGTAGCCCCTGTGGCCTGTGGGTATAGACAGTGATTCAAAAGATATTAGGTGGTGGGGCGCGGCGGGGCGGTGGTAGGCATCAGCCATCATAGACGTTCAGAAAACATTTACAATTTATTCTGAATATTTTTTTTTTAGTTTTTAGGGTTCCATACCGTACCCAAAGGGTAAAAACGGGACCCTATTCATGACACTTCGATGTCTGTCTGTCCGTCTGTCTGTCCGTCTGTCTGTCTCCAGGCTGTATCTCAAGAACCGCTATATAATAGCTAGAGTTCTGAAATTTTCACAGATTGTGTATTTCCGGTGCCGCTATAACAACAAATACTAAAATAAAAATAAAATTAATATTTAAGGGGGGCTCCCATAGAACAAACGTGATTTTTTTGGGCTTTTTTGCTCGTAATCATAATAATAATAATCATCATCAAATAATAATCATCATCAGCATAAGAGGTAGGCAGTAGGCACTGGAAACTTTCACGAAGGCCTTAAATATAATTGTACTTTAATAATTAAAAATAATTTTTAAATAAAATAAAAAATTAAGGGGGTTCCCATTCAAAAACACAATTTTTGGCCTATTTTTGCTCTATAACGGTACGGAAGTCGGAACCCTTCGTGCGCGAGTCCGACTCGCACTTGGCCGAATATTTGAGTTTTTGAGATAGTCTTCGCCATAGCCAAGGGTGAAGCTGGATAGGACTTGAGTTTTGGGAACCTTTCGCCACAGCAAAATATTGTTTTATACTATGAGTACTTTCGGCATACGGTCAACGAGCGAATAATTGTCTATTGGTAAAAAAAAATACTATCTAATGGCTAACCGCTGCCTCTACAGTCTACACCATTGGTAAATTGCTTTTCCGGCCTATGAGGCAACACTTTCGCCATAAGCTCGCAGTGAGTCTTTTAGAAAAATATCAAAGTTGGTGGTTAGTAGATCAGATTACACCGTATTGTCGACAATAATACCTATATTCGGAGTCCCTATCTAACTAAGTACTACTTTTCGATCCTAATAATATTATACCTGCATAATATGAATAAAGTCCAGAATTTTCGCTGCCGCGTAGACTTATGCCCATTTATATAACGTCCAAACCAAAATAAGTTACCGCGTGGGAACCGCACATTTTTTCGGCATAAAAATTATAGACATATATTGTGATATGTCCTCTCCCGGGACTCAAAGTACCTGCATACCAAATTTCAGGAAACAGTCTGTCTGCCAACAGACACACTTTCGCAATTATATTATTAGTATGGATAATATTATAGTAAATAGTAAAAAGAATTGATAGCTTATCATTCGATGACAGTATGCGATAGTATATGATAATAACCAGTATATAGCGTGTCGTATCTTAGATTAGTTTTAGCTGATATGAACATATGCGTTGGCAGGTCAAACACAATTTTTCACATTACGCGTTGCGATATCGCATCAATAAATTGGTATGAGAGATGGGTTCGCGAACTAAGCAGAAAGCAATGGGTTGAGACCCCTGGCCTTGAACACTCCAAGGCACTAATTCCTGGCTTCAACAAGAAACTGTCAGAAATAGTGCTTATCCCATGGTAAGCACTATTTCTAGTTAGGCTTCTGGTAAGTATTCTTAATTGATTCCTACCTACCCTGACCCATGTAGGAATCAATTAAGAATACTTACCAGAAGCCTAACTGGGCACTGCAAGCTCAATAAGCACCTTAACAGAATAGGTGTTAGTAGCTTAACGACTTGCAGATTCTGCGAGGAGGAGGACGAGACGCCTATACACGTCCTCCTTGACTGTCCTGCTCTACTACAGAGCAGAAACAGGCACCCCGGTCGCTACGAATGCACATCTACAGAGGAAATTCGTAGCACCAACCCCAACCACATCGTTCAATTCATCAGCAGCATTGGAATGGGGACGGTCCTTCAATGCGAATGAGTCACAATAGATCCTCAAGGGTCGCAGTGACATCAGGGATACTTGACCTGCCTTCAGCACAAAAAAATGAGAGATAGGGACAGGAATATGTTGTAGTATTAAATAAGACGATGACAATCATAATTTTATCAGTGTGACGATCATAGCTTTCTGGATATTAGAAAAACTTACTAATGCCAAATACCTTTGCAGAATTTATCGTATATCGGTGTCGCGTAATGTGAAAATGCTGTGACCAAAGATCGTTCAGACATTTTCTACCTCTGACTAGACCCATATTACGGCAACATAAGGATGACTGTCGTAGACGCTCATAGACGTAGTATTCTGAATGCATGTGACAATTGCAAATGCGTATGCTGACTCATGCGTATTATAAATAGTGTATGTATTAATAGTATATGTATCAGTAAGTGTGTAGTCTGTTCCTGTATTATGATTCCATTTTGTGATTAGGATGTATGCCTTTGGACTACAAATGTATACAGGATGTCGGCATATGAAAAAGTATTGTAGAGTTCCTGCTTAATACAATTTTTCATTTGTTCTGTTAATAATAGTTGTGTAGGTAGTACATTTTTTGCTTACTTATACATATTATAAATAATTAGAAGTGTGTCTGTCTGTCCGTCTGTTTGTCTGTCTGTTTGTTACCTCTTCAAGTCTGCGCTGAATCGATTTAACGCTGTTTGGTATAGAGATACTTTGAGCCCCGGAAAATGACATAGGGTACTTTTTATCCCGTAAAAGTACAAAATGTACGACTCCCGCGCATTAAATGAATTTGCTGGTGTCATCTAGTTAATAATAAATACGTATAAAATAAACAGGAAAATACTGCAGAAGTTAGGACTCTATCAAATCAAATGCGTTCAATATTTGCATATTGCGTCCGAGATTACAGCAAAATTCTTAATAAACTTATTGCAATACTATACGTAACAGCATTATCTTCTAATGTACAGCATAATGGTTTATGTATATAATTAATACGTGATAAACGACATAAAAGATACGCTTCATTGATAAAGAAAGCGTTCACCCACGTCTGAAGCCGCGGCACGTATTGACAACCACACAATTTTTCACAAACGATAAGATTATCTACAGTATCTATATATTTTTATCTCTATGTCCTATTTGTGTTTAGATCAAATCTAAAATTGTAGTAATTATTCGCTAATTAGTTTACACTTTACAGTAATCAATTGTTTTTATCAATAGATACATGACACTTGACAGTCATTAACTTAATTTATCGTGAATATAATTTTAAAACTAAGGTACTTTATACTAAATAATAAGAATTGCATACAAAACGACATTCTATACTTAGTTGTGCAACTCGATTTTTCCATCTAGGTAACTTTAGTATCCTGAATAAAAGCTAAGTAATAGTATTATCTGATCATTAAAATGCAACTCTTGTGACTCTTCTGATATTGCGAGTGTAAAATGGCGACGGCAGTTGCTTTCCACCAGGTGACCCGTTTACTCGTTTGACCACCTAATCCATACTAATATTATAAATGCGAAAGTGACGTGTCCGGTGTCTGTCTGTCTGTCCGTCTGTCTGTGTTGTGTAGTGCGAAAGTAAATTGACTCTACCGGGGTAATTGGAATCAAAAATTTTGATCCTTTTTAGGGTTTCGTACCCAAAGGGTAAAAACGGGACCCTATTACTAAGACTTCGATGTCCGTCCGTCTGTCCGTCTGTCTGTATGTCTCCAGGCTGTATCTCAAGAACCGCTATAGCTAGACTTCTGAAATTTTCACAGATTGTGTATCTGTTGCCGCTATAACAACAAATACTAAAAATAAAATAAAGTTTATTTTTAAGGGGGGCTCCCATACAAGAAACGTGATTTTTTTGGCCTTTTGTGCTCGTAATCAATAATGGTAACAGCTACGCGCTTGAAATTTTTACAAAATCCTTAATTGTATTTGCAATTTAATAATTAATAATAAAATTAAAATAAAGTAAATGTTTAAGGGGGGCTCCCATACAAAAAACAAAATTTTTTGTCTACTTTCGCTTTATACCGGTACGGAACTCTTCGTGCGCGAGTCCGACTCGCACTTGGCCGATTATTTGTCCTTATAGCGAGTGCTTTTATGTGTGAAACATGCAAATATATAAATTTATCCAATGATCAAGGATATTTTTTGAAAATCTGCTGTCAAAATTTGCCATGAGATTCTGGTAGACCTAATAATTATAGTTGTCTATGGTTCAGTTTGGCTAGTAACAGCAATGGAATGTTATTATCTGTGTTATCACTTGTACGATACGCTAATAGTTGTGATGTAATCGATTACAGCATCATCTCAGACACACATCGGCTTTTAATCAGGTTAAAATAATATAAGACCTTGTGTGCTTAGTTTGCTGAATTACGAAGCAATTGGTAAAACTCTAATTTACGTTATTGTTTCCTATCTATAGTTTTTTATGACTAGATGACGCCCGCAACTCCGTTGCACCAAAATTCGTTTATCTCGTGGGAACCTTTCTCGGGACTAAAAATATCTCAATACCAAACTTCAGCAAAATTGGTTCAGCCGTCAGCGGTCTGGACGTGAAGAGGTAACAGATAGACAGACAGACAGACAGATAGATACACCCTTTCGCATATTTATATTATTAAAGTATGGATACTACAATCAACATGCCAATGCAAATTATAATATTACCAGCCTGAGATAGTTATAATATAATTATGAACCTAGTTTCCAAGTCCAATGACTTTAAAAATCACGTAGATATAAAGAAAACCGTCCCATCCATAGGTCCAATCAGAATTATATTCAGGGAAATAATAATTATATTCATTGACATTGTTGGAAAAAAAATCTGTCACATTCTATACTTGCATACCTACCTATTTCGTACCTACAAGGCTACATAGAATAGAATATTATAGTAACTATAGAAAGTTATTTATTTGTACAAAAGCTAATAAACTAAATTACAATCCATCATATTATATTATTTATAATATGCAAAAGTGTGTCTGTCTGTCTGTCTGTCTATTACCTCTTCACTCTATTATTAAACAATTGTTTTTACACATTAGACGAATTTAAGAAATTTAAAGAAAAATAATGCAATGTGTAATAATGTTATACGAGTACAATGAGAAAATTAATTTGACAAAAAAAAACTGATTTTCTAAGTAAGTAATCTAATTATTATTATTGTACCTACTTATAGTTATTCGATTTCAAATGTATTTATAATTATTATTTTATTATGAAAATATTTAATTCTTCAATTGACAAATTATACGTAAAATTCTTTGTAAGATAATGATGTACTAATTAATTTACATAAATATGTATTTTTTATACATAAATAAATTAATATTTAATTACACGCCATTGTTATGGCAGAATGTAAGAACTATAGGTAAGTAGTTAATAAGACCTTTATATCAACAACATTCTGGCAATAAAAAGACATTTGAATTGAATAGGGATGATGACAAGGTCAAAGATTAGCGAATTTTGTTAATAAAATAAAGAAATCACGGTAAAAAATAAGTGTTCCCAAAATTTCAGCTCGATAGAATTTGTATTTTTTTTGTTATGCACCTTCAAAGTTGGATAATCAAGTCGATTTTTTTTTTCAATTAAATTTCTTAATATTTGTATACCATTCGATAACTTATGTAATTAAAAGCAACTTTTGTTATGAAACCACTTTCATAAACGCAATATTTAATATACCTATCGAACAAAGTTCTCTCCCGATGCGTACAAACTAAGAAAGAGTGACGTCAGTCTTTCGTACTCACTTTGTATGGAGCGTTTCGGGCAGGTCTATTTTATGAGATGTTTAAATTGTCATATCTTGCTGAATTTTTAAGCTATCAGAGTCATTCTTTCAGCGATGTTTCTATTTTTAAAGGGTCTTTCAATTACCAATAAGAAAAAAAATAGTCATCAAGCCTATTCACTCCCAAACCGCTCAATCGATTTTGCTGAATTTTAGCATAGAGATATACTTTAGAGTCCTGGGAAAGGACATAGGACACTTTTTATCCCTGAAAAATGTACGGTTCCCGCGCAATAAACGAAGTTGCGGGCGTCATCTAGTATAAAATAAAAGCGATCGAAATCTTATACCGCTAAAAGCGATTTCTTCCAGACAGCAGTTTAAGGTTTAAATGTACATTTTTTAGGGTTCCGTACCCAAAGGGTAAAAACGGGACCCTATTACTAAGACTTCGTTGTCTGTCCGTCTGTCTGTCTGTCTGTCTGTCTGTCTCCAGGCTGTAACTCAAGAACGGTAATAGCTAGAGATTTGATATTTTCACAGATTATGTATATCTGTTGCCGCTATAACAACAAATACTAAAAATAAAATAAAATGAATATTTAAGGGGGGCTCCCATACAACAAACGTGATTTTTTTGGCCTTTTTTGCTCTATATCTATATCAAAAATGGCAACAGGTAGGTACTTGAATTTTTCATAAAATCCTTAGTTATATGTGTACTTTAATATTTAATAACAATATTAAAATAAAATAAAAAAATAAGGGGGTTCCCATACAAAAAACACAATTTATGGCCTAATTTTGCTCTATAATGGTAGGGAACCCTTCGTGCGCGATTCCGACTCGCACTTGGCCAATTATTTAACAATATTTTACTTCTATTCACAAATAGATCGTTAAGGAATTCCCATGAATCTGAGCAACCGATATATTTTAATTGTCACCAATGCAACGGTACGATTTACGAAGTAGGTCATTGGCTGCACGTTGCTTTACGTAACCGCGCGATAGCACGCCTCCAACACTGTTTATTGTGTTTATTGGAATTACACACCTTATTCTTAATTCAAATTTCATATTTGTTCTTATTTATAACGGAAATGGGCTACCTTTTTCGAAAAAATCGTGAAAAAAACAGTAATCCATTTTTGGTAGAGTTCCTAGCTCAAAACTTTTTAATTACATAATATAAGAAGTTAAGTGTAAGGAATTCCACCAATAAGTTTTTTTTCAGGTTTGGAAGTCAATCGTTTTTAGTGCGTCAAGAAAGTGTAGAAATTAAAAAGTGGCAACATGGTAGTGTCATGTCATCCCTTTCAAATCAATATAAGAAAAAAGGGATGTAAGAAGTACCTAACCTAAAGGACATAATATTTATAATATCACGATTTAAGATTTGAGTAATAGAGTTGTTTAGATTTATAATTTCCACGTAGACGTAGAGAAAACCGTTATCGAAAACGCATTTTTGTAAGCCCTGTATAACATTACCAGCACAGGCTAAAGGTATGAAGTTGATAGGTACAACATAATTACGTAAAAACCCTAAGTACGAGGGGTATTCAGTATCAATTTACTCTTGCATCATAAATACTTCAAAGGGCACAAAAAGTTCGCCAGAATTGTTTATTGTGCTTTTAAAAAAGTGATAGTAATAATTAGTAGTTTGTATAAAAGATAAGCGGAACCTAACAGGTATGCTTTCGCAAAGTAATAAATACTCTGAAGTCTGAATATGAAGCAAATAATAGTCTTTGTCAGTTTATAATGAAACGTAAAATAGTTTTTGATGGCATTGAAATATTTTTCTTATCAGGCAGGAAATCAACTTGAGTTAATATTTTATTAACAAAAATCTTGTCTATATCAATTTATTTAAATGTTTGTATTTTAATAATTGTGTAATGTATATTATTTCTCAGTTAGAACAAGGCAAAGGAAAAGGAAGGGTTTTCTAACACGACTACGTCAATGATAATAATATTATTAACCATAACTTATTAAACAGTAAGTGAAAAATTGTAATAATTATAATGATTCAGCATAATGTAGCAATTCCCTAGAAGTTAGAGAGGCTCAGATTTCGCCATCGCGTGCCCTTGTCGTCCACTCTAAATGCTATATATTTATTTAATTTTGCTCATGCAGCATGCTTCATAATTAAAGGTCATTATATCTTCAAAGTTTTAGGTTGGGGCTTAGGAAATAAATTGTTTCGCTCGTTGGCGCTACCTACTTAGGTACGGTTAAGCAATAAGCGTTAATGGTTTTACAAAAGTTACAATTCTAAGTTTATCGAGTAACGTTAACTAATTAAAAGTTGATGAGTTCAAACTTCAATGTATAAAAACGCAGAGACAATCGTAGTGTGCGTAAATATCCCACCGGAATTCCGGTCCGGAGGCCCAATCCCCTACCCTTTTCCCTTCCCTAATCCCTACCCTCCCTTATTTCCTTTCCTACCCTTCCCTATTCCCTTCCCTACCCTCTCTTACCCTATTAAGCTATTCCCTCGTAAAAGGCCGGCAACGCACCTGCAGCTCTTCTGATGCTGCGAGTGTCCATGGGCGACGAAAGTTGCTTTCCATCAGGTGACCCGTTTGCTCGTTTGCGCCCGTTTTTCATGAAAAAAGTGATGGTGTGCGTTATTGTTTAACTTTACTATATAAGTCCAGTTTCACATTTTCGTAAATCATCTGAATTTCTTATAATAGGTGATTTTTGCCGTTTTTGGCTCGATACTACTAACTTAGGAACCATTCCACCACGAATCACGATGCCCCCCGTTTTTTATGATTCGTTCCAGTGAATCGTCAACTTGCATATAATGTATGTTGCCACACACATCATTATAGCGCACTGCTTACCTCATGAAGACGTTAGCGTTAAATGGTGGAGATATGTAAGAGTTTCGAAATTATAATGCGCGCTCTAATCCCGTCGTGTAGCCTTCGTGTGACCACGAGCCCGACGCATGATCCACCGCAAAACCTTTGGTCTTCTACACGCGGCCGGATTTATATTTTTAATGAGTATAGGCCATTTTAATTTTGCTGCCGCGCCGTACGAACCCTGCCCGCCATCCTATAGGATGCTGTCGCCTTTCTGGGAAGTCAAAGGACGCTGCTACCTATAGGCCTCAAGTCCCAACTTATTAGACCTAAGATCTAAGTACTGTTTACTAGCAAAGCCCTGTGCGATCTATCAAGTTCATACTTCTCGAAATCGAGTTCATACTTCTCGAGATCCACCCGTGGTGGAGAGTTAGTCCACCCCTGCTATATAGTGCCTATACATAAATCCAGGGCTGCTTCTACACAGGGGCTCTCAAACTTGTAGTAGATATTAATGATTAGATGTTTGATGCGCGGAAATTCGTTTAGCGCGCCAGAAGTGTGTTTTAACTTTTACGCGATATCTAGACACGCGGTAGCGTGTCAAGCCAAGTTTAACTATTGTAGTACATTTGACTTTCAGTCCTTTCCTTGGACTCGAAGTATCTTCATGTTGAATTTACTAATGAATACTTCAATAGGTTCTGGTTTTTAAAAGAAGATATACATTATACAGCATTTATGATGTTAGTACGATACCCAAACTTATGTGACGGGACAACTACGTCGCCTTACGTAATAACGTCGTAATGCGTTTTGCGTCGTAGTCCGTAGACCCCACGTGACGTAGCCGCTACGTCGACGCCATATTATCTCTCTTGCAACATTTTACTACAGTCAGACGTAATATTATCATATTTAGTTAGTGATAGGTAATTTGATAAATTATTTATCACTAACTAAATATTGTCACAAATTAATTCTCAGTAGCTCAAAGCCTTGACTTTAATAATATAAGTACTATTTAAATGATGACAAACAATGACAGCTCAAGTTTAGATACTAATTGATATTATATATTTGATATCTAAGATATTAGATATTAATTGATATTTAAGATCGCAGTGTGATCTTTCCCGTTAAAAATTATTTGATTAAATGAATGATTTCTAATCGCCAAATAAACCAGCCAGTTAAAATCACTAATTATATATAGTGAGTCTACGTGATGAGGGTTTTCGATCTCATTAGAAAGAGGCAGATCGAGTCACGAAGTGCCGACTGCCGACTGTCGGATTCGTGTTTTCAGAAACTGTCAATAAGAATTTTCCGGCACTGTCCTATCTACCGCTTGTTGCCAGGCGAAGATCAATATAGTTTCTCTCAGTTTACACGCTGAGTTTCTCATCAGTTCAGTCCATCAATCTGGTAAGATTGACGCGAAACTGAACGCATAACCAGTTGATTGAAGGACTGATAATTTTTTTTATTATGTACTTTTTAGCCATCAATCTGGCGACGATGAGAACTGAACATGTGACGTAGGTACTAGGAGTTACGTCATAGTCCATACTCCATAGAATCTTTTGTGTCAATTGTCGTATCAAATAACTGCATCATATGGCACAAATTTACAAAAATAGAAAAAAAAACGTTCTTGTACGACTTAGAGTAAGTTGCACCAAGCTACTTTAACTATAACTTTAACTTTAACCATAACAAAATGTGAAATGAACTGTCAAATCCCTAGCTAAAGTCGCCATATTTGACGATAACTTTAACCTTAACTTAACTACGCTTCTGGTGCAATTCACCCTAGGGTGGGTTGCACTAACTTTCTTTAACTATACCTTTAACTATAACAAAATGAACTGTCAAACCTCTAGTAAAAGTCTATTATGGAAGCCATATTTGACGATAACCTTAACTTTAACCACGCCTCTGGTGCAGGGTGGGTTGCACTAACTTACTTTAACTATAACTTTAACTATAACAAAATTTCAAATCAACTGTCAAATCTTTAGTTAAAGCATAGACTTATATATTACTAGCGTATAAATCGATGAGTACATATAAATCGATGAGTTAAAGTCAGTAATGGACACCATATTTGACGATAACCCTAACCTTAACTATAACAACGCCTCTGGTGCACCTTGCAACCCACCCTTAATAAAAGTTATCCTATAATACTTACACTAGTGACATACCCCCTTACTAATAAACGTTGTATAAGCTTTGAATAGTTATACAATGTTTTGTTCCTGTCACACAAGTGACATTTTTAATTGGATTGAAGAAGACAAACACTGAATTAACTATTCAAAGCTTATACAGCGTTTATTAGTAAGGGGAATAGTGTCTACGCTCTACATATTATCGTGTTACGCATCAATTTACCTTCGATTTTTACCCATTGACCTTCATTATTATTATAACTAGTTAATTAGTCTAATTTATTCCTTCCGCATAAGACACGGGTTAGCCTTATGTTTATTTATAATATTCTGGATATAAATGACCGTGGTTATAAAATCTTTAAATTCCATTGTTTTTGCTTACCTATTTACCTATCTACACTACTATTATAAAGAGGAAAGATTTGTTTGTTTGTTTGTTTGTTTGAGTCGAATAGGCTCCGAAACTACTGGACCGATTTGAAAAATTCTTTTGCTATTGGAATCTCACATTATTTCTGCTGAACATAGGCTACATTTTATTTTGGAAAAAAGTAGGGTTCCGTAAGATATTTGAGATTTTCGGACGCAAGGTGTAAAAAATCAGCTCGAAAAGTTACTTATTTTGCGTACGCTGCCTAAACTATAAAAGATAGAACCATAAAATGTTCTAAGTAATTGTAGATCTTATAAATATCTACAAAAAAGTTCGCGACACACTATACCTATCTATGTCGAGTGAGGCACAATAACCATTTATTTATTTGAAAATCCTGAATTTTTTTTGGACTAAATTTAAACGGATATATTTTACTCACGCTATTAATCCTTATCAAAATAAATTATTTTATCACTAAGTACAGTTTATGTAGATAATATTTGGTCTTTGAATGATTAAAGTTGGACGTTTGGTTTTGAAATTATGGCGAAATTAAAATATTACGATAGTGGGCGTCACCAAAGCGCGTGCGGGAGGAAGACAATATTCTGTTGTAGAAATGAAAATTCTGTACATAAAAGATATGAAATGACACCCGAAATTACACCTTTGTCACTACATCGCTATAGAAGCCAAAAATGTGGTTAGTTTTTTGTCTGTCTGTCTGTCTGTATGTTTGTTCCAGCATCACACGAAAAATACTGATCCGATTTGAATGTGGTTTTCGCAGATATATTTATCTTCTTCCAACTTAACATCTGGTGTATAAAATTTTTTCCCTCCACCCCTCTAAGGGGACAAAAAAGGGGGTCAGATTTTGTATCAATCTTTTTTCTTTAACACGAAAACTACTGATCCGATTTGCATACGGTTTTCACAGATTTGCATACGGTTTTCACAGATATATTATATTTGTCTTCTTCCAACTCAACATCTGGTGTATAAAAATCCCCCCCCCCCTCCCCTCTCAACCCTCTCTGGGGACCAAAGAGGGGTCAGATTTTGTATACAACTTTTTTCTTTAGTGGACTTACTTCATATTATTAGGTATTAACTGTGTTTTTCAACTTAACATCTGGTGTATGACCTTCCCCCCCCCACACCCTCTTAGGGGACAAAAGAGGGGGTAAAACATGTATCAACTGATGATAAAATATACTTTAAATGGCAAAACAACGTTTGCCGGGACAGCTATGTACAATAATAGGGTTTTTAGGCAAATTTATATGAATATTTATATATCCAAACGTATTTAATTAGCTATCCTAAAATTTTATGTTAGTTATGGGAGTGCCGAAAGTATTATAGTTACTATGGTCCAATTAAGTACAATTAGGAAATCGAATAATGAAATAATATTTGTAAATAATTGCCTTATGAAATATGTAATAACCACCTAATTATACCGTAAGATTCGCGTTATGGTAAAAGTGAAGATTGTAGATAAGGTCATAATTAACCTTCACCTGTTTTGATAAACTCTTATCTACGGTTAGACAGAGCTGACAGACTCGTTGCATACGAGCGATTTGCTAGTTGCGACTGCGACTGGTAGCTAACTTTAACATGAATAAAGACAAGATTACGCCCACAAGTCCGTTGTGCCAAAATTCGTTTAGCGGTTTTGGCGTGAAAAGGTAACAGACAGACACACTTTCGCTTTTATAATATTAGTACGAATTTTAGCAAGAAATGTAGGAGTACCACGTCCAAAACCATAATATTGGTTGGTGAAGTAAGTAGCATTCAAATTCCAGTTGAAAAGGATAATTATAATTGTTTAGGTAATAAAAATATTGATAACTTGCAGTGCATGATTTGATTTACATTTAACATTAAGTACTACTGTTTTTGAAGGTGGTATCTGTATACCGTATGTACGCTGTCTTTTGTCGTATTTCGCTAAGGACAATTTTACTTATAAAATTCTCAGTCTAATTCGAAGAACCTTACTGAAACTTTTTTTTTCTTTTTTTAAATGTAGCGAATAGCGATCGATTCTTATTATTACTTATTATTATATTAAACGCGTGTGTGGTCCGTCTGCACGGACTCGACTCTACAAAACTAAACGCTTTGTTATCTAATTTCAATGTGAAAAATGTAGTTCAGTATAAAATGGGCTAATTGTAACTGGAACAGTGAATATTTGGACGATTCTTAAATTATCTTAAATACGGTCTTGAATTATTCATTACTTACTTAAATAATATTTTAAGCATCAAAAGAAAGTATGTAAGAGAGAGAGAGAGCAACATCAAAAGTAATAATTATGATTCGCATAATTACTTTTGATATTGATTCAATGTACTTAGAACGGTAATCATTGAGGGGTGACGTTTTTCTTTTTGATAATATACTTACTTAAAAATTATACAACTACATACAGTAGAAATGGGTACCGAGTTCATTGCTCTCATGTATTCTACCTACATATATCATAAACTGCCAAAATTCGTTTATCGTGCAGGAACTGTACGTGCTTTCCCGGGACTCAAGAGGATGGATGTGAACATGGATTTTACTAAAATGTGTGGAGATATATCTCCATACCAAATTTCAGTAAAATCCATTTAGTGGTTTAGTAGACAGACCGACAGACAGACACACTTTCGCATTTATAATATTAGTACGGATGTACTTAGTCCTTAGGACTAGAACCCGGCTGATGCCCGACAATGCAGGTGACTCATGTCCGCATAAAAATAGTGGGAAAGCCCAGTAGCATTGACATTCTGTATGCCCAGGACCATAACAAGATTAAGACCAGAATACATTTAAAATTATATGCACGTTAAAATGCCTTTGTACTTACAAGGAAAGTCTGGGCCTCCATTTGCCTTTTTGTAAACGACATTGTAATACTTAATGCAATTAAACTACAATAGAATTAAACTCAAAGCATGCAGCTACTACTCGTATAGGTACTGATAAAACATTCTTAGTTATTTTATTGTAACATAAACCATGATATTACAAACATTTATTATATTTTAGGGGAAATCCGTGACTTGGAAATTATTTATGACTACCTATACTATATTATGCAGAAATTCGTATAGCGCGCGGAGCTCTTGATCTTTCGGGGACCGGAAGTAAAACGGTTTAGCAGTTTAAGAGTAAAAAGGTAACGCACAGACAGGGTTCAGAGTTCAGACTTCATACAGACACATTCGTAAGTAAAATATATTTCATAGTGACACAGAATCGCTCTATAAGTTCGAAACCGATTTCCCATGGAAAAGTTAATGCCCGTTTTCCAAGAAAAATCATTGCTTAGCGCACTTACGCTCTCATAAGTTAGTACTTGAGAAGTTATTTCAATCAGTAGTTTTAATATTGATCTTGAAAAATTATTATGGTCGCCATACACCATCCTTCCTATCGTGTGTGGGAGTGGATTGGCATGACTCATGCCAATCCACTCCCACACGCGGTCAGTTCTACTTCTAACTGATCCAATCGGTAGCGTCATGCCGATTGGACGATAGGAAGGATGGTGTATGGCAACCATTAGACCCATAGACAAATATAGATTAGCTGTTTGGTACCGAGGATGCATTCAACAAGATATATCCTCCTTAATGAACAAGTCACCTTGCTAGCGACTGTATAAGTATAGCATCATAGTTTAAATTATATACAGTAGACTTCTTACTATATCGCCCCGATCGGCCAGTGGCCACGACTCACGAGTCACGACTCACGACACACTCACACATAACATTGATTTCAGATAAGTGTTCAGTTACGCGAACAATCCGCGGAACTGTAAATTGTAATAGAGATTAGAGCGAGATGCACTATAATCTATATCGCATTGCATTGTCGTGTGGCGGATGCAAGGCGGATGAGACAGTAAATCGGTTCGCCGCTGTTTCGCGGTTCAGCGTCGGTGTACTAACGGCGCGACGTAAGGGTTTTAGATATTTAATTTGCCATCAGGTGGAGCTATGTTGCACCCTAGCCTTTCGTATCAATAGAAATATCTAAAATCTTCATTAGTCTCTGCTTTGCACGAGTTTGTTTTTTAAAGTTACGGTTACTCTGTTCTACTGTATATATTTGTACTGTAACAGCATGCTCCACACATAATACCGTTGCAAAATTATATTGCGATACGTTCAATCTTTTGATAGACCATTTCAATGACAACTCTATCTACTTTAATTACTGTTCGTACAATCAGTTTATACAAAATATAACAGATAATGTTCATTATTAAAATAATGTGTACAGTATATCTAATAGTATATATTACAAATGTGATGTATATATAGGTAGTAACATTGTATCTGAATGTCTGTTTTTTTGTTACCTCTTTATTCTCAAACAACTCAATTTAATTGAATGCCATATAAATATTACTAAGAAGCCTGGGAAAGGCCAGAGGCTACTTATTATTTTTATTTCAGCGGTTTGGGCGTCAAGAGGTAACAGACTGACAGACAGACACACTTTCGCATTAATTTATAATAATATTAGTATGGATATGGATAAAACAATATTATATCTATTGTTATAATATGCAATATAGCTGTTAAATACAAGTTGTAGCTGTAGTACCTATTGTATTATGAATTCGTGTGTCAATGACATTGGCGACGCGTGCCTGCACGCAATACATCTCTAATGCCGTTTGTCCACCGCCGCGCCGCCGTCACCGGGACGTCACCGACAAAAACTCCAATGCTGGCTTTTCACGGCGCGTAATATCACGAGCCGCGCCGCACCAAGCCGATTGAACAGGCGAGTCCGCGCTACCCGTTCTCACGGCGCGTATCACGAGCTGCTTGAAGTTACCGACTTCAATCGGAACGGACGCGCCTGCAGCTCAAGCCAGCCCGCGCCACCTCGAGCCACTCCCTTCACACGGTGCCTGGCTCGAGCTGGCATGGCGCGGCTCGCGATATTACGCACCGTTAGAAGCCAGCATAATAAAATACCACTTTATGACCTAGGTTTATAGGTTTTATTTTCTACTGACGTATTGGTTTATCCACCCATGCCACCGCTGCTTTGTGAGTTTGTGGTAGCGCACATCAAAATGTAACCAGTAGTTCAGTCAGTATTTTTAAAACCTGTGGTACGCGCCCCCAGGGGGGGTTGCGAAGAGTCTGTAGTGGTCCAGTGGTCGAAGAACTATTTCAGTAAAAAAAAAAAACAATAAAGATTAAAAAATTTGATTAAGAAAATGATATTGTTGAAAAATTTTAGCAACACGATAAAAAAAAATGGTTGGGGATCACGAAAAATACTTTTACACCGTCGCATCGCCCGGTCGCATTATAAAAAGGGTTGAAAAACACTGGCCTAAGTCATAAGGTGGCATTTTATATGAATTTTTGTCGGTGGCGTCCCGGCGACGACGACGTCGTCGTCTATGGACAAAAGGCCGTATGCGGTTCTGTCATTGAAAATAACTTTCAATGTGCCGATGCGAGCGACTTGTAATAGCTATGGAAAGTGTCGTTGGTTACAAGCTCAGGTTACAAGTTACAACAATTAGAACATTTGTAAACTGTCTTTCATGGTCTTTTATCAAGGTCGTTTATTTTGTTAGTGATAATACACTTTCTGATTTGAACCGTAATGATAAAAATGTACAGTTTTACATCCTAATTCCTATCCTACTAATATTATAAAGGCGAAAATTTGTTTGTATGGATGTATCATGTATGGATGTTTGTTACTCTTTCACGCAAAAACTACTGAACGGATTTTAATGAAACTTTACAATAATATAGCTTATACATCGGAATAACACATAGGCTATAATTTTAACTGACTTTCAAAATGGAGGAGGTGTTATGTTCATTTTTTATGCTCAACGAATACTCCGCCGGTTATGAACCGATTTTCAAAATTTTTCTTTTGGTGTATAGCCTGTATAGGTAACGTGGCCATTTTTTTTTTGTCAGGTTGACCCGCCCCCCAATAAATTTCTCATTCAATCATTCAATCATTAAATATGTACAATTGATTGAGTATTATTTTGTGAATGTCTAGTGCCTAAGAGTTGAAAAAAATATTATGATAAAGTCAATATTTTTTACAAAATATAGTCCTAATAATAATAATGTCGTTGAAGCTAAGGTCGAATTTCGACCATTGGGTGATCTCTAGTTCTTCTAATTATTCTAATAAGTATAAAAGCTAAGTACTAAAACACATCCATTGGTCAAATAAACACAATACCCGGATGAAAAAATGTGGGAATGAATCGTATCTTCTATTAATGATGACCTTGTCGGCATTAGCACTTTTTTGGTAGGTTTTCACCTTTTCAGGTATTTAGGTATATAATATAATTTTAATTTTACAATACATACTAATATTAGGTATCGTATACTAAGTTATAACTAAAAAATTCAATACCTACTCAGGTCTCGGGATATGGCTCGCGCAGTCATTGAATAAATACTAAATAATTGTTTTTATACAAGAAAATATAACGACATCTAATTCGATCTACCCTTTAAACTTCTTCTTCTAGTCTTCTAAATATATAAAAGCGGCCAAGTGCGAGTTGGACTCGCCCATGGAGGGTTCCGCAGCAGCAATAAGGTTAATTTTTATGAAATTATATTATTTTTGATTTATTTTTATATTTCAGTCGATTTAATGAAATTTAGATTAAGGTTTACTATTTATGACGTATAAAAAAAACTACTAGCTAGATCTCGTTCAAACCAATTTTCGTTGGTAGTTTTTATAGTAATATACATCATATATTTTTTTTAGAATTATCATGCCTCTACTTTAGAAATTAGAGGGGGGGGGGACACAAATTTTTCCACTTTGGAAGAGTCTCTCTCGCAAACTATTCAGGTTAGAAAAAAATGATATGAGAAACTTCAATATGATTTTTGGAGACCTATCCATAGATACCACACACGCATAGGTTAGATGAAAAAAAAATTTTTTTGTTTCATTAAGGTTTACTATTTATGACGTATAAAAAAAACTACTGGCTAGATCTCGTTCAAACCAATTTTCGTTGGTAGTTTTTATAGTAATATACATCATGTATTTTTTTTAGAATTATCATGCCTCTACTTTAGAAATTAGAGGGGGGGGGGACACAAATTTTTCCACTTTGGAAGAGTCTCTCTCGCAAACTATTCAGGTTAGAAAAAAATGATATGAGAAATCTCAATATGATTTTTGGAGACCTATCCATAGATACCACACACGCATAGGTTAGATGAAAAAAAAATTTTTTTGTTTCATTAAGGTTTACTATTTATGACGTATAAAAAAAACTACTGGCTAGATCTCGTTCAAACCAATTTTCGTTGGTAGTTTTTATAGTAATATACATCATATATTTTTTTTAGAATTATCATGCCTCTACTTTAGAAATTAGAGGGGGGGGGACACACATTTTTCCACTTTGGAAGAGTCTCTCTCGCAAACTATTCAGGTTAGAAAAAAATGATATGAGAAACCTCAATATGATTTTTGGAGACCTATCCATAGATACCACACACGCATAGGTTAGATGAAAAAAAATTTTTTTTGTTTCAGTTGTACCTATGGGGACCCCTAAAATTTTTAATATTTTTTCCATTTTTGCATCAAAATCTTAATGCGGTTCACAGGCTACATCTACTTACCAAGTTTCAATAGTATAGCTCTAATAGTTTCGGAGAAAAGTGGCTGTGACATACGGACGGACGGACAGACAGACAGACAGACAGACAGACAGACAGACAGACATGACGAATCTATAAGGGTTCCTTTTTTGCCATTTTGGCTACGGAACCCTAAAAACTCAAAGGTGACTGACTGACATTGTGATCTATCAACGCACGGCCCAAACCACTGGACGGATCGGGCTGAAATTTGGCATGCAGGTAGATGTTATGACGTAGGCATCCGCTAAGATGAATTTTGATCAATTCCACCCCTTAGGGGGTTAAAATAGAGGATGAAAATTTGTATATAATAATACTTCTTAACGCGAGCGAAGCCGCGGGCAATAGCTAGTTGTACTATAAAACTAGATGACGCACGCAACTCTGTTGAGCTAAAATTGGTTTATCACGCGGAAACCGTACTCTTTTCCGGTATGAAAAATACCCTATGTCCGGGACTAAAAGTTGTTGAAGTGTAAAAAGGTAACACACAGATCATAGACAGACAGACACACTTTCGCATTTATAATATTAGTATGGAATTTGAGAATTGGACTACACCTTTAGTCTAGAACCTAGGTTCTAGAGCAGAACTGATTTTGTCTACTGCCCATTTTGAGAACAGATTATGTTTCAGCGCCCCCAATGTTTCAATTTAAAACGCATCCAGAATCCAGATGAAATAAATCACCCCCCCAAGCCTCTACCACACCTCTACACAGCTTCCCCATTTTTTTCTGGGTCCCACACCCCTCTGATGCCCGAAATAAATGATTTGATTTGATTTGATTCCGCAGCGCCCACAAGGGGATGTTATCGCCCACTTTGAGAAAGGCTGCTCGAGATGGGATATACTCTAGATAGACTGTAGATAACAATTAAAATTATTAATAAAATAATAATTGTTTGTAGTAAGTATAAGAAGGTTTTCTATTCTCTACATTTTTGTTACGAACCTGAAAATCTTCTCATACCGGGTGGTAGGTATGAGAAGATATTCAAAATCGTATATCGTAGGACAAATATTTTTTTAAACCAAAACCATCATCATCGATAATTATATAAAAGTAGGAAAGTTTATTGACAAAAAAAGATAAAATTCGTCTTGTACAATATTATGTATTCGCGGCTGACATTTTCGTATCAATAACTGTTTGAATTAACTAAAGATAACGTAACTTTAATTAGCATTATTGAGTTTGTTTGTTCCAAATTTCCAATAAATAACCATCACAGTCTTGATAGGCCACATTGCAGTTCCAAAATAATACAAAAACGTTTTTATTTTTAAACGATAACCTAAATTTTTTACCCAACTTTTAAAAAGTAATACATCGTCGGTTGGTAATTTTTTTTATACTCTGCGTGCGGAAGAAAAAATACACGTGTACCTACAAAATAGATTGTACAATTATTCTAGAATCCTTATTTTACATCCTTCCTCATTAAATTATTTAAATTACTATGATGGGGAAACTATTGTATAGAAGATGCAATTTAACAAGCATAAAATATGATAATTAGGATGGTAACTATAACAATCATTCCGAGTATACGTTAACATTTAATTTTTTCTATTTTATAATAACAATTAATATTTAAGATTTTTATTGCACATACTAAATTATATAAATTTATGAACTTTGAAAACTTTTTGGTTACGCAAATGTATTAATTATAGAGTGGGTTCCGATCCCTTTGTTCTTTTGTACCTAATTCTTGACATTGTTTTTAATTTATCATCAAACATTATTTTAATTTTAGGTGATTATTTCCAAAATAACAATGCCTTCTAACTAGCTATAGCTAATAGTCAGCGTTCTCGAGCTATGGTCAGAAACTCTTAGTACAATAAGTACATTAATTAATTTATAATAGAGTTTTATAACCCACTAGATGACTCCCGCAACTCAGTTGCACCAAAACTCGTTTATCGCGTGAGAACAGTACATTTTTCCTGGATGAAAAGTGCCATAATATTATGTCCTTTGGGACTCAAAGTATCTCCATACCAAATTTCAGCAAAATCGGATCATTTTTAAGGTGACGCCGCGTTAAAGTAAAAAACCGTGTTGGATATTATGTTTTAGCTTGCTTGTTGGCTTTGTCTCGGCCTGTCATAGAAAACAAGCAATGGAACAGCAAGAAATGAAAAGGGCGTAAGCGACAAAATGGTTGTTGTCGCGTAATTTAAAAACCATAAATATATTTCTTAAAAGCTATGTATAAATTAAAGTGTATGCTTGACCCAATCTATGTACAATTTTTTTTTAATTTTTACAAAGTTATTAAGTACCTAATTAAATTTTTACAAAGCTTAAATCACTCTCTTTCTGTTGGCAAAATTAGAATCCCTTTTTTTACAGAGGTCTTTTTGATTAATTAATCAATCAGAATCAATCAGAATAATTATTCTGCGTTATAAAAGTTGACCAATCATGTTATTCTATGGGTAATTCAAAGACAAAGACATGATGAATACTGAAAATGAACTTTAATTTCTTAGCTTTAGGTACTACTAATATATAATATATATTCTGTGGCTTTAGTCATTCCTGAGAAAAATCGATATCGCTACTGCAGCCAAATTATCAAGGCGTTCGCCTTAAGCGTAAAGAGGTAACATACAGACAGCCACACTTTCGCATTTATAATGTCAGTATGGATAAAGTTTTGTATGTCTAGTGGTCATCACACTATGACATTGACACAATGATAATAATCCGTTAACACAAAATAAACAGCGCTTACTGCTTCGAGTAATTTACTTAAATGTTGGAGTTACGAGAATAGGATTGAACAATGAACATACAATGTTTTACGGACAAATTATTACCCGACTGTGTTAGGAAGGTTGTGTTTGTGCGAACCATACCACAGAATATATTATATAAATAGTACCAAACCATACGGATACTTATAAGTATAAGAAACTTAAGAGTTTTCTAACTTCTCAATCTTTCCAAATATGATCACAAAAATTAATAAACATTAATTAAGTTTTTCACGTAAAATCCGTCGCAGATTAGTAACGGAATATTATAATTATTTAAAATTTGTAAGTGAAAGTAAAATATTTACGACTCCACAAACAAAAATAACACTGTTTATGTAATAGTTGAACTTGACAAGTTTTGTAATCCGTTGACCGTTCGAAGTTAAAAGACCCGGTAAAAGTAAAACACATAATATTACAAATGTCAATATTATGTATATAGACATACAGTTATTAGATACTAATATGTGCTAATATTCTGTCTGTCTTGCCTTACGGCTTACACTCACACAGCTTGTCGAATTTTGATGGGTCAAAAAACATTAAATAATATGAGGGTTTATTATCACTAAGAACAGGTTATGTATTGTTTATTTATTGATGCATTCTTTTTCAATTATTGCTAATCCGATTAAGTTTTATTTATCATATTTTCTAAAATTTCTCACTTTACAGTGAAGTTAGAGCTGAAGTATTTATTTTATACAAGTTGGTGCGATGCCGTTACGCGGAAATTCGTTTATCGCACGTGAACCGTACATTCTTCCGGGACAAAAAGTATCCTATGTCCTCTTCCGGGGCTCAAAGTATTTCCATAACAAGCAAAATCGATTCTGTGGTTTGGGCGTCTTGTCTTGTCAATAGACTTTCGGATTTAAAGTAAGCATAGCATTTAGGTGTGTTAAAACAGTAGGTGCAAAACCGCGATTTTTCGACGCACAGATTACGTATCATATTACGAGTTTCGAAGCTTCGAGAACATACTGTAGAGTTCACATGACTTGATATAATTACCACACATTAGTTTCTCCAATATAGTATTATGTTAATTGTTTGGAACGTGTTAATTAGAATGTGTATTAAGGAAGGAATAAGCAAGTGGATGCCGCTCTATGTCCATTTTAAAGGGCTATGACCAGTGAAGCTGAGTCCTTGAAGTCCTATAGTTCTGGGCCCTTCGGCCTTCCCCTTCAACTTCCGGTAAATACGTCCACGAGCACGGAATTTAATGTAAGCAGTAAGGAATATTTTTTTGCGGACGTTGGATGCATTTTTATTGAAAACAGCACAACATCCCAAGAGACAAGCCTGTCCATTCAAATGAGTGTTTTCTTGTGTAGTAAATAAAGTACAGTTTTAATTTTAAAAAATCCAAATTCGTAAATATAAGGGTGTGTTCACACTGTGGTCTGTGACGTAACACCCGGAGGCGACGCGGCGACCATGAACTCAATTCGGGCGCGATCATTTTGCAACTAATCAGTGGTCGTTGCGCTCGAGGTAGACGCTGACCGCCGCGGCGCAAATGTAAACATTTACAGTCATGTGCCATGCGAGGCCGCTACGTGCCATCACGAGCCTAACAACCCTC
Source organism: Plebejus argus (assembly GCA_905404155.3). Lineage (NCBI taxonomy): Eukaryota > Metazoa > Arthropoda > Insecta > Lepidoptera > Lycaenidae > Plebejus > Plebejus argus. The sequence goes on along the minus strand of FR989937.1, from coordinate 5,777,167 downwards.
GGGCGTTAGTTCCGAATATTTGAGCAATACATCTGTCATTGGCGGAGGTTGCGCACACGTAGCGTTTTCGAAATTCAAATACATGGTGCGATAATCCGATATTATGTTCTATTACTTCCTGCGCGTCCTCATAATGTAAGATATTATTATCAGAATTTGACAGTCAGATTTAAATTTGGAATCATCTTCTTTATTTATGCTAACTGCTAAGTTTAAACTGGTACATAAGTATGATGTAAGTTGTAACATACAATACAACGTTCTTACAAAGTTTTGGTCAAAACTCAAATGCGTTGATATGGCCTTTAAAATATAATAAAAATTAAAAATATACAATAAGCAGTTTTCTCTAAGAATCCTCTTAAATTCCTCCATAGCACAGACTGCGCCTAGTTTGGGGGGACTGATATTTTTGTAACATTGTAATTAGGTACTCAACAGTAATCATTACAAAGTCAACATTGACAATAAACATTTTGTATTTTTGTTTGTACGTGTTACTCCGTTCTGGAAGATTTTTCTCCGCATAATGTATCTGCCGCATTAGATTCCTAGAATTAAGTAATTATCGTGAAGGAATGCGATATAAACATGCAAGCTTTGCATACTATTTATTCATATGACGTACCTAATGGAAAATATCGGAACCAATAATTAAATGAGGTTTAAAGACTCCATTACGCATATCCATACCATAAATCCATACTAATTTAACAAATGCAAAAGATTTTCTGTCTGTCTGTCTATCTGTGTGTTACCTCTTCACACTTCAACCGCTGATCCGATTATGATGTAATTTTCTATGCCGATACTTTGAAGCCCCGGAAAGGACATAGATCTCGCGCGATAGGTAATCGAATTTTGGCGAAACGGAGTTGCGGGCATCCGCGTCATACATATTTATTAAGTTTTGTATCTTATAATTTATATTTGTTTACTATAACGTATTCAATAGTATAATAATTATGCTCTATTTATGATAATGTAATTTGACCTTTTTAGGGCTCCGTACCCAAAGGGTAAAAACGGGACCCTATTACTAAGACTTCGATGTCTGTCCGTCTGTCTGTCTCCAGGCTGTAACTTAAGAACCGCTATAGCTAGACTTCTGAAATTTTCACAGGTAGTGTAGGTATATCTGTTGCCGCTATAACAACAATTTATACTAAAAACAAAATAAATTAAATATTTAAGGGGGCTCCCATACAAGAAACGTGATTTTTTGATATTTTTTGCTCGATATCAATAACGGCAACACAAAGGCACTTGAAATATTCACGAAATACTCAGTTGCATTTAATAATTTATAATAAAATAAATTAAATATTAAGGAGGGCTCTCATACCACAGAATATATAATAGTACTCCGTACTCATACAAAAGACACAATTTTAGCCTATTTTTGCTCTATTATGGTATGGAACCCTTCGTGTGCGAGTCCAACTCGCACTTGGCCGATAATTTTAAATATTTTTGGTTTGACGTGAGAAATATTAACTTAACATAAACCACGTTTTATTGAGGCGAAACCAATAAAACCTAGTTTTTTAAAAGGAAGGAGAACATTAACTTGCTAATTTCCAGTTATAACTTATAAGTTATGAGTTATAACTTATAAGTAAGTTAAGTTATTTCATAAGAACAGTATAATAATATTTTATTGCATTTGCTACTAAGTTATAACTTATAAGCGAGCATATATAAGTAACTGTTGTATAATAAATAAGTAATTATTATTGCGATACACTTTTATAATATATTATGTGTTAACATGAAACGCAACCAAAGGTATTTTTTTAAGCACTTTTATCTTGTATTCTGCAAAACATATTGTTTTTCCAAACCATTGGGACTAAAAAGAGATTAAACTGTTTTTATTAATGTGATTTCAATTTCTGTTATTTAATTACGACTTAAAACAAGAACTCTATGTAATTACTAATTAACAAAGGTAAGAATTTTGTTATTATTTATGTGAAAAAGTAAAAATTCAACGTTATAGGCAAAAGCAAGAAGTACGAACTCTACTTTATTTTTATTTATTTAGGAAAAAATAATTAAATTAACTAAGTTTTTACAAAATATATAATATTTAAGATAGTTAAAGTTATACTAAGTAAGAGCTAGGTTATAAGCAAGATATTTTACAAAGACAAGAGAGATAAGACCAAACTTTTTATTGCTTTGTACTTCAAAGTCAGTAAAAATTTTAAACACAATATTTATTTTATTTTTATTTTTTATTAGTAGAGTTCGAACTCTCTACACTGGCCAAAAAATCACGTTTGTTGTATAAATTTAATTTTATTTTGTTTTTTGTATTTGTTGTTATAGCGGCAATAGAAACACACAATCTGTGAAAATTTCAGATTCATTCAGTCCAACTATAGCGGTTCTTGAGATACAGCCTGGAGACAGACAAACAGACGGACAGACAACGAAGTCTCAGTAATAGCACATAATATATAATAGTATGGCAATAGGGATTAGGGACCCGTTCTTACTTTTTACCCTTTGGGCACGGAACTCTAAAAAAAATTAGCCCCCTTACTTTTTTTCATTTTATTTTAATATTATTATTAAATATTAAAGTACACATATAACTAAGGATTTTGTGAAAAATTCAATTACCTAGGTACCTGTTGCCATTTTTGATATAGAGTAAAAACGGCCAAAAAAATCACGTTTGTTGTATGGGAGCACCCCTTAAATATTCATTTTATTTTATTTTTAGTATTTGTTGTTATAGCGGCAAGAGATATACATAATCTGTGAAAATATCAAATCTCTAGCTATTACCGTTCTTGAGTTACAGCCTGGAGACAGCAAAAAAGGCCAAAAAATCACGTTTGTTGTATGGGAGCCCCCCTTAAATATTCATTTTATTTTATTTTTAGTATTTGTGTTATAGCGGCAACAGATATACATAATCTGTGAAAATATCAAATCTCTAGCTATTACCGTTCTTGAGTTACAGCCTGGAGACAGACAGACAGACAGACAGACGGACAGACCGACAGACGGACAGATAACGAAGTCTTTGTAATAGGGTCCCGTTTTTAACCTTTGGGTACGGAACCCTAAAAAGAACGATATCAGCTGCATGATATTTATTCAACAATTATTTTTGAAAACTAAATTGTTTTTTTAATCATTAAAATAATGTTGTAGAATATAATATTGTATTATAACGGGTACCTTATTGCTTGCTATAATATACGCAGGGGTGGCCAACCAGTCGATCACGTACCGCGGTCGACCGGTCGATCGCGACTGTTAGTTCAGTCGATCGTGGCCAGGCGAAAAATATAAATAATTAGACCAGACTACTAGAACAATAAGCTAAACTATGCTGTTTCATTAAGGGCAGTTTATTCCTAAATTAGCAGGTCGATTTCTGTCAGTGCGAATATCGACGTAAATGTCATTAAAATAACATTCATATCAGCGCGCCTTGTACGGTGGCGGTTACGAAGCTCGCCGCGTCCATGATAGGGCGAAATAGGAGAAAAAACCTTTTTACTTAGATAAAAATTAAAAAATATTATAACTAAACATCTATCCAATGATTTCCCTCTTAAATTTTAATAGCTATCGAACTGTGCAAATTATTTTTTGATTGAGTCTCTGTAAGTCCTATAAAACTCAAAATGCTTTTAAAATCGATGTTGTTTCGGATTTTTTTTATCGAGCAAAATTATCTGTATTGTGTTTCTATCCAATGAAAGCACTAGTTAAAAGATGCATCTATACATGTATATATTTTTCAGTTTTTTTGAATGACGCTTTCTTTAAAAAAAACTCATTCTAGAAACGTGAATTTGGAATAAGCGGCCCTTAAAGATTTCGCGAAGTATAAACTTGGTAGATCGCACAGGGTTTCATTAGACAGTCGATCTTAAGTCTAATAAAGTTGGGGCCACGGTCCGGCTACCCCTGCTATATTATATAGCAAGCATACTCGTATATACTCGTATGTACTCGACACTCGTATGTTGGTGTTTGAAACGAGGGACTATACACAAATGAATGTTTTGGTCTATGTATGGCTGTGGTTTCATATAAGATCGTTAGCCTAGATACCAGCAGAAACATAATGTATCGTTATTCGTTTGTATAAATATTATTTTAAATTGCTTTAGGTTAATATGAGGTTAATATTGATATAATATTGCTATTTCGATTTTGAATTAGATTTTAAATATCGAACTTTATTAGAAAATGTCATAATAACTTGATACAACTTACGAGTTATTTATTTTTTAATTGACAAGTTGTTTTTTTGTGGTTTATTAGAATCATACTTTTGTGGCATTTTTTATCTTATCAATCTTCATAGCTTGGTCCACTTAGCAATAAAAGTGTTTAGCTAAATATCTACCTATATATCCCATATTACCACGTGTTTTATACGTTTTCATAAACTGTCGCAACTAAATTGATTGATGGTTGCCATAGTGTAACCAGCAACCATAGATAACCTGAATCGAGGATCTCGTAACAGGCCTCAGTCTAATTATGTTACTTTTACCGGCCTTGTTGATACTATCTTCATCAAATCGGAAAACGCGGTGTATTAAAATTATTGACCTCTTGACCAATATTCGGGTATAATAATTAATATAACTGTTGTTCATACTAAGGGCCATTTCGCCAATGCTTATTAAGTTGATCATTGATTAAATATTATAATATCAACACTAGTTTTTAGTTTTCACTAATAACAAGCGATCAACACAACGTGTTTATAAAACTGGGATTAAAGTAAAAGAATAATTAATTCAGTATGTTGATTCTACAGTCTACTGTTAGTTAAAAGTAATGAAATTTCACACGTTATATTTTTTCTCCTGCTTCAAAACTAGAAGTAGGATAGTTAACCACAGAAATAAATCAAGATAGAACGGCTAAGCGGCTTTGAATCTTGCACAAGTGAGCAAGATTTGTTAAACGTTCATTCAGTCAGCGCGTACGTCTCGACTCGAGCGGTTGTGCAAAAATGCCTCATTATGCAGTGTCAAATTATAAAAACAGAAGTACGAAAGTGAATCGGTTAAAAGGAGGTATTTCTTTCCACGTGTAATTTATTTGTTCTAACTAAAAGCAAAGCAAAAATTGACACGATCGAATCCTTAGCAACGCACGCGCGTTGCCGTTCTATCTTGATTTATTTCTGTGATAATTACTATGTCAAAGATGTAAAGACTTAAGGTATTATGCAAATCAGTAAGCACACCGAACGTAACAAAATAAGTAAAGACGCTTATCCATTATAGCAGCCTCAGGTCGAGCCGCCTCGACTTGAAGCAAACCGAGGCAGCGGAGAGAGGAAGTGGAGACGCTGCCTCTGGTTGAGACAGCGTCTCCATTTGTGCGGCCTCTGGTCGAGCGGCTGCCTCACCCTGAATCTGCCTCAAATAGATACGCATCTTTAGCTTACATTTAGATTTTATATTTTTAAATAAATCACCCCCAAGCCTCTACACAACGCCCTCATTTTTTTCTGGGTCCCACACCACCCCCTTCAGACCTTCAGCGCCCACAAGGAAGGGGCGTTATCGCCCACTTTGGGAAATGCTGGTTTAAACTGTTCAATTTCAACATTTTAATTCTACCTTTATATCAAATCTCTGAAAACTTTTTTTATATTTTACGAAAATGTGATGGGCTACCATAACCTCTACATCTATATTATTGAAACTTTATTATCTTAACCATAGCATAGTCGTCATTAATGAAGAATTGAAGAACAACTAAAGCTGGAACACTTTTAAGGGCATAGGCTCTAACATTGGAGAGTATGAGACATGAGTATTAGTAGAGAGTATAGTTATAGCAAGTCACAAGAAAGGAAGGTTCTATCTTATGACTTGCTACTATTAGCAACATACCACACATAATATAAAATCAGTAATTATCAAACAACAAAATAATCTAAGGGCCTGTTTCGCCACTTTCTGATAAAGTGCCGAATAGGCTATTAACAACTTTTTTGACAGATTCTTCATACTTCATCTGTCAAGTTAATCGGTGGATAGCCTATTCATAACTTATCAGGAAGTGGTGAAACAGGCCCTAAATGTATAAACTCAAAGGTGACTGATATGACTGACATGGTGATCAATCAACGCATAGCCTATACTACTAGAAGGAAGGTATTTTGATCAATTCTAACCCCAAGGGGTTAAAATAGGGGATGAAAGTTTTCATATAATAATACTTCTTAACATGAGCGAAGCCGCGGGCAAAAGCTCGTCACTAATAACAGACACGTTTCTGTTAAATATGATAACGGAGAATATTTTGTACGAGTTTAAGTGAGGTTGACCGTGTGTCAGCCAGTTTATTGACGTTGCAAGGTTATTGAAAACTGCAAGGTGATGAAGTCTGGTATTAATAGTCTAGACCGTGAACTAATCTTTAAAGCCTAAGTCAGATGTTAGAACATCTTAGAAGTTTAAAAGAGATGTGAAAATTCACACGAAGTTTTTGTTATTATGTAAGACCATAGAGTAATAAATAGTTAATGGTAAGACAAAACGTAAACTGTGTTATTATGTTCTTGACAGGAATAAAATAGTTCTTTCATTCAAAAATATTAGGCAAAAAGTAATGAGTAATGAACTAATGACAAAGTAATTTAAAGTAGATATAGGGATTTTAATGTGTAATATTCAATACTTAATTTTTAATGAGTCAATAACTTTAATAATAATAACCAATAACTATATTCCTTTTCACTAATTAACATTTAACTGAAATCCACTCGATTGCTATTCGTCAATAGGCATTTTACTGTAGAATGCCTACACATCAATTATTTTTATCAATATTATTATAATATTAGGAAATTGGAATAAATTATAATATTGCCAATCCTTACCGTCATTTTTAGTGTAAGTCAACATAATTTTGAAATTTACGTTAACGTTAAAAACGTTGAAAATATGTCTGGGAACGTGTTGAAACTAGCTAAATGAAAAGAAGTTAATAAAACTCGAGACTTTTGAAGTATAGGCAGAGTCTATACTTATAAATTTGTAAATAAAAAAAAAAACAGGAAACAAATGTATATTATTATCCTTGTATCGAGCCTACAACTAATCTGTTTAAATATTTATAAAATCACGAAATGTTAGATCTATATTAAAGGCGTTTTTTTCCACACACATTATCCGCGTACATCCGCAATATCGCGAGACCTTTGTCCGGCAAATATTAAATCAGGCTGATATTGACATTGAATTATTATTTGGTTAATAGTTACGCCAACATTCAATGTTAAGGCTTCGACGCTTTTTATCGCTATTTGTATTTGTTTCGTCATCGATTCGCGCCGATTGGATCATCCATTAGTTTCGTTTGGCGTTACCGACAGATTTTAGTGATTTTTAATCGATATTTTCCAGATCGAGTTTCGTGTCAACTTATGAAATTCGGCTAATTTGATACTAAAAACATCCGTTATCAGGTGACGTCGAGTTTGCACAGGGCCTGAAGGTGGCTCATCGATGTCACTATCGCGACACGGAGCGATGCTCCAATAATAGGTGTCTGTTAATTCTATCAGCCCAATTAACTCAGCTCGGATCTCTGGGCCGAGCCGCGACCTCACATTATGCGTGTAAAGCTGCGAGCCGCCCAACGCGCCAAGCATACTAACGTACAAGAAACGCCTTGGTGAATCCTTGGCTTCAAAACCGAGCTCCTTTCTTACTCTGGTGACTTTAATTCACTTTGTTCTATTATTTACCTTTACCGATTGCGACGTCGTTTTCAGGGTTAATTGGATGGTTAGTTCCAATAAAAAATTAATTGATCGCCGCTAGAAAATCGCACTTATTAAATCGTCCCGCAGTTACTTATAGTGACGATTCCATTGTTTCACCGTTGGAATTCAGATTCTGAACTGAATGTTTGCGATGCTCGGGTCGAGTCTGACGAAACGTCTGCTAATATTTCGGTGGAATTTTTATTTTGCCTCGTTTTTGCGGAGTCACTTTATTATTTGTCCATTAAATTTTTTGCTTCGTGATTTTTTCGCTACTTCCTTATTGTGGTCGTGTTAAGTAATTTTATATTTACGGTTTCTGCCATGACGAATATAATAAGTAGTATAATATATTTTATGTGAGCGCAAAAGTAGTAAACGCCAAGTTGGACGGTACTCGTTAATGTTATGTTCCCTATGTTTTAATTGTCGTCTATCATCATCATATGACAGTGTGTGTCGAGTGGATAAATATTAAATTATTATTCTCATTACCATAATATAATTGTCTCGCAGACTAAACAGTTTCACAATTTAACTTTATCACATGGAATATCACAAGGTCCTTTTACTTCATTTGCACTACTGGATTCTTCACAAATACCTAAAAATCTACTCTTAAACTAATATATTATAGGTATCCTTCTGCTTTTTATTACTTAATATAAATTTTTCTACTACTTCTGGGAAGTTTATGTAAATTTTTTTATTTCCTATAGGAAACGAAGAAAAATTGCACCAACAAAGTGGTACAAGGAAGGCCGGACAATTAGCGTGATTGCAGCGTTCCCTCGATCACATGATAGACAATGGTCGTTAATTGTGTCCTCACCTGCGGACGGCGGCGTTTTGTCGGAGTTTCCTCTCGAGGTACAACACTGACACAACCGACTGGGGACAGCGAGTGTCCGAATCTGCGTACACGTCGCGGATAGGGGGTAGGGGGATATTCGCTATTAACGCACTTGACCGGCGAGCGCGTGGCGCGCAGGTAAACTCTATACTGACAGCGCGCGCTCCTCTCGCCTTTATTTATTACTTTACATTTCGCGCGTCGCGATGGTTGGATGATAAATGATAATTATTGATAACGCGCCGCTAGTCTGCAGTGGCCGATTCAACTCACGGCCGCGCTCGACTTAAAGATGAATTGACTTTAATTTAATGAATAATTTGACAGAAAATATAATACGGAGCTTATATTATATTAAAGTAAAGACTAAAGTTACATTAATTAATGTATCTGAGCAATTTGTTGCCGCGACTGGTAGCAGTTTAAGGTATTTTCTGCGTGATATATCTCTTATCATCGGATCGTGAGGAGGAACTAGAATATAAATGATATCATTACGTTAACGTTGAAGTTCCTAAAACAGAGTATATATCTAGCTTGATGTAAACTCATTTAAATATTGGGCGAAAATGTGAATAAAGTAGGCTATGATTTTGACAATGTTGCTGAGATTCTTCTTTCTTCTAGTTTTTAATCTTTTTTCTAGTTGTCAATCTTGATTTTGTTGTCTCTAAATTCAGTTTATATTTGTTATTAATTTCTTATCTTTCGATAACTTCTTGATTACTATCACTCATCATTCATCACATTGATAAGGCATACAGTAGAACACCGAATTATTGGCACTTTCATACTAAAGAAAATCTCATCTATGGATATACTATTTAACTAGCTGTCCCGGCAACGTTGTTTTGCCATAAGTATAAAGTATTTCGCCCACATTATTTTATTGAAGTGACTAAATAGTAATTATAATAATATATATATGTCACCATGGCAACGTCCGTCGCTATCCCGTCGCACAATATTGCAGGTCACCGTCAGTCTCGAGTTGTAATAATTTACTATTATTTATTCAACAAATGCACTTATCAATATAAAAAGTACCCGGTAGCCGATTCTCAGACCCACTGAATATGCATATAAAAGGTAAAAATCAGTAAAGCCGTTTCGGAGGAGTACGCTAACTAATATTGTGACACGAGAATTTTATATTATAGATATTATAAATGCGTTCTTTCAGGCCAAAACTACTGAAACCATTGTAATATTTGAGGTTTAGGCGAACTTGGTACTTTTCATAGTCTATTATTCTATTAATTCACTTAATTGCATTATTAAATGTATTGCAATAAATGCAATAGGTTTCGTCATTATGCTTCCTGCATTTAGAATTTGCTCCAAGAATAAGTAGTAAAATGTAATCTCCATTTCTTGTGAGAGCTAATATATGAGAGCAGGCGATAACATTAAACATTACGGGCCTGTTTCAACACTTCCTGATAAAGTGCCGGATAGGCAATCCACAACTTGACAGATAGAGTATGGAGAATCTGTAAAAAAAGTTTTAGTTCTTAACATTGGTTTCTTCTCTCTTCAATAATAGTAGGTAACAAAGATCAGCGGTATGCAGTTTGTGACTTCTTCGGGCGTTTTTTTTTCTCACGGGCGAACGAAAGAGAACTATCCATACTAATATATGTATTATAAATGCGAAAGTGTGTCTGTCTGTCTGTTACCTCTTCACGCCCAAACCGCTGAACCGATGTAAATATTATAGGAGAGAGAAGAAGAACCAAGAAAGGCAAACCCAAGAGGCCAAGCAAAAAGTCCATCTTCGAAACATATTACATAGAGAGAATAACTACTTTGAGTCCAAGGAAATCATAGGTACTTTTTATCCCGGAAAAATGTACGGTTCCCCGTGATAAACTGGTTTTGGCGCAACAGAGTTGAGGGCATCATCTAGTTTAAAATAAATATAAAATAATCTCAAAGTTTAAGATAATATTCTTCTTAATAATAGCTAGGTTAAACAAGGTAAACTTAGTGTAGAGACAGGCGCCGCCGGCAAAAATAATTTCCAAGGGGTGCAGATTTTAGTTTTCTTTCTTTTCTTTTTACTTTTTACGAACAACAGTGACTGCCTATTTACGTAGAATACATTTAGTACCGAAATATTACGAACTATCTTTGTACGGCATGGTAATAGTAAATAGAGTTACAAAATCCCGAGATTCCCAAGGGGTGCAAGTGCACCACCTGGCACCCCCCTGCTGGCGCCTATGTGTAGAGATACTATCATGTAGAGTTTAGTTTTTTCTTCTTTGGAAAGGTCCTGCAAAACATAAACTCAAGTACAGGACTATAAATTTCTTCTTAAAGGTAAGTTACAATATTTCGAGATAATTATGATAATGGAATTAAACCTGATTAACCATAATATTTACATAGTTGTAGGATGGAATTCCATTAAGATAACAAGGTATTTTATTGAGTACCTCGTTACCTTAGTGCTATAAAGTAGCCTATAGCCTCACTCGATCAACCTTCCCAGTGCCCAGTCTAAGATCAATATAAAATATTGGAAAAGTAATCTAATACATAATATTATAATAAAACTATAGAAATGATAATTCGGGCCTGTTTCACCACTTCCTGATAGGCTATCCACCACTTAACTTGACAGATGAAGTATGGAGAATCTGTCAAAAAAGCTGTGAATAGCCTATTCGGTACTTTATCAGCAAGTGGTGAAACAGGCCCTTAAGATACTAAAAAAATAATAAGCGGATAGAAGTCAAAAATGTGGTTAGTTTTTTGTCTGTAGGTCTACGTATGTTTGTTCCAGCATATACGAAAACTATTGATCCGATTTGCATACGGTTTTCGCAGATATATTTGTCTTCTTCCAACTCAAAATCTGCCGGCCTAGCATACGCCAACGAGATATCTCACTCTCAAGATAATTAAAAACTACTCGTCTCATAATGTCAAAACCTCGACATTATCTCGACAAAACTCTATAATGTGTTATTTCGATGATAGATCTACGCGAGAAAAAATGTTTGTCATGCTAGGGTCAGTAGAGATGAAGATACAAACTAACAAACATCGAGAAACTTGTAGAGAGAGATATCTCGTTGGCGTATGCTAGGCCGGCTGGTGTAATTATAAAATTACCCCCCCCCCCCTCTAAGAGGACCAAAGAGGGGGTCAGATTACAGACCAAAGAGGTATAAAACTTTTTTCTGGACTTACTTCATATTCGTAACTGTGTTTTCCAACTTAACATCTGGTGTATAAAATTTTTCCTGCCACCTCTCTTAGTCCCACTTGCGCCAATCTGGGTTAAAGTTAACTCTGAGTTAAACATCATGTCATATCTGTCACTCACCAAGTCAGTGATAGAGATGACATGATGTTTAACTCAGAGTTAACTTTAACCCAGATTGGCGCAAGTGGGCCTTAGAGGACAAAAGAGGGGGTAAGATTTTGTATCAACTGATGAAGTAGAAATACTTTAAATGGCAAAACAATTACTATTATTATTATTATTATCAAATTGTACCACTAATCTTACGCCTTTAATTTTTCTCAATGGTACATGCATTTGCTTGTGATTTCGCGACGTAGCGGTCAAACCGCTCGCTTGCGCGAACGTATAATATAAGCAGAGTCTAACGTTGGTAAAATTGGCATTTTAGTGATTGTTTTGCCCCGGTGCCGATCCTGGGCGAAGGTTTAGCCACTCCTCTTACAATCTAACAAGTTATGGAAAAACACTACCGGCAATCCAAAATAAACATCTACCGGTTGCAGGACTCGAACCCAAACACGTTTGTTTGACGTCAATGCCGGAATGGGGTCTAACGCACTAACGAATGTTTAATTCGTCCCGAATTTTCCAATTAAAAACACAAAATTTCCGTGAAACGGATTAAATATAGTCTATGCAATGATAATATAGTTATTTATGGCATGTATTTGTCTTGTAAACAGCCATAATAAGACTGTTTGTTTATTCGAGCCAGGTGTGCGCGTCTTTGTCCATCGATTACAGGTTCTTGATTCTTCAACATTTTTATAGCTGTTGTTTACGTATACTAAAATTAATACTTTTATATCTGGCAACTTCTTCCTCTTGGCGACTATGTGAGTATTACAGAATTTGCAGAGGTAAAGCGGCAAGGAGTTAAGGACTAAGCGCGAAATATGACAATACCTCAGACCAAATAAAAACTCAAGACAGAGCGCTGCGAATAACGCGAGTGAAGCAGGTTTTTTATGTTCAAAAACAGTCTACACGAACAAGCAATCCCAATTTGTAAACAAAAGAACGAATGTCTTAGAAATTTCGGTATGCATGATGCCGAAAGTCAAGTTTATTGCGGGCTAGGATAACAATGCGACAAAAAAACGTGCACAGCTGCGCAGTTTTTACTATTATTACTTATTAGTAACTTAAAAGGTCCTTTTTATTACTCAATTGTTGTGATTTTGTCGCTATTGAGAGTGGGAGTGATGCTATACAGAGTGTATCATTGTATGGTAGACAAGCTAAACCAACCAAAGTCAAATGATTTCGACGCTTTAGGGAGTTTGTCGCTAAATGGAGTGACGTTACATGGAGTTTACATTGTACTAAAAAAAATTTTTGTCTAAATATTTTTTAGTAAATTTACTACTAAATATTTAAACATCAAAAAATAGACAAAAACACTAAAAAATATATAAATAAATAGTAAATGTACTACAAAATATTTAAATAACAAAAAATATTTTGTAAGGTTTAAATATTTTGTAGTAAATTTACTATTTATATATATATTTTTTAGTGTTTTTGTCTATTTTTTGGTGTTTAAATATTTAGTAGTAAATATACAAAAAAATTTTTAAACACAAATTTTTTTTTTAGTATTTAAATATTTTGTACTTAATCACTATCTTAAGCTTAAAAATAACTCAAACATGTTAAATATTTTCGTATGAGAAAATGATTTTGGTATTAAGAATGTATGAAAATTTCGAGGGTACCCCGGCCTCTTAATACTGCTCGCTGCAATAGGAAGCTATTTTGACATGGTACGTTCCCAATGCAAACAAAATCAAATCCTCATGAGTTAGCCGAGGGAATAGGTACAACAAAAAGAAAATAAAATCGAGTGCCTATAGACAATGTAGCATTAGATGTAAAAGGTATTAGATAGGTAATATTATGTAATTAAACTGTTTGAAATATATTTTGTGTTACTTCAAACGCTGTTTTTCACGCAATCCAAAATACCTAGTTAGATCGTTTTTATAACAGATATTTGTAATAATTATAAAGCGATAATAGATACACTGTGTGCATTCTAACTACAATTCAGCTACAAAATAACATTAATAAAAAAAATTAACATCACTCTTTACGAAAAGCTCCCATTTAGCCATCAAATCTTACAATGAAATCAAACTATTAACTTTACAGATAAGTATTTCCCACAGTTAATTAATAGCGTGGTTTTAAAATGAATATAATATTTATTGCATATTATGAGAGCATAATTATTATTATTATTATGTAGGAAACGAAACCACTTTAAATGGCCTTACTAAATAAAGTACTTCTTACATTTAAAGCGAAATGTATCCTGTTATACTTGATGGATTTAAATTTTAAGCCGTGTCCGATCGAAATATTTTAAGGTAATCGAACTTTCCTTGGCCGTAGCTAGCACTATTGGGCTAAGGCAAATATTTAACACGGCAACTGACATCCTTTTTAAGCGACTTTCTATTAAGTCACAAAAAAACTAACTTTGTAGTGATTAAAATATCTTAGCAACTATTAAACTATACAAGCAACAAAAGGCTAGGATCAAAAAAACTAAAAAACGGCTGCTACTGTAAGGTATCAAATATATCAAGCGGGATCAGTGTAAAACTGATTAAGGTATTATAAAACCTGATGTGGCGACTAATTTTTCCGAGGGGATATCAAACATTCTTCGACAACTATTGGCTTTTATTTTAAAAATACACATTTGGCAGGGATTGTTAGGTAGCATTAAAACTAAAAATGGGTATTATAGTAATGTATTTGGATATTAGAATAGAATATTGTTTACAGATTCGTAAATTCTTGTAAAAGGCGGCAAAATATGCGCTCGTGTGTCTGACTCTGAACTCTGAACAGTGTCAGGCTGCAGAGCGGGGGTTTGAGCGCGAGCGCGCCCTTGAGTTAGAGTTTAGACACTAAACATTAATTATTATTATATTCTAAATTTGAAGGTTTTATTATATCTGCTAGAAGTGCCTTAGACTTTTGGTGATCGGTCAGTCAGTCAGTGAGTGACAAAATTAAGAAATTTTAACAAATTACAGTTCTTAAACTACTGGTTCAAATTGTAATTATAATTATATTTTATAAATACAATTTGAATACACGCGGTATATTTAAAATTATAATATAAAAATTAATTTTTTATATACCGTGTTTATACAATGCTTGCTTAGCAACTGAAAAATCAGGCTTGTTCTTTTATCCACAACGAAGTTATAGGGGGGTCAAAAAGAGCCCAGAATTGGTTCGAGAAAATACACAATTAATTTTCTTCACTGCAAAAATAATTTGCATTTGAACCCTTTTGATTCATTACGTTTCTCTTGTATGTTGTAGTAACATTTTTCACGATTAAATTAAAAGGGAAAATCCGTTTAGAAGTTCCTCGATCAAAATAAATTACACTTAATAAGATTTATTTCTCACAATCTTCCACGTAGTACCTATAATACAGTTGAGCACTGCGAGCAAATTTTCCGTCGTTGTTATTAATTTGTTTTGATCGATAAAAAAGTTAAGCGTCATAACGGATATGGAGCCTGCGGTCAGCGCACGTTAAATTATAATAATAATTATGAGGAACGAAGTAAAAAATGAAGATATGAATGTATGAACTATGAAGCGGGTAAGTAAATTTAAAAACCATCGTTTTTGTGTACAAATTTTTGCATAAATTGCGGAAAATGATTTGAAATCAAAAAATGTGGATTCTATGCATAGCATAATTATTATTCTGGCTAATCAGGGCAAGCGAAGCGAGACCTAATATATCCCACAACCTGAACATTTTGTGGTACACTTTGCGGAAAAACTATCACGCCTATTGATTCGTGCTTATAGTAATTTTGTAACTGCTCTTATGTTGTAAAATGTTAGTTAACCGGTGTCTCATATCTTCAAATAAGTGCTGCAAACCTACACTTTTTCTGCTGAAAATGATTATAAAAAGATAGTTGAAGTATTTCGTTATTATGACCTCTTAAGACCCGGAAAATTTAGTGTTTTTAAATATTCATAACTAGCTGTTGCTCGCAACTTCGTCCACGTCCGAAGGGTGTAGTAATTTATTTAGTGTTTGTGTGTATTTGTGCAATGATATTCTATTATAAAAAAAGGAACATCATTGGTATTTGTGTAAAATATTATTACTAATATTTGTAAGAGGTGTAGGAAAAATTAAGCTTTCTTCTAAGATCTTTCGACGAAAACGCTGACTAAGCCCTATGAGATGACAAACAACAAAACATGTTTGGCAGAAAAATTCTTCTTTTTAGATAAATTTAGCATAAATTTTAAACCGAATTTCAATATGATAAAATCGGCCAAGTGCGAGTTGGACTCGCGCACAAAGGTCAAAGGGTTCCATTATAAATTCCGTACAAAAAAAAATGCAAAAAGAAATATATGGGAGCCCCCCTTAACTATTTGT
Organism: Plebejus argus; assembly: GCA_905404155.3. NCBI lineage: Eukaryota > Metazoa > Arthropoda > Insecta > Lepidoptera > Lycaenidae > Plebejus > Plebejus argus. The sequence continues at coordinate 5,760,846 of FR989937.1, read as the reverse complement.
TTTGAGTTAAAATAGTTAAAATAGAGCTACACACTGTGCATGTTTTTAAATATTAATATGTAATTAAAAATTTAATAATCCACATACTGTAACCAAACCTAAGGTCAGTTATTGTTGACTCCATTTGAGATGAATATTGCAAAATCTTATAAGGTTTAGCATTACTCATGTATGGAGCACGCAAAGGCTCTTTCGATTGTGATGAAACTCGTCGATAGCTATTTGCCGAATCTTTGACATTGAACGAGGTTAGTCTCGTCTGAAGATCGTCGTTACGAAATAATAGAACAATGCCCGAGAATTGTAAAGCTCTGTTACCTTGATGATTTTGCACCAAGGTGATAAATAGTTAATATTTTGATAATAATTATCTATAGTAGGTACCTACCTATACTATAACACGTGTACGAGAAGTTTATTTATTTATTTATTTATTTATTTATTAGGCGTGTCAACAATATGAATACAAGCTTCTATAAATAACTAAAAATTAGGTCCAAGTTCAGCATTCATATCAATTAAAGACATGCACAACATTACTAATAATAATTACAAAACACAATGCAACAATAGACAAAACTTAACTACTAAACTATAAAAGCTAATAAAAATTAATTATTACATGACAAAAATTATAAGAAAAATTGGATAATGTTAGAAAATACTACAATATTATAAAAATTACAAAATAATAAATGTCCAAATTAACATGTCAATAAATTGGATACCTAATGTCAGAAAATACTACAATAATAAAATTACACAAAAAATGACCAAATTAACATTTCAGTAAATTGGATGATTTTTTTTTATTTTTTTATTTTTCTTTATTGAATACCAACAGCGTATTACAATATGGGACTTATCAGATGATGTCAGAAAATACTAGAATATTAAAATTACACAAAAAATGACCAAATCTGGGGGCACGGGAGTGCCCCCGCCAAGATGAGCCAAGCGAAGCGCGCACGGGCACTACCTACCTTTTCTCGAAACGTTTCGTCGTATTTTTGCACCCTCGTAACTTTGGTTTGAATAATGCCACATAGTTGAAATTTTCAAGATATTATGACATGGGTATAATAATTAAATGCGCAAAGTTTAAATATTGTTACTATTATACTTTAGATTTTATAGGGGTCCAAAAACCCCACAATAATGGACTGACTCACCGATCATCAAAATTGTTAGGGTACTTCCTGAAGTCATAGAAAGCTGAAATTTGGTATGTGACATACTATTAGTACAGAAACAACAAAAAAATTATCAAACCCAACCTAACCTATCCCATCCCCTTGATATAGAGAGGGGATGTTAGTATGAGATACCCCCGTTTCTTGTGCTAGATACAACATTAAAAATAGAGTATAAAATAATTCTTGTGCCAAAAAAATACGTATTAGACATGAGAGACCATAGACTCACAGAAAACCGGCGTGAAATGAGATTTCACTACTTTTTGACACCACGAACTATAATAATATTATGTTCTCATCTTGGCAACATTTTTACATGAAAATGTTTTTTGTGGGATTAACATTTCAGTAAATTGGATGATGTCAGAAAATACTAGAATATTAAAATTACACAAAAAAAAATGTCCAAATTAAGATGTCAATAAATCAATAAATTGGATAATGTCAGAAAAATAATAAAGTTTAAAGCACTATGTGGGAAATGACTTTATGAGTTATAATTTAAAGGAAACAAAATATATTATTATATTAGGTAGGTTAGATTTAATGTATCTGTCATATGGGCCTCTGATGCCCGAAATAAAAATGTTTTGATTTTGATTTGATTTGATTAGGAAAAAATAAGATCATCGTTGTAGATCAGCTATAGTTGCATTGAAGTAAAGAACTAATGCCCGTTTTCACCAACAGCACCTAAAATTTAGGTGTCCCTTAAGGGCCGGTTATTCCAAATTCACGTTTCTAGAATGAGTTTTTTTAATAGAAAGCGTCATTCAAAAAAACTGAAAAATATATACATGTATAGATGCATCTTTTAACTAGTGCTTTCATTGGATAGAAACACAATACAGATAATTTGGCTCGATAAAAAAAAATTCCGAAACAACATCGATTTTAAAAGCATTTTGAGTTTTATAGGACTTACAGAGACTCAATCAAAAAATAATTTGGACAGTTCGATAGCTATTAAAATTTAACAGGGAAATCATTGGATAGATGTTTAGTTATAATATTTGTATCTAAGTAAAACGGGTTTTTCTCCTATTTCGCCCTATCATGGACGCGGCGAGCGTCGTAACCGCCACCGTACAAGGCGCGCTGATATGAATTTTATTGTAATGACATTTAGGTCGATATTCGCACTGACAGAAATCGACCTGCTAATTTACGACGCCCTTAATGCCAATATAAGGGGCACCTAACGCAAGTTTTGTTTTCACCAACGTTTATGTGACACCTAAACCATTAGGGGACCCTTATAATTTAGGGGATGCATTGACAATCCCGTAACGTTTAATAGGTTGTTTTATTTAAAATATACGTCACCTAAGTGTTACGGGGTCGTCAATTCATCCCCTAAATTATAATGGTTTAGGTGTCAATACCTACGTAGTAGGGATGGGCAAATGGAAAAAATATATCGATATATATCGTATCGATACTTTTCAAATGTATCGATATATATTTTTTAAAAATATCGATATTTCTATATATCGATATTTTTTGCTCAAGCCTCGAGCCTCGAGAAGGTTATCTATATAGTACGGAAGCCCTAGAACAAATTTTTTTGTGATTACTAACAAGCTAATTTTTTGTGAGTAGCTACATTTTGATAAGACGAACAACATTTTTATTTTCGAAAAATCTCGAAAGTGGTAGCTAACAGAGATAGAAAGGATTTCATACTTTGACTTGATGGTCCTAAAATATGGATTGTTTTATTTGTAAGACAAGGTTTTAGGGTTCTGTAATCAACAAAACTTGGTTGACTACTGTACCCTAAAACGGAACCCTAACCAGCAGATTTTTTGTATAATATTTGTAGGTTAATAGTTATATAAATTAAAAGTAACGGGTAACCTTGTCCTACAATTAGAACAATCCATATTTTAGGACCATCGAGTCAAAGTATGAAATCCTTTCTATCTCTGTTAGCTACCACTTTCGAGATTTTTCGAAAATAAAAATGTTGTTCATCTTAAATATCAAAATGTAGCTACTCAAAAAAAATTAGCTTGTTAGAATTAAACAAAAAAAAATTGTTCTAGGGCTTTCCTCACTAATATAGTTGGCAATCTCAAAAATTATTTATTAAAAAATGAAAATTCGAAGCGAAATTATATCGTTTTTGATATCCGAAAATAAATATCGAAAATCGATGTATAAAAAAAATAAAAAATCGCCGATAAATATCGATTATTTTCTGAAAAAATATCGATATTTTAATATATCGATTTTTTTTACCCAAGCCTACTACGTAGTAGGTGAAAACAAAACTTGCGATGGGTTCCTCTTTATATTGGCTTACAAGCCAGGGATAAGGGACAATAAGGGACACCTAAATTTTAGGCGTTGTTGGTGAAAACGGGCATAAGAATCTAAAATAAGTAAAATTTAAATAAGTAGTACATTTGCAAAGTATCGCGTAACTTTCTGCCGCGCACTGTAAAACTCTGGAAAGAACTGCATCAGCAGTATTTCCGACCTATACGACCTGCAAGCTTTCAAGACGAGAGCGTATTCCCTCTTAAAATGCCGGCAATGCACCTGCAGCTCTTCTGATGCTGCGAGTGTCCATGGGCGAGGGTAGTTGCTTTCCATCAGGTGACCCGTTTGCTCGTTTGCCCCCTTTTTTCATAAAAAATTAGGTTTTTCTATTTTATTGTATGTAATATGTATATTTAAATTATAATGTTATTTTAATGAACAAAGACACCAAGCAACTACAGGTAGTTTACTGTAGGTGCTGTAAAATCTTGCTGCTTGCGATCTATGCTTGCAGCTTGCAAGTACAATTTCTTTCCGTCAGCCAAAATTTATAAATAATATAATTAGCCTAGCCTTTACACAAATGATTTTTTTTTTGATACTGAATGTTTTTTTTTTAATTAACCTACTTCAGCCTCCAAAACTTGAATGTGTTGGAAATTAGAATAGATATTTTAAAACTTTTTCCTCTACTTGAACACCTCAATATTATAATTTTAGTATTTATGATATTTTTATACTTAGTATAGTATAGTGTATATGGTATAGTATTAACGAATTCGTTGGATCGGTCAATCAATAGAATAATATATACTCAATATATTATTAATATATTATAACTTCGTACGTGTAATTATAGTTATTGTATAACGCTGATTCCGACTTAATGTTTTGAGTGTTTCTTGAAATTTCTATAGTTATCATGTGATTTTAGATCTGTCATCACTACTCATCACTCTTAGCTCCTTTTCAAACATACTAGAGTACACACACGGTGAATTATTACTCAAACATTGCGTAACCTGTTGATCGACTGCTTACTGTACTATTACTATTATTATTAGTAGCCTATCTTGATTTCTGTGATTGCTACCTGCTGGGCAAAGTTTCTCCTCAAATCGTAGAGAATCAAATAAAAATTTGTTCTTGCAAACATATAAACTACTAACTAGACGAAGCAAAATTCCGTTGCGCCAAAACCCATTTATCACGCGGGAATCGTACATTTTCATTAGCATTAAATTGACATGATCCGACCAAGCGACGTTGGTCTATCATCTGCCTAGGAATCAATTTCCTCGATGGTACAATCACACAACATTCTATTGTATACAAAAATAACAATTGACTTTGATTTGATTTTTTGTAGCTTTTTGATTAATTTTAATTGGTTTTACCACCGTCTCCTTATAAAATGAACCTCAAAAACCCCCGTACAAAAAATACTACGCTACGCCATTTCGCCATTTAATATTGACATATTTTTATGTAGTGGCGGAGACGCTAAATAGCACTTGAAAATTTAATTAAATAGTTCACATTAGGGTCAATTCAGACCGCAACGCGACGAGGCGAGGCGCGGCACGGCATAAATTTGTATGGATTTGACTGATTTGACTTTGATATTCGGCGCATGGTAAAACTTGTATAAGCTTATATTGCGCCGCTTATCATTGATTTTGTAACTTTTATTGATAAATAAATGAAAAAAAAAAAGATTTCAATTGCGTGAGACGTCTTGCGAATCTGTGAAATCCATATAAATTTAGAAATACATCTAGGTACTCGTCGCGTTGCGGTCTGAATCAAACATTTCGTTTGTTCATTCAATTATTATTTATTATATTCCCGATTGTAAACATGAAAAAAATCTCAACAAAAATGTAACATTAAAAAAATACAAGATATTTTAAATAAATCGTGAATTTATTTAAAATATTATCTTGTATTTTTTTAAACTCTTTAAAATAGTTCAACGCTCTACTTTCCATAACAATTTTCCGTTGATATTTCCATAACACATAATTGTAATTAACTATAGTTAGGTATTAATTGAGTTAACCGCGCATATATTATATTATGACGTCTGCAGTTAATGATACCCTACGTTTGACGTTTACGAATATACCTACCAATTGCAATGAATCATGATTTAATTTAGTGATTAATTCCAATTTTTTTTAACCTAAATTAATAACCTATATTTTATCAATCGCTAGAAATTTTCCAATGTTATGAATTCATAGGAAATCTTCTTCCTAAATCAACGAAACAATTTGAACCCAAAAGAAGCAAACTTCCTTAAAATAACATTATAATTTATAACAATATCTTATGCAATACGTTTTGAGTTTTTTTTAATTATTTTAACACATAACTCGTACAGCTACTCACTTTGAGCAGAGCAGCTTTGAGAATACGATGATTTTTTATCAGTTGATTTCTTGTTTCGTAACTCTTTACTAAACTTAGGGCCCGTTTCACTTCTTCCTGATAAAGTGTCGTATTATGCTATCCAAAGCGTTTTTGACAGATTCTCCATACTCCATCTGTCAAGTTAAGTGATGGATAGCCTATCCAGCACTTATTAGGAAGTGGTAAAACAGGCCCTTACTCTAATGATACAATTGTAGTAAAAACCCATCTACTACGTTTACCATCGATGAGAATCATGTTAATACTTTTTGCACACACGGTAAATCCGTTTACATCCGTGCTGATAGTGCTCACTGACATCATATTTACGTGTTAAGAGGATACTCCAAGGTAATGAAAAAAAAGTACTCGCAATATCTATTGCTGTCTCCCTTACCTCAAGCCTATACCGCAGAGCGACAACTGCAGAAAATCAACGATTCGGTGTCCCCTGATTCCTTCTCCAAAACTTAACCGATTTAAGAACTTTTATCATTAAAGATTAAAGAAAGGTTTGAGTTGTGTTCCTATGTTTTTTTGTATAATCTAGCCAAATCTGTTTTCTAGATGTTTGAACACAGCGGAAAATCTGGCCATTTTTTTGGGTTTTTGAACGTTCATATTTTCTTTTTTAATAACTAAATTATGAAAAAAAAGAAATCATAAAGACATTGTATTACTGGCCATAGATATTCAGGAAAAAATAAAATTCTACCGGCATTATCCAGGGAGGAAACAGGGGATAACGTTTGTATGGAAAAAAGGGCTGTGTGGACTCGTCTTAATTGCAGACATTTGACGTACGAGACCACCGTCTCACATATAAAATGTATATAACTTTACCGAAACGTAGTATGCATGACAGTTCTCATTAAAAGTAAATGAATTTGATGGTCCAAAGGTCGTATGTACCATTAAAGCCTAAAGGTGTTCGACCAGTTCCAAAAGTTTCATTTGAACTAACACTACCCATTAATATTTAAATAAGGAATGTGACCGCAACTACTGCAGATGAAACTGAATATTACACTGAATATAAACGACGTATTTACACGATTGTGTGTATACACTACGGAAAAACATAATATTTTTAATACCAATGCCTGTATTATGATCGTGACGTTGGATCATTAGATTCAATCGTCATGGGTAAAACCCAGCCAAATTGATCATTCCAGTTTTTGTAAAATGACAAAAATTGAGGTCATTATTTTCTACCGCCATAATATGATGATAATTTAAAATGTGCGATGATTTGATGATGTTCTTGACATATTTAAAGTTAATTAATGGTCCACAGAAAGACGTAGAACTTAAAGTATTTTGTTTTGAAAGTAGAAAATATACATAAACGTATCAAAATAATAAAAAAGGTTAATATTGCATGTCAACAATTTTTTTTAAATTTTACGCCAAGGGATTTAAATCTACCCCACCACTAGCAAAAATTTTTTTTTCAGGCGGACAGAGCCAAGGGAAAACCTAGGTATAAGTATAAAATTTTGAGATACTACTACTACTATAATAATTATACCTAAATGCGAAAGTGTTTCTGTCTGTCTCTCCCCAAACCACTGAAAAGATTTTGCTGAAATTTGGTAGCTTATGGAGATACTTCGAGTCCCGGGAAAGGACATAGGGTACTTTTTATCCAGGAAAAATGTACGGTTCCCGCCCGTATTAATATAACATGCTTTCCAACGTGGCATTCCAACATTTGAACCCACGACCTCCCAGTCAAGAGCCACGCTCTAAGCCACTGGACCATGGAGGCGTCAAGGTCATTATGTGATGATGCATGGTATATGTATTATAATATTATTGTAATACTGTGGTATAACATAATTCATAATTCATAATTCATAATCATTTATTTGCCTTGAATGTAGGTTACAAAAGTTCTTACAATATTTATAAAATGGTACAAACATTCTGCTATACGTAGCGTGCAAATATTATAATATAGAACATGCATAGAATATTAATTAATTTGTTATATTTATAAACAAATGTCAAAAAATAATTAAGTATACCATATGAAACAATTAATAACTTCTTAATCACACTTAACTCTACAATCTCAGCTTAATAATATAATATATCATTTTATTTCATTAAATGTCAATAAAGAAATATTTTATTATTTGATTATAAATATTTATTTATTTGATTTATAATATATAAATCAAATAAATAAAATATTACTACTAACTTGAATGAGATTTGACATAAATTTCCTTAACAGCTGTGGTAGTGATGATTATAAATTATAATTAATATGATTGATTACGGCTTATACTTTGAGTAGTTTAAACAACTTCCAAATTTCATGTACATATCTATAAGATTCATGAATTCTGTTCGGTACCTTCGAAACCAAAGTTTAGCTTGGTGCAAAATCTTACTTTTTATCACATAATATGTTTTCCATCCTCAGATCACCATTTTTGTCAACATGGTACCAAATTCGGATTATACCCTATACAACCACAAAAGAAATTTTCCACAAACGGCGAAGTTATGGTTGAACAAACAAAAACAAAATATATAGACAAACATATTTTCCTCCTTTCTGGAAGATTAAAAATTCGATAAATAAGTAAGAAGTGTACCTATATTTGTGGTTGGGAAACCCCGTAAGGCGCATGACTGCCTGATCTGAATTGCTTGTGTAATATAAATAACCTCATAATGATCATAAGAGAGCTTCGACAAGGTGATAGAATAAAACAACTCGCGAAGCCTTGTAACGTTTACTATTCACAATCTCTAGAAATGACAGAATGGGCCGGCTCGACCGGAGAAATATCACGGGCTCACAGAAAAGCGGCGTGATACAGCGCTTGCGCTGTGTTTCGCCGAGTGAGTGAGTTTACCGGAGGGCCAATCCCTTACCCTTTTCCCTTCCCTACCCTCCCCTATTCCCTTCTCTATCCTGCCCTATTACCCATTCCCTCTTAAAAGGCCGGCATAAGGCACCTGCAGCTCTTCTGACGCTGCGAGTGTCCATGGGCGACGGAAGTTGCTTTCCATCAGGTGACCCGTTTGCTCGTTTGCCCCCTTATTTCATAAAAAATAGCGTGAAAACTTTGTAGTAATATAACCTTGTCGAATTTGTCGAACTACATAATATTATAACAACTTCCAACTTCCCATACATATTTGGTGCGACATTCATTGGATTCCCATTTCGGCGATGCATGATTATTTTTGGCCCTCATTTTAAGGGTTCCGTACCCAAAGGGTAAAAACGGGACCTAGATAGACTTCTGAAATTTTCAAAGGTTGTGTATATCTATTGCCGCTATAACAACAAATACTAAAAATAAAATAAAGTTATTATTTAAGGCCTAAGGGGCGCTCCCTTTTACAATAAACGTAATTTTTTGGCCTTTTTTGCTCGTAATCAATAACGACAACAGCTAGGCACTTGAAACTTTCACAAAATCCTTAATCATATTTGTACTTTAATAATTATTAATAAAATTAAAATAAAATAAATATTTAAGAGTGCCATACAAAAATCAATTATTTTATTATTAATAATTTTGCGATATAATGGTACGGAACCCTTCGTGCGCGAGTCCAACTCGTACTTGGTGAATGAGATGACCGTCACAACTCACAGTATTTAACTCGCATGATTCAAATTACGGGTTAGGAAGGATCGGAAAAAATGTCGTACTAATTCCTTCTTTACTTGACACTCAAACCGTTCTTTATTATCGCAATTCACAACCTTTTTTTGAATGGAATATGAATTTATATAACGCAGCAAAAAAAGTAGCATTAGAGCATCAATTAGATACCATAAATTATTAGTACTTACCTTTTCTAATCTTTATTTATTATATATATATATATATATATATATATATATATATATATATATATATATATATATATATATAACTCAAAGGTGACTGACTGACATGGTGATCTATCAGTATATCAACGCACAGCCCAAACCACGGGACGGATCGGGCTGAAATTTGGCATGCAGGTAGATGTTATGACGTAGGCATCCGCTAAGAATGGATTTTGATAAATTCCCACCCCAAGGGGTTCAAAACGGGGATGAAAGTTTGTATATTATAATAATACTTCTCAGCGCGAGCGAAGCCGCGGGCAAAAGCTCGTATAATATAAAATTCTCTGGTCACAGTGTTTGTGCGGCTGAACCGATTTTAATCAAATTTTGTATGTACTTTCGTTAGGCCTGAGTCCGCCTGAGAATAGGTTTTTATCTACTTTTTATATTGATACTAGAAAATATTCATATGGCAAAACAACGTATGGGTCAGCTAGTAATCTCTTCGACAAAAAAAAATTTACGGAATCCGGATTAAAAAGTACTTATCAAAGTGATCATATAATAAATATGGAAAACACATAGCGAGAACTGTTGTTCTTCTAGATTTCTCAGAAAGCCTACGAGTATGCAGATGCATATTACAAAATTCTTAGAATCGCGCAATCCATATCAGCCTATAGCTATACATTAAAGTTTTTTTACGTTGTATGTATTAAAATCGGCCAAGTGCAAGTGAAACTCGCACACGAAGGGTTCCGTACCGTTATAGAGCAAAAATAGGCAAAAAAATGTGGTTTTTCTATGGAGCGAGTGTCCATGGACGACGGTGGTTGCTTTCCATCAGGTGACCCGTTTGCTCGTTTGCCCCCAATGTTTTATAAAAAAACAATCTGTAAAAAATTCGGAAGTCTAGCTATAGCGGTTCTTGAGATACAGCCTGGAGACAGACATACACACAGACAGACTGACGGACAAACGGGCGAACATCGAAATCTTACTAAAAGTAAATAGGGTCCCACTTTTTACCCTTTGGGTGAAGAACCCTTAAAATGATTTAGGTAAAACTTCACGTGGCTAACGAATAGTCAAAAATTCTAGACTGTATTACGACTCACAAGTGAGCAACACATTATGTGTTAGACTTAGAATGTTAGATAGTCTGAGTTGGAAGCGAAACCGAAATTCGAGTTACAAGAATCGGGCCCACATTATAATGTGGGCCCGATTCTTGTAACTCGAATTTCGGTCGGGCCCGGATTATAATCAGGGCCCGATCTAGCTATTTAGCAGCTCCGGGCAAAAATCATTTTCGCTGCCCTTTACATACAGAAAACAAGATAAGTGATGAGGTAGTTTTTGGGGATAAAGGGGCGGGGGGAGGGGGATATTTTAGTGAAATACTTGAATATTTCCATATTTCCCATAGAACCTGAAGTAGGTAAGAATGTAAAATTCTCAAACTTGTGTCGTGGATCTTGGATGGCTAATGGCTAGCTTGGAAGATAGGCGCCGCTCATTTTTGCCCCTCTGGGCAAATGCCCGGCTCGCCCCCCTTGGATCGGGCGCTACCTAGAATCGCAGAAGCTAGGTTCATTATAATAATATGAACATGCGAAAAATGTATAGCAGAAACAACTATTTTGCCAAAAGTTCCGTTGGTCAAAACTCTTATAACCGGTCACAACTAAGTCGTGATATATAACTTTTGGTTAGATAATGGGTTACTAAATATTAATCGTAATTCATGAGTAACGGATAGAACGGTATCCGTGAAGCTGTGACGGATAATTTACTGCTACATTTCATACATAAATTAATTCCGCCGAAATTTATGAATTTAGTAATCCACTTTACACATAAAGAATTTAGAATAGTACTTTGTTCTTACTCTGCGTTATTGTTTAAAATCATATTTTCATTAAATAATTGTTAATTAAATACATAATTTAACCATTAATTTTTCAGTAGGTAGCCAGAGACGTGATTGTCAATATTAAATTATGTATATTATGTAGTGACTGCTGTTATAAGTCTTTTGTGAATTGTGACTATATAACTGTAGTCAACACTGGATTAAGGATCTTTGTAGCAACTAGAATCTGCCAATTTTCTGTAATTTGTGAAGCCAGTAAAACATCGCTGTTATTGATTTAGCGTAGCACTAGCAACCTGCACCGTATACGGGGTGTAAAAAAACTAAGATAATAGAGATAATACAGTATTATCATTTAGTTTTGTTACATCCTGTATACGGTGCAGGTGCATTAATACTTTAGAGTTTAGGGTATGTATAAGTCTCTTACGTATAGAGTTCAGTGTGAAAGTAGCTGCGCTTAAAGAGTAATTTTTTAATGTTTGTTTTAGGCATACTCATGATGTTCGGGTGCTCATCCAATGGACAATGTCCATATCTACAAATCACAAAAATACTCTTTCAGCGCTGCTACTTTAACAGTGAATAATATAATATACTAGGGACACATACACACCCTAAATTATTATCACTTAGTTTTGTTACATTCTGTACCTACAGAATTAAATAAGCATATATTAGGCATGTCTGCCTACGTCGGTTATCTTCAATATTTTGATCGATTGAGCTCCGAATAAAAACCTCACATCAAGACTAGGGAATGCAGTCTCGTTCTCGAGAGATCTCGGCCTTTTTTTAGCGAGATTGATCTCGGACGAAAAAAGGCGAGATCTCGCGAGTTTGACGAGATTGATATTTTGTTAATAATAATCTGTAATTTCTAATAGTCTGACTAATAGTTGGTATATTATGTTGTTAATTAATATCTAATGGATCTACTGAGTAGATATAATAGTTTCATTTAATTGATAATAATATCTCAGTTTAATAGTCAATTCAACTTAGATAATAAGTTTAATTTTTTGTCTAGATTCTACTTTCTAGACACGCCGGCGGTAGAGTGTCCACTGCAGTCCAGTCAAGTTCAAGTATAAAAGAGCAAGCACCGTGTGTACTACAATTTTCCCTTGCATATTATGTATACAAAGGAAAATTGTGATCACACACACACATGAATGATCACGTCGTGATCGCGAACACAAGTCATGACAGTACTCATAGTGGTTTATTTCTGCTAATAACACGTTTACAGCACCGGGTATTTCCCCAAGATGCTATTAATTGAGAATAAATACAAATAAAACACTCGTCTTTTCACCAAAAAAGGAAACTTGAGGGTATTCGTGTACTTCCTAGTCACTTTGATAGTACTGACCTGCCTTCACACGACGTGATTGTATCTTTTTAACTGACTTCCAAAAAGGAGGAGGTTATATGTTCGGCTGTGGATATTTTTTTTACAAAAAGTTTTACAGTACAACCGAGTAACCTCTCTTTAATGAGTTTTTTTAATATGTTATATTACTGCAATGATTTCACTCTCGAATGCAGCACGCGCAGACAGTAAACAAAAAGTTTGGTCGACGTTTGACAACGTTTCTGTCAATTAAAATTTAGTTTGTTATTATTTTTTTTGTTTTTAGCAATATTCCGCGAAATAAACTTCAACCTTTAAGTAAATGAGTGAGTGCACGCATAGGCATGCGTACAGCACCTCCCTCCTCTCCCACACTGCCTATGCGTACACTCGCATGCAAGAACCTGGCAAACACCACCACCACACAAGCAATAATGTTGGCAAATCCGTGCAAGGCCACTCACCACCATGCAGGTCGAAAACCTCGACGCGCGTTTCGCCCCAACACCGGAGCATCCTCAGGACTCTACGAACAACGTTCGTCAAGTCTGTCTGACTTGACGAACGTTGTTCGTAGAGTCCACATCCTGCACTCACTCATTTACTTAAAGGTTAAGGTTTATTTCGCGGAATATTGCTAAAAATAATAACAAACTAAATTTTAAGCTATGGATTTCCGCAAAGTAACGCCTGATTCTATTAACTGTTTCTGTCAATATTCTGACATGACGTACGAAACTTGTCGCATTTTAGTCGGATTATTGTACGTCGGAACAGAAGGCGCTAACTAGCACGCGTATGCATAATATACAGGGTGTAACAAAACTAAGTGGTAATACTTTAGGGTGTGTACGTGTTCCTTGTAGAGAGTAAAAAAAATAAAAAATATTAGTCTTTCAGTGCTGCTACTTTCATAGTGAACTCGCTAATACACGCTAAAGTAGCTTAGATTTGTTACATTCTGTATAGTGTGTTCCTCACCCCCAGCTGTCCGTTGATTCCATAAACTAAAGAAATTCATTGGGCGGGGGGGGGCATTATTGTATGAAAATTGAAATACCCTCACTTGTCTGAACTATTTGATAGTTATCAAAATATGTGTATAATTTAATAATCGGCCAAGTGCGAGTCGGACTCGCCCACGAAGGGTTCCGTACCGTTGTAGAGCAAAAATAGGCCAAAAATTGTGTTTTTGTATGGGAGCCCCCCTTAAACTTTAATGTTATTTTAATATTATTATTTACTTTTAAAGTAGATAATTAAGGCATTTGTGAAAATTGCAAGTGCCTACTAGTTTCCATTATTGTCATCGAGCAATAAAGGACAAAAAAATCACGTTTGTTGTATGGGAGCCCCCCTTAAATATTAATTTTATTTTGTTCTTAATATTTGTTGTTATAGCGGCAACAGATATACATAATCTGTGAAAATTTCAACTCTCTAGCTATTACCGTTCTTGAGTTACAGCCTGGAGATAGACAGACAGACGGACAGACAACGAAGTCTTAGTAATAGGGTCCCGTTTTTACCCTTTGGGTACGGAACCCTAAAAACTAAATATATAAAAAAAATATATAATTTATCTTTTTTATATGGAGAAATGATTTCCGCATCCCCGGCGGATCGGACCCACTAACACCCCATGGTGCTCCACTCCCCCCCGCTTAAGAGGGCGACTAAAGCAAAAAAATCAAACATCGCGCGCGCGTCCTTCTCTCTTCGCGCTCACGCCCGTCTTTCATGTGCCAGCTGGAAAAGGACGACGCGGAAACATCGCTAAGTTAGTTTTTTCCGATAAATATACAACATTTTAAAAATCCGCCAGGCCATGTCTCTCGGTGATAGAATTCTATACAATATGTAAAAATATTAACTCGGTTTAATGCACGGTTTTGGCAATATGTACATATTATGAAAAATTCGTGAGAATTAGATGCATCTTTGTGACTTTTTTTTAAATTTTAAATATGATATCGTCGGAATCGGACTTCGGAAATATAATGTAGTATACAGCATGACTGGTGAGTCAATACCGATATTTAAGGAGAGTATTCAGTACTCGATTCTCATTATAAATATGTAATAAAATTAGGTTCTTAATTTTTTTTTGAATTTCCCAAAAATTAATGAATCATGGATACTAAGTAAATTACGCGGCTAGGCAAGTAGGCATACTATGCGGCCGGTGCAGAGGCGTGCGCTACCAAAGAAACACCACACAACTACCCCTCCCGCTCGCGGTGTCCATGCGTTGGGTAAATAATTATTTAACTTTAAGCTACATTTACTCAGTGATCAATTGATATTATTTTTTTATATTATTTTTTTCCAACTAATAGAATAGCCAAATATCACGTCCTCAAGTATTGAACATGTCTCACCAGTCACGCAGTATATGTTTAAAAAATGAAACAATTCGGGGCTTATGTTCACGAATAAAAATCAATTATAAAGTCGACAATTTTGCTTTAGTCGCCTTCTTAAGGCAGAATTGCGGATGACCTGCCTTTTCTCTTTGTAATATTAAAAAAATATATTGGAAAAGGACCTTTATATCTCAGAAAAAAAGGTGTTTCCAGTTTATCGAATTGCACAATCTAAGTAAAAATGGAACTACATAATATGCGGATATCGTTTCAAATATTATGTCGCTCGCAAGCGCACGGTAGCGGATATATTAAACATAATTTTCGTAAAGCAGGGTTACTGTCAAGGAGACGGCGATGTGCGTCGTAGAATTATATTGTAAATAAAGCACTATTAGTATTTGCTCGCCGGAGCTAAGTGGCTGGGCTGACGCGACGATCAACATACTTTTTGTCGTGTATACAGTTTTTAGAAGCATCGTGAAGGACCCCATGGACTTTGGACGAAAACAACTGAAAAGTCAATGAAAATAGTATTTGCTAATAGTTTTGATTATATTGGTTTTCCAGATAAAATGGCGGACGATTAATAATATTCAGAAGTCTAGCTGTAGCGGTTCTTGAGATACAGCCTGGAGACAGACATCGAAGTCTCAGTAATATGGTCCCGTTTTTACCCTTTGGTTACGGAACCCTAAAATGCTAACCGTTCAAAGCTATCAGGAGTATGATTGCAGTGGGCTACCCTGATTGTGCTTTGTTTACCTTTATCTATCTTACTGCAATGAGGTTAAAATTATTTATGAAAGAAGATGTTTTATTGTGAATGTGGCACGTTGGAAAATGTTGTTTTTCGTTGCAACAGAATTGCCGGGCATCATCTACTAGCTACTTATTTATAATTTATTATTAAAAGTGATACGAAATTCACCGGCTCAACTAAGTAGTAAATAATAAAACAAGGATTGTCTTGCTTCTCATGATCCGCACATAAAAGTGAGAATAATATAATAATATCCATTCATCACGCACGCGAGATGCGGCGATAATGCGTTTACATATTCAGTGGAATAAAACGATGGAATTTTTAGACCCTTGATGGAATTTACTAGTTTAAGTTTGTTTTAAAATTTGAGTACATTAAGCCGTCGACGTAAATTGACAATGTGTTTGCACGATTGCGTCCGCGACTGTTAAAAGCTTATCGACATTGCACGAGGACGAAACACTTGGAGTTAAACAATCAAAAATTCGTAGAGACGTAATAGGTTATGAGTGGATGAAGTCAATTTAAGTTTTCGAGAGTTCATTCTTTCTATTGTGAAGAAATATTTCAAATAGAATATAATGTCATAGAATCATCATCATCATCATCATCATCAATAGAACATTATATTTATTATTTTTTACACTGTATGATATTGTGTATTCATATATCATATTGCTATGCTATTGAGTAAGTTCTTAAGGGCCCGGGTTACCCTCGAAATTTTCATACATTCTTAATACCAAAATCATTTTCTCATACGAAATTATTTAACATGTTTGAGTTATTTTTCAGCTTAAGATAGTAATTACCTAGGGTCCTGAACAAATTTTTTTTACAAAATATTTAAATACTAAAAAAAAATTTTTTGTTTAAATATTTTTTTGTAAATTTACTACTAAATATTTAAACACCAAAAAATAGACAAAAACACTAAAAAATATATAAATAAATAGTAAATATACTACAAAATATTTAAATAATAAAAAATATTTTTTAAAGTTTAAATATTTTGTAGTAAATTTACTATTTATTTATATATTTTTTAGTGTTTTTGTCTATTTTTCGGTGTTAAAATATTTAGTAGTAAATTTACTAAAAAATATTTAAACACAAAAATTTTTTTTAGGATTTAAATATTTTGTAAAAAAAATTTGTTCAGGACCCTAGGTAATTACTATCTTATGCTGAAAAATAACTCAAACATGTTAAATATTTTCGTATGAGAAAATGGTTTTGGTATTAAGAATGTATGAAAATTTCGAGGGTAACCCGGGCCCTTAAGTTCATGCATGAAAAGCGTCGCTTAGCCTGAAGAAATCCATTACCCCAAAAACATGCGTTTATTAAATAGATATTATAATACAGCTGCAGACCCTCACTAATCCGGCCCCTGGTTAGTCCGGCGCCCCTTGTAATTCGATAAACCCATCACAGGGTTATTTTTTTTAAATTCCTCTCCCCTAACATGATCAGGGCTGTTTTTATCTTTTATTTATATCTTTTTCGTTTTTATATTTTTCTTTTCTTTTTATGTAATTTTTCTTTTACTACTTTCTTACATGGCTAATACATCGCATTGTCTTTTATTTCCTACAATATTCGTATTCTCTATGTCTTTACAATATTCTTTTGTTTTCTTATTTTATCCATCACTGGTTAATTTAGGTACCTACACAAACATTATTTTGCCCAATCTTAATTTAGGTACGTATTTTTTTGTTACAATGCAAGCAACTGTTACGGTTAGTTACGCCTATAGCTTTAGGAAAATGATTTGTAGTTTAGATAAAACCAACATTATGATTTTAAGGTATTGTAATAAGTATTATGCAAAAATCAAGGCAGTACTCTATAATTCAACACGGCCGTGCAAAACATTTGTCGGATTAACACGGGCTTAATGTATTATATATACATTAGAAATAATGAATTGTGTAAAATTTTTGAAGGTATGTCCTTAAAATATTGGTAATGAATTTAAAATATTCGGTAATATTTGTGTGTCATACATAAGACATCAACGATTGCAAGGCTGCTTTCAGTCCTTGCCTTAAATTATATTGATATAATAATAATAGCTCCCACACCGGTTTCGGTGACGGTGGACGGTGGTTTCATTGAAACCAGGCCAGCTACGCAGGAGTAATTTTATAGTGCCCAGGTGTGTGCGCAGTACACAAGAGCACTCTCTATTCCTTTACTCTCATAACCCAGTGGGACGGAAGACCGACACGACCGGCGAGAGATCAGGCGCAGGACCGACTTTTTACATGCCCTTTTTATATTGATACAGGTAGGTAATATGATAGTTAAGGACGAAAGGTTAAAGGCACGTGATCACGGTAGGTTTTTGTGTATTTATTCAAATTATATAAACATTTAAGCTTTAATTGCCAATAATATAATGTATGCATACATATATTATAATTCAAGTGTCATTTAATTAAATGATACTTAAAATATTGAATTAGATTTGAAATAAAAATAAAAATTAGTTTTATCGTTTTATAAATTGATGAACACTTACTTTTAGGTATGCATCGTTCAGGAATTTTCTAACTACAACCGTAGTTCGCTCCTAAGAGTCCTACGTCGCGATCGTTAATCGTTTATAGCTTCTGTGGATTAAATATACAATGATGATGTAATTATAATTTATAAAATACCTTTTTATGTATCATGTAAGATAATTTTATTTCTGTGGTTCAGAATGAACTAATATAATATCACATAGGTTCAAAGTCCGAGCGTACGGCATTCGACGCACTGAATAATTTAAGTGCTTCATTTTTTCACTTCCTAAAGTATGTTATGGGTCTAGTTTTATATCTCTTTATTTTTGGACCAAGAAAATAGTGACAAAGAAAACAACGAAACAAAAGGAAGACTTTATAGTCTTACTTTTGTTTCGTTGTCAAATTTCATTCTTTTTAGCTAAAAGTCGATTTTGAACTTCGTTGTCGTAATCAGTGATGGAGTCTTTGAGTCAATATCTACTTTAGTTATAATTATTTTACTTTCACAATATTATATTATCTTCTATAGTACTTATTGTGAAAGTAAAATACCTAAAAACATATGTTCAATACTTTGATACACAGTTTAATATATCAAAGTTTAAACAGATTTGTTTTTGTCGCAATAAACATTTAAAATTTAAATTACAAAGCGAACTCTACAAAAAGAAACAAAAAAGCTTTAAGCCAAAAATAACCCACGAATACTAAGCTTTAAGTTATCTTGTAAATTATTCGGATGAATGTCATCAAAGATTTATATCGAGCTTTTGAGGAAAAGGAGGAGTTCAAGGACCTTTGAGGAAAACCTGCGTGAATGACCGCAACCAGCTTATTGTGTTTTTGGTTTATTTGGGTTCATGTAACCTAACTAACCAGCGTGGTTCCTATATCGAAAACCGTAGCTCGTTAGTTTTTTATTAAGAACTCTTTAATAACAACAGCAATATATTTATGCTAAAGCAGAGTAATTTCCTTTTAAGGATCTACTCAGTTATTTCTGCTACACAGAGACATTTAGCCCGGCCGCGCACATTGTCCGAATTCTGATCAGAAACAGTTGAATTCCGCCGGACCGCCACCCCGCACATTATCCGAAATATCCTTCCGGCGAGTTCTAGCTCACTCAGCTCAGTACAAAATGTAAGAGACAGCGCGGACGTTCAACTGTTTCTGATCAGAAATGTCTTACAATGTGCGGCCGGGCTTAGTGATGATTAAACTTCAATTTAATGAAATTAAGTTTGACAGATACTGGCTTATGTCAAAATCTTAAGGCTTCGGCCAAACCGTCAGTAACGTAATGGGAATTTAATATTTACGCTATTTTCTATTAATTTCATTAAAATTCTAATTTTGATGTCACAGCATGCTAAGTATTATTGCTTTGCTATTTGCTAAAAATGCGGCCTCGTGAATTATCGGTTCGCATCGCACCGCTCGCGACGAGTATTATTTCGCATTGAGTGAAAAATAGCAATTCATTAACAGTTAGCACCGCGGTACAAAACAGCGCGGACATGATTTTTATCATGATCGCAGACTACAGCTGCTACGCAAGATAATATTATTATTAGCAATCGTATTTTTAGCAAGTACGATTAATTTAATTATTGCTAATGGGCATTTAACAATTAATTATTATTGCTAATACTATTTTTACCAACACTAGTAACGCGGGACGCGGGACGGCGACTACGGTGCGAAACGGTAGCTTATTTCCGCTCTTCCGACGCGAACGTCCCGCGTTGCAGACGATCTCGCTTCGCACTCGCTTTGGTCGCGTAAGTTTGGCCGAAGCCTTATGATTGAATTTGTAAATTTAATGAGATAGTGGTCTTTAATAGCTTGGCTGTAGACTTTATTTCTAGCATAGTAATAAATTTATTCTGATTGTAAAAAGTTTCTTATTATTGTTATAAATAATAATTCAAAACGGTTCGAAGGCCCTCCCTAAACTCTAGTTCTCGGTGTGTGCTATCCACTCATATCTTCAATTAACAGTGTCTAAATTTATTCCTAAATTAGGCATTTTCAGTTTTCCGCAGACTCGATAGCGGCAGCTCAAACTAGTTCTAATTTCTCGTCTTTATGGAGTAGGTCCATTATTATCATATTCAGGTTTGTCCGACGTCATGTTTGTACACGTGTACGATGCGTTCAATATTATTTTACCTCGGACATTCTACGGGGTGACCTCTATACTATTAGCATTAAGGTCCAATCGGCGGTACCACGTGTAGAACATGCACGTTACTGTTGTCAGTCTTCACGTGTCGCTGACCGGTCCCGACTCCCGACTAATTGTTGCATTTGCATATATGAGACATATTACAGAGAAATGTAATGTGATATTGTTCTATATAATATATTCAGCCTCTGCCTGCTTATAATCCTTACAATAATAATAAAGTTAATCAGGGTAAGTCCGGATAATTATCGCTAATCGAAGGTTAACGCTAAATTAAACTACAGTTACGGTACAAACTGTACTGCAGTACTTGCAGTACTTTGTTTCTGTTTACTGTCATTTTAGTTTACATTTTTATGAGATAAGTTTTATATTTTTATGAGAGTATAGAGGCCACCTTGTTTCCGCCGCCCCATGTACGTACGTAATCTGTAGGGCCCTCTATGGATGCTGCCACCCCCCTAGGACGCCGCCGCCCCTAGGCCGTGGCCATTAACGGCCTATTCATAAATCTGGAGGAAAGAAAGTTTCTAAAAATTCTTGAGAGACTGCAGTGCCACATCCATAATAAACATACCGATTGCTCGGCCGAGTGCACTGAGTACGGTGACGAGATCGCCGCTAATCTATCATCACGGGACATGCCGCGGCGGGGTAAGAGTACGAGCGCGCAAGTTGACGAAGAATTCAGTTGTTTCATATTGTTTAGGTGTTTTGTTTGTGCTAAAGCGGTTTAGGCAGTGAGTGAGTGTTAGAAGTTCTAACTTAGAACAGCTATATTAATCAAATGGAAGAGCAGCATCCGGCTCACGAGCCGCGGTCTGCCGACCCTTGAGGTAGATGTAATGAAGCCCTCAATGTCTTGCACAATGTTTTTAAACATCTTACCGGACAGTACTCCTCACTTTTTGCTGAGCGCGAACCTTCAGCTGAAATGACAAAGAAGATAAAAGTGTACACCTAATTAAAAAATGTTACTAACCAAGCTTTTTTTACTGACGAAAAATACCTAACTACGAAATAGAGCAGCCAGCAGGCTTCTTAAAAGCCGTCCGGTGGGTCACAATATTATGTTCGATGTTCTATTAATAGTAAGTTTTAATTTATAAATTGATATTAAATATCATCACACGCAGTATTAATAATATTATAACATCTACTGTATGCTAGTTAAAAGCCGAGCTTTGTGAGGGCTCGCCTCGTTTTTCTGCATGGTTTCTGGTGGAATCTTTAAGGCAGTTTTTATATATTTTAATAGTAATTCCAAACTTTGACTGACCGATGATAACACATTTACATATAAATACTAATTACTATGTTAAAGCACAAATCAATAAGCGTGATAGTTTTTCCGTAAAGTGTACCACAAAATGTTTAGGTTTTGGGATATACTAGGGCTCGCTTCGCTCGCCCTGGTAACAATTTTAGAAAGTTTACAATTGTATCTATTTTATAATACGTTCGTTTTATGATCTTTCTAAGTTCTAACTTATAACAGAACACATTTACAAAGACTTATCAAGAAAATACTGTAATGACAGCACAAATAATGCGTACCTAATACCTATATATTACCTATAATAAAAATATTTAAACTTCATTAAAATATCAGCTCCCCACCTGATAAATTAAATCATTATAGGGGCCTAATAAAAAGATACCTATAATAGAAAGCTTGTTTATTAATAATTATAGATAATATAGTTAATTTAATTACAATAGATATTTTTTTTAAGTCGTCCCGGTCAGGACAGGCAAAGGGAGCGTTTACAATAGATATAATTTTTTTTTTTTAATTCGTCCCGGTCAGGACAGGCAAAGGGAGCGTTGCCCATACAGCCTTTCTTTCTTTTTCTTCGTTTTTGGCAACTTGACACAAAGTATGTGTATGTTGTGCCACAGACAAGGTAAAAAGGTAAGGAATATGGCGGGAAAACCGTATTCCTCCTATAATAATTTTCAGCATCGTTTTCATGTAATATCGTCAGGTCATAAGTCTAGTCAAAGTCTAAGTACAAGTCAATACAGTCAAGGAGTCAAGTCGGTCGTTTCAGTAAAGTGGTAGACGCCTTACTGAAACTTTCAATGGAGTTTTGGAGGGAACACAAAATCGCACGTTTCTGGATAATGCATCACTTTCCTACACTTGTGCACGATAACGAATATCTAATGGTTAATATTCTACCAATATTACACATTAAAAACCCAACTTAACACAATTTTAGGAAAATAATACAAAATCACAACATCACTCTTTCACATTCCCGGCAAAACTCCGTCCATATATTATAAGTCTATGGTCCATACAGCCAATTACAATAGATAATAATCACTAACACATTCTTCTTCTTCTTTTTTAATGGCTGGCTCAGTGAGTTGCCAATGTCAGAGTGTTTGAATGACTTTGCTCTTTATTGTAAGTCTGGTAAAGCAACAAGGGTACAGTTACAAGAATTATAATTTACAAATTGATTTACCTAAAACAAAAACAAGTGTTAGTAAAGACATCACAATCTAATTTTGTTATCACTAATATATGTACACAAAATCTCGATAAAAGGAGTATTTACATAACTTAAAACTGATTTAAAATTGTAACACCACATTATCAGTTCTCACATAGGATTACGAATTATTTTTTAAACTTCATTTAGTTCCACAATAATTTAGCAAAATAACGCAGCCCCTTGATAAGTGTGGTAGTTCGTTAGTTGGAAAACCCCATGCTACGACGCCGGTAAAAGCTGGTTGTACTTGTAATTACCATAATAATGACGTAATTATGGTTATTTTATTCTCCCACGGTGAAGAACGAAAACCCGTATGTACGTGAATTTGTTAATAATAATAATAGCTCAGATGGGAGGATCACTGAGGGCATACGTAGCCACGATCTCTTCACATGTATAATCAATAAATCCAATACTTATGTTTTAAACTCTTTAAGTATTATTTTATTTTACGTTCAAAACGCTGTTAATATTTCATAATCATGCATTTACGACTTTTGTGTTTCTTGAAGATTGATTTTAGCCATCTTTTCTGTACGCCAACGCGGCATCTGCCTTCATTTTCCCCGACCGGATGTATTCTATACAATTGTATTACTAGAATCAATATCCCGGAAATCAAAACATTTACCATTACATTTTACATTTTGTAATCAAGAAATATCTAATAATACCGAGATAATTAAATATTATAAATGAGGTTTAACGTAAATTATTATAATATTAAGAGCATACGCTAACACTTTTTTTCCGTACAAATGTATTCCTCAATTTCCTCCCTGGATAATGCGTCTAGACAAATGATTTTTTGTACATTATTGGGATCTGTGAAAGCTATGCCTCTACGTCCGATTTTTTTTAATTTACTAATAAATAAAATATGACCCTTCAAAAATCGCAAAAAATGAATGTTCCGTACCCCGCCAATCAACCGACCATAAAACGAATTTGAAAGATCTTTTAGGTAAAATAAAAACGTAGAGGCATAGACTCATCCTTTCTGAAGATATTAAAAAAAATTAATTAGATAGGCTCTATTTTGAAGGAGGAATCAGAGGAATACGTAACCTCGATTTATTTATTTATTTATTTAAAACACTTTATGCAAATATTTACATAGCCGAGCTTAATGCCTTGTGGCATTCTCCACCAGCCAACCTTAGGGTGATGATGAAAGTGTAAAATAGGCGCATTCTAAAACAGAATTGGTGATATGACATAAATAGTTAAGTATAAAATAATTTACTGTAAAATTTCTTTTTTCTGTTTATCTGTCTCTATCACAATACACGTGCCAGGCGCCAGCGCAGTGTGAAGCGTGAAGGCAATAGTTTCTTCGTTCAAATTTTACTGTACCCGCGTTCCCTCTTAACTAAACATAAAGCTTACACATGGTAGCGTAGGTAAATACTAAATAGTTTAATAAAAAATGACAATTCACTCATTAACAATTTTTGTGCTTATATTTTGTTCAGTAGTGTTTTTGCTTAACGTTAACATGTTTTTAGGGTTCCGTACCCAAAGGGTAAAAACGGGACCCTATTACTAAGACTTCGATGTCTGTCCGTCTGTCTGTCTGTATGTCTTGATGGTGTAACTCAATAACCGCTATAGCGAGACTTTTGAAATTTTCACAGATTGTGTATATCTGTTGCCGCTATAACAACAAATACTAAAAACAAAATAATAGGTATTAATATTTAAGGGGGGCTGCCATACAACAAACGTGATTTTTTCGGCCTTTTTTGCTCGATATCAATAATGGCAACAGGTAGGCACTTGAAATTTACACAAAGGCCTGACATTTATGTGTAAGTACTTTAGTAATTAATAATAGTATTTAAATAAAATAAAAATTTAAGGGGAGCTCCCATACAAAAGACACAATTTTTGGCCTATTTTTGCTCTATAACGGTACGGAACCCTTCGTGCGCGAGTCCGAATCGCACTTGGCCGATTTTTTTACATAAAGCACCTTCAGTTGTGTATATACGTTGTTGGATATACCTACCTATACACAATGTACGAGGATGTAGAGGTCAAACATGCTAATAAGTGTACCTATCTACTTGAACTTATTCAATCAGTATGATGACAGATTCTTTCTCTATTGTATAATTAATTTTAGTTACGCAATACAACGCGGGTTTTATTAGATCATAGCTATATTAAACTTTCAAATCAGTAACATCAGCTATATTTTATGGAACATGCTCTACATTCTTGAGAACTCTTGAAAGTTGAAGCCCAGACCGCTAATTTACACAAAATATTAGGTAGATACCTACGTATACCTATGGAATTGTTTAATTTATATTCCACATTCCACTAATTCACGAAGGTATGTACATGACAAACATTTTGACAGACAAACAGGTTTCCTATATCCAATTTAGAATTATTTCGATACCTAGGTATTTAATTTTATCTTACTTATCTTAGATAATTTAGTTTTTTTTACACCCTGTATTTACAGGATGTAAATAAGACTAAGTGATAATACTTTAGGGTCTGTATGTGTTCCCTGTAGGGAGTTCACTGTGAAAGTAGCAGCGCTGAAAGACCTTTTTTTGTGGATTTGTAGTTATGGGCAAGCCGCAAGCGCCCCAGCGTCACGAGTTTTAGTTGGCGCTAGTCTCGAAATTTTGCAAGAATACGTACCTATAATAGAAGAATAAGCCCAAGCGTAGGCTCCGAAATTCTCCGAAATATCTTTGAATCGTCGATCCCACTATTCCTTAAGTCCAGGGTTTTCAATCCATGCGTTCTACCGGTAATGACTAATGACATACGGAGCTGAAACGTGAACCGTAGGACAAGTTCACCAAGTATAAGGTTGCTCAGCGTGCTATGGAAAGAGCTTTGTTGGGAGTAATAATAATATCTATGGACGCTTTTACACCACGTCAGTCTGGCCCTGTGGTAAGTACCTGAAGTACTTGTGTTACAGGTGCCAGACAACGGAAATATATTTAATACTTTTATACTATACATATTTAAGATTTTTATTATATCATACACTTCTATCTATTCTTCTTCTTTCTATCCATGACCCAGGAACTTTGAAAAACTTTTTGTTCCGTCGGCGGGATTCGAACCCGCGACCCCCAGCTTGAGTTACCAACGTGCTCAACACTGAGCCACAGAGGTCGTCAATACACACGTCACAGAAGAGTATCCGTGCGTGGACAAAGTTCCTAATACATAATATACATATAATACTAATCTTTACATAACATAATAAAACTGTAGAAATGTGAATTCTGTACATTAAAGATATTAAAAAAATAATAAGCGGGGGCTGTTACTAGATCGCTATAGAAGCCAAAAATGTGGTTAGTTTTTTGTCTGTCTGTCTGTCTGTCTGTCTGTATGTTTGTTCCACTATCACATGAAAACTACTGATCCGATTTGAATGCGGTTTTCGCAGATATATTTGTCTTCTTCCAACTTAACCTCCCCCCCCCCCTAATATAGTCATTCGCCAGAGATTTAAAGTCACCGACATCGCTCATAGAATTAGCACACTGAAGTGGCAGTGGGCTGGTCATGTCTGCAGACGGGATGACGGTAGATGGAGCAGACAAGTGTTAGAGTGGAGAGTGGAGACAGCGCTTAGGCAAACGTAGTGTAGGACGTCCCGCAGCACGGTGGACCGACGATTTGAAGAAAGTGGCTGGCAGCGGATGGATGAGGGCTGCCCATGATCGTGATGGTTGGTGCTCATTGGGGGAGGCCTAGTCTACATCCCCCCGATGGTTGCTCGCCTTGTCGTGGCGGTGGGGCTCTAGTAACCGCGGCTTGGACAACCGCGGTGAAGCGAAGAGGCAACCAGGGCCGGCCGGTGTCGCCGCCTGGCCCGAGGAGGGCGCTCCCAGCGGACTGGAGGAGTCCGCTCCGGATGCGCACCGAGGTGGGGCCGCAGAGGAAGAGGCAAGTAGGTATTACGGTGCGCCGCTTGCCCTATCCTCTGCGGCCGAGGATGGATCGCGGGGGGGAGAGGCATTGTGGTAGGTTGCCGCTTTCCTTACCCCCCCTGCGAGCTGGCCGTTCCGTTTGAACGGCATTGGTGGGGCCGCAGAGGAAGAGGCAAGTAGGTATTGCGGTGCGCCGCTTGCCCTATCCTCTGCGGCCGAGGTGTGGTCGGTGGCAGAGCCACAGACCTGATCTGCCACATGGCCTCCAAGTAGCAGACTCGGGGGGCGTCTGCTACAGCCCTGGTGGGGGCCGAGGAGGAGGGTGCACGTGTAATAATGTGCGCCCATCGTGGAGTCTTCGGACCGCTGGCGGGGTCGCGGATGTGTGTATCGTTCCCGTGGCCCCGTCAAAAGGCGGCGTGGCGGAAGATGGGGGGGGGTTTTAGTGGGTATACCGTGGTCTCATCAGCTACGGGAGTCCCACATCACCGCTCGGGTCGCCCCCTGCGCCTGGGTGGTATGCGTAATGCATTTCCCCCTCCGGGAAAAAAAAAAAAAAAAAAAAAGGCCTAGTCTACATTCAGCAGTTGACGGCAATAGGCTGTTGATGATGAAATCTAATAAACATTTAACTATGAATAACTAGGTATAATTAACATTTAACTATACCTATAAATCTACTATGACAAAAAGAAAAATAATTAGTACTTAATTTAAATAATTACTTATCCAAATAAATGCCAGGTTAATAAAAACTATTTTAGTCACATAATAACATAAATTGGTATACCTACCTAACTATGCTTGCAGTTCTTTAAGCAATGACGAAAATTTCAAACTTTTATCTTAAAGACCTGGCTCCAGTGGCACCGAACAGAATTCCTGAGTTCTGTTTAAGTGCCATTGGATCCACGATTAACTTATCTGAAACTGATCAACTCGACGATCGACATAACATGCACTACTTGAAACCACGTTATAAACACGTCTTATCAGTGTAGGTTACTTTATTTCCGCCGACCAATCTACTAAATCTGGTGCGTAGTGCGAGTTTTATTCGATCATACTCATCGAGAACGTTAACGCAAATTTGTATTGGGATCAAAGCGGTATCCACGTAAGCCAGTAGGTGGCGCTGCTTTGATCCCATACAAATTCGTGTTAACGTGTTCGATGCGTATGATCGAATAAAACTCGCACTACACCCCCAGCTACCCCTATCGACGTATACGCCACGTCCTATATATCCAGGGCTGGAAGGGAACCCATGTTTTTTTTTTTTTAAATAAGGGGGCAAACGGGTCACCTGATGGAAAGCAACTATCGTCGCCCATGGACACACACAACATCAGAAGAGCTACAGGCGCGTTGCCGGCCGACGCGACGCTATATTGATAATAACGCCCTTTTTGAAGTAATACTAAAGGACCCTCAGAAATGTTACAAATCTGGTAATGAGATATTATACATATCTTCATAGCCTTATCTAGGTTTGAGAAGAAAGAACCAGAAACACGATTAATGTATTTTGCCTCGATACATTTCTCGATCGAAATGACCTCTTAAAAATACGAAATTTGAAGATTATTTTTAAATGAGAATAGAATATGTATTGTAGGTAATTAGTCTAATTAATAGACACCTTTAAAAACCAAAATCATATAGAAGCATTTTGCTTAAATGCTCCTAGTTATTGTTTAAATAAACAAAATTACGTTTTTTCGCATGTTTTCCGAGCGAGCCGATAGCTTCTGGCCGCAGCGTATTCACGACTTTATAGTCATACAAATTAATAAAATTGCCCTTGCGGTAAAATTACTATCAATATAGCGTCTAAGGGGGAATGCGCTCTCTTCTTGAAGGTTTGTAGGTCGTATATGTATAGATGTATCGACTAATAATTTGTCTGATGCTTGGCCTTGCTTATGTGCTTGGACTCCTGTCAGCAAGGAAGTTTAGAACGTATCCCAGATATGTTTTTAACAGTCAAGAGTTTTGATTAAATCTGCATCCACGAAGGTAAAGTAAAAGACTTTAGACGTGGCATGCTGTGTCGAGAAAACTCCTCAGCCTTAGCTAAGTATACAACGTGAAATTTTAGTGGTTGTTTTCACGCAGCAGAACGATTTACCTATAGTAGTACTATCGAACCATGCATGCTATTTTTTGAAAATACAAAATATTTTTTATGACGTACTATGGAAACTTTATGCCGATAGGCGCGAGTTACTATGGACCCAACCAAATTTTTTTTTGATTTGAACAAAAAAAACTTTACAAATCTATTGTACTACTAAGATAGAATCATTTCACTGCGGGAAAACAACCATTAAAATTTCACACTGTATATTATGCGTATAAAACTCCAAAGTAGCCTGAATTTGCTCAATTGAAAACAAAAAGTTTGTGAATTAAATAAAATTCCACATGCTATACATTGTAAAATTTTATTAAAATAATAAATACAATCCACCAAAACATAGGTAGCGACGCGTTCGCTACCTCATTACAACATTTAAAGCATATTACATAAAAATAATACTTAATTATCAAAGGTTACAATTAAACCTGACTTACAAAATCATACTAGAATGGCCGATGAGTATCAAGTGTAAAAAACTTGTTGTCAAATACTAAAAACTCGAATAGTAGTTTTTGTCCTAACTCCTATCTTATTAAAGTTTAGATAAACACGCATTACTTACATGTTTTTATTGCATGGCGCAGTTAGTTTTGCAAATGTAATAATAAACAAGAAACGGATTTATCATCTTTTTTAATGAGCATTTTGAAACAGGATGCAGTAAGGGTGAAGGCATATCTAGCTGCGATCTAACTACATCGCTGGCTTTTGTTGCTGCGTATCGCGGCGAGTGCATTTCTACGGTAACGTCAGCTAAAGGTAAATCTTCATCGTGCCAATAAACACACTTTTCACATCCGCAAAAAAAAAACTTGAAAAATAATGTACACATTTGAAACTTTCACCAGTAATTCTAGTCCGATTTCGTAAATCATTGCAACTTAGGTTGAGTTGGTCGATTCAACAGTACTAAACATTATTATACATATTATATAACAATCTCTATGGAACTCTGTCTACGTAACATGTATATAGTCTAATGAAGTTTAAAAGCCTATGAGATAGTCAACCCAACCTATGCTGTAACACTAATAAAAACTTGACTTCACGTAATAAAAATTAGTTCAAAATTGTTCGAAAATGCAACCCTCATACGAGCGTTTAGTTGACGCATGACAAGACGCAACCATTTAAATTATTTGATTAGAATTAATAGCTACTCTACAATCAATTTAACTAGTTTTATATCAATCTATTTCTTTTAGAATTCCAAAACTTGACTGCGAAGCCTAGTGGGCAATAAAACTTGCAATCAAGTGATCTATAGTCAAGTCAATAAAATCATAATTATAGCCCGATATTGAATACATTACTATTATAAAATATTGAATATAATATATTATTATAATAATTGTGAATATATTAAACCGGAGCGTGCGACTGACGACGTAAACGATACTGCGAATGATCACCTCGATTATATCAGGGACAAAAGAAATATGCACATTATAACGATTGACGCATTTTAAAACATCATAAATCAAGTATCATAATGATATTATAAACCGGGGGGTCGATTCTCACTCAACTCACTTCGATCTCAGTTTATCTCACTCACGCGTACGACAAAATGCGTGGGTACAAGCGAGACCCGCAATAGAAACGAAAGTCACGGTATGAGAGTCAGGCCCCAGCCTGTTAAGGTACTCCCTCACCGGGAGCATTCGCTTGTAATGTAACGTTACAGAGTCGAGCATTACATCACTAAGGGAGGAGAAACGAGCATTACAATGCGCACCATGTAATGATACAAAATCCAGCATTACAATGGTAATATTATTTATACAACTTGTAACATAAATGCGCTCCACTCCCCGCCCCGAGCTATGGAATGCTCAAAGTCGAATGTTACATTACAGGCGAATGCTCGTCAGTCAGGGAGGTAGTACTGTAATGTAATGCTCAAAAACGAATCTATAATGTTACATTACAAGTGAATGCTCCCGGTTAGGGAGAACTTTTAAACTTTTTATCCGGCTTTTAAGTTTTTTCTACGATTGACTTATGTGTGCGACTCGTGCGTCAACGGAACACTCGTGTAATCGAAGGGCGACTGCGACTCGTAAAGAATAAATGCTCGTGACACAGACATCTAATGTCACTGGATACAAATTGTACGGTAACATCTTGCGTGAATATAAAATTATATTTACAGGTATTAGCCGCGCACAACTTTAAGATTGCTCGGCAAAACTGGAAGGGGAAGGGCGCAGTGTTCATGAGTCTTTAATCTTTAAATGGTGGGTTGATAGGTATTGTAGAGATCGACACGGCTTTAAAATACTTTAAAATTAAATGAACGTGGCGAGAAATGAACTAACGCCGCCATCATAGAAAAACGTCATTTTTGACAGTTCTCCTTCATATGCAGCGCCCCCGCCCACGTTCATTTAAAGCGTTGTCGATCGCGTGCCTTTTACCCAATTTCGTCAGCGATTTTAAAGTCGCGCGCAGCCTATAGTAACATATCTATACAAGTACCCGCGGCGCTCGTTAGTAAAGTATATACAAAAGAGAAGCTCACATTACCGTGTTGCAAGGATCCACCTAACTATTTATACATATTAGAATTTCAATTCGAATAATCGAGTCATTCGAAATGAAATCGATTTCACTCGATTATTATTACAACTAACTTTTGATTAAAAATTAACTCTGCATTCGATAATTTTGCTCGAGACTCAACGTGGTGTGTAAAATATAAATAATAGCCAAATATTCAGCAGGCTTCAGTTGTGTGCATTGTAATGAAGCTATATAAAACACTTATAACTAACCAGTATATTCCTTACGGCGGCTACACTTGAACACCTAAACAGTTTCGATCGGAACTTCTATCAACAATTCCAGTGTTAATCAACCGATGTGAAGCAAGAACGAATCACTTTCATTGCAATACTGCAATTATAAAAAAATACCCCAATTGTTACTGGCTATATTTGTCCGATCAGTCCTGATATATAATATACCGCGTATACAAGTTTACGCTCATACATATAACTGCCTTTATCTGTTACGTTGGTAAAACCATCTGACAGACAGAGAGGATATATTTACTAGCGTAAGCGTAGAGTATATTGTAGGTTATATTGCCAGTGACTCTTGCTAACTTCACTCCGGTACTATTTAAGTTGTTTATCGTCTTGTTTACACAAGAGATATTTAATATTTCCACACTAAATATTCAACAGTTAAGGCGCACCATTAAATTATCATTAAAAAACATATTTTGAACTACCGAGCCGACAAAGGTGTTTCTTTACACTGTTTGTTCCAAGGTAAACGTGTTAATTATAATTTTTGGACGTTTAACAAAATTTTTTTCATTCAAATTGTAGCTTGTAGCTTGAAAAATAACAATTTTTGCGATAGACGTCCGAAAAGTAAGAAAAAACTCTGTCGACCCAAAATATCTAACAAAACAATGAAAAGTTATAACAAGTTGACATAATTATTAGTAAGAGCAAGGAAAACTATAATGTAGTTGCATTTCCCTCAATATTCATAGAATAGAGCGAGACGAACGTAGGTGGGGTATAAAAATTGTAGCACAAAATTTCGCCGCTCCATGTTGACTCATCACAAAATTGTTATTTCCTTGTTCAGATGGAGTAATTTTTCTTCTAAATTTATTTTTACACTGCAACCTGAATTTAATAATGGTTATTAAACTTTTTAATTAAAAACCAAATACTAACATAAATAATAAGATGTTCGAAGAATTAATTTCTTATTATGATTGAAAAATTGAGGTGTTTTTAACAAAAATACGATTATTTATAATAATTTGTTTACTTAATTAACTAAAAATTTCCTGTTGGTTCCACTTTCCAGTAACTTTTATTACTTTCTTCCATGCTTCAATAAAATCTTAGCTAAAGACTTAGAATGCACTTCGTGCGGTTAAACCTTAACGTTGAAATATTCTTCCACACAGAAGAATCTCTACATGCAGAAAAATACGTGTAGAAATTCTTTCACACATTCTTAAATACACAATTCCTTAGAAAAACTTAAGTTGAGTTTTCTATTGTTAAATCTCAAGTCTTGCGAACGCGGGAGACTTTCTAGGCATAGTAGAAGTCTACGTGTAGAAAATCTTCCGCTTGACGCTTCTAATATAGGATGACGTTACTGAAGCACTTTGACGAGTGAATACCTCGACGGCCTCGTGACCAAAGGTAGAAGACTTTCCGCACGTAGAAGTTAACGGCCAGTCCACACGGCGCGTTGCGTCGACGCAGCGCTGCCGTTGCGTTGTTTTACATAATAACCAAGGTGTTCACACGGCGCTCTGCGTCGGCAGCAGCCCCCGAGACGAAGTGGGAGGGAAGTGTTGACGTTAAGACTGCTTCGTAATAACGCTGCGATAACGCAGCGCCCGTGTGACCCGCTATGTGTCAAACGGCAGTGCTGCGTCGACGCAACGCGCCGTGTGGACTGGCTCTAAGGCGTCGAAAGTCTCCTTACGAAACTTACGAAATACGACGACTTGACTGAAGCGCTACTTCGACGAGATACGCGGTTACTTTTTCACATCGTTGCAAGTTACGCGTTTGGGCTTTGTCGAAAGTTACGCGCGTTTGGGCCTCGTCGAAAGTTACGCGGGTTTGTGCCTCGTCGAAAGTTCACGTGTGTTTGTGCCTCGTCGAAAGTTTGCGCGGTCTAGCTGATAGGGCGGCGTCTTACGAACGCGTCCGCGGCCGACGACGCGTACGAGTTCGGTACTGCGGAGCCCTCTTCCTGCTTGTATCCGTTCTTGCCGCTCAGTGAGCTGCTGTCCTCCAGTACCGTCTGAAAAAAAGAGCAAGTCAGTTTCAAGTCGAGGTAAAATAGGCAGAGCCGCTGGCTGGTTTTCTATAGGGTCCCACACATTAACAGCCCGCCTGCAGGCTCTGGTCGGCAGGCTGCCTGACAGTCATTGACCGTCGATACAAAATCTACAAAATCGTCAAGGGAACTGTGAGTCTGTGATCTTCTGCCAGGCGGCAGCCTGCCGGCAAACTGTTAATGTGTCTTAACCTATCTAGGATAGCCGATAGGCGTTTAAACTGTGTCTTAAATTTCTATAGATGAAATTAATGCAACACAAAATCTGTTGTCCGAAACTGATGACGTTTCTGTTATGATTCATGCAATTCCATAAGTCATAAGACGTAGTATTAGTGCCGTAATATTTTTTACACCTGTAAATATAATAAATTATCGTAAACGACGTGAGGAAACGATGGAATTAAATATGCAATTTAAAGCAGATATTAAGATGAGATTTTAAGATTTTATAAATACTAAGCTGACCTCAACATTTATTTGACAATTTATAAACTACCATTGACTAGTCAGCCTTTTAAGGATTAATGAAACAAGTACGTATTTTTTTAAAATTGCTATATACGGGGTGTAACAAAATTAAGTGATAATACTTCAGTGTGTGTATGTGTTCGTTGTAGAGAGTTCACTGTGAAAGTAGCAGCGCTGAAAGACCATTTTTTGTGGTTTGGGCAAGCGCCCCAGCGTCACGAGTTTCCCCATACAAAAGTGAATAAAAAGGTCCTTCAGCGTTGCTACTTTTACAGTGAACTCTCTACAAGGAACACATACACACCCTAAAGTATTATCAGTTAGTTTTGGTACATCCTGTATTCGCGGCCTCTAGTCACGCGGCCTTGCTAATTATGTAAAACTAGTCTCTCATTTGTCTTAAGATAATTAATTACCAGTTTAATGTGTTTACAGCATCTACATAAGTAAATAAAATTAAACGGTGTTAATAGCTTAAAAATGTATCTTTTAAGGCGCTATATTGAAAATAACGTCCTTTTTGAAGTTATACTATAGGACCCTCAGAAATGTAACAAATCTGGTAATGAGATATACATATCTTCATAGCCTTATCTAGGTTTGAGAAGAACCAGAAACACGATTAAGGTGACGCCTTGATAATTTGGCTGTAGCGATGTCCATTTTTCTCAGCAATGACTAAAGCCAAGAAATTAAAGTTCACTGTCAGTCATCGATTTATATGTCAGGATATGCCTACTAGAAGATTTTGCTAATAGGTTTTTCATACAAGGAAATAGAGAGCCATCTATGAAAAATCGATTGAACTACGTAGTGCGACACAATATTCGGCCGCGTGTGAATGCTGTTTTACCGACGAACCACGCGTTCCACCTGGCGTTGAAAACGATCAAAACGCTGAAAATGCCTCCTATTTTTAGCAAGATCGTTTTCAACGCCAAGTGGAACGTAGGGGTTGCGTCATTACTCGGTAAAACAGTAGCCATGGCGGACATCGGTATGTAGTAAAATTATAAATTAATTATTTCTATTCTTAAACAGTTTGTGAATTTGTGATGCTTACCGATGATAAGATATTCCAATGTGCTTTTTTAACTTTTTTGACATAATTTTTGCAGCTTTTTACCACACAACTAGGCATTTTTATGGCACTGAATAGACATACGATGACACCCGATTTGTTCTGCGGACCACAGACGACTAAGTCACGTAGGAGTCAAACGGAGCGTTTTGACCCCTACGAATCTGCATCATTGCAACGCGCGATTGACCCGGTCCTTAGTAATATATAAGTCTATGCTGTCAGTATTCATCATGTCTTTGTCTTTGAATTACCCATAGCATAACACGATTGGTCAACTTTTATAACACAGAATAATCAATCAAAAAGACCTCTGTAAAAAAAGGGATTCCTATTTTGCCAACAGAGGAGAGTGATATAAGCTTCCAAAATTTGTACATAAATTGGTTCTAGTATACACTTTAATTTGCCCATAGCTTATATGAAATGTATTTATGGTTTTTAAATTACGCGACAAAAACCATTTTGTCGCTAGGCCCTTTCCATTTTTTGCTGTTCCATTGCTTGTTTTCTATGAGGCCGGGCCAGCCTCGCATAGAAAACAAGCAATCTAAAACACATCCAACAAGGTTTTTTACTTTAACATGGCGTCACCTTAATGTATTTTGCCTCGATACATTTAATTTTCGAAATGACCTCTTAAAAATACGAAATTTGAAGATTATTTTTAAAGGAGAATAGATGTATTGTAGGAAATTAGTCTAATTGATAGACACCTTTGTAACCCAAAATCGTATAGAAGCATTTTGCTTAAATGCTCCCAGTTATTTTTTAATTAAACAAAATTACGTTTTTTCGAATGTTTTCCGAGCGAGCCGATAGCTTCTGGCCGCAGCGTATTCACGACTACTCATACAAATTAAGTATAAAATTGCCCTTGCGGTAAAATTACTTTCAATATAGCGCCTTAACTCGCTGTGATTAATATTTAGGGAACTGTTATTTTTACATATCAAATAGATTTATGTAAATAAAATATACCCCATCTACAGGGTGTAACAAAACTAAGTGATAATACTTTAGGGTGTGCACGTGTTCCTTGTAGAGAGTTAACATTTGGTCTTTCAGCGCTGCTACATTCATAGTGAACTATCTACAAGGAACACATACTTACACACACCCTAAAGTTTTATCAAAGGGGTTAGAACAACACAGAAAAACATCACTAGCAGGCTTAGCATAGCCACCATTGAAACAGTTGCATTCTATTGAAGAGTAGACACAGTGACAGATTGACAAGGGAAATCCGCCATTTTGTTACTAAAATCTGTCAGTATGTCCAATGTCCATCTTTCCCGCTTCTAATATTGTTATGCTTAGCCAGCTGGTAAAATAATTCAACAATTGACAGAATAGACGTGCCAATTAATCCTACCTATATTAGCTGTATTATGTTTTAAAATTAATAAT
Source organism: Plebejus argus (assembly GCA_905404155.3). Lineage (NCBI taxonomy): Eukaryota > Metazoa > Arthropoda > Insecta > Lepidoptera > Lycaenidae > Plebejus > Plebejus argus. The sequence continues at coordinate 5,723,719 of FR989937.1, read as the reverse complement.
ACATTTAGTGGAAAAATTTCTACATACACTTTGAAAGATTCCGCATTTTTTTATAAGGATCCGCCAAAAAACATAATATTAGCTTTATACGGGTGTATAAAGCTAATAAAGTTATAATGTAGACAAACCGACAAGTTCGAGGAGAAAAAATATCGCCTTGTTTAATTATTGTGGTTCAGTGACTCGATTACTCAATGTTAGTTAGTATTCATAATATTTTTGCAACATTGCGTTTACATTTTTTACACATAACGATGACTGTACTTTGCATAATATTGAGGTTTGTTTGTCCATTTTATTGAGAAATGCATCAGGACACCACAGCGACGAAGACGAGTGGTGACGACAAGCACTTTTAACCGATTGCGGCAAGAGCTTTGTTTGTTTGTTGTTATTTACTAGATGAATGGCGCCCGCAACTCCGTTGCGCCAAAACTAGTTTATCTCGCAGAAACCGTACATTTTTCGGGATAAAAAGTATCCTGTGTCCTTTCCCGGGACTCAAAGTATATCCAAATTTCATCAAAATCAGTTCAGCGGTTTGGGCGTGAAGAGGTAACAGACCGACAGACAGAGAGACGGACAGACAGACACACTTTCGTATTTATAATATTAGTATGGTTTAGTTAGTCTTCAAGGCCTTTTTAATGAGCATCAGAAAATAGCTACATTTTGCAATAAAAACACTATTTATTGTTCCCAATTAAAAATTGCTCACCAAAACCGTTGCACAAATAAGTTTAAGTAACACATCATGTGTTTTCCCAATAGTAAATAATAAATTTTGTATAAGGAAAGGTCGATGTATATCTATTAAGTTTGGAATTTTCGGTCCTTGATATGAATCGTAGGTGGACATATTTTGTATCCGACTTGAGGTCAATTTTTGGGCGAATTATCTAATCGGATATAAAAATAACCTGGCTGTACTAAAATGGGTGGTGTTCATAAAAGTCGCGAATACCAAAGATATATTGTCGTTTCCCTTGACCGCGAATTTACATAGGTAACTCATGTGTAGAGGTATTAGCAATTATTATTAATATGCCGTATGTCACAGCCTAGGACATATGCTCATATAGCATATGACAAATTGAACGCCTCCGTGTCCGTGGTCCGGAGGTTTAGAGCGTGGCTCTTGACTCGGAGGTCGTGGGTTCGAATCCCGCGTTTAAACATGTTATTTCCAAGTTTGGTTTCCACGACGCGACGTCGTATCGTGTTTATGTGTGGGAGCCCTAGACCTCGGGGGTACTTAACTGCAGATACAAATAAATATTGATTATAATGGTGTTTGCTGAGGATGAATAAATATTATGACCTCATAGTAAACATTTGCAATGGTCTTTAAAGATCTGAAACGCTAAGTATATGGCGGATCTAGTGATATCCTGGTATATTGTTTGTACATTGTACAATATGTTCACAAAAACAAAACTTTTATCATAATTCACAAGGCAAATAAATATTCTCCATACGTATAGGAATTGATATAACTCATTAACAAACATCGCCAAAGCGGATTTATATTGATGAATAATGCGGATTCTTGTTTTGTTCTAATTAATTTATGAGTCTTAAGACTTTAGCATGTCCAATGTCCATCCTGAGCCTTCAACCAAATTGCCACTTACACTTGCCAATTGCCACTAAATAAGACGAAGAACAAAGACAAGATGACATGATGCTAATCAGTAAATCACCGATCTCAAAGCCGATACATTTTATAACCAAACTTCCTCGTCGTATTAGCGATGACAACATGGCTAACAGCTATCGTTACTACAGACAAAACGTGGCTTCAAGCTTGCCAAGCTGCTTATAAAATCCATAGGGTTGTCTACAGAGAAAGTTGCCGTAATGTTACTTACATTTAATTTATTTAAATCTTTTGCACGTTGTTGTAAATAAATGTACAAAGGCGGGCTTTAAAATGCCTCGTGGCATTTTCTTCAAGCCAAACCTTAGGGTGTTGCAGAGATAGTGAGGCAGATGCAAACATCATAAATCAATGTCCACTTATTTTACTAAAACGATGGCAAACTAATTGTTGAACGTACCTTTTTTAAATAAAAAAAGAGGCTACTCACCATACAAAGTCCATTGCTCTTGGGTTTCTTGCCCGCCTTATTATATCGCGCCTTGTAGAAGTCTGTGAAGAGGAACAGGAAGAGGAAGCCGTGCATCGCGATCCAGAAGACGAAGACGCGCGGGTACTGGCAGGACGGCCGGAACAGCACCTGCAGCTGGTGGCTGAAGATCAGAACGAACTGCACCTGCGGGCAGAGTAGACAGAATTGAGTACTAGACGTTCCGTGCGGCTTTCACAATTTAGGGCGTTTATGCACTACACGGAAATTTACCGTCCGGTGTTCATAACTTTCTCGAAACGTAAGAAATCGGGACGCCGCGCCGGACGGTAAAATTCCGTGTAGTGCACAAACGCCCTTAGTGCACAAAAAATAGCCTACGATCGTAGCTATGATCCTTCACGTGGTCTACTTCTTATCTGTGCCAAATAACATAAAAATTGCTCCAGTAGTTTGAGAGATAAGCCCTTTCAAATAATTTCCTCCGGTTTTTCCACATTTTCCTAATCGCTCCTATAAATTTTAGCGTGATAAAATATTAAAGCCTATAGCTTTCCTCGATAAATGGGCTATCTAACACTGAAAAAATGTTTCAAACCGGACCAGTAGTTCCTATCAAATGACGTTGGTCCGTCAACTGCCTAGGAATCAATTTCCTCGATGGTACTATCAGAGAAGTTGATTCCTAAGCAGATGGGGGACCTACGTAGTTTGGTCGCGTTAGGTACGTCAAACCCAGCCGACAGATCACAATTCACAATTATCATTGAATATAATATGTACATGATCCGACTAATGCCCAGTTTCTGAGGTTTTTTGACCGGAGTTTATCTTTTCACTATCGCTTTTGATTGGCTGGCGTCAAAAAATTAACCAATCAACAACGCTAGTGAAAGGATAAACTCCAGTCAAAAAACCTCAGAAACCGGGCATAAATGACGTTGGTCTATCAACGGCCTAGGAATCCATTTCGTCAGTTCATTCTACTTATGGTATATAATACTATTCATAGTACTTATGGTATTCTGGGTGAATTGCACCAGAAGCGTAGTTAAAGTTAAGGTTAAGGTTATCGCCAAATATGGCGACTTTCGCTAGGGATTTGACAGTTCATTTCACATTTTGTTATGGTTAAAGTTAAAGATATAGTTAAAGTAAGCCGGTGCAACCCACTCTAAATGTCAGGATGTTTCGTAACAAGATGACAGGACAGGTTGCAACTAGTATCAAGTATGTAGTTCCGAATGTGCGAAATATAGCGAATAATAAGTAATAAGTAATAACCATCTGGTTTGTTAGGTTACGGGCGATAATTTAGTCGTAAATCTAAAACAAGTATAGAGCGAACTTGTTGTCAGAGGTTTTCGATGTACGAGACATCGGATTTATAAAAACAACTTGAGTAGGACTATAATTCATAAACAGAATTTATTGTATTAATAGATGACGCCCCCAATGCCGCTGCGCCAAAAAAAAAAATATATGTATATCGCGCGGAAACCGTACACTTTAGTTTATCGCGTGGGAAGTGGGAACTATGTCGTTTTCCGGGACTCAAAGTATCTCCATACCAAATTTCAGCAAAGTCGGTTCAGCGGTTTGGGCGTGAAGAGGTAATAGACAGCAAAACTGAACTAATTTATCCATACTTCCTTACTAATATTATAAATGCATATAAGTATGTCTGTCTGCCTGTTACCTCTTTACGCCAAAACCGCTGAACCGATTTAGCTGAATTTTGGTATGGAGATACTTTGAGTCCCGGAAAACGACATAGTTCCCACTTCCCACGCGATAAACTAATTTTGGCGCAACGGAGTTGCGGACGTCATGTTAAATGATCGCAACCCCAGTTCGTTTGCTCTCTTTAATCACTCTATCTAAAGCTGGAAACTGCATCAAAATCCGTGCAGTAGTTTTAAAGATCAAAGCGAAACGGCGGAAGCAATTATTTTCGTAGAGATGAAGATTAGATTGTGACAAGTTAACATGACAAGTTAACAAAATGTTTAAAAGTTACAAACAGAGAAGCCTACAAAGGAAACACGTAAAGCAATAAATAATCATTATCTGAGGAGTTGTAACATAATATGAATTTAAATAGTCATTTTGTTGAAAGGAGTTCATATTTTTCCACAACAACATAGTTAATAATATGAATTAAACCGTATTTTTTTCCTGGGAAAATCCAGTTTATTGCCATTTGAACTGTTTGTATTGAATACTTATTAATTTGACGAGTTATTTACATTATAAAGCATGTTTTGCTACTAATAATTTGATTGGCTATTGTCAAGAAAAGTCGAAAAATATCCGCAGATAATATTATGAATAAAATTATTTTGAACCTTTGAGCTATATAGCTTGTATATATCCTACAATAGACTAGTAATTGATGCCCGAAACTCTATTGCATCAAAATTCGTTTATCGCACGGGAACCGTACATTTTGTTATGATAAAAATTATCCTATGTCCTTTCTCGCGGCTCAAAGTATCTCCAAATTTCAGCAAAATCAAGTCAGCGGTTTGGGCGTCAAGAGGTAATAGACAGACAGACAGACACACTTTCGAATGTATAATATTGGTATAATATAACCGATATTCTGCGGTTATATAATAGCTATAAAACAAACTAATTTATGATCCATAGACGTGATATGTACGTGACATTAGTCGTTAAGGCTATTTTAAACCATAATACATAATTCTCTCAACAATTATTATAACCTACATTTAGCGTGCTAGTGAGGACAGATTTTACTAGAATATACTATGCTGGAATATAATAAATATTGTTTCGAATGAATAAACTGGTTATGGGCGAGTCATAGTTTTTATTACTTCATCTTATATAAAATTCTCGTGTCACAAATCACAATGTTAGGCCGCGAACTCCCCCGAAACGGCTTTACTGATTTTAATCCCAAACCCAACCAAATTTTATATGCATATTCAGTGGGTCTGAGAATCGGGTATTTTTATATTGATAAGTGCATTTATTTAGTTGAATAAATAATAGTAAATTATTACAACTCGAGACTGACGGCGACCATTGTTTGTGCGACGGGATAGCGATGGACGTTGCCGTTGTACTTATTTAGTCACTTCCATAAGGCGTCTCCCAGACAGACGCGGGCAGCGGTGACGGTGGCGGCGGCGATCAGTTGGATGACTTGAGAGTTCAAGGGACGACACAGACACAGGCGGTGGCGGTGGCAGTACAAACAACTGACCGCCGCCGCCGCCACCGCCACCGCTGCCCGCGTCTGTCTGGGAGACGCCTATAATAATATCCAGGCGAAATACTTTATATGGCACAACAACGTTTGTCGGGACAGCTAGTAATATATAAAAATATTGTGCTAGATTTATTATTTGCTTAATTAAGCCTAAAATACTGGACCAATTTTCATAAAAGGCATACATATTATAGAAAGTATATTCGAGATCACGCTTTGCTCTGAGTTTTTTTATTAAATAAGGGGGCAAACGAGCAAACGGGTCACCTGATGGTAAGCAACTACCGTCGCCCATGGACACTCGCAACATCAGAAGAGCTGCAGGTGCGTTGCCTGCCTTTTAAGAGGGAATACGCTCTTTTCTTGAAGGTTTGCAGGTCGTATAGTTTATATCCCACCATAAACATAAATGTAAATGGAGAGCCAAGTTCCATACAAACATTATTCTTGTCTATGATCTTCGCCGTAAAAAGAATGGAGATCTAAATAAGTGCCAAGTTTCATGGAAAATCGAAATATATTATGTATGTATAGGAACCAAATAACATTATGAACAAATAATAGTCTATTTTTTGCTTTATTAAATATCTACAACAATTGATGTTATTTAAATAATGTGAGATCTTAAACTAGATTAGATTTGACTTGGCCAGTTTTCATTATATCAGTCATTTCATAAAGTTATTAAACATTTTAATTCTGATGAAAACTAGCCAAGTCAATTTTTTTTATGCAAAATAAGTAATAGTTAAAAAAACTAAAAACACGCTTTTTATATAAAGGGTTACAAACAAACATACAAACATACAAATTGAAAAATGGAATAATTATATCAAATTAGTGTATTGTCATCGGTCCTCGATAAATCTACAAAGTTTGAACGAAATCTGGCCGTTTAAAGTGGGTCAAAATAAAGCGCCCAAAGAAGTCGGTTACAAACATGTTACAAACAAATATGTACAGGTGAAGCTAATAAAAAGCGTATAAAAACAACACCGCAAACAGATTTTTTTAAATACCTACGAGCAAACACCTACTATTTATCATTATTTTGCTCCCAATCAAAAAAGCAACATCTAATATTATACAAAATTGTCGTGTCACAATGTTTGTGCGCGAACACCTCCAAAACGGCTCAACCATCGGTTTAATGAAATTTTGTATGTCGTTAGTCCTGACTCCTGAGAATAGGTCTAGTTTTTATACTTATACAAGAAACAATTTATATGGCAAAACAACATTGCCGGGTCAGCTAGTAGTCTATGAAAAGTTCTTACCATCTGGAAGGCAGTGAGGTATTTCTTCCACCAGATATACTTCTGGTACTTGGGTCCCATCGCAGAGACCATATAGTAGAAGTACATCACGATGTGCACGAATGTGTTGAGGAGCGCGAAGAATGTGCTGTGACCGCCTGAAAAAAAATAATGTTATAGCGCCATCAATCGTCAAAGAGCGGGAATATTCGATGTATTTTAGGGTTCCGTACCCCAAAGGGTAAAAACGGGACCCTATTACTAAGACTTCGATGTCTGTCCGTCCGTCCGTCTGTCTGTATGTCTCCAGGCTGTATCTCAAGAACCGCTATAGCTAGACTTATGAAATTTTCACAGATTGTGTATATATATTATGTTGCCGCTATAACAACAAATACAAAAAATACACAATTTTTTGTCTACTTTCGCTCTATACCGGTACGGAAGTCGGAACCCTTCGTGCGCGAGTCCGACTCGCACTTGGCCGATTATTGTTCTGATAACGTGTTTAGGCAGGCACTTTGTGCATCCGAAAAGGGGCTCAAAAAAAATCTCCTCGGTACTCCAGTATAGAGATTAGAGCTCCAAGTATCTTATAGCACCAATACCACCACCATGACAAACCACAATATTATATTTCCTATCGAGGGCAAATAACCAAGGTGTTAACACGGCGGGCTGCGTCGTCGCAACGCACACATGACGGACAGCAGCCCCCGAGACGATGCGGGAGGGGCATTGACGTTAAGACTGCTTCGCAATAACGCTGCGATAACGCAACGCCCGTGTGGCCGGATATGCGTCAAACGGCAGCGCTGCGTCGACACAACTGTGGACCAGTGGCTCTTACTCCCCAAGTCAAACGTGCGTAAATAAGTTTAACTTCAAAACCAACTCACCCGGCGCAAACTTCACTCCGAACCAGACAGACATGGGCATGATGCCGTGGTGTATGACGTGCAGGGTGGACACGTGCTCGTTCTTCTTCCGCAGCACGAAGAACAGCGTGTCGAAGAACTCCGTGAACTTGCTGAAGTAGTACCACCAGCAGGTGCTCGTCATCTGGGCGAGGGGGTTAACGTTAGTGTGATGCTGGTTTCTCACGGCGGGTAGTATCACGAGCCGCGCCACGCCAGCTCGAGCCACGCGCCGTGTGAAGGTGGTGGCTCAGCTCGAAAAAGGCGCGGCTCAGCGTGGCTCGGCACGGCTCGAGCGGAACGTGATACGCGCCGTGAGAACGAGTAGCACGGACTCGCCTGTTGGCTCGTGCTCGCTCGTACAAAACGGCTCTGCGAATTCGCATCGCATAGTAATGCCATTTTTATTATGAGTTTTGTCGCAGATATTAATATCTACGACACGATACGAATTCGCAGTTACTTTATGTGTGGGAGCCCATATTCGTAGTTTTTTTTTTTTTTGTGATGGGTGTGTATTATTGTGTCCCTTGATAGAGTCCACTTCGAAAGTAGCAGCGCTAAAAGAGTTAATTTTTCATTTTTCTGTATGGGCAAATTCATGACGTTTGGGGCAATTCTCATAGAAACATACAAATCAAAAGTGCGTCTTTCAGCACTGCTAAAGCATAATATCATAAAGTATTATCACTTACGTTCGGTTACACTTTGAATATTCGGGGTTTTTTTTTACGAGACATGATAACTCAGCGATGTACGTACTATCAGAGGAGTCGATTCATAGACAGATGGCGGGAGTAAGTAATATGGTCGCGTTAAGTCAAACCCATCCGACCAATCACAGCTATTATTGAATTGACATAAGCCGACCAAATGACGTAGGTCCGTCAACTGCCTAGGAATCAATTTCCTCGATGGTACCAAATAAAAATATAATTGGTTCTAGGCTTCCTTAACCTATTATATTAAAGTGCATTACATTCGGCTGAGCATAACAAAGTAATTTATTACAATAATTAATATTATAATAATTTTAAACATCTAGTAAAAGTATCTATTTCACACGATTAAGATTATAAAAATAAAATATTTTCAGATAAATGTCCCTAATATAAGGTTTCTACAAATATCAAATCAAAAAAGTATTATTGTAAATTTTACGCTCACGTCAACAGGCACGAATAAAACGTAACGTTTGTTCTTCATTATTGATTATACTAAAATAAATTATAATAAACCGAGCGATAAATCCTATCAACAGGTTTAAAAAAATCCTTTTACAGGCATTCAACACGAGAATTTAAATTCTAGTTTATTAATTATTATTCGTGACATTTTAAAACAGCGGAAACAAAGTTTTTCTATCGTATAACATTAGAGCACCTTTATACGTAGTGACAATTTTTCCGTTTAGACATTTTTCAGAATGATTACAAAACACAAATACATACATACAATATACATACACTTTTAAATTTGGCACATTTGTTCAGACGCTGATATTATATATACGAAAACTGGGCAGTTCTGGAAATATTACATACATGAGGGCCTTTTTTAAAGTCGGTTAAAAATAGCCGTTCATACAAAGCGCTGAAGCGGCTGAGCACTTAAAAGCGCCTATTAATTATTATATTGTATCCATTTAAATTTTAATTACTTCTTTTCATATTAAAACCAAACAAAAGAAAACGTTTCGATACTCGTTTCGGCTGCATTTTTATTATCGTACCAGCTTGCAGCTGTTTATTGACGTGTTTAACAGCTGTTAACTAGAGATGTGCTCATGTGCCGACTATCCGGCTTATTACTTTTTCAAATTTTTCTATAATTATTGAAACTAGAGATCGCTCAATGGTCAAAACTCGACCTTAGTTTCAACGACATTAGGACTACTACCTATATTTTGTAAAAAATATTGACTTTATCATATTTTTTCAACTTTTGTCTCTGGGACTCAGCTGATCTCAGACTGGCCGTGTAAGCATTGTCTGATATGTAGTAAGTATCTGAGATTCAATAAAAAAAACTATAATCCATTTTTCAAAATATAATATTTGTCAACTTGTTGTCAACAGACTTCAACCATAAATAAAAGAGTATAATTCGTATGTATAGGCTTGTCATTCAAAAATCTGTCATCTTTCCTAGTGTGTGTGTTGTAGTGTGAGTAATGTTTTATTTGTTAAAGAAATGTATGATAAAAGCATAATTTCAAAATAATATTAGCTTGATGCACTCCTTCACCACATAAACTATAACTGTGCAAAATTTCATTCACCTACGTTTCCCCAGTTTTCGTCAAAAGGGATACAAAGTTTTTCGCTCGCGTAGTAATATATAGATTACGGCAGGGCTTCCCAAACTTATTTGTACTGTGACGCCCTTGGGACTTTGCCATTAATTCTTTACAACGCCCGTACAATTAAATGAAGTGTTTCTGAAATTACTTGCTAGTGAAGAATTAAAAAGTAACGTACGCGAAGTAAACATAACATATTACACGATCCGACACCTTCGCAGGCGGCGTGTGTGACTTAATACCCGCGAATAAGCAGTAAAAATTGTTACAGAAACATCCGTAACCATGATCGGCTTGACCGATTAGTCGACTTTTTTGCAGCCGACTAATCGGCTAGTCGGCCAAAGTTAAGATCGGCACCTCTCTACTGTTAACATTTAAATTGTTTACGGAAAAACATCGCGGAAGTGATAGCTTTTGATATATTATCTGCTCTTGTTATATTTGCGAAGGCTACTTTAGACAGGGGTGGATGAATAGTACGAAACCAAGATTTGCTGGACTTTCTAGTTTCTACGTGACATATTCTTCGTTTCTGACAAGTAACTTATAACAGCTATATTGGGATCATTTTGATTCAGGACTAGTTAAAGTATCCATTATTGAAAGTTTTTTATCAAAGTCCTTGCTATTTAGTTAACTTTTTAACTTTATTAGCCATAAGTTTCCCGCAGGCTTAGTTATGTTTTGGAAAATATTAGAATCTACAGAATAAAACACGAAATTAGAGCTCTGTCAAACAAAACTTTGAGACGGTTTATTAGGAGTCACACACCGTAAAAGCTCGCCTTATAAAGTCGTAATTTACAGGTGTGTGTAGTTTAGCCTGTGAGCTCCGTATACTGCTTTACCATATTACTTTTAAAAGGTAAGGGCTGTAACTTACCCTCATTGCTCTAGGGCTCCGCGAGTAGTCGACCAGCTGACACCTGAAGTCGTAGTGTCCCCACCAGCCGCTCGCCATGTACTGCAACAAACATATATATAGAATCGACCCGAAGTCCTGCTACACACGTAACGATAAAACTGAACAGTTCGATGCACACATAATTTGTGGGCTGGGTCGAGTGTAAAATGAAGGTGATATGACTGTTAAACATATTATGATATAGTTATTCTACCTTACCGATAAAAGTATTTCAACAGTGAATACATTATACAATGTTTTATCAAAACTGTAATTATGTATGTGTGTTACATGTATGTAGGTATGTATGTTTTTATGTTTGTGTTCGCATATCTCCGGAACTACAAGTCCTATTTAAGTGATTCTTTTTTTGTGGTACTAGGTATTGTTCAACTTAGGGAATACTTCAAGTTTCATCAAAATCGGTTCAGTAGTTTTTGAGATAAGGCAATTTTAATTCTCAACTGTACGTAACAATATTGAAGTCGGTTTTATCTTTTTAAAATAATATTATTGCCTTCTATATCGATTGTAGATCACGCCCCAAGTATTATTTGAAAAATATTCAATGTACAGTTATGACTTTCCTACGATTTTATTATAATATTATGTATACTATAGATTTGTACTGGATATATATATTATGTTGGTAGTTCAATAACTATTAACTCAGTGACCCAATTTAACTAAAAAAAACTCGTCAAACATAATAACTGTATTTAAACGAATCCTTAATATGGTAATATATTAATTTTATTAGTACCATATATATATTATAAATTACAATTAGCGGTCTCTTGGTACCAGGATTTGATTTATTAGCATTTAGCATAGTTTATTGATATAATTTTAAACTGGTTCTTAAAAAGTTTGTTCAACTCATAAAGGTCGATAGCATTACATTTTCGCGACAACGCTATCTAATTTTATTACAATATCAAAACTGCATGACGATAGTGTAATAATAAAAGACGACAAGAGAGAGATCTGAATTATAACAATAGTATAGTATGTAATGAATAATGACTAATGGTAATGACTAATAAGATTTAATAATGATTAAGAGATAGAAATTATATTATTCTATTATTTTTTTATCTTTATGTATTTAAAATTAATCTACACTACTATTATAAAGAGGAAAGATTTGATTTTTTGTTTGTTTGTTTGTTTGTTTGTTTGTTTGTTTGTTTGTTTGAGTCGAATAGGCTCCGAAACTACTGGACCGATTTGAAAAATTCTTTTGCTATTGGAATCTTACATTATTTCTGCTGAACATAGGCCACATTTTATTTTGGAAAAAAGTAGGGTTCCGTAAGATATTTGAGTTTTTCGGACGCAAGGTGTAAAAAATCTGCTAGAAAAGTTACTTATTTTGCGTACGCTGCCTAAACTATAAAAGATAGAACCATAAAATGTTCTAAGTAATTGTAGATCTTATAAATATCTACAAAAAAGTCCGCGACACACTATACCTATCTATGTCGAGTGAGGCACAATAACCATTTATTTATTTAAAAATCCTGAATTTTTTTTGGACTACATTTAAACGGATATATTTCACTCACGCTATTAATCCTTATCAAAATAAATTATTTTATCACTAAGTACAGTTTATGTAGATAATATTTGGTCTTTGAATGATTAAAATGGGACGTTTGGTTTTGAAATTATGGCGAAATTAAAATATTACGATAGTGGGCGTCACCAAAGCGCGTGCGGTAGGAAGACAATATTCTGTTGTAGAAATGAAAATTCTGTACATAAAAGATATGAAATGACACCCGAAATTACACCTTTGTCACTACATCTCGATAGAAGCCAAAAACGTGGTTAGTTTTTTGTCTGTCTGTCTGTTTGTCACTCTTTCTGTCTGTATGTATGTTTGTTCCAGCATCACACGAAAAATACTGATCCGATTTGAATGTGGTTTTCGCAGATATATTTATCTTCTTCCAACTTAACATCTGGTGTATAAATTTTTTTCCCCCCACCCTTCTAAGGGACAAAAGAGGGGGTCAGATTTTGTATCAAACTTTTTTCTTTAACACGAAAACTACTGATCCGATTTGCATAGGGTTTTCACAGATATATTATATTTGTCTTCTTCCAACTCAACATCTGGTGTATAAAAATCCTTCCCCCCCCCCCCCCCCCCTCCCCTCTCAACCCTCTCTGGGGACCAAAGAGGGGTCAGATTTTGTATACAACTTTTTTCTTTAGTGGACTTACTTCATATTATTAGGTATTAACTGTGTTTTTCAACTTAACATCTGGTGTATGACCTTCCCCCCCACACCCTCTTAGGGGACAAAAGAGGGGGTAAAACATGTATCAACTGATGATGTAGAAAATATACTTTATATGGCAAAACAACGTTTGCCGGGACAGCTATTAATCATAATTTTCACAACATTAACTTACATAAAAATAATTTACTTCTGTAATTACTTATTGTATTTACTAGCTGTCCCGGCAAACGTTGTTTTGCCATTTAAAGTATTTCTACTTCATAAGTTGATACAAAATCTTATCCCCTCTCTCGTCCCCTAAGAGAGGTGGGGAGAAAAATTATGCACCTAATGTTAAGTTGGAAAATACAGCTAATAATATAAAGTAAGTCTATTAAAGAAAATATTTGATACAAAATCTGACCCCCTTTTTGGTCCCCTTAAAGGGGTGGGGGGGAAAAGTTTATACACCAGATGTTGAGTTGGAAAAAGACAAATATATCTGTCAAAACCGTATGCAAATCGGATCAGTAGTTTTCGTGTTAAAGAAAAAAGTTTGATACAAAATCTGACTCCTCTTTTGCCCCCTTAGAGGGCTGGGGGGATTTTTTTTATACACCAGATGTTAAGTTGGAAGAAGACAAATATATCTGCGAAAACCGCTTTTAAATCGGATCAGTAGTTTTCGTGTGATAGTGGAACAAACATACAGACAGACAGACAGACAGACAAAAAACTAACCACATTTTTGGCTTCTATAGCGATCTAGTGACACCCCCCGCTTATATATTTTTGGATATCTTTAATGTACAGAATTCACATTTCTACAGTTTTATTATATGTATAGACTAGCTGTTGCCCGCGACTTCGTCCGCGTTAGCATAATATAATAACGGAGATGGATAATTTTCTCCTTTTAAGGTCCCTTACTCAAAGGGTAAAAACGGGACCCGCAGCCAAGTAGGCACATATTAATCAAATGACACTCGAAAATTGTATGTTTAATTTAGGTTACAATCTTTAATAATTTCAGTTCAATCAGTCGAAAGTCTAAGAAAATTTCTAAAAACTTTCATCCCCTATTTCATTCCCCTTAGGGATGGAATTTATTAAATTCCTTTCTGAGGGGATGCCTACGTCATAGTATCTTTACGCATATTGCATACACAGTCTCAGCCCGATCAGTTTAAATTTGACAAAAGTTTCATGCAAAATTTCATCCCCTTTTTTTCATCCCATTTTTAAAATCCTTTTTTAGGAGATGCCTACGTCATAGTAGCTTTAAATGCATGCAAAGTCTCAGACCGATCGGTTTGAAATTGACAAAGTTTCATACAAACTGTCAACCCCGATTTCACCCCCTTGGGGGTAGAATTTCCAAAAACGCTTAAATATACATTGATTTAATTTTAATTGGTAACCCAATAATAAAGTATCATGTTTCTAACTTAAGGGCCCGGGTTACCCTCGAAATTTTCATACATTCTTAATACCAAAACCATTTTCTCATACGAAAATATTTAACATGTTTGAGTTATTTTTCAGCTTAAGATAGTAATTACCTAGGGTCCTGAGCAAATTTTTTTTACAAAATATTTAAATACTAAAAAAAAAATTTTTGTGTTTAAATATTTTTTCGTAAATTTACTACTAAATATTTAAACACCAAAAAATAGTCAAAAACACTAAAAAATATATAAATAAATAGTAAATTTACTACAAAATATTTAAACTTTAAAAAATATTTTTTATTATTTAAATATTTTGTAGTAAATTTACTATTTATTTATATATTTTTTAGTGGTTTTGTCTATTTTTTGGTGTTTAAATATTTAGTAGTAAATTTACTAAAAAATATTTAAACACAAAATTTTTTTTTTAGTATTTAAATATTTTGTAAAAAAAAATTTGCTCAGGACCCTAGGTAATTACTATCTTAAGCTGAAAAATAACTTAAACATGTTAAATATTTTCGTATGAGAAAATGGTTTTGGTATTAAGAATGTATGAAAATTTCGAGGGTAACCCGGGCCCTTAAGAAATGACGGACTTTCATTCACACTTTCAACCCCAATTTCACCCCCTTGGGTGTAGAATTTCCAAAAACGCTTAAACACGTATTTATTCATTTTTAATCAATAGCCCAAAAACAAAGTTTCATGTTTCTAACTCAAAAAATGACGGTCTTTCATTCAAACTTTCAACCCCAATTTCACCCCCTTGGGGGTAGAATTTCCAAAAACGCTTAAATACTTATTTATTTATTTTTATTCAGTAGCCCAAAAATAAAGTTTCATGTTTCTAAATTAAGAAATGACGGACTTTCATATAAACTTTCAACCCCTATTTCACCCCCTTCGGGTTAAAATTTCCAAAATTCCTTCCTTAGTAGGCGTCTACTTAATAAAACAACCCTGCTCACCAAATTTCATGGCTGTAACTTTAACAGTTTTTGCTCTGCGATGATGAATCAGTCAGTCAGTCAATAAGTCAGGACTTGTAATTTTATATAATATATAGATAGATTAGTTTATGTTACCACTTACCACTTAGTTCCCCTTTTTAACCGACATCCAAAAAGGAGGAGGTTATATATTCGGCTGTGGTTTTTTTTTTGTAAAGGAAACTACGTACATATTAACTCATAATAATGCACTATTACCTACGAATGTAAATAAAATAATCGAAACAAACTTTCAGCACCTCGACGCAAGTCATTGACTTTATATAGCTGATTGCATTGATATGGCAACAAATGCTCGTCTTACAATCACCTGTTTCTGTTAGGTCAATGGTCTCGGTGCCTTGGAGAGGGCAATATTTTGTATTTTTTTAAATTTCATTACTTCTCCGCTTATTTTTTTTATAAACGTGTTTTAGAAATGGCCTTAGATCATAAGTTGAAGACTAAACTTAGAATCTTAGGTCATATACTAAATCCTGAGCTTACCACACTTCAAACAAGTTTAGGGCTTAGGGGACAGACCATGAACTAAAACCTGTTTAAATCTAATGTATAAAATTCTCTGCCACAGTGTTTATGTATGAACTCCTCCAAAACGTCTCAACTATCAACCGCCGATTTTAATTAAATTTTGTATGTACTTACATGGGATAGGTCGAAGACTAGGTTTTTATCGACTTTTTATATTGGTACCAGAAATAATATTTATATGGCAAAACAAGCAAGTATGTATATAAAAGTTCTAGAAGGAGACTGGTCGAGTCTTGCTAAAAATGTAGACCATATTATGGTGTAACTTTTGCCTTTTGTAACACCCGATCATTAAGTCGGCCAATCAGCCGGTACACTTCCTTTTACATTTTACGTTTGAAGGACGTTTTGTGAAAGGAGAAGAAATTTTAATTACTATTTATATGTCGCGATATTTACACCGCAACAGTGTAAAAATATTCGCACTTATAGCCGGTTTATATTATTCCAATCCAGTGCTGAATTGCTACTGGAATAATGTAAACCAAGGTCACAGCACACATATCAACTCGGAAAAGGATCGGCACCGTATCGCCTCGAGCCGTTCAATATTGTTTGTATGAAACTCCCTACTGCAACGCACACTAAGCGGAATCGTAACGTAATCACCTCGCCACGGAAGCTCCGAACCGCGATGCGATGCGTGGTAAACTTGCAGTTACCGCGCTTACGGCTCGTCGTCTCCGCGCTTACGTCTCTCCGTCCACCCTTGCTTAATTTGCCTATTATTTATTTTTAAATAGCCCTTTGCGAAGGCGTATAATATGCAACACAATTTTATGAAGATCATAAATAAACTCAATATTTAGATTTTATTCTTATTCTCAAACCGATCGAAAACTCTTTTTACCAGGCATTGAGCGTTGTTGTTAAACCCATGAAACAGTTTTTACTTGTAATGGAAAAAAATCCTAAAACGGCAGTAAATACACAAGACACTGAGGTTATGTCCTGCAAATAGCCATTGAATTTGTTTATTTACGCGGATGACAGCATAATAGGCCGGCAAATATTTGCCGGGCGATTTTACGATCTGATGATGTCAGCTGACGTAAGTGTAACTTAGCCGGGCTTCGTGGAAACGATGGATAATGCCCGTTTCAGTGTGACGCGGTTGCGAGTGTGGGCTTTAGGTCTATACCATATTATATTGCGGCGTTCACTGCACAGCAATGTCGATTTCTACGATGCGGTGCCGCAAGTCGCAACACAGCGTTATAGCTTCATCCTTGCGATTGTATGAAGCCTTAGTGCTTGTTCAGACACAGCGGGAACCGCGCGGGTTCAACCGCTCGCAGCTTATTACCAAGGCTTTGTATTACAGCGTTCACATTTGACCCCTCGGTTTCTGTACGGGAAACGCGCGGTTTCCGCTGTGTCTAAACGAGCACTTAAGTTTGTTCACAATGGCGTGGACTTAGGCCCAATTTTGTCATCGTCTGATTAGTGTTAACAACAGTGGCGGTTACGATGCTCGCCGCGTTCTTGATATGGCGAAAATGTATGAAAAAATTTGAGAAATTTTCTTATTTTTCTTATAACTGGAAAAGTTGTTTATTTTTATATAAAATTTTTAGCGGACTTTATAGAGGACTAAATAAGCAACAATTTTTTTGTATATTTATTTTCCTCAGTTCAGTGTATTTAGATATTAAGGTACCTAATCAGACCCCATTTTATTCATATTTTGCGATTATTGTGATGGTAAAAACGTATTCTATGTGAAAATTTTGTATGCGGCTTTAGAATTTTTATGGTACAGTCGTGGAGATGAATATATTATCTTTCATTTGAAACCAAAATATCCTCGCAGTTTGACTCCTAATTCTTTAATAGGGTACCGGAAAATCACTGATATTTGTAATAGCGTCCTTAATTTACTACATTTAGCCATACGCTTACTCTTGTGGATACGAATATTAATTACTTAACTATGCGACTTCTATACTAAAACAAACCGCGCGACTTAATGTGAAGGCAGCCATATTTTTAACTACACAAAAAATTACACAAAAAATGGCTTTTTTTTCTTCTTAAATAAATATTTCTTAACTCCCATTCAAGTTGTCAAAGTCAAGCAGAATCTTAACACTACAACAGTAAATACGTTAAACATACACGCTTCGATATCGGTCTGCTAAGTGGCAAGTAAATAAGACTATGTCCAAGTTCCTATATCGCCAAAAAATTCGTACTTTTAAGGAAGTACGCAGATGTTGCAGTGTTAATTATGTTTCATTATGACTTTAAAATACGTCAATGTTTTTTAATACTTTTTTGTTCTATGATAATCGAATTAGAGTCTGATTGTCATCAATTTAACACAGTGTTATTGATTGTTGAATGGTAAAAGGTTTTTTGAAGCATAATATAAACTATTTAGGCTCGAATTTATTTTCGTACATTTTCGTTTCGGGCAAGAGAAAAACCTTACTTGCTAAAGTAGAGGAGCACAAAAGCATCATTTTTGTAGAGAATAATTATCATTAAAGGATTATCCAGAGTCGAAACCGACTGCAAAATGCGGTCGCCGTGCGGCGATTTCCAGTTTTCATACTAAATTCATATGTGCAATACACGGACCGCTCGAGCAGTTCTTGAGCGTTCGGTACCAACGCGACCGCTCTACAACAGTCCCGCTGCCAGTCTGTCCTAGTCCCAGTCTATGACTAGTCTGACGGACTAAACACTCTGGTACTTTTTAGCTACAATAGCCACTCACCTCATAGAATATCCACGCGCTGAATATAGTCTGTATCAGGTTGTATACTATGAGGACGTTGCGTAGTTCGAACGGCTTGCGGTTTGCCATGATGGCTGGGCCGATCTTTTTGGCGCAGAGGGCGTACGTGACGCACGCCAGCAGCGTAGGGAACGGGGACGACATCATCGCCCAGTCCTTCACACGAGGATCTGAAAGGAAATTGCACTGTTATAGTACGATTGAATCTCTCCGTCTTACAACTGAAAACATGAGTGGATATGAATAGTAAAATTAAATTAAAATAAATAATTAAGGGGGGCTCCCATACAAAAAACACAATTTTCGCCTAGTTTTGCTCTACAATAATACGAAACCCTTCGTGCGCGAGTCCAACTCGCACTTGGCCGATTTTTTGCACAAATGGAGGCTTTCGGACCAGGAAAATGATAAGAAATAAAAAAATTGGATTCTATATTATTATATAGCCAGATAATATATTAGCTAGATGATGAAGTAGGTCAGTTACAAGGTTTATGAAATTTTCACAGATTGTGTATTTCTGTTGCCGGTATAAGAATGTCAAATACTGAAAACAAAATATAATTAATATTTAAGGGGGGCTCCCATACAAAAAACGCAGTTTTTGGCCTATTTTGCTCTATAACGGTATGGAACCCTTCGTGAGCGAATCCGATTCACACTTGGCCGATCATTTATGTATATACAAAGTAAAGTGTTTTAAGTATATAGTAAGTAAAGCTTAGCATTGCAAGTAAATTTTTAACTTAAACTCAGCATTTCCTTAAAATACTAAGCTTATAGATCGCTTGGGTTACATTTCAGGATATTATAGTTAAGTAATCGCACAAAAATGACATAGAGGGTGGTGTGCTAATTCAGTTTCTCACGTTCTAGCAACATTACATCTAAATTAGATTTCACATAATTCTCGCTATAAGCGACCACTAATTTTAAAATAATTATGTTTACTTGGAGCTCTAGGTAGCAACCGCAGGTTTAGTTTCCGAGCAAATAATAACCATTTGCCAAAATATGCTTAGGCAAACTTGCTCAAAGTAGGCTCTGAAGGTTAATTCCGGATTGGACAGTTCTAAATAACATATTGCGTACCTCAATAAATGAATTTTTATACGTCAAACCAAATTAACAGGATATAAAATAGGTACACCGTTATACAATGTACCATCGAGGAAATTGATTCCTGGGCAGTTGACAGACCAACGTCATTTGGTCGATCATGTCAATTCAATGTTTATTGTGATCTGCGGCTGGGTTTTACGTAACGCGACCAAACTACGTATGCCCCCCATCTGCCTAAGAATCAACTTCTCTGATAGTACATACATAAATGGAGATGGCGCTAGTGTATCATAGACGTTATTATTTAAATTTTAAAATACAAGTCCATAAAACAATGGGAGATCAAATCGAGTGTTATAATTATTAAGTCGCTATGGCCTCTACATGACGAGATCTTATGCAATTAATTTGCTATTTAAATATACAGCCTGTTTCAAATAAGGTTGGTATACTAAACCGAAAACCCGGTGACTCAGGGAGGCATTTGGAACAATTTTTATTCTATGACTTTTGAAAATTCGCGAAGAAAAATAGTGACTCTCCATAGATTTGTTAGTCACGTGACTTTTTTACTATGAAAAAGGACTTTTTGGCGAATTTCCAAAAGTCGTAGAACAAAAGTTGTTCAGAATAACCCCCGAGTCACCCCCTTTCTGCTTACTAGGTATACCTTATTTGCTATTTAAATATATCGATACACATAATATTTGCTTTTGGTCCCGTTGTGTAGCGGCCAAACCGCTCGAACGCGCGGACGTATATAAATCGAGTCTAAAGGGTCCGACACATTAATGGTCCGCCTGTAGGCTCTGGTCGGCAGGCCGCCTGACAGTCGTTGACCGTCGATACAAAAACGTCAGGGGAACTGTGAGGTTGTAATCTTTTCCGATTAACTGCAAGGCGGTGGCCTGCCGGCAAACTGTTAATGTGTGGGGCCCTTAAGCTAAGCCTACATTCACTGTTTGGGTTTACAGCTCAATAGGCCTTAGCAATCAGCATAATAATTATCTTAATAACCGTTGTGTGAATATCAACAAATATCAATAAAGCTTAATATAAAATATTATAATAGTTTTATAATAACACTATTCTGTAATTGACGTCAGTAGCGTTTGATAATGACAACGTAAATACTAATCGATGTGCTTGGGTAAGTAAATTCTAAAACAAATTTTAGATTTTGGGATTGCATTGTAGGGTTACTTAGTTAAGGTGCCATAATATAAGGGGAGAAGAGAATGATATATCAAAAATCCTCATTCTGCGATTTTTCTTGAAATTCTCCTCAATAAATAATAAAAGCACGCCACGTAATTAAAGAACAGAGTGCGTCACAACATAACCTTGGGGTCAAAAGTTCAAGTTATCAAAAGGCTTTCAGGGCATAGCCCCACAGATTAATTACGGGGTTAATGAACCTCCAATAAATACGCGAAACCTTGCAGGGCGTCGGCTAATAAAATCATTATTTTCTTTCTGCCTGTCGGACACACCATGGAAATTTCCAAGCTTATAGCGGATTTAAGAGGCAATTTTTACCGGGCCTTCCCGAGACTGGGCATAATTTGGTCATAATATTTCAATTCTCAATTCATGGCAGGCACTTAAAGATAATCGGTTTTGTGTCAGTTGCTGTTATGAATATGAGAAATTTAGTGCCTTTTAGCGAAAAACTGAGTCTACTTTTGCCCAAAGCTGCAATGTCTTTTTTGTATGGGAGCACCCCTTAAATTTTTATTTTATTTTAATATTATTATTAATCATCAAAAAACACATATAATTAAGGATTTTGTGAAAATATCAAGTGCGTATATTCTGTTGCCATTATTGATTACGAGCAAAAAAAAGGCCAAAAAAAATCAAGTTTGTTGTATGGGGATATTAATTTAATTTTGTTTTTAGTATTTGTTGTTATAGCGGCAACAGAAATACACAATCTGTGAAAATTTCAGAAGGCTATAATTTATTAGACTAATTTGTCTGTGAAATTAGATATTTCACAGAAAAATTAGTCCAGAATAAATAGCCTATGATCCTTCACGTGTCTGCTTTTTACCTGTGCCAAATAACAGAAAAACTTTCAAATAATTTCCCCCGTTTTTTCCACATTTTCCTCTATTTCTTCGCTTATATTAGTCTTAGCGTAATAAAATATAGCCAATAGCCTTCCTCGATAAATGAGCTATCTAACACTGAAAGAATTTTTAAAATCGGACCTGTAATTACTGACTTATACTAAGATTAGCGCGTTTAAATAATGCTTCTTCTTCTTTTTACGTTTTTTAACATCTTTATCGTGCAAATATGAGTCCTAAAATGAATTTAGCATTCTTAAGTCATCCGAATATGGTACCAAACTTGGAATAGTACCCATATTACCATAATTAATGCCCCTATACAGATTGAGATTCTATTTTCCTCCAGAGCAGAAGCTGCTAAAATTTGAACAAACTAACATCAAAAATCGCGGTGGCTCCACATCTTAAATCCATCCTTGGGCCATAAGGACCAATCCTACCAAAGGAAATCTTTGGTTCAGCAATAGCCGTATAATTTCCCGTACACACGCAACTATAGTAAGTAGTTGCAGCGAAAACAGTGCGCTACGACGCGACGTAGATATACGAGTAGGTCGAGCTTTGAGTGCTACGCGACGTCCTGTATGAACTCGTAGCGCCGTAGACCGTAGCCCGTAGCTCTACGAATACTTCCCAACTACTGTCAGTAGTTTTGTCACATCCTGTAATACAGGATGTGACAAAACTAAGTGATAATACTTTAGTAAATTATTATCACATATTATATAATATATTTCGGTTCCAAAATTAGTAGCTTGAAATTTTTTTTCTAACTTCTATACATACCTATAAGAAAACTGTAGAAATGAAAATTCTGTACATTAAAGATATTCAAAAAATAATAAGCGGGGGGTGTCACTACATCGCTATAAAAGCCAAAAATGTAGTTAGTTTTTTGTCTGTCTGTCTGTCTGTATGTTTGTTCCACTATCACACGAAAACTACTGATCCGATTTGAATGCGGTTTTCGCAGACATATTTGTCTTCTTCCAACTTAACATCTGGTGTAAGTATAAAAATTTTCCCACTCACCCCTCTAAGGGGACGAAAGAGGGGGCAACTCACCATCTGGTGTATAAAAAATTTCCCCCCACCCCTCTAAGGGGACCAAACAGGGGGTCAGATTTTTTATCAAACTTTTTTCTTTAATGAACTTACTTCATATTATTAACTGTGTTTTCCAACTTAACATCCGGCTTGTACTATTATCTATTCTGTGATCCGGTGTATAAACCCCCCCCCCCCTCTTAGTGGACAAAAAGGGGGTAAGATTTTGTAACAACTGATGAAGTAGAAATACTTTAAATGGCAAAACAACGTTTGCCGGGACAGCTAGTAAAAATATAAAGGTTAATGATAACGTTTTATAATTTACAAGCTGAAATTAAATAAAGGCTTTTAAAAATTAACTGCTGTTAGTGTAAATTAATTTTTTACCTAAACATTAATTACAACTTATAAGTTATAATGGACAATTCGCGGAAAATTCCCATGCATGCGAAATCCGAAAAAAACTATAACTAAAATATAAATACAAACATTATTCGATAATCTTAACTTCATTTTACTTATGAGTCGAATTTGCACGAAATATGCTCAGAGATTCTGACTCCAGAGATGTATGACGTAAGCTGTTAAAAGCCGTCAGTCACATCCTAAAAGCTTGAGCTGTTCGGCTTTGAAGCGCTGCGCAAATCATTACTAGGATAGTCCACTTGGCGTTGTCAAGTCTGGGGTTAGAATGATTGAGTGCCATACTGTTAGGGTCCATCACACAAAACTTTTGACGATTGATAACGCTACAAAATTATGTGCAAATGGAAAATTTGCCAAACAAGCGTAATTTGTGAGTTGTGAGTCGCAGAATTTCGGCTGGCAGAAACTCTGCTGCATTAGCTATGTCCAAATTATGCAATTTCATCTTCAATTTTCGTCATCTTCTTTTTATTCAACTTTCGTTTGGCATCTATACATATAATAAAACTGTAGAAATGGAAATTCTGTACATTAAAGATATTCAAAAAATAATAAGCGGGGGGTGTCACTACATCGCTATAGAAGCCAAAAATGTGGTTAGTTTTTGTCTGTCTGTCTGTCTGTCTGTTTATTCCAGCATCACACGAAAACTACTGATCCAATTTGAATGCGGTTTTCGCAAATATATTTGTCTTCTTCCAACTTAAAATCTGGTGTATAAAAATTTTTCCCCCACCCCTCTAAGGGGACCAAAGAGGGGGTCAGATTTTGTTTCAAACTTTTTTCTTTAATCGACTTACTTCATATTATATACTACCAACTTAACATTTGGTGTATAAACATTTTCCGACGCACCCCTCTTAGGGGACAAAAGAGGGGGTAAGATTTTGTATCAACTGATGAAGTAGAAATACTTTATATGGCAAAACAACGTTTACCGGGATAGCTAGCATTCAATAATTGAATCAAAATCCACCCGCGTTGAAAGAAAAGTGTCATAGCGAGCGCTACCATTTAAGCGCGCGTCACGGGCATGCCTCACGTTCGCTATTGACTGCGCTATAACGCATGCCCTTGACGAACAGAAAAAGGCACAATGTGGACAAAGCCAATCAGTTTCATACAAAAGTCCTGTTTGATTCACACAGTCATCAGTATGAAAAGATAAATTTACGCGACCGAAATTCTGCGCGTAAATTTTCGTAACTGTTTGTAATGGACGGTTACAAACAGTTACGAAAAGTACTTAGTAATATGTGCAGTGACATACGAAAAAGGGGGTCCATATATTTTACGAAACATCTTGATTCCTTAGTTACGGCCGGTATAAATAGACAGCACTCAAGATGCATCTCGGTCTCAAGACACGGTTCAGGCTCTATGATTGGTTGGCTGTCAAATTTTGGACCAATCACATAGCTGAACCGCGTCTTGAGACCGAGATGCATCTTGAGTACTGACTATTTATACCGGCCTAAGTTTTTGTACAAGATTCATAATTCAGTACTATGGTTACTGTTTGTTAACTTCAGTAAATGAAAAAAATAAACAATTAAAACTGCAAGAGTTTTAACGTTGAAACTCGGAGGACTTGTCATTTCTATTATAATTTAATTGTCAGAAATTAGTAACGTTTTGCAACATGCTACCGATTGATTTTCAAAATTCTTAAAATAGAGCAAAGTCTTCACGAGCCACTCTGATATAGTGGCAACTGGCAACTTAATAAGTCGGCCATCACAATAAGAAGAAGAACTGTAAAATTGGGGTACGATTGGCAGACAGATACCTAATTATAATAATCTAGCTGACATGACGCCCGCAACTTCGTTGCGTCAAAATTCGTTGATCGCGCAGGAATTGTACATTTTTCCAGGATATAAACTATCCTATGTCCTTTCTCGGGACTCGGGACTCAAAATATTATGTCCATGCCCAGCAAAATCGGTTTAGCGGTGATGAGCGTGAAGAGGGAGCATACAGATAGACGGATAGACAGACAGACACACTTTCGCATTTATAATATTAGTACCTATGGAAGTAAGGATATTATGCCACTAAAATTTTAACAACACGTTAATGGCTAAAGTTTAAACAATGTTCGGCCCTGGATATTTCAGACAAGAGACACTATATTATTAATAAATAATTACATACAAATCACTTATATACATGTAAAAAATAAAAATATTAATTTTAATGAGTCGTGCTTAGTATTTTTTAGTGGTTATTCTCATTATTTGTGTTGGTACAACAATGTAACAATATTTTTTAATTTCACACACTTTAATCACTTACATTATAATCTATGTTATGCCTATTTAGGTATAGAGATGATAGCTAGTAACTACAGAGTACCGACTATGACAACGTTGTGAAACAAGAAGACAGAAGTAACTCTAGAGTAGGCAAACCCTAGCTTAAGGTGACGCCATGTTAAGGTAAAAAACCGTGTTGGATGTGTTTTAGATTGCTTGTTTTCTATGCGAGGCTGGCCCGGCCTCTCATAGAAAACAAGCAATGGAACAGCAAAAAATGGAAAGGGCGTAGCGACAAAATGGTTTTTGTCGCGTAATTTAAAAACCATAAATACATTTCATATAAGCTATGGGCAAATTATAGTGTATACTAGAACCAATTTATGTACAAATTTTGGAAGCTTATATCACTCTCCTCTGTTGGCAAAATAGGAATCCCTTTTTAGGGTTCCGTAGTCAACAAGGAACCCTTATAGTTTCGGTCTGTCCGTCCGTCTGTCCGTCTGTCCGTCTTACATTTAGGACATTTACGTACTCGTTTTTCCCTTAAAATTGGAACAAATCTTGTAACTTATCTACTTCATCACCTGGCTAAAATATCTGGCTGGACAAAATGCACAGTTTTTCAACAAATAATTTTTTCGGTCCTAAAGTCTCCATTTATGGAAAAAAACGGCAATTTTTTACTGTTATACTTATTGTGTTCTTCCACTCTCGTCTTTAATTGCTTGTAGCCATCATGGGCCAACGTAGACTCGTAACAAAAAAAAACTCACCGCTCCTGTTGTCCATGAGGTCCGTGTACCACGCCTGAATAGCTTCCATCTTTGGTTTATTAACTAGCGAATTAATAAATCTGAAACAAACATAGGTCGGTGAGTAACTAGCGGATTAATAATCTGAAACAAGGATAGGTCGGTGAGTGACACGTCTGGTGGAGTTTACATGTGGCATGGTAATGGGAGCGGTGTGCGTGCCGGTGCTCGACTGGGGCAATTTCGGCGCGGGGGTTAATAAGTAATTACTAGGCGTGGGCTTACGCTGAAAACTACCAGATAATGCGGGATTTATATGACTGACTGTTGTATTTTCAGCGTACGGCGAAATCATGTGTGGGTCAGTTGTAACGAGGCAAATAGCCTAGTTCACAAGTGCCATTTTCTTCGAAACCTGATCTCATGCACCGAAATTTATGGTTTTAGGCTCATTCGATTCGGAATACCATCTAGAACATTCTATCAAAATTCCAAGAGGGGCTGAAAAAAATGCAAAAGTTATAAACAATTAAGTAAACAAAAAAGAGGGGTTTGGTTTTTTTTTCAATATTTCGAAAACTATTTGAGATAATCAAAATTGGAAAATAGATCCGTAAAGAACAGGAAATTTCCTAAAAAAAAGTCCTGCCTACTGGAACTGTATCAACAATCCATATAACTTTAATTGAGCGGCGAAAATAACCGTAAAAACGCGTAGTTCGAGTTTCGCGTGGTTTAGGAAATATGCTGAATTTAAAAGGAAAACTATCACGGCTAAGAAGACTTCATAAGTTATTGAGTAATAGTCGATCAACTAAAAAAATAATTATATTCGGCGAAGTGTAAAGGAACTTTTCGTTCAATTTCCTTTGAGATGATGTTTTGTGGCCCGATACGCACTTGGCCGGTTTTTACGGTTATTTTTGCCGCTCAATTAAAGTTATAAGGATTGTTGATACAGTTCCAGTTGGTAAAACTTTTTTTTAGGAAATTTCCTGCTCTTTAAGAATCTATTTTCCAATTTTGATTATCTCAAATAGTTTTCGAAATATTGAAAAAAAACCAAACCCTTCTTTTTTTGTTTACTTAATTGTTTATAACTTTTGCATTTTATTTCAGCCCCTCTTGGAATTTTGATAGAATATTCTAGATGGTATTCCGAATCGAATGAGCCTAAATCCATAATTTTCAGTGCATGAGATCAGGTTTCGATGAAAATGGCACTTGTGAACTAGGCTAAAGGCGATGCTTGTAAGTAGTGCATAATAATATAATATATTATAGATATAAGACAGCTACGTATTCGTAGCATTGTCGAATGCTGTCAATAATCTTCATAGAGCCAACTTTTGATGATTATCTATTGATTAATTATTATTTATTATCAATAGACGCCTAAAAATAATTGTTTCTGCTTACCCCATAGCATTACCACCATAATAAGTATTATATTATGTTAGTGTCAACTGTCAACTGCATCCCCATTCCCCCTATTTAACTTTCTCTGGAGCAAGTCAATTATTATTATGAGTTTTTGTAAGTAGGTAATCTAACTTATAAACCAAGAACTTTAAGTGCGATATCAACATTTTTTTTTTACCTAAAAGATCTACATTGTTTATATCACGCGTAGATATATAATAATAATAATAATAATAAACTTTATTCTCATTTCAAGACATTACACAACCATACCTACTTAAAACAACATAACATTTCAGCTTAATAAAATACAAAATAAAAACAGACGATACAGAAAAAAAAACATACACAAACAAAAGAAACTTATGAACTAAAAGTAATATTACAAATTTTTGAATGTATGGTAGTGCAATACCAAAAATGAAGAAAAGGTGACCACTCAGGTTATGACAGCGACTATCAATCCTATATTATTTGTTTTCTACATTTTGTTACTAAAAGCGAGCACAAAAAATTTGATACATTTTAAAACAAATAAGGTGTTTTCCTCATAGCAGGTGAATCAAAATGTCCATCTTTAATGAATAAAGTCATACCTAATGTCGGAAACGATTAGCCTATTAGTATAAGGATAGAGTTCTTTGGGAAAATATTATAATAGGTTAATTAACGCCTAATTACGGATATACCACGCAAAAACGCTTGAGAAAACATAAAAATATAATAGAAAAAACCGATTTAAGGGCCGGTTCTTGCAAATTCATGTTTCTAGAATGAGTTTTTTTGATAGAAAGCGTCATTAAAAAAAACTGAAAAATATATACATGTATAGATGCATCTTTTAACTAGTGCTTTCATAGGATAGAAACACAATACAGATAATTTGGCTCGATAGAAAAAAAAACCGAAACAACATCGATTTTAAAAGCATTTTGAGTTTTATAGGACTTACAGGGACCCAATCGAAAAATAATTTGGATAGTTCGATTACTAATAAAATTTAACAGGGCATTGATAGGATAGATGTTTAGTTTTATTATTTTTCGATTCAATATCAACGACAAATACGGTTTACGCGCACCACGCTTGAATCCACGTCGCATCAGTGTCCTGTCGGACGTCATCGAGGCCGGACCTGTGCCACTTTTGCTCGTCACTACATTGTCACCGCTGATTATTATTAATATTGTCTTTGTGTATTATAAAGTGTATAAAATAGTTTGTATAGATAGGAATTAAGGTTATAGTAAATTTAATTGGTGTAATTAATATAATATATTTTGAAATGGCAAATAAAAAAAATAAAATCAAGAAGGCAAGGCTGTCGGAACTCAAGAAGCTCCGAAAGCTGCACTTAGCGTAAGTACCTAGTTACCTATTCTATACATTTTTTTGATTCTATACCTTTGTTACCTTTTCGACGATCGATAATAATATTATAATTATTACTAATTTAATTAATAACCAAGATCATAATAGTAAATTGGAATGTTTTAAAATTATTTCAACTCATTTCAGTGCTGTGAGACAGCGAACCCAGAGAGGAATTTTGGCCAAAAAACCCAACGATGATGATGGACAAGTCTCGTAAGTACCAAGACAGTCAGTACATACCAAAATATTAGCCATTCAAGTAGGTACTATAAGCATAGGAATTTTAGCTGATGAACCTTACATAATTATTATGTATTGTAAATGAGATAAAATAATTCTATCTTAGTGGTACAATAGATTTGTAAAGTTTTTTTTTGTTCGAATCAAAAAAAATCGGTCGGGTCCATAGTAACTCGCGCCTATCGGCATAAAGTTTCCATAGTACGTCATACAAAATATTTTTTATTTTCAAAAAATAACATGCATGGTTCGATAGTACTACTATAGGTAAATCGTTCTGCTAGCAATAGAAATCTATTTTTTAATGAATATTAATTATAATAATAAAAAAAGCTTAATTATATATTTTGCACTTTACCTAGTTAGTTTGCAATTTGCATTCTCTTCACTCGTAAAAGTACAAAAACTTTGACTTAAGCTTGTCAACTTATAAATGTTATTTTGATTGTTTTTTTTTCAGTTGATACGATCTGTTATTTTTATTACTGGACTCTGGAGTAACATTTTTAGGGTTCCGTAGCCAAAATGGCAAAAAAGGAACCCTTATAGATTCGTCATGTCTGTCTGTCTGTCTGTCTGTCTGTCTGTCTGTCTGTCTGTCTGTCCGTCCGTCCGTCCGTCCGTCCGTCCGTCCGTCCGTCCGTCCGTCCGTCCGTCCGTCCGTCCGTCCGTCCGTCCGTCCGTCCGTCCGTCCGTCCGTCCGTCCGTCCGTCCGTCCGTCCGTCCGTCCGTCCGTCCGTCCGTCCGTCCGTCCGTCCGTCCGTCCGTCCGTCCGTCCGTCCGTCCGTCCGTCCGTCCGTCCGTCCGTCCGTCCGTATGTCACAGCCACTTTTCTCCGAAACTATTAGAGCTATACTATTGAAACTTGGTAAGCAGATGTAGTCTGTAAACCGCATTAAGATTTTGATGCAAAAATGGAAAAAATATTAAAAATTTTAGGGGTCCCCATAGGTACAACTGAAACAAAAAATTTTTTTTTTCATCTAACCTATGCGTGTGGGGTATCTATGGATAGGTCTCCAAAAATCATATTGAGGTTTCTCATATCATTTTTTTCTAACCTGAATAGTTTGCGAGAGAGACTCTTCCAAAGTGGAAAAATGTGTGTCCCCCCCCCCTCTAATTTCTAAAGTAGACATAAAATAAAATAAAATAAAATATCTTTTTATTCAAAATAGGTATCATAAATACTCTTTTTGAACGTCGTGGAATGAACGATGAAACTACGATGCCTACCACCGGTTCGGGAACTAACCCGGCGAGAAGAACCGGCGTAAGAAACTCGCACGGGGCCCACTTTTTTACCAAAAAAAGTGAGAAAAAATTAATCTTTTAAAATAAAATAATGTAACAATGTTATGGCTTACAGCTATGTAACAAAATTAAAAGTAAAGTAACCTGCATGGAGCCACCCTATTCCCAAGGTGTGCTGTCTTCAATGAAATCATTGACTTTGTAATACGCTTTAGCACACAAACGTTCTTTGACTGCTTTTTTAAATTTATTTAAAGATAGATTTTGAACATTTTCTGGGATTCTATTGTATAGGCGTATACATTGGCCTTTAAAGGATTTACTTACTTTGGCTAGTCTAAACATTGGTATAGCTAATTTATTCTTATTTCTAGTATTTACACTATGGTCATCGCTTTTCTTTTTGAAAATATCTATGTTCTTTTTAACATATAAGAGATTTTCCAAAATGTATTGAGATGCGACGGTCAGAATTTTTATTTCTTTAAATTTTTCTCTTAGAGAATCAAAAGACGACATCTTATAGATGGAACGAATAGCTCGCTTCTGCAGCACAAATATTGTATTAATGTCCGCTGCATTACCCCACAAGAGGATGCCGTAAGACATTATGCTATGAAAGTAGCT
This sequence comes from Plebejus argus, assembly GCA_905404155.3. Taxonomy (NCBI): domain Eukaryota; kingdom Metazoa; phylum Arthropoda; class Insecta; order Lepidoptera; family Lycaenidae; genus Plebejus; species Plebejus argus. The sequence continues at coordinate 5,692,491 of FR989937.1, read as the reverse complement.
AAAGTAAACTAATCGCGCGGTTTCTACATCAGTAATTTCACGAATTTTTTTAACAGCATATGCTGCAGAACTAAGCTTGTCTGACAGTTTCACAATATGTGGACCCCATTGTAGCTTATAATCCAGTGTTATGCCAAGAAATACGGTGGTGTCCACTAAATTCATTTTCTCATCATTCAATAGTACATTGGTTTGTATTTGCCTAACACTTGGCAAGCTAAACTTTAAACATTTTGTTTTATTAGAATTTAAGAGTAAATTATTTGCATTAAACCAATGTATTATTTTTGAGAGAGCACTATTTACCTCGTCATAATTAAATTGTCGCCGCTTCACATTAAAAATAAGTGAAGTGTCATCAGCAAAAAGTACTATCTCATGCTTGTCTTTAACAAGATAAGGTAAATCATTTATATAGATGAGAAAAAGAAAAGGGCCTAAAATGGACCCTTGTGGCACACCTAGTTTTATTTTGGTCCCATCAGATCTTTTGGAGTTAACTTCCACCCTCTGTGTTCTATTTGTAAGGTAAGAGTTCAGAAGTTTAAGTGCCGTGCCCCTTATTCCGTAATGGTTTAATTTTCTTATAAGTGTATCATGCTCTACACAGTCAAATGCTTTTGAGAGATCGCAGAAGATACCAAGTGCATCCTGCGATCCCTCCCATGCTTCAAAAATACTACACAGAAGACTGATGCCTGCATCTGTTGTAGACCGACCTTTTGTAAAACCAAATTGATTATTATGTAATAAATTATTTAAGTTAAAATGAGCAAGTAATTGATTTAAAATAATTTTTTCTAAATGAGAGAAAAGGATCAGGAAAGACAGAATAGACAGATTAAAGTAGTGACTGAAATCTGTGTATACTGTACTGAAATATTATATCAAAACAAAATATATTTTGTAACTATAATTGAACAAATTTGAGAATGACAGAGTATGTTAGTTATTACACTGTTTTAATATATTGTGTTTCAGAGTAATAGTATGTCAGTGTTGTTTTTTGTTATCATCTACTTTGCTTTAACATCAGTTAAACCAAGAGAGTGATGATGAAAAGATTGGTATTTTGTTTTAGTTAATAAATGTACTTATATAGACTTATATATATAATATTTGTTGTGATAACAGTCAAATTATAATAGTAGCTAACACGGATAATGTTTTATGAGTCGGCTAGTGTATGTCCATCATCTTTTTAGCTTCCACAAACGTTAAGCCAAGAGAGAACTAACAAAGCCAAAGTGTAAACTTTGTAAGTGACTCAGGGTAAGTTTTGTGTAGTGTTAGATGTCAATATCATATAATATTGAGCAGAAGATGAATTGGTATGTGAATAAAACACTATACTCCCCGGGTTTTCTGCAGAATATCAGGAACAAAATTCATCCACTTTGATTTCGTAAAGTTCGTTAGCTTGCCGTCATCTGTCACTTTAGAAGTTCTTGGAAGTCCACAATAAAGTTCATTAACTAATAAAATTATTATTTTTCTTGAAGCTTACACACTAAACATTAGTTTTACAAACAATTTTAACACAAATTACTAATATAATTAAATAAATTACAATTTTTTAATCGGGAGATACAATTTGGCGTATTGTCTCAAATGTTGCCACACGAGAAAAAGATAGAGGCATGATAATTCTAAAAAAACATATATGATGTAGATTACTATAAAAACTACCAACGAAAATTGGTTTGAACGAGATCTAGCCAGTATTTTTTTTTATACGTCATAAATAGTAAAGTACAACTGAACCAAAATTTTTTTTTTTCATCTAACCTATGCGTGTGGGGTATCTATGGATAGGTCTCCAAAAATCATATTGAGGTTTCTCATATCATTTTTTTCTAACCTGAATAGTTTGCGAGAGAGACTCTTCCAAAGTGGAAAAATGTGTGTCCCCCCCCCTCTAATTTCTAAAGTAGAGGCATGATAATTCTAAAAAAAATATATGATGTAGATTACTATAAAAACTACCAACGAAAATTGGTTTGAACGAGATCTAGCCAGTAGTTTTTTTTATACGTCATAAATAGTAAACCTTAATCTAAATTTCATTAAATCGACTGAAATATAAAAATAAATCAAAAATATTTTAATTTCATAAAAATAAACCTTATTGCTGCTGCGGAACCCTCCATGGGCGAGTCCAACTCGCACTTGGCCGCTTTTTCTTAAAATGTAATAATTTATTCCTTTGTTTATGTCAAAAAAATTGTATTAAATTATTCTCTACAAATAAATAACATGTTTTATTTCAAACAATAACCTGTTTTATGAAATTTAATGAGAACAGAATAAACTTTTTGCACTTTAACTGACTCACCCAGATGATCTGCAACATACCTTGTTAATCTGCAGTCTAACTGGTTTACGCACATTAACGGTAACATATACATGTAATTTTATGTATATGTCACCGTAAGATTGTAAATACCGTTAGATTATAATCTATCACGCGAGATTGTGAACGGTCGAAAGATAGTGAACCGCAACATACTGCTTACAATTTAACGTATTATTATCCAGTAGATTGTAATCTATCGAAGTGAAACCGTCAAATTATGAAGCGGAACGCACCTCGGGCCCTGATTGGTTGAACGGTATATGCCCCGTGCCGCCTTATTGGTTTGTTGTTAAATGTCCAACGACCTTTCCCATTAAATAACCAATCAGGGACAGCCTTGGGACAGTTGACAATTTGACAGTTTTAAGGTGATTTTAAGATTGTGATTTGACGGTTTCACTTCGATAGATTACAATCTACTGTATAATAATACGTTAAATTGTAAGCAGTAGGTTGCGGTTCACAATATTTCGACCGTTCACAATTTCGCGAGATAGTTTATAATCTACTGGTATTTACAATCTTACGGTGACATATGCAAGGTGTAACAAAACTAAGTAATAATACTTTAGGGTGTGTATGTGTCCCTTGTAAAGAATTCACTGTGAAAGTAGTAGCGCTGAAAGACCAATGTTTTTCACTTTTGTATGGGCAAGGGCCCGAGCGTCACGAGTTTCCCCATACAAAAGTGAAAATATTTGGACTTTCAGCGCTGCTACTTTCACAGTGAACTCTCTACAAGGAACACGTACACACCCTAAAGTATTATCACTTATTTTTGTTACACCCTGTATACATAATAATTATATTTAGCTACCACTAAATCTCCTATACCTACGTAATCACTAATCATCATCATTTTCATTTCTCTATATATCAAAAAGTGTAGTAAGATATATTATGTTTACGGTGTATAAGCTTACTAAACTGTCGTTTAAATTTAAGTACTAAATAAAAATAGTCTAATATTACTAAACTTACCTTGCCTTCTGCATTATTCTATACTGTGGCGCTCTCGTTTGCCATCAAAGGTCGCGGGAGTTCATATTCAAACGGCTCCCGCGTACCGCGGATGCAAGCCGCCTTGGCGCGTAAAATACCTAAAGCTTCCGAGGAAGGAGCCCTTAAATTTAATTAAACTAAATAATTGGAGTTGAATTTTTTGTGTTCCCGACCTAATCTTATTTTTAACCGACTTGTAAAATGGAGGAGGTTATACGTTCGGCTGTACTTACATAATTTATTTTTTAACCGACTTCCAAAAAGGAGGAGGTTATATTATGTTCGTCTGTTTATATTTTTTTTTGTATGTTCAACGATTACTTCGCCGTCTGACGACCGATTTTCAAAATTTTTTCGCTATTGTATAGGGTATAATCCAAATTTGGTACCATGTTCAGAAAAGTGGTAGTCTGATGATGGGATCCATGAGGAATCGAGGGGACTCCTTGAAATTTATATGGGAACATATGGTGATTTCGATTTTTTCTGAAGTATTTCAGGCATATACTACCAAAAAGTAGGATTTTGCACCAAGATGTATCCTGGTTCCGAAGGTACCCCAACAGAACTTTAGAATCCTTATAGATACAAGTTTGAGGATTTTGGCTTCATTTAAACTACTCCAAGCAAAAGCCAAGGAAATCTACATTATTTCTGCTGAACATAGGCTAAATTTTATTTTGGAAAAAATAGGGTTTCGTAAGATATTTGGGTTTTTCGGACGCCAGGTGTAAAATCAACCAGAAAAGTTACTTATTTTGCGTACGCTGCCGAAACTATAAAAGATATAACCATAAAATGTTCTAAGTAATTGTAGATCTTATAAATATCTACAAAAAAGTCCGCGACACACTATACTTATCTATGTCGAGTGACGCACAATAACCATTTTTTTATTTAAAAATCTTGAATTTTATGTGAACTAAATTTAAACGTGTTTATTTTACTTATACTATTAATCCTTATCAAAATAAATTATTTCATCACAAAGTACAGTTTATGTAGATAAAATTTGGTCTTCAAATGATTAAAATCGGACGTTTAGTTTTGAAATTATGGCGAAATTAAAATGGGGGTGTCACCAAGGCGGGGTTGCGCGTGCGGGAGAAAGACTCTGTGTAGTGTGCACCCTTCGGATAATGACTGCGTCCGCGTTGTCAATGTCAGTGTTGGAGTCTGTGAATTGACCTGGGAATCATTTTGCTGATCGAGTCTTTCTGGGTAGGCTTTTTGCAGCCGTAACCGACATCCACGCGGGCGGAGCCGCGGGCGACCGCTAGTAATATGTACAACTCTAATGACAACAAGCAATAATAATATGATTATAGCCTTGTGGTCTCATAGGTAACTAAAAACGGTAAAATTATTATTTTTTAACAAAAAATTAAAACCAACTTCCAAGGTAAAAACAAAAGTAATATTCTTAAAAATAATCTAAAAAGAATCAAATAATTCTTATTCCTTATATTTTATTATTATAGTGCTGTCTTCAGACTTCGCCTAAACCTCAATTATTTCTGTACTCAATCTTCATGCTTTTGAAGTCGGTACCAGCTTACCTTAGCGTAAGTTCTATGTCAAGGATCTCAGAACTTCTCCGGGCTGGTAGCGACTTCAAAAGCATGAAGATTGAGTACAGAAATAATTGAGGTTTAGGCGAAGTCTGAAGACAGCACTATAATAATAAAATAAAAGCGGCCAAGTGCGAGTTGGACTCGCCCATGAAGGGTTCCGCAGCAGCAATAAGGTTTATTTTTATGAAATTAAAAGGTTCAGTCGATATAATGAAATTTTGATTAAGGTTTACCATTTTATGACGTATAGAAAAAACTACTGGCTAGATCTCGTTCAAACCAATTTTCGTTGGTAGTTTTTACAGTAATCTACATCATATATTTTTTTTAGAATTATCATGCCCCTACTTTAGAAATTAGAGGGGGGGGACACACATTTTCCCACTTTGGAAGAGTCTCTCTCGCAAACTATTCAGGTTAGAAAAAAATGATATGAGAAACCTCAATATGATTTTTGGAGACCTATCCATAGATACCCCACACGCATAGGTTAGATGAAAATTTTTTTTTTTGTTTCAGTTGCCCCTAAAATTTTTAATAATTTTTCCATTTTTGCATCAAAATCTTAATGCGGTTCACAGAATACATCTACTTACCAAGTTTCAATAATCTAGCTCTAATAGTTTCGGAGAAAAGTGGCTGTGACATACGGACGGACGGACAGACAGACAGACATGACGAATCTATAAGGGTTCCTTTTTTGCCATTTTGGCTACGGAACCCTAATAAGGAATAAGAATTATTTGATTCTTTTTAGATTATTTTTAAGAATATTACCATATATTACTTTTGTTTTTACCTTGGAAGTCGGTTTTAATTTTTTGTTAAAAAATAATAATATACAACTATGTAATATGGAAATCAGAGGAAGGAGAGGTCAAGTCTGTAATATAATATCCTTGTTAATATTATAAATTCCAAAGTTTGTATATTTTGCTTATGTGTTACCTCTTCACGGTTAAATAGATGAATCGAACAGAATGTTTATTATGGAGATACTGAAAGGTCCGAGAAAGGACATAATATTAGGATAGTTTTTATCACGGCAAAATATACGATTCTCGCGCGATAAACGAATTTCGGTGCAACGGATTTGCGGGCGTGATCTAGTTTATTATTGATTATTATGTTCTTATTATTGTGTAGGTACAATAAGGGCCTGTTTCACTACTTCCTGATAAGCGCCGGATAGGCTATCCACCACCAATTAACTTGACAGATAAAGTATGGAGAATCTGTCAAAAAAGTTGTGGATAGCCTATCCAGCACTTTATCAGGAAGTGGTGAAACATGCCCTCAGTGTCCATAAAATAAATCAGCTACCCAATACCCATCCTTTGTGAGGGCTAAGTGTGCAGTGAGTGCCTCCTAAGTCGCCGTAGCGGCTAGAGATAATACCTCCTTAACATGTCAATCCCACAACGAGGATCACTTTCCTTGTGATCAGCACGTACTACGGGCTCAAAATCTTTTGATTATTTCACATAAAGCTGTTTCTTTTTAAAATGATCATCAGTTATCGTGGGCTCATAAGTTATAACTATAGGTATGGAACACTTTTCCTTGCAAAATATCATCTGCAATATCCGCATGCGGGTGACCACATATTCTTGGCCGCATATGCACGCGTGTTGTCCGCATGGAAGTAAAACATGTAAGTAATCATATGAAATGATAGGATGCGGGTAACTTTTACGAGGATCAGATCCGCGCGCGAGCGATAATCCGCATGACAGGAAAAGCGCTCTTAATTAATGATGATTTTTAGGGTTCCGTACCCAAAGGGTAAAAACGGGACCCTTACTAAGACTTCGTTGTCTGTCCGTCTGTCCGTCTGTCTGTCTGTCTCCAGGCTGTAACTCAAGAACGGTAATAGCTAGAGATTTGATATTTTCACAGATTATGTATATCTGTTGCCGCTATAACAACAAATACTAAAAATAAAATAAAATGAACATTTAAGGGGGGCTCCCATACAACAAACGTGATTTTTTGGCCTTTTTTTGTTGTCTCCAGGCTGTAACTCAAGCACGGTAATAGCTAGAGATTTGATATTTTCACAGATTATGTATATCTGTTGCCGCTATAACAACAAATACTAAAAATAAAATAAAATGAATATTTCAGGGGGGCTCCCATACAACAAACGTGATTTTAATGGCCTTTTTTGCTCTATATCAAAAATGGCAACAGGTAGGTACTTGAATTTTTTACAAAATCCTTAGTTATATGTGTACTTTAATATTTAATAATAATATTAAAATAAAATAAAAAATAAGTGGGGCTCCCATACAAAAAACACAATTTATGGCTTAATTTTGCTCTATAATGGTACGGAACCCTTCGTGCGTGATTCCTACTCGCACTTTGCCGATTATTATTTTTTTTTTGCTAACCGGTGCAGGTGTCACCATTTGCATCGGTAAAACAATAACGACAAGCCCAGTCACTTAGTTAAGTACTGCATACTAAGGAATGAGCGTGACTTCCTCTTGGCTCTGACCTATAACTATGTTATAGCAATCGCAAGTCGCAACGTTATCGAAAACGATTTTTATGACATACGATATCGTAACGATTACTGTATCTATCTGCTAGATGGGTCATGGCAGATAGCTACAGTAATAAAACAAATTCTACAGAAACTCATGCTCAATCCTCTGCCATTCCATTGGCTATACTTTAAAAGGTCTACATATTCCATTTATGTAGTATTTTGATATTTACTTAACGACTTAATGACAAGTGACCGATAAGACATCAACCTATTTACTAACATGGCTTCAATTACTTTTAACCACAAACTCCCATCAGAATAGCGTGTATTAGTTGACATAATTGTCAACTACACACCCTTGCTGTGCAGTGTGCACACCTTGCGATAATAAGTGGACATACATTGATAACGCATTACGAATAGCATCCAAAATATATTTATCATCATTTAAATATAGGCAGAAGAAGCTACTAGTGTTGTCTAAGTGTAGTTTTGGAAAATAAAATTCTGCAACCTCAAATGATTGCGAGAAAGATGGAATTCCGCACGAAATTCACTAATAATTATTATAATTGAGCAAAATACGGGACTCTACGATAATTTGTCGAAAAACCAGTGATATGTAATAATAAATTTCGATATGTTATATTATAATACCTCCTTGCAAAAATCAGGACTCTATGCGCGTTTCACAAAAAACGGGATTCTTCACTTTCACTAAAATGGGTCTCTACATGAAATCCATACTAATATTATAAATAAAAGCGAAAGTATGTCTGTCTGTCTGTTACCTCTTCACGCTCAAATTTTTCTGAAATTTGGCATGGCGATACCTTGAGTCCCAGGAAAGGACATAGGATACTTTTTATCCCCGGTAAAATGTACAGTTCCAGCGCGATTAACGAATTTAGAAGTTGAGTCACCTAGTTAACAATAAATTATAGGATTCTGCACGAATTTCACGAGAAACGGGACCCTCCCGCCAAAAGTTCCGACCTTAGTCACGTAGTATTCCACTCGTCGGGTCACCGCAGCCGCACGTAATGTAACCATGACCCATAGCGTTACCTAACACAATGTTAATTTCGTTCCACATTTCACCTCATCCAATCTACTATCAACATACCGACCACCGATGCTTTCGGTACAAAATTAGATTTTGTAAATAGAAAAAAAAAATCGGCCAAGTGCGAATCGGACTCACGCACGAAGGGTTCCGTACCATTAAAGAGCAAACCTAGGCCAAAAATGTATTTTTGTATGGGAGCCCCCTTTAATTTTATATTTTATTTTAATATTATTATTAAATATTAAAGTACACATATAACTAATGATTTTGAGAAAAATTCAAGCACCTACCTGTTGCCATTATTGATATAGAGCAAAAAAGGCCAAAAAAATTAGGTTTGTTGTATGGGAGCCCCCCTTAAATATTAATTTTATTTTGTTTTTAGTATTTGTTGTTATAGCGGCAACAGATATACATAATCTGTGAAAATTTCAACCCTCTAGTTATTACCGTTCTTGAGTTACAGCCTGGAGACACACAGACAGACGGACAGACGGACAGACATCGAAGTCTTAGTAATAAGGTCCCGTTTTTACTCTTTGGGTACGGAACCCTAAAAAGAAATCCGCTTCCCATAGGTACTTTAGTCCAAAGGGTAGGTACTAGGTAGGTACAACGTATTCCAACTATGTTCCACTTTTGAGTAAAAATATTATATTAGAAGAAAGCATTCCTTTACTACATATATGATATAGATAGGCCATTTCTTATGAAATGTACCTGGACTTTTATCCTACCCCTCTTATCCTACTTATGTAGAGGGGTAGGATAAAAGTCCAGGTACATTCATCTAGTTCCATGTGCAAAAATACCTTAAGAATTTGGACGGTTACATTTCGTGGTAACTACGATTACGGAGTATCACGTTTGTTTCCAAACTCACGTCGAGTGCGCTTATGCGATATTGTCACGTTCCGAGAACTATCATATAACACTCGCGACGAAATACTAGAGTCTTGTTATAGAATACCTGTTATGTAGTATGCACAGTGCACACTCCTAGGGCCCCGATTCTCAAGCGTTGAATTTCGATCGCAGGATATCTCAATGATTCAATCTCGTGCGAACATGCTACGAATATAACGCGACGGTCGGTACAGAGGGCGCTACTAGCACATACAGTAAATAATCCGACCAAAATCTGACACCTTGTATACGTCATAACTCATAAGCCATAACTCATATATTAGAATATTGACAGTAAACAAAAAAGTTTAGTTCGACGTTTTTGGTGGTCCATACAAACTGTGTTTTTCTACGGAAGAATAGACGATGTGACAGTTAGACAATGGAAATCCGCCATTTTGTCGATAAAATCTGTCAGTATGTCGATTCTTTCCCATTTCTACTCTTGTTATGCTAGGCCTGCTGAGTGCTGGCTCTAGCGTGAAAACATTGCAGTAAATATATCGTATTCGAGGCTCGAGAATTAGGTCTCAGATTGGAACAGTCGAGAGCGAAGTGGTTTTAATTGTTACAAAGCTTTATGAAAACATTTCCGCTAAATTAGCTTAATTTCAGTGTGAATAGTTCCTAATTAGCATATCGGTAACTCTAGAACAGAAGAATACCTAATAGAGATAGGTAGTATAACCACGTATAGCTATGACAACTGCATCGTTTTTATTGCATGTGGTTTAGGTTTATTATACCCAAGATTTATTTTACTGTATGCCATTTTGGCACTAATATATTTAGTAAAATAAGAATTATCTACAGTTTAAACCTTGTCACCCACTATCTACTTAGACGTAGGCCCAATTTCACCAACGTCTGTTAGTGTTAACAGCTCGTTAAAATTTCGTGTCCTCTTTCATTAATATGAAAAATGAAAGAGGCAACGTGATACTAATTCGATCATTAACTTCAACAGTCGTTGTTACAGTCAAGTGTCAACGCGTACCGCCCCGCTCACTCCTCACCCCACCAATGAGATCTATCTATCACGGTGCATTTTTGGCGAAGGATCTTTAAGTGGTGCGTGGTCTTTGTTATCAGATAATAATTACAGATGTTAATAGATTAACGTAGTACTTTTGTATTTGCATTATTTAATAAATAATTATTAAATGGTTTTTGTGATCAGTGTCATGACAGATTAACTACTCAAGTTTTTCTGTTGCAGTCTGCAGACCAGTTCATGCATTGTTGTCTAGAATAATTTTCGATGCCATAATAATCGAAGACGTGAGTTGACGAACACGATAACTATAACATTTTGAACAAACCTTGTAACTTATCTACTTCATCGCCTGGCAAATGTATCTACCTACACTACTACATAATATGCATTTTTTTATTTAAAATCATTTTCTGTCCCTAAAGCCTCCCTAAATATATAATATTATATATATATAAGGATTTGCTTATATATATAATATTAAATAAGCAAAAAAATCGGCCAAGTGCGAGTCGGACTCGCGCACAAAGGGTTCCGTACCGTCATGGAGCAAAATTAATAGGCTAAAAATTGTGTTTTGTTTGGGAGCCCCCCTTAAATATTTATTTTATTTTAATATTATTATTAAAGTACGCATATTTTTGACGTGGGAGAGCCATGCTTCGGCACGAATGGGCCGGCTCGTCCTCACAGAAAACCGGCGTGAAACGGCGCTTGCGCTGTGTTTCGCCGAGTGAGTGAGTTTACCGGAGGGCCAATACCTACCCTATTCCCTTCCCTTCCCATCCCTACCCTCCCCTATTACCCTATTCGCTCTTAAAAGGCCGGCAACGCACCTGCAGCTCTACTGATGCTGCGGGTGTCCATGGACGACGGAAGTTGCTTTCCATCAGGTGACCCGTTTGCTCGTTTGCCCCCTTATTTCATAAAAAAAAGGAATTGGTGAAAATTTCAAGTACCTACCTGCTGCTATTATTGATATCGAGCAAAAAAGGCCAAAAAATCACGTTCGTTGTATGGGAGCCCCCTTGAATATTAATTTTATTTTGATTTTAGTATTTGTTATTATAGCGGCAACAGAAATACACAATCTGTGAAAATTTCAGAAGTCTAGCTATAGCGGTTCTTGAGATACAGCCTGGAGACAGAAAGACAGACAGACGGACAGACATCGAAGTCTCAGTAATAGGGTCCCGTTTTGACCCTTTGGGTACGGAACCCTAAAAACGGCATTTTTTTACTGTTAGTTATTGTGTTCTTCCACTCACGCGCACGTCTTCAATTATTTATTAGTATTTACTATTGTTTGCATCATTGTCTGAACTCTGAAGGAGTCAGCTGTGAGTTGTGGCCAGTAATACTGCCTTTTTGTGCAGCTCCTCTACTTAAGAGCCTGCTGCTATAACGCTAGCCCCGCCCACACATCCCGCTATCCTCCAATCGTGATACAATGATTCCATGAATCGTGCTCCCGAGCAATGTGCTTTACGCTGCAGCTAATAGTGAACAATATCGCGTAACAACGGTCCCCGCATTATAGCACGAAAGTAAAGGTCGTAAGTCCCAGAACTGTTTTTGGTGATTACTTAAAAACTAATGATAATGATTGGTGATTACTTAAAAACTAAATACAATACAAATATTTCCGCTAGCTATTATTTTATAAAGTGTGTGATTGTAGTAGTGCATGTTATTTAATGATAGTAACTCAATAAGTGTAACAGATATTCGTTGAAAAGCTCAAAAATATTCATAATTTCGAAAAATAAAACTATCGAGTCAAAATAAGTGAATCGTGTTTTCCGTAATTTAAATATCAGATAAATATACAATGATAAAATAAATCTCAATTTCATTGGAGTCAATTGTCTTCCGGGAGTGTAATACTTAGTAGAAAACACAGCAAAAAATGACAGCCCGGTCTTAAGTAGTTTTTAGGACCGTATAAATAGTCAGTACTTAAGATGCGATCCTGTCTCAAGACGCGGTTTGGCTCTGCGATTGGTCCTGACAGCCAACCAATCACAGAGCCTGAAAAGTGTCTTGAGACCGAGATGCATCTTGAGTACTGACTATTTATATCGGCCTTAGTGTATGTATGTGAATGTTTAAATATGCATAAAGAACTGTTTTCAACTTCGCACAGCCATTATAATTATCATAAATATGTTAGTTATTGTTTTTCTAAAGACTAATTTTTTATGAAAAATTGATATTATATTGTATATCATATAATATGACAAAGCATCTCTACATTATAAGTAAAGTGTTAGTAATAATTATAATATGGTATTTCATATTTATATTTTGCTTGTTAACCTTCGACACAGAATATATAATAGTACTCCCTGCGAGCACTCGCGCTATGAGCATTTTGCTCACAGTAAATTTAATGGCCGCTCTACAAGATGGGCCAGCGTAGTGGGCCATCACGATGGGCCAGCGTGGGGAGGACGTAGTGGCGTAGGATGGCCGATGGCGCCAGCGATGGAATGGCGGCGGTGTCGGTTTTTCGGCCGCACATCAAAGGATGATGGCCCAGCGATGGCGGTACGCCTCTACACATTGGCGATACGCCAGTCGGTGCCTGACCGCGGTCGAGTGAGGACGTCGTTATTTGTATTACAATTTACGAATTTCATTTAAAATGACGAGTACGTGGTCTCATAATGAATGAAGCTATATTAATATGATAAAGCCGAAAGTTTGTATGGATGTATGGATGTATGGATGTTGCGCCGTGTACCATCATGCGGCATCTTGCTCATCGCGCGGGTATCGGCGTAAGACCTTTTTTCCTTATGAATAAATTGTTTTTCATCATATCGACAGTTTTACTGCTAATTTTATGTAATATAATGGTTTAAAATTACTGTTACGGAAGACTATAAAATTACGTATTTCTATTACAGATGGATTGGGATTTGGGATCGAAAAGATGGATGGATGATCAAATGCATTATAGTGTGGTCATATCCAAAGTAGAGCACCTTGCAAATCTTGTATATCCTCTCCAGAATATACAATTAAGTACTACTACGCGTCTAAAAGTAGTCCAAAAGTAGTAGTAGTTTACCCTATATACAGCAGAAATAATGTAGGATTCCAATGGTAAAAGAATTTTTTAAATCGGTCCAGTAGTTTCGGAGCCTATTTGGTACAAACAAACAAAAAATCAAATCTTTCCTCTTTATAATAGTATATAGTGTAGAAGATATTAAAAAAAAACAGACACCTTGATCGGTAATCGGTATCGATACATTCCAAACGCTGTGGCAACCTCGCGGTCTGCCGCAGTTATCGATAGCCAAAATATCGATAACTCGGTTGCAAATATTTTCGTAAAAAATACTTTCACTGCCAAAGGATGGAGCGGTGTGGTGCAAATATGGTGCGTTACCAGACGTCTGGATAAAGCTGGACCGAATAAGGCTAAAATTTTTCCAGCCAAAAATAGGCAATGCCGAGCGTATGTTTGCCGAAATGTTTATCGTAGAATTTTGAAAGACTTATGAGTTATGACATTTTACGACAATTTTTAGGAACGTGGTCATTTTCTTACAACCACAAAATCCCTTATAACGCGTCTAACTCTTCTACCCAACGTCCCACTTTTCTACCGCGCTGGTAGTACCTAGCAACCCAAGCTCCAACTCTTGCACCTATCTACCCGCTTTTCTACCGCGCTGGTAGTAGGTACCTAGCAACCCTAGCTCTAACTCTTCCAACTAACGTCCCGCTTTTCTACCGCGCTGGTAGTACCTGGCAACCCTAGCTCCAACATTTGCACCTAACTTCCCGCTTTTCTACCGCGCTGGTAGTACCTGACAACCCTAGCTCCAACTCTTCCACCTAACGTCCCGCTTTTCTACCACGCTGGTACCTGGCAACCCTAGCGTTTACCTAAAGGACGTTGCGCACTCACGCCCTGCGGAACCACTGACCCACGTGATCATGTTCTTTCAACTACTAAATCCTTCATGACGTATCCAACTCTTCTACCTAACTTCCCGTTTTTCCACCGCGCTGGTACCTGGCAACCCTAGCGTTTACGTAAGGAGTTGCGCCAGCGCGGCCCGCCACCCGCGCCCTGCGGAACCACTGACCTAGTGCCACTCACCCCACCACAGCCATCCCATAGAACGTTCTCAAACATTGCGTTACACGTGTTACGTGCACTAAGAATTATCGTTTATATTATATTCTTCGAAATGCAATTTCACTAGCTCGAAGGTTACAGGTAACCAGAGCATGGTTTTCATTTTTGCGTTTATTAGGAAATGTGAATAATGAAGGCTAGATAGGACTAAGGTATGTTTAATTCTTAACTTCCAAAAAGGAGGAGGTTATATTATATTCGTCAGTTTATATTTTTTTAACAATTCGTTGTTGTTGTTTTGCCATTAAAAGTATATTTTCTACTTCATCAGTTGATACAAAATCTTACCCCCTCTTTCCCCTAGGAGGGGTGGGGAAAAAATTTCATACACCAGATGTCAAGTTGGAAAACACAGTTAATAATATGAAGTAAGTCCATATAGGAAAAAAGTTTTATATAAAATCCGACCCACTCTTTGGTCCCCTTAGAGGGGTGGGAAAGGGAAACATTTTTATACACCAGATGTTGAGTTAGAACTTGGAAGAAGACAAATATATCTGCGAAAACCGTATGCAAATCGGATCAGTAGTTTTCGTGTTAAAGAAAAAAGTTTGATACAAAATCCGACCCCCTCTTTTGTCCTCTAACGGCCGTTCCCAATATTTGATCTATCTCTTACTTGAGATAGGAATAGCTCACATTAGACATTAGCTCCATATATTTTATGTCAATTCTATGTCAGCTGCGATCGGTTGTATGTCAAACTAGAGATAGATTGAATATAGGGAACGGCCATAAGAGGGGTGGGAGAAAAATTTTTTATCCACCAGATGTTAAGTTGGAAGAAGACAAATATATCTGCAAAAACCGCATTCAAATCGGAACAGTAGTTTTCGTGTGATAGTGGAACAAACATACAGACAGACAGACACAAAACTAACCACATTTTTTGCTTCTATAATAGCGATGTAGTGACACCCCCCGCTTATTATTTTTTTGAATATAATGTACAGAATTTTCATTTCTACAGTTTTATTATATTTTATATGTATAGATAGATAATATAAGTATTATTAAGAGTAGATAATGTAAACTTTGTGTTCCTACAAAATTAAATTCTTATAATTTGAATAAAAAATTAACTAAGTGCTCTACAAATTGGATTAAACAGCAACGTAAAGTTGGAAAAAAGTGTAATAAAACCGCCATATAAATTACTTATTAAGACTTATCTATCTATACATATTATATAAATATAATACGCGGGCAAAAAACTTTGTATCCCTTTTGACGAAAAATGCGGAAACGTAGTTGAATTAAATTTTGCACAGTTATAGTTTTTATGGTGAAGGAGTGCATCGAGCTAATATTATTTTGAAATTATGCTTTTATCATAAAAAAATTAACAAATAAAACATTACTCACACTACAAATACGCACACTCAAGAAGATCACAGATTTTTGAGTAACAAACCTATATATACGAATGATACTCTTCAACAAGTTGGCAAATTGAAAATGGATTATAGTTTTTTTTTATTGAATGTTAGATAAGTACTTTAGATGATTAGACAATGCTTACACGATACACGTCCAGTCAGATCAGCTGAGTGCCAGAGACGAGAGTTGAAAAAAAATATCATAAAGTCAATATTTTTTTACAAAAACGTAGTAGTCATAATGTTGTTTAAACTAGGGTCGAATTTCGACCATTGGGCGATCTCTAGTATGTATTTTAATATTTAAAAAAATCTAAACTTAATACATGTAAAAGACACAAGAATTAAGTTTTTTTTTAATATTATTGTAAAGTGCAAATCTAAACTTAATACATGTAAAAGACACAAGAATTAAGTTTTTTTTTAATATTATTGTAAAGTGCAAAATCTTTTTTGAGCTTGCATTTGTTTAAACCTTTAACTGTTAGGACTTTGGAATAATAAAATATGTTTTATTATACAATAAAAATAAAATGATACTATTATTAATTTAAAAATACGGACCTATTGAAAATAGGGCAAAGGATTTCCCTGGGTAAAGACTGAAGAGGGGAAAAGAATTCCCACATAAACACAGTCAGACTTTTAATTAGCTGGCTAATTAGTTATATAGCTGAGTGGACTTACACATTAGAGAAAGAATAGGCCTTTCCCAAAAACAATAATTGGCCGAGTGCTAGTTGGACTCTAGAGCGGTTCTTGAGATATACTCTGGATATAGACAGACAGACAGACAGACAGACGGACAGACGGACGGACAGGGACGGACGGACGGACGGACAGACATCCAAGTCTTAGTAAGTAATAGGGTCCCGTTTTTACCCTTTGGGTAGGGAAACCTAAAAATTATGATCATTCTACAACTAACCTGTGGCATTTCGGCAACTTAACTTTGGATTCGGGTTTCAATAATAAAAACCACTTAATTAAAATGATGTATTAAGAATTGAATAGCAAACAATGAAAATGTTAAAGTAGTGCTCTTGCCACCTAATTAGCTAAATAGGTAGCGAAGATATGGAGTTGGAGCGGCCTTTTAGGAAAATTATATTTTGTTCCGCCCGCTTAGGCCGAAAAGTACTATAAAATATCCATATTGCTGGAATAAACAAAGTTTTTACTATAATAACAATAAAAACCACTTTATTGATTATAATTATTAAGTTAATTTCATTGCAACTGTCAACATTACAAATAGTAACTATATGGGCTTTTTCCCAAGAAGAAACGTAAAAGTGCACTTTTATGTAGTTAGGTAGTATAGAGAATAGAGATGCACTTGTTAAATACAAAAGGTACACAGAAGAGAAGAAAGAAATATCCAAAAGAAAAATGGTGGAATTTTATATGTTAACGCCACAAATAGACAAAAGTATTTATAAAAGTAGGCTTACTTTTATAAATTCTCGAATGAAAATATAAGGCATATAATATACTACTAGAGTAGTATATTATATGTTTACTTTAATTAGGTCAGGAATGTCCAAAAACATTAGCGAAATGGGCCTTTCCCAATGCACAATGTTACCCCGCGGCCTCATACCTGCGGCATTTCAACCGCGATGGGCCAACTCTCCTTGACATTCGTGTAACACTCTCACTTGTCACAGCTCTCGTCCAACCTTGATTTTTGATCGGATTCCGAGAAGAATGAATTATGAAACTGAGAATCTTCGAGATTTTGGTAACTGTTAGAAAAGTTTCAAATTCTTTGTTCATTAAGCGTCCTCTCCATTTTTCTTTTAAGGTTAAAAACACGACCCTATTACTAAATACTGAGACTTCGATGTCTGTCCGTCTGTCTCCAGGCTGTATCTCAAGAACCGCTATAGCTAGACTTCTGAAATTTTCACAGATTGTGTATGTATCTGGTGCCGCTTTAACAACAAATACTAAAAACATACAACAAACGTAATTTTATTGGTTTTTTTTGCTCTTAATCCATATTGGCAACATGGAAATATTCACTTGAAATATTCACAAAATCTTTAATTATATTCGTACTTTAATAAGTACGAATATAATTAAAGATTTTGTGTTAAGTTGTTTTGTAATGTAAAATAAAATAAATAATTTAGGGGGGGCTCCCATATAAAAAACACAATTTTTCGCTCTTAAACGGTACGGAACTGTTCAAACGCGAGTCCGACTCGCACTTGGCCCATTTTTTAATTAATGTCGCATATAATATAATCGAATTGTTGTGCCTATTCTTCACTTAAAATATTGAATGAAAATAATGATATTTTTTGTATGTTTTTTCACTAATAAAATTTTTAGTTAAGTATGTAAGTACTTGTATTGTAAAAAAATGATATTAAGATAAAACTTGAATCGATTTAAAACGCTCACGATGATACTTGAATGATTTTGATTAAATGTATGAATGTTCTTTACCATTCAATAGATTCGTTACGCTTCATTATACAGTCGGATTCTCACAATAGATGCCTCAGAGTGTTCGCAGTTTCAATCAGAGTAAATATTGCGCTCGTTCTGTATGCAGTTTTAGTTTTTACTGTGAATGATTTTTTTTTAAATGGGTCATTGGTTTTTCGTACTAAAATAACTCGTCCCATTGGATATGATTATTTGGGATTTTAATTTTTATTGTTGCCTGGTGACCCCTTAATACTAGGGCAACTTAGTTAGGTCACTACATCTTAA
This sequence comes from Plebejus argus, assembly GCA_905404155.3. Lineage (NCBI taxonomy): Eukaryota > Metazoa > Arthropoda > Insecta > Lepidoptera > Lycaenidae > Plebejus > Plebejus argus. Next base: position 5,673,828 of record FR989937.1, on the reverse strand, counting down.
TTACTAGTGTTCTATAATTATTCTTTTCTAATGCGGGAGAATTCCATTTTTTTATCGAGGGTTTGCTCTATGATATTGATTGTTTATAGACGTATTAAGCGACCTCTACAAATCTTCGCAAATCTTTAGATTTTAGCTTAAATCTTAAGATCATTAATAAATAAAAGATAAATATTAAAATGTTTGCAAATGATAGTGATCTGCTTTGACAATATGCCGGAGAACAGGAAGTAAAAATAAACTAGTTCGACCTTCGGTATAATATACTCGTAGTGTTTATTAGGAAGTTGATGAAAAATGTAAAGACACTCAAAATACAAGGCACATAAATAAAAAATTATCATAATTATTACGTAAAAATTAAACTAAAATGTGTTAATGACGTAATCATTGGAAAGGGCTCTTAGGGACTCATCAGCTTCCCCAGACTTTAGATCCATAATTATTTTAAGTCTTATTTTCCTTGTAGCACGAACTGACATGGGACGAAACACACATGAGCGCTTTACTGTGAATTTACATCATATAAAATACCTGAACACGTGATAAAATGTCAAGCAGGTGATTTTCACACCATCATTCAGTACAAGAATTTGACCGTGTACAAACCATCAAACATAATTATTTCTGATTACATTGATTGCAAGTCTAATTGCTAGCTTGTAAATTAATTGCAAGTCAATGATCTACGTTATCTTTAAGTAGACCGGAAATGTAAGGACTTGTTCTGTAGGACCGTCTTTATCTGATGTATTGTCAGAAAAGTTGATTCCTAGGCACTAGGCAGATTGCGGACCTAAGTAATTTGGTCGCGTAACGCGTTAAGTCAAACCTATCCAATCAATCACAATTCACAGCTAACATTGAATTGACATAAGCCGACCAAAATATGACGTAGGTCTGTCAACTGCCTAGGAATCAATTTCCTCGATGGTACATTAGATTTACGTTTGCTTGAATTTAATTTTAATTGAACTAGTTTTATAGCGATGGCTGGTAAGTAACATACATTTTTTCCGTATGGGCACTAAGAAACCACTGTATCGGTGAAATTAATCAACTACTTAGTACTTACTCTCTTTACTGATTAAATGACTTTTCTAAATTAAGCCATAAGATGTGTAAAAAAAATATTAAATGATATTAACATTATGAAAAAGTTACACATAGTTGTACTTATACTCTACAACGGAAGTGTTACTGTTTGGTGTTTAGTGTTTACCATCTAGCCTACAATAATGTATTTATGGTAATTAAAACTACACGAAACAAATATTTAAGCCAGAATGTTAATTATCATTATTATTTATTCTCCAAATTAACTCCTAAATAATTATTTGTACCTTTTCATAATTGTAATAAGTTAAATACTTAGTAACCTTTGACTAAAAAGGAATTTTGAAAATGTAACAAAGAATTACAAAATATAACTTACTTATATGTTAAGTATGTTAAAAGTCACACTTTATTAATTTAATCTCCATAAAAAATATTTTGAGGTTATTAACTGTCTTCTAACTCTATCAACAAAGTAGAGTTTATACTTCGAAAACTATCTCTAATATTATTTAGGTATTATAGTAAAGTAACAAAACTTTAAACCCCTATTTAATTGTTCCATAATAATATTTTTGAATGAATATTTATAATAATATTCGAAATAAAGAAATTATAAAGAATTTATAAACCCATATTGGCGCAACGGAGTTGCGGGCGTCACCACCTTACTTATTTAATATTGATATGTTATTGTTTGGGTGATTCATTGATAAAATTTAATCAAAAACGTTCGTTTTGACCACACGATTTCGAAGTCATAAACTCGAGTACGAGATACGCGTATTTAATATTATGGCATCGATAGCGACTAGCGAGATAAAAGATAAGCTCAGCATACGTACGGGAACGTGCCAATATAAGTATTTCCAATAGAATATAGATAACTTGTAGAATTTCAATACCATTAAGTACCAATACCAACATAATATTATGTATTTTGATGTCCATAACGTGTTGTATAAGAAACCGGAGTGATTCGATTTTAAACGATAAGAAATGACATACTCTTTTTGCCACAAGCTCGCAATTTTATTTGCGCAGATTTTTTAGCGCTGAAACTGCACAAAATCTTTGAATCCCTCTCGTGGGATTCGAGAGTATCATCACATCTTCTCCAAATTCCATAAAAATAGGTTCGGTAGTTTGACCGTGAAGAAGTAACATACAGATTACAGACACACTTTCGTATTTAGAATAGCAACAAAGTTCAAGGAGTATAATTTGTGATTGTTACACGACGTACGTCCTTTTATCTATTAAAATAAAATATATAAACCCCTAATTTTTTGGTAAACATAAAATCAAACACACTCGAGGACAAACCGTGTGTAGACTACCTTTTTCACGTTCGGCGAGCGCTATTTATATTTCGTCATCCGAAAATGATGTCTTAATCATTACTTTTGGTAAATCATTGCAACAGGCGACGTGAAGCGGCTTCCAAATCTCTATTACCTACTAATCATTAATTTTAAAACAATCAGGTTAAGCTAGTAATGGCCCTATTTTTCCAAAATGGTATATTAAAAAAATATTAAACTATTAGACCTATATATCCAGCTACGGTATTTCTTGAAAATAAAACCAGTTTTTTTTGTTCACTTCGAATAAATTTGCAAATTAATCACAGGATTTTTGTTCGCAATTATGCCTATGATTAAACGTGTATTATATTAATTCTGGGTGTAAAGTAGCTTGCGTTAAAATACTTTGAATATCATTCATACGCGTAAACAAAAAAACAATACTAGCTAACGAGGACAAAATGCATAGTGCAATAATAATATTTAAAATTAAATTATTCAGCTATTAAGGATGTAATAAATATTTTATATTGTTTTATTCACTAATATTATTACAACTTACTTCAATAGTAAGGTAAACAAATAAACGCGATACTTTTGTTATACATATAATAACAATTTGAAAAGCCAATAAAAACATTTAATAAAAATGTAACATAAAATAACAGTAACACTTACATAGTAAAAGGGGGTATCCAAAACGGGCGTGCGAAACAAAATATTTATGTTGCGCGTGCGCATACGAATATGAATGCAGACTTTCGACGCGTGCGCGCGGGCCGACACGTTATCGTGGTGTCGCGGGCCGAGTCGCCGCGCGGGCCGAGTTCGCGCCGCAGCCTCTATCTCTACGTTTCGACAACGTCATTGATGTAACACTTTACGGCCTATTAAAACGCATGTTTCACATGTTCCTTCTAGAATTAGTTGCGTTGAAGCGAGTTCCAGAGGTTGTTTACCGAGGCTTGGGCAATCGCAAAAGAGAATGGTGCGCAGGACTTAAGGATTGTATTAAATAATATTTACTAATCATTTATATACCTAGGTCAGGGCAGATCACACTACGCACATACATGGTATAGCCCACAGTATAGCCGAACTGGTTTCAACGAAACCAGCCACAGACACCAAACAGTAATGAACATCAAAACTGTTTTACACAAAGAAAAAAATATTTTTTTACGAATAAGACAATAAGATGATTTTTTTAAAGTATGACAATTATATTTCTGCCATTGTAATTATTAATATGTACTACCATTATTTCTAAGTTTTTACCCCCATCTAAGGGTTAAATATTGTTATTGATTTGTAAGTGTTATGACAATAGCCAATCAAATGCACTAGCAAATAGGTAAACTTTAGTAAATAAACCACATATCGGGCACTAGGCTGTGAAAAACTGCAATAAAATGCTTTATCTAAAACCATTAAAAAATCTATTTACAAATACAAATACAAATACTTTATTTAACGTAGATAAGAATTTACAATTTTCAAGAGTGATGGTCCCCCAAACTAGGCGAGGCCTGTCCTATGGGGGAATTTAAAAAGTACAGGGTGTAAGAAATGCGGCTAACACAACAGAAACAAAAAAAAAAGAATTATTTACATAGAGAAAACAAATAAAATAACAAAAAATCCTTATTAAATTAAAATATAGATGAATAAAAATATGTATGGGGATCGTGTGTGTGTGTGTGTGTGTGTGTGTGTGTGTGTGTGTGTGTGTGTGTGTGTGTGTGTGTGTGTGTGTGTGTGTGTGTGTGTGTGTGTGTGTGTGTGTGTGTGTGTGTGTGTGAGAGTGTGTGTGTGTGTGTGTGTGTGTGTTATGTGCTATTTGTACACTTTTAGTAGATTTTCGGATTCGTCGTACGACCAGGACAGCAGTGATTGAGTAAGTATCTTTTTTCCTTTGTGAACAGGGAGTAGCTTCAAGTTAAACAGATTTACAAGTCTATTGTAGATGTAAGGGGACAGAAAAATTCCAAAACGGTAGGCAAAAGAAGAGGATACAGGGACGTTGGCGACTTTAAAATTTCTTTTTTCTAGCATTTGGTCGTAAGTGACTTTACATTTAGTGATAGATTTATGGACGGCTTCAAAGACTCTTACTAAATAAAGTTTCCTGACACTAAGAACATTGGTCTCATTGTACAGACTTTTTGTGGGGTACCATATGGGCTTTTCCAATGCCACCTTCAATACTCCTCTCTGTGCTCTTTCCAGTGGAATAAGTGTAGAGGATGAAGAGCCACCCCAAGCGAGAATGCAGTAGTTAATAATTGATTGACATAAGGCAAAGTATACATTTTTCAGGGTCTGGCCATCAACTACACTTCGTAGGTTTCTCATGACACCGATAAGTTTTCTAACGCGCTTTGACATTTCAGCTATATGCAGTTTAAAGGTCATTCGGTCGTCCAAGATAACTCCTAGGTATCGGATGGATTCGCTGCGCTGGATGCAGGAACAATTGCAGTGGTTATTCTGGCCCGGATTAGAGCAGTTATTGGAGTGAATTTTCAACTCATTAATCAAGGAAGGAGCGTAAGGAGCACATTTATGAAAGCAAAGCAAAAATGTATTTGGACATAAGGTGTAAGATATTATGTCCTATGAATTAATTTAATATTATGTTACATACTCTATAAATATAGGGCAGACGACAGTTTCTAAATTCCAATTGTTTTAATACTTAAAACATTACAATTTAAAATAAAGTTTGGCAGTCTTACCTTTTAAATAAATATCACAGAAGAAATAACTTTGGAGCCAGGATATCCTCTACAAACATCTGTAAACAAGTTTCAATGATGTTAAAAATTATAATTTACTTTTTACATAAAATTATGACTTATCACAAAAATATTTTTTTATTGGAAAAAAAAAATATATTTTTTGGCTAGAAATAATAGTATATTGAGTAAAACATGCATTCACAGGAGATATCAGTTAGTTCTAGTCAGTCTACTCATGCAATGCATGATCCAGTGCCGGTTTTAGCACTAACAGCGCCCAGGGCAAAATCTCTTCCGCACCCAGGGTGCTGGTAGTGATAAATGCCTACGGAGTCCCATTTTGTTTGCCCCTGGCAGCCCCTTTTATAGGCACCTAGTGTCATTTGATATCAAAATGATGTATAATGTGATGTCATAAAAATTTCTCAAAACTATGAATAATTTTCCTATAGCTTCAGATGTGTCTGGACGTGTAGTTTTCATTTTTTCAATACCCACATTAGTGACAATTATTGCTTAAATAACTTTTGTGTACCAGTAATTAACAGTAAGTAACATACATGTCAGATTTCGAGGGGACTAGCCAGGGGATGGATAAGTAGGGGTCTACCATTAATAATGTTTATAATTTTTATATTATTATGGTTTGAAATCATTCATAGTCATGAAGTCACAAAAATAATATAATAATTGCTTACACTGAACCAGAATTTACAATGGAAGAATTCACAACGCCATGCCATGGTGATGAAGAAACAATAATTTTAAGCATCTTCGAGACAGACGCGGCCTGGGGTGGCAGTGGCGGTCAGTTGGATGACTTGAGAGTTCTAGGAACGACACAGACACACACGGTGGCGGTGGCAGTCATCCAACTGACCGCCACAGCCACCACCATCGCGCGGCCGCGTCTGTCTGGGAGACGCTTTACTAATTTTTAACTAACAGACTGTATAAGTCAACACAGATCATTGAATATCAGTTTCTGCTTTTTGTGATTAAAATAGATTTTTTACAGGTACAAGGCATGATCTATCATGCCTCAAACATTACAAAAAAGAGCTATTTTTTTTAATGTTTGAGGTTTAATAAGTAAGAATATGAGTCTATACAGTAACCCGTCGATCGTGGAAAGACAAGACACAATAGCTTATCTATTGTTATCGTGGTTGCATGAGACCGCTTGGGGCTTGATGAATTAATGGAGTTAAATCAGATTGCTTGCATGCTTATACATATTATAATTATCTTAGTGAGCTATAGATCAGGCCAAGTTTAGAGTAGGAATCAGAGGAACTTAAAATGATTTTTCTATAACCCATAGAACTATGTACAATATACAGCAAAAAGTGAAATAAAATTAATCTTATCATTTGGATAAGAATTATATTTCACGTGAAATTTCATAGATATCGTCCAAGTTTAGTCGTGGGCGTGTACCGCGAGTGTAAGACTGTAACCACTCATAATTACACATTATCTATAAATGTATTACTCACCGATATTAAATCTGATGTATAATATCTTCACCATTAATCATCACGATTCTCCAAAATAAACAAATTAAATGATAAAATCAAATGAAACTTTAGATTACAAAACTTTGTCACCTCTTCATTTATCTGTTCTGTGTGAATATTACAAGTTATACTAAAATTTAACTTAAACTAAATTATGCACTTTTTTAAGTAACATTTCGTGTTTTAGATATTTTAAACAGCTCAAGGATCCTATTTTACGAGAGAATATCTGGTGACAGGTGTTGGATAGCATGAGTAATTTTTGCTGCTTGGTCGCTGATCGCTCATATATCTGTATTATCTATATTCTATGGATCGCTCGCCGCTCGGTAGAGTGTTGCCAGTTGCTAAATGCATATTGCCATGTGTCAAAGTTATGTAAAATTTTCTCTTGATTTTCTAATTTCTATTATGGCAGCTGTACACACTCGTCGAGACAGTATCCCTTAGTAGTCTGTGGTCGAGACACCCCGAGACAGGCCGGGCGCGAGTGTGTACGGGCGCTCTCGTCTCGCCTCGCGCTCTCGTTCTCGTCTCGGCCCACAGAGTACTTAAATAATATTGTCTCGGTCGATCTCGGTGGCTTGTCGGTTTTTTGGGCCCGAGTCAAAGGGTCTCGTTGGCTCTCGCGAGGTAAACGAGATGCATGTACACACTCGTTCAATCAGTAGCTCGCTGACAGTATTTATGAGCAGACGTGGTTTACAATGTGATCCGGCACAATAGATTCTTTAAAGAGTTCCGTACCCGAAGGGTAAAAACGGGACCCTAGGCTATTACTAAGACTTCGTTGTCTGTCCGTCTGTCTGTATGTCTGTCTGTTTGTCTCCAGGCTGTAACTCAAGAACGGTAACAGCTTCAGAGTTGAAATTTTCACAGATTTCGTATAATATATTATGTTGCCGCTATAACAACAAATGCTAACGCGCCATACAACAAACGTAATTTTTTTTTGGCCTTTTTTGCTCGATATCAATAATGGCAACAGGTAGGCACTTGACATTTTTACAAAAGCCTTAAATGTATGTGTACTTTAATATTTATTAATAATATTAAAATAAAATGAAACATTGAGGGGGGCTCCCATACAAAAAACACAATTTTTGGCCTAATTTTACTCTATAATAGTACGGAACCCTTCGTGCGCGAGTTCGACTCGCACTTGGACGATTATTTTTCTTCATACCTTACAAATTACTTTTAATAGTAAATGTTTTAAAAAATGTAATAGCTTGCGGTACAAAAAAATAGCGGCAGCAATTTCCACGTCCATAGTCTCGTGAGTCTTCAGTTCAAATGTAGAACGAGTGTATACAGGCATGCTCTCGACGAGAGCCGTCCCGCCCGAGGGTCTCGGCGAAAGGCTTTCGACGAGTGTGTAGAGCTGCCATCAAATGTAGAACGAGCGTGTAGGTCTGTACAGGCATGCTCTCGACGAGAGCCGTCTCGGCCGAGGGTTAGTCGAGGGTCTCGGCGAGAGGCTCTCGTCGAGTGTGTAGCTGTACACACTCGACGAGAGCCTCTCGCCGAGACCATTAGGGTGAAGAAGCTTGACTTTTTGTATAATGACTTAAATTAAACAAATGCTGTAGGTAGGTACAATTTTTGCTACCCTGGATCAGTATAATCCAAACACAAAAACATATTGTGCAACCTGTGGGATCTATTTCACATCCTAAAAGATATTGTTAGCGCACAATCATTACGTGCATGGCAAGACAAGCCCAACTCCCTCCTGAAAGTATAACGGACACAGCGACAGGCCGATGAGCTGCTCTGCATTGTGCAGTGTGCTCCATATTGAAATATTGTCTGAGTATGCCGATTGGCTCGATGAGGACAATCTGAAATCTCTTAATATTTTGAGTTACGTTTTACCGGATAAAAAGTACTGTTTTTCCTTTCCCGGGACTCAAAGTATCTCCATACCAAATTTTTGCAAAATCCGTTCAGTGGTTTGGGCGTGAAGAAGTAATTGACAGACAGACAGACGAACAGACTTTAACACTTATAAAGTTATAATAAGTATGGATATGTTACAATAGTACTATGTAATATTGGTAAGAATTAATTTTTTCAAGTATTTTTTTGTTAAATATTTAATTAAAATACCATAAGTTGCAATAAACAATAAAAATATAATATGTGAAAACAACAATTTATTATTTATAATGTTTCCTTCTTGCACCACTTGCACTACCTATTTTAACCAAATTTCCTTGTCCAACTACTGTAATTCTGTCCCATGACTGTGTTTTATTTACCATTCAGTTTTTACCGAAAAATCAGTATAAACTGAAAAACCATCGCATTTATATGTTTGCATATCTTATGTTAGATAATATTTTATGAACAAAAATATAATATCTATTTCTATTTCATGCGAAGTAGGTATTTAATTTTTTTTAGCTATTTCTGTAAAAAAACCTTAGCAGCTGTCTGGTAGTTACCTAAGGGTGAAGCCAAAGTGTCTTAACACACTAGGCCGAATTACGCCGGCGTAAATTCCGCCGCGTAATATCAAACGCATACAAAATACGGACGGAACGCGACGGAATAGTGTTTCACGTGACGCGTCTCGCGTTCCGCCCGTATTTTGTATGCGTTTGAAACGCGGCGGAATTTACAACGGCGTAATTCAGCCTAGTGTGTTTAGACACAAACGAGCGTAATTTGTGAGTCGTGAGCCGCAGAATTTCTGCCGGGCTGAATTTCTTGTCATACAAATGACAACTCATTTTGAGTCGCCGTGTGAATCAAAATCAAACATGACTTTTGTATGAAACTGAATGCAGTAGAATTCTGCCCGGCAGAAATTCTGCCGCTCACTCTTTTGGCTTCGCCCTCAATCGGAATTTTGGGTAAAATTTACTATGATGGTAACACTGCACTGCAGTGCCAAAATGACAGCGAATTTTTTTTCTTATTATGGCACTTCGGCTATAAAACCATAGCCAGTGTCAAGTAATGGCGGGAAAACAATATTCTTGTAACATAATTTTCGGCGTCGTTTTTCTATTTCGAAACATCCAAAGTCTAGTCAAAGTGTCCGTGATTCATTTGTTTAAAGGGAAATTTGGTCAAAAAATAAGTACCTAATTTTATTACATATTTATAATAAAAAACGAGTACTGAATACTCTCCTTAAGGGCTCGGGTTACCCTCGAAATTTTCATACATTCTTAATACCAAAATCATTTTCTCATGCGAAAATATTTAACATGTTTGAGTTATTTTTCAGCTTAAGATAGTAATTACCTAGGGTCCTGAACAAATTTTTTTTACAAAATATTTAAATGCTAAATAAAATTTTTTTTAGTTTAAATATTTTTTAGTAAATTTACTACTAAATATTTAAACATCAAAAAATGGACAAAAATACTAAAAAATATATAAATAAATAGTAAATTTACTACAAAATATTTAAACTTTAAAAAATAATTTTTATTATTTAAATATTTTGTAGTAAATTTACTATTTATTTATATATTTTTTAGTGTTTTTGTCTATTTTTTGGTGTTTAAATATTTAGTAGTAAATTTACTAAAAAATATTTAAACACAATTTTTTTTTTAGTATTTAAATATTTTGTAAAAAAAATTTGTTCAGGACCCTAGGTAATTACTACCTTAAGCTGAAAAATAACTCAAACATGTTAAATATTTTCGTACGAGAAAATGATTTTGGTATTAAGAATGTATGAAAATTTCGAGGGTAACCCGGGCCCTTAAGTATCAGTATTGTCTCACCAGTCACCAGTCATGCATAAGTATGTTATATATCGCGAATTTGAAGTTTAGGATTTTCTCAATCTACCCCCCCCCTCCCCCCAAAGACCTATGAGCCCCCCCCCCTATACAGAATCCTGGCTACGCCCATGCGTCTGTCTGTCTGTCTGTCTGTCTGTCGCCTATCTCAAGAACCGCTATAGCTAGACTTCTGAAGTTTTCACAGATTGTGTATAGCTGTTGCCAATAAATACTAAAAACAAAATAATATTAATATTTAAGGGGGCTGCCATACAACAAACGTGATTTCTTCGGCCTTTTTTGCTCGATATCAATAGTGGCAACAGGTAGGCACTTGAAATTTTCACAAAGGCCTTAAAATATACAATGTGTACTTAAATAATTAATAATAAGTAATATTTAAATAAAATAAAAATAAAGGTGAGCTCCCATACAAAAAACACAATTTTTGGCCTATTTTTGCTGTATGACGGTACGGAAACTTTCGTGCGCGAGTCCGACTCGCACTTGGCCGATTTTTACTTATATTATGATTTATGACACAATATGACATACAATTGTAATGGCGGCCGGAAGTGTCGCGAGACGTCAAACGTTCATAATAATAATATTATTATCCCCGCATTCCATTCGATGTTAAAAATGATCAAAACGCTCAAAATAGGAGGCATTTTGAGCGTTTTGATCGTTTTTAACATCAAATGGAACGCCCGCCGGGACCCGGGTATAAGGATTAAGGTCTACGTACTCGTAGGTATTATAAACATGAGAAACCATAAGCCGCGCGCGTCCCATGATAGACAATAACATTAGACGTAGATATTTCAGTAGATACTAAGATCCTGAAATAATAATAGCTAAATATCTTGGCACTGACTGACCGATAATAATCAAAACCTTTAGGCCATTTCCAATTATTAGGTATTATTATGCTTCAAGTGTAAGGTATTCCTTGCTCACGGGCAATAATTATATTAAATCCCGGAGTCCGGACCTTTGGAAGGCATGCGTGGGGCCGAAGCCAACACGTAGAGGCCCGTTACACAGTTTTAATCTAAATTGTTATGTGACACTAGCCGGCGACTCTCCCTGTCCGCACTATGGGAGTACGACCAAGGAGAGCCAGCGGCCAGTGTAGGACCATTACAGGGAATGGATATTAGAAATAATACCGGACTATGGGGGTGAGGTGCTAGTGGACTGGGTAACTGGGACTATGGAAGGACTATGGCGTCTGCCGATACAACGTAGAAACATGTATCATAAAGTTGGCAGACGGTGACTCGCCAACTCTTTGAATGGGCCCTTCAAAATGGTTGCACGCACGCACGGTGCACCGACATTGACAGAGCGCGGCGGCTTGAGGCAGGGGAAGTGTCGCTGGATTTTAAACGCCGCCGATTACTTGCAGAGGGTCCCGGCATCACGTCGCCACTTACGCTTCACATCCTCCCTCCGAGCCGAAGCTCTTGCGACTCCACTCTGACCGGCCGGTTAAGGCAAGACAGAGGTACCTAGGGCCTGATTCTCTGTCAGTGTTCACTCCGGCCGGCCGGTGAAGGCAAGCCGGAGATGGAGAACAAGGGCTTCCCTGGGAGCACTCGGGTACGTGGGGTCGCTACTCCCCAACAGCTGCTCGCCACAAGCTGCCCTGCCCTTATTATTATTATTTATTATTATTGTCCTAGCGTTATGAAATTTGGCACACAGGTCGTGACTCGTGTGCACATTGCACAATGAGAATAATATTATTATAATCACTACGTGTCGTGAGTTATCTAGACACGCGAAGGGAGCCCCCAATATACCTAAGCTTCTTGGAGCCCGGAGCCCCCAATCCCCATACAACAAACGACGTTACTTTGAGGCTTGAACAGTGATACGATGAGGAGGGGGAGGGTGGGAGGAGGAGAGGGGGGAGGGATATAAGATACTAGATGATGTCCGCATTCCACAACTCCGTTGCGCCAAAACTCGTTTATCGCGCGGTAACCGTACATTTTTCCGGGACAAAAAGTATGCTAATTCCTAACTTTCGCATTTATAATAATGTTAGTAAATTAGTAACTATGGATTATCATTTTCATGTATAAATTATAATGCACATTGTTGACATTAATTTATAGTTTATTAAAATACTGCTCTAAAAATTAAGGCTCTGTTATATATTATATTATAATTAAAATAACAATATTTAAGTTTAACAAAATATATCACTAGAGCCATCTATCGAAAGTATTTTTTAAAATTTCTTTCAATAGATGGCGCTAGCGAAGTTGCTCTGAAACCTTCTGAAACGCAAAATGACAATAATTATCTAATAGATTGCAGCAGCTGCTGTGAATAATTCATTGATGAAAGAGCCTATTAGACGCGGACGTGGCTAAAAAAAAATCGGTCAAGTGCGAGTCGGACTCGCGCAGGAAGTTTTTCGTACCGTTATAGAGCGAAAGTAGGGAAAAAATTGTTTATTTTAAGTATTTCAATTTTATTGTCAAAATATATTAAAGTAAGTACTTACACATAATATAATTGAGGATTTTGTGAAAATTTCAAGTGTCTACAATATGTTGCCACTTGCCATTATTGATTACGTCGAGCAAGAATGGCCAAAAAAATCACGTTTGTTGTATGGGAGCCCCCCTTAAAATATATTAACTATATTGTTTTTAGTATATTTTGTTGTTATAGCGGCATCAGGAAATACACAATCTGTGAAAATTGCAGAAGTCTAGCTATAGCGGTTCTTGAGATACAGCCTGGAGACAGACAGACAGACGGACAGAGCCGCGGTCGATCTAAACATCTATTGAACAGTTGTTTTGACATCATTTTGAACTGTTTTTTTTTTCTAATCAACTGTTCAACGGATGTTTAAATCTTTTGTAGTAAGACCGTAATTTTATCGCATAGGCTGTAATTACTGCAAAAATTAAAGTAACAAGAAAGAAAAACCGGTCGGTGGGTAGAGCAGTGGACGTACGTTTATTCTGGTTTGGTGAGGATCCAGTGGAAAATCCCTCCATTCCAAACTACGGTCCGTATAAATAGTCAGTACTCAAGATGCATCTCGGTCTCAAGACACGGTTCAGGCTCTGTGATTGGTTGGCTGTCAAAATTTGGACCAATCACAGAGCCGAACCGCGTCTTGAGACCGGGTCGCATCTTAAGTACTGACTATTTATACGGGCCTACGTCAGTCGCTTAATGTTATGAATGCGTTGATCCTACGTCTTTCGTTTTGTCTTTGTTATGAATGTTAAGGGCCCGGGTTACCCTCGAAATTTTCATACATTCTTAATACCAAAATCATTTTCTCATACGAAAATATTTAACATGTTTGAGTTATTTTTCAGCTTAAGATAGTAATTACCTAGGGTCCTGAACAAATTTTTTTTACAAAATATTTAAATACTAAAAAAAAAAATTTTGTGTTAAAATATTTTTTAGTAAATTTACTACTAAATATTTAAACACCAAAAAATAGACAAAAACACTAAAAAATATATAAAAAATAGTAAATTAACTACAAAATATTTAAATAATAAAAAATATTTTTTAAAGTTTAAATATTTTGTAGTAAATTTACTATTTATTTATATATTTTTTAGTGTTTTTGTCTATTTTTTGGTGTTTAAATATTTAGTAGTAAATTTACTAAAAAATATTTTAACACAAAAATTTTTTTTTTAGTATTTAAATATTTTGTAAAAAAAATTTGTTCAGGACCCTAGGTAATTACTATCTTAAGCTGAAAAATAACTCAAACATGTTAAATATTTTCGCATGAGAAAATGATTTTGGTATTAAGAATGTATGAAAATTTCGAGGGTAACCCGGGCTCTTAAGATCGGAGACTAAATATCTTTTTAGGGTTCCGTAGCCAAATGGCAAAAAACGGAACCCTTATAGATTCGTCATGTCTGTCTGTCTGTCCGTCCGTATGTCACAGCCAGTTTTCTCTGAAACTATACATATAGGTAGGTACTATTGAAATTTGGCAAGTAGATGTACCTAGTTGTGAACCGCATTAAGATTTTAATAAGTACAAAAATGGAAAAATTATCATAAAAATAAACCTTATTGCTGCTGCTCAACACTTCATGGGCGAGTCCAACTCGCACTTGGCCGATTTTTTACTAAGCATTATTATGTATTTTTGATATTTAAAAAGTGAAAAAATATTGTTATATTTAGTCAAATAGGATGAATGCATACCTTAAACACCTGTCCTATTATAGCAAGCAAGAGTCGCAACTCGCAACTCGCAAGACTATTAGGTACTTACTACACCAGACAACTACACCATCACTGTACACATAACATTATATTGAACCTATTAAGTATTAAGTACTTACTATATTGTTTTTTACTATATTATGTTCCTATGTAAATTAAGTATGCCTTATTAAGTACTTACCGAATTTTTACTACAATATTCATAATACTTAATTATTTATTTATTACTACTTACATAGTTCCTGTAGCCTTAGCGAGGGCAAAGACTGGATCGATTTACTTATTAACCGACTTCAAAATATAAAAGGAGGTTATCAATTCGACGCGTATGTATGTAATATTTCCAGAACTGCCCAGTTTTTGTATATTATGTTAATCTATAACAGCTTCTGAACAAATGTGCCAAATTTCAAAAGTGTATGTATGTATGTATGTATGTATGTATGTATGTATGTATGTATGTATGTATGTATGTTTTTATGTTTGTGCACGCATATCTCTGTAACTACAAGTCCGATTTAAGTGATTCTTTTTTTATTGTACTAGGTATTGTTGCAATTGTGCAAGTTATTTTTGTTATAATATTGTCATTTGTGTGTTACAGTAAATATAATTATTAAGGCTGTCGTAGAATTATGCTTTCGCGGTAGCACCTGCGTAATATAGTTTTTTAAAAGACAAGGGTATATAATATTATGAGGACCTTTATTAATCACTAGCTGTCCCGGCAAACGTTGTTTTGCCATTTAAAGTATTTCTACTTAAGTATCTTGGAAGTCTCATTCGCAACGACAACACCCTAGCCTCGGAGATACCATCACGTATTGCTAGTGCTGCTGCTAATTTTGGGCGACTCACTAACCGTGTGTGGAAGTCCCATGATCTCAAGCTAGAGACAAACATTAATGTTTATAAAGCACTTATAATACCTGTTCTTTTATATGGAGCTGAGATATGGTGCCTTTATAAGCCAGACATAAAGAAACTAGACACCTTTCACCTACGATGTCTAAGATCAATTCTTAAAATAAAGTGGCAGGACCATGTACCTAATTCTGAGGTCCTGCGCCGCGCCGAGACGTACGGCATTAAGTGTCTTTTCAGAACATCCTTATATCGCAGATGTTGTCCACCTTGCTTACGTTTGCCCTCTGCCAACTCCGAAAAGAAGACGGCTTTAGGCAAGCGGCTATCATCCATGCGAAGGACGTGCCCGCACCATCTGAGTTGTCGCTGCATCAGTAGAGCTTTATATAACGCTGCGTTTATAACGAATGAAATTAACGATTCTTGACTCGTTATTTTTCAAGAGCGCTATGCTAGCCCGCTAGCGCGCTTGAAAAACAACGAATC
Source organism: Plebejus argus (assembly GCA_905404155.3). Lineage (NCBI taxonomy): Eukaryota > Metazoa > Arthropoda > Insecta > Lepidoptera > Lycaenidae > Plebejus > Plebejus argus. The sequence goes on along the minus strand of FR989937.1, from coordinate 5,657,863 downwards.
AAAAATCGTTATTCGTTGTAACGTAGCGTCAAAACTAGCGCGCTTGAAAAATAACGAGTCAAGAATCGTTAATTTCATTCATTATACGTTATAACGTACTTATCGTCAAAAATAGCGCGCTTGAAAAACAACGAGTCAAGAATCGTTATTCGTTGTAACGTATCGTCATTTTTCAGCTATACGTTTTTTAACGTTATACTTTACCGTTACATGTTACCGAAATATTGAAGCTGGTAACACTGCATTGACGGAACGCGCTCGTACGACAATAGAAGTTCCGCATGCTTGTGTGCGTAACACGCACACATACGCATAAAAATTGGTCTATCGTTTTAGCGGTAATTGTAGCGCAACACTCAATCTAGACGTGTATATAATCAAAGGAAGCTCCATAGTTATAGTTGGACTAAAAAGCTTGATGGACAGACATTCAAAAAACTTTAAAGGCATTTTACCTAATCCTTTAAATAATATTATATTTACCGTGAGCCGTTTCATTGCCTTGTTCGGAATTCATTATTGTTTAAATATTCAAATTTTTCTATAAACACAAATTGTAATTATTTTAATATTAGTTATATTACTATTGTTGCTTAATAATTAATTATTTCCCACATGTTAACTTATATACGGATATATTTTAAATACGGATGTCCCCTTGAACCAGATATACCTATTATACACTGTATGGTTGTTTAGATATCATGTATATTTTTTTTTATAAAATTAGGGGGCAAACGACCAAACGGGTCACCTGATAGAAAGCAACTACCGTCGCCCATGGACATTCGCAACATCAGATGAGCTGCATGCTGCGGGTGCGTTGCCAGCCTTTTAAGAGGGAATACGCTCTCTTTTTTAACCGACTTGTATATGTTAATCTATAACAGCTTCTGAACAAATATGCCAAATTTCAAAAGTGTATGTATGTATGTATGTATGTATGTATATATTATTATGTATGTATGTTTTTATGTTTGTTCGCGCATATCTCTGAAACTACAAGTCCGATTTAAGTGATTCTTTTTTAGAGTTCCGTAGTCAAAATGGCAAAAAAGGAAGAGCTATACTATTGAAACTTGGTAAGTAGATGTAGTCTGTGAACCGCATTAAGATTTTGATGCAAAAATGGAAAAATTATTAAAAATTTTAGGGGTCCCCATAGGTACAACTGAAACAAAAAAAATTTTTTTCATCTAACCTATGCGTGTGGGGTATCTATGGATAGGTCTCCAAAAATCATATTGAGGTTTCTCATATAATTTTTTTCTAACCTGAATAGTTTGCGAGAGAGACTCTTCCAAAGTGGAAAAATGTGTGTCCCCCCCTCTAATTTCTAAAGTAGGGGCATGATAATTCAAAAAAATATATATGATGTAGACTACTATAAAAACTACCAACGAAAATTGGTTTGAACGAGATCTAGCCAGTAGTTTTTTTTATACGTCATAAATGGTAAACCTTAATCTAAATTTCATTATATAATATATAAAAATAAATTAAAAACCTTTTAATTTCATAAAAATAAACCTTATTGCTGCTGCGGAACCCTTCATGGGCGAGTCCAACTCGCACTTGGCCGCTTTTTTATTGTACTAGGTATTGTTCAACTTAGGGAATAGTGCAAGTCTTATCAAAATCGGTTCAGTAGTTTTGGAGATGGGGAGTTTTAATTCTCAATTACGTACAATTTTGAAGTCGGTTTTATCTTTTTAAAATACAGTTATGAAGGTTTGCAGTCGTATTGATCCGGAAATACTACTGGTGACAGTTCAATAAAACATTAAATATGAAGGTAATTACTAATTACTAATTAGTATCTAAGGAATATCAAAATTTTAATACAGGGTGTTACAATACTAAGATTACTAAGTGATAATACATACCTAATGGTGTGTAATATGTGTAATGTGTATGTGATGTATTATGAGATTTTAAGACTTTCTAGATACTAAGCTGACCTCAACATTTATTTGACAATTTATAAACTGCCATTGACTAGTCAGCCTAATGAAACAAATACGAGTTTTTTTTTAATTGCTATATGTATTATACAGGGTGCAATTAAACCTTCCTGCCAAATTTTTTCCAGGGCTTAGAGTATCATAGTAGAGTCCATTGAACCAAAAAAAATTGGTTGTTATATTTTTTTACTGACATATTTTGTCCCATTAAAATCGTCGCAGAATGGTCACTCGCGGCGCGGGGGAATGACCGGGGGTAAGGGGTCACATCACGCGCGGGCGACGCGTCGTGTGACGTGTCCATTAATTGTAGTGTTTTTTAGGATAACTTTCGGAAGCTATTTCTCAACATTTTAGTACTGAGTGATTATAAAAGAAAAAATATGTGTAACTTGGAAGTATATTTATTTTTAACAAGGATCAATATTATATTAAAATTTGGCAGAAAGGTATAATTGCACCCTATATACGGGGTGTAACAACTAACAAAACTAAGTGATAATATTTTAGTGTGTGTATATTGTGTTCCTTGTAGAGAGTTCACTGTGAAAGTAGCAGCGCTGAAAGACCACAATTTTTTTTCACTTTTGTATGGGCAAGCGTCCGAGCGCCACGAGTTTTCCCATACAAAATTAAAAAAAAATTGGTCTTCCAGCGCTGCTATTTTCACAGTGAACTCTCTACAAGGAACACATACACACCCTAAAGCATGGATCTAAACAAACTAGCGGAAGATAGGTAACTCGCCTCTAGCGCGTGGACCGCTTAAATTAGGTCCCCGTCGCCTAATTGCTCTCAGTCGCGATCAGCGGGTGACGTCAGTTGCGCGTGTGACGTGAAGAAACTGTTTTATTAGTTTAAGCGGGATAAACGTTACCAAAATGCCTTCATGTGCTTTTATGCGCTGCACAAATCATTCAAAAAGAAAGAACAAATCGCATGGAATCACTTTTCACTCGTAAGTACACGAAAACTTGAAAATTGTTATGATATTTTTAAATGAGCATGTTGTTTTGATCGCCATTTTGCAGAGCGAGATAGAAAGATACGATAGTTTTATGTGCGACAAGCTAAGTATGATCACGCACGTGCTGCCGTCGCTGCACGTTGTTTTCGCAGTAGGGTCAGCACAAGAATATGAAAACATGTTTTTTAATTATAAAAATTAAAAATTATATTTCATTTTTTTATTCTTAACTTTAATGTAGACAAATAAAATATTTGTCACGTTATTATGTAAAAAAGAAAGTAAGTTATGTACTAGTGTTTGTTATAACATATTTTGATTTTATAATATTATAGCGTTCCGTGTTTGTTTTCTAGGTTTCCTGGGGATGAACTTGTGAGACATAAATGGCTTCTTGTGGTTCGTAATCAAAGGCAAGAGCCAGACTGGACACCTAATAAAAATAGTCGTGTATGTTCGATGCACTTCAAACCGGAAGACATGTATACTACTAACAAAGGTTATAGAAGATTGTCAAAGACCGCAGTGCCATTTTTTCGGGTATGTTATAATTAAATCTTATATTATGTACTGTATTTGAATTCTGATAGTCTATTTGTATTGGTCTATTTAAGTAGTAAACAGAAATAGTTGGCGTCTCAGATACTATACATACCATTACTTATTACATATTTAAGGCCCTGTGTTTCCAGAAACGGACGATTTTCAAGATTTAAAAGTGATCTATCGCAGTGGAGTTCATATTCCATTACACAATATCATGAACTTTACTCGATAGAAAAAAATCCCAAAGTTACCCCTTCTTTTCACGAAATTGCATTACTATATCCAAATTATTTGGAATTTTCAGAAAATTTTTGCACTGAACGAAAGAATATATCCAGGAAATTGTGTTTTTTTCCCTCGATTGAATTATGTATAAAATAACGACGATCAAAAAACTATAAAATTACAAGCGCAAAGCGCAAAGGCTTTCAGTCGCGATCAGGCGCTCAAGCAATTTTATAGTTTTTTGATCGTCGTTATTATGTACATAATTCAATCGAGGGAAAAAAACACAATTCCCTAGATATATTCTTTGTCTTTCGTTCAGTGCAAAAATTTTCTGAAAATTCCAAATAATTTGGACATAGTAATGCAATTTCGTGAAAAGAAGGGGTAACTTTGGGATTTTTTTCTATCGAGTGAAGTTCATGATATTGTGTAATGGAATATGAACTCCACTGTGTCAGATCCTTAACTAACACATTTATTTTTTTCAGAATTTAAATTACTATATTATTTTTATGTCTCCTGTCACTTTTAAATCTTGAAAATCGTCCGTTACTGGAAACACAGGGCCTTAATACACATACAACACTACCACAAATTATTTTTTATTTCAGGCCGCGATGTTATCCTACACTTGTTCAAGACCGACGACACCGAATTCTTTGAATAGTGTCAATATTTCCGACTTAGAATCTGTTTTTGAGACACCGAGAAAATCATTTTTGAAGGGAAAGTTGCGTTTGATGCAAATGAAGAAGAGGAAACTAATACAAAGTAATAAAAATTTGAAGAAAAAAGTTAAAAGACTCACAGAAAAATGTAAAAGCCTTAAGGAAACAATGATTCAATTGAAAAAGAAATTAAATGTTACAGAGGATCAGTTCGCAGAGATGTGCCTCAAGGCAGAATCTGTTGACTTATTTAAAAGAATGATTAGACACAAAAAGGGAAATAAAAATTCAAGAATGAGTTTTTCACCAAGCCTCCGAAAATTTGCATTGACCTTGAACTATTATAGTCCAGCAGGATACAAATATGTACGACAAGTATTTGAAGATGCTCTGCCTCATCCACGCACTTTAGCTAAGTGGTATGAAAAGACAAATGCGTCACCTGGGTTTACTGCGGAAGCTTTCGAGGTTTTAAGAAAAAAGTATATAGCAACCAAAACCAATATAATATGTACACTTGTTGTTGACGAGATGGCCATACGACAACAATCCATTTGGAATGGCAAAAAAACCGAGGGGTTGGTTGATTACGGCATCGGATCTGCAGAAAATGATAAAATCGCGGCACAAGCTTTTGTTATGATGGTAGTTAGTTTAAAAGAGAATTGGAAGCTTCCGGTGGCGTACTTTCTTGTGAATGGAATAACAGCAGAATGCAAAGCAAATTTAATTCGGACATGCTTAATAAAGTGCCACGATGTAGGAGTTACTGTAGTGGCATTAACTTTTGACGGTTGTAAGACAAATTTCAATGCAGCAAACTTATTAGGCTGTAAGCTAAATGATATTACTAATTTGAAAACCACTTTTAAACACCCATCATGTGACGTGGAGGTAGCAGTTTTCCCTGATCCATGTCACATGGTGAAATTAGTACGCAACACGTTCGAGTCAAAGAAAATATTTTTCGACGATAATGGACGAGAGGTAAAGTGGCAATTTTTAGTCAACTTAGTTGACTTGCAAAAAAGTGAAACGTTAACGTTTGCTAATAAGTTGACGCCGAGGCATTTAGAGTTCAGAAATCAAATTATGAAGGTTAAATTAGCGACGCAGCTGCTGAGTATGAGCGTCGCCAAATCTCTAACATTGTGCGAACAAATTCTTAAACCAGGAAGATTCACTAATACTGGTGCTACTGTGAAATTTATAAAAAACTTTAATAATATCTTTGATGTGATGAATTCACGAAAACGGAATAAATTTGGGTTCCAAAAGCCTATATGTCCTGATAATAAAAACCAAATTTTTAGATTCCTCGATGAAATTAAAAGATATATTTCCGGATTACAGTACCTAGTAAAAACTCGAAGGATCACAAAGAAAAAAGTGGCTATGAAAATAAGTAAAAGGAAAGTTGTGGATACTATTTGTAAGACGGGGTTCGTTGGATTCATTATATGCGCGGAAAGCTTAAAACATTTGTATAATACTCTTGTGGAAACTAAAGTGTTACAATACATTGCTACCTATCGACTATCCCAAGATCATATAGAGCTGTTTTTTGGTATTATTCGCAGGCAGGGTGGATATAATAATAATCCTAATGCTAAACAGTTTCGAGGTATCTATAAAAAGGCATTAGGACATTTAGAATTACGTTCTTCTTTTTCAGGAAACTGTATACCTCTAGACAATTTTCCTTTACTTACATGTACTTCGGCTGTAGAGTGTATAAATCAAACTGTAGAAAGGAATTTAGACGATGACAGAACAGTATCTATTTCAGACTTAAGCCAAAAATCACAAGCGTTTAACAAATATCAAGTAACAAAATTTAAATCAAGGGTGCGTGTACAACTTATAAAAAATAACAAGGTTTTACTAAGCGATTCAACTGTGGAAACGAATGTTAATATACTGAGTAATCTATTAAATGATAAATATAAACATAATCTGTCTACTTGTGCTGAACAAATTGTTGGTTACATAGCTGGTTGGGTAGCACGTGCACTAATTACGACCATCAAATGTGAAACTTGTGTTTCTGAACTCATAACCACACAAAAATTGAATTTTCACAAGCTTGTATCCATAAAAGATATGGGTGGACTATGCTTTCCTTCATATGATACGTTCTTGGTATGTGCAAGAACTGAAAATATTCTTAAAACATATGTTAGCCAAGGAAAGCATATTACTTGTGAGAAAGATTTTTTGCAGCTAAAATTGATTGTATTAAAAGACTTTCTTTATTCAAATGTTTTCTCAAAATTACTTGTTCATGCTAAAGATCAACCAGTAACATTAAATCACCGCACACACCTTATAAGAGCAATTATTGACAAGTTCTGTAACGTAAGATTACATTACGCACATAAAACTGACCCGGCTTTATCGACAGAAACAAAACGACAAAAGAGGAACAAACTGTCGCTATTTGAAGGAAAATAAATTTAATGTACAATGGAGCACCTCTAGCGTAACATGAGCGAAACACGAAATACATAGGAGATTTTGTAGTGCACTTGTAACGCTTTAACTGTGCAAACATTGATTAATATTTATCGTCGCTTGACAGTGAAAACCTCGGAAACGCACATACGAGAATTAATGTTCTATATTTTTTTGTACAGAAAATCTTTGATAATACGTCATGTTTCACTTCCAAATAATCAACATAGTATCAAAAGATTTTTAAAATTAAATTAAGTAGGTGATTGTTAAGGCGATCTTATCTATTATAAAAAATATATAAAATTAAATTAACGAATGGTACGGGAGCTCTAGAACAAATTTTTCTGTGATTACTAACAAGCTAATTTTTTGTGAGTAGCTACATTTTGATAAGACGAACAACATTTTTATTTTCGAAAAATCTCGAAAGTGGTAGCTAACAGAGATAGAAAGGATTTCATACTTTGACTTGATGGTCCTAAAATATCGATTGTTTTATTTGTAGGACAAGGTTACTCTTAAATTGTATAACTATTAACCTACCAATATACAAAAAATCAGCTGGTTAGGGTTCCGCTTTAGGGTTCTGTAATCAACAAAACTTGGTTGACTACTGTACCCTAAAACGGAACCCTAACCAGCTGATTTTTTGTATATTGGTAGGTTAGTAGTTATATAATTTAAGAGTAACCTTGTCCTACAAATAAAACAATCCATATTTTAGGACCATCAAGTCAAAGTATGAAATCCTTTCTATCTCTGTTAGCTACCACTTTCGAGATTTTTCGAAAATAAAAATGTTGTTCGTCTTATTAAAATGTAGCTGCTCACAAAAAATTAGCTTGTTAGTAATCACAAAAAAATTTGTTCTAGGGCTCCCTCACTAATAAAATGCTCTTATGAGGTTTTCATTCTCAAGTGACGTTATGTGTTGAATTGTGTTATATGTCCTACATTGTGTTGTAGGTCCTACATATTTTTAGGTTGGCTTAAGATTTAATTGCGATTGTGATTGCTGTAAAAATAATAATAATAAAAATATTTTTACTACCTATGTTTCTTTGTTGACCGTACTAACGCCAAAACATTTACTTCACATTTCGCTAGTTAGTTAAATTTTTTTTAATGCTATTTTATTTTGTTCTACATAAGTATTTAATTATATTTTTCTGCTGACGCTCCTTGGTTTGGTAGTGACTGTCAGGGACAGGGATACGAATCGACCCGAAGTATTCCGGTGACACACGAAAGTTGTCTCGCTCGCGCTACTGTCAATACAAATCGGTTTGACTCTGTCGTTCAGTAGTGTTTAACGTAAAAATAGAATTACAGCTGTGTGAGTGTTCGTACATGTGATTGTGCATCGTGCCTATATTTCAATTGACGAATAAAAGGACGTACCCTATCTTCCGCTAGTTTGTTTAGATCCATGCCCTAAAGTATTTAAATCACTTATTTTTGTTACACCCTGTGTAAAACACAATGGATTAATCATGCTCAGTTTTATTTCGTAGGCGCCCACCCGTTTATTGTATCTTCGTAGGTTGATGGTAAAATTATAGATCGCACATTACCTAAATAATTATTATGAAAACATTATTATCCAAGTCGCCTACAATATCGGTGTTAGCAATTATTTACCTACATATAGTTGACACGGAATGTACAGGCGCTATTAATTTTAGGATTTTTAAGCATAGATACTCGTAATATTATTACTTGTGGTAGATCTACCACAAGCAATAATATTTAATAACTTCTATAGATAACAATTATTATTTTTATACTAATTATAATAGTATCACTCCGACGTTAAGTGTATTGTAATAAGTTATTACAATTTACAATACACCTTTCTAGGTGTCATCGTAGTGATACTTGTTAAACTAATATGTATTCTGTGGTGATACTGCAAAAGTATTTTTAGTATGTTATATAAATTAATAACGTCAATGAAAAACTACTACATGGTATGAGTTTTGCCGGGAATGTGAAAGAGTGATGTTGTGATTTTGTATCATTTTCCTAAAATTGTGTTATGTTGGGTTTTTAATGTGTAATATTGGTAGAATATTAACCATTAGATATTCGTTATCGTGCACAAGTGTAGGAAAGTGATGCATTATCCAGAAACGTGCAATTTTGTGTTCCCTCCAAAACTCCATTGAAAGTTTCAGTAAAGCGTCTACCACTGAAACGATATACTGAAACGACCGACTTGACTCCTTGACTGTATTGACTTGTACTTAGACTTTGACTAGACTTATGACCTGACGATATTACATGAAAACGATGCTGAAAATTATTATAGGAGGATATTTTCCCGCCATATTCCTTACCTTTTTACCTTGTCTGTGGCACAACATACACATACTTTGTGTCAAGTTACCAAAAACGAAGAAAAAGAAAGAAGAAACTACTACATGGTATGTAGGTACTATCGGAGAAGTTGATTCCTAGGCAGATGGAGGACTTAAGTAACTTAGTCGCTATGTAACTAATCACATTCACAGATAACATTGAATTGAAATAATATTACGCCGAGTTTCTTACGCCGATTTCATACGCCGGTTCTTCTCGCCATGTAGATTGTAGACGTTCAGAGAATATTTGCAAAAATTTATTCTGAATAAAAATTTTGAGTTTGAGATTAAGCCGACCAAATGACGTTAGGTCCATCAATTTCTTCGATGGTACATTCAACAATCAACAGCCTAATAGTTTAGTATTGTATAAATAAAATATGGACTAAAAAGTAAATTTAGCAGTCAGTTTATTATTATATTTTTATCAACTACGTGATACGTCACGTAAACGAGATGTGAACGTTAACGTTATCAGCTCAAACAGTATCACCACGTAGATCCAAGATTGCAATACTCTTAATTTTTTCCATCACTTCATTATTTTCATAAAACAGTATAAAAAGTAAAGTATTTAAAGAAAAGAAGAAGGCCGATATGTTATAATTTTTGTGATATTAGTATTAGTTTTATTTCAAAGTATTATGAAATAAAACTAATCATGTTCGCTGTCTGTCCGTCTGTCTGTCACCAGACTGTATCTCAAGAACCGCTATAGCTTCTGAAATTATCATAGATTATTATGAGAATTATATATAACTTCAGAAATTTTCACAGATTATGTATATCTGTTGCCGCTATAACGACCGGGGCTCCCATACAACAAACGTGATTTTTTTAGCCTTTTTTGCGCTATATCAATAATGGCAAGAGGTAGGTACTTGAATTTTTCACAAAATCCTTAGTTATACTTGTACTTTAATATTTTATGATAATATTAAGACAAAATTAAAAAATAAAGGGAGCCCGATACAAAAAACACAATTTTTGGTCTAATTTTGCTCTATAATGGTACGGAACCCTTCGTGCGCGAGTCCAACTCGCACTTGGCCCATTATTATTAGTATTTGTTGTTATAGCGGCAACAGATATACATAATCTGTGAAAATTTCAATTCTCTAGCTATTACCGTTCTTGAGTTACAGCCTGGACTCTGGAGACAGACAGACGGACAGACGGACAGACATCGAAGTCTTAGTAATAGGGTCCCGTTTTTACCCTTTGGGTACGGAACCCTAAAAAACTACTGGCTAGATCTCGTTCAAACCAATTTTCGTTTGTAGTTTTTATAGTAATCTACTTACATCATATATTTTTTTTAGAATTATCATGCCCCTACTTCAGACTACATCTACTTACCAAGTTTCAATAGTATAGCTCTAATAGTTTCGGAGAAAAGTGGCTGTGACATATGGACGGACAGACAGACAGACAGACGGACAGACAGACAGACAGACAGACAGACAGATCGACAGACAGACAGACAGACATGACAGATTTGTATGGGGGAACTCGTGACGCTTTTGTATGAGCAATTGGGCCATTGCCCAATTGCTCATACAAAAGTGAACAAAAAAATTCGTCTTTCAGCGCTGCTACTTTCACAGTGAACTCTCTACAAGGGACACGTACACACCCTAAAGTATTAACACTTATTTTTGTTACACACTATATAATTTTATTTTAAAATTATTGTTTTTAGTAAAAGATGCAGCCCCGTGCGAGTTTCCGCCGGTTTTTGTCGCCGGGTTTAAGTTCCCGAACCGAATATATATTTATATATTTAGACAAGCCCTGAGCTTTTTCTGACTCACACTTAGCAATCTTGGCCACCAGAAAGGCCTGCAGTGAATGTCGTTTTGGCACCGTATGTGATTATCGTAGGATCGACGATTCAAAGATTCAATAGGTTGCTAACTTGCTATAGAACTTTTGTCAAAAGAATATAACATTATTATTAATATTTTGTTAAATATCTTATCGTAATTTATTATATTGATCATTATTGTTACATATTTGATAGCTAAAATATGTGTCACAATACTAGATCATATAACGGGTTTGTTATCGTTAACATTGACGTCAGAAACAGCTGTTAAACGACATTTTTCTTCCTAATTTATAGTATAAAAGTATGCCACCACGATCTGCCATCGATTGAATTATGATTTGATTGCCAAAAAATTTAAAATTCCGTACTGCGTAGACAACATGAAACGAATTAATAAAGTCGATGTTATCAGATGTTCTATCAGAGAAGTTGATTCCTAGGCGGATGGCGGACCTAAGTAATTTGGTCGCGTTACGTCAAACCCATCCGATTGATCATAAGCATAACTAACGCCTAAGGGTTGATTCAGACCGCAACGCGACGCGTAGATGCATTTCTAAATTAGTATGGATTTGACAGATTCGCAAGACGTCTCACGCTGACGACATCTGTCAAATCCATACAAATTTAGGTCACGTCGTCGCGTCGCGCCTCGCCTCGTCGCTTTGCGGTCTGAATTGACCCTAACATTGAATTGACATAAGCCGACCAAATAAACTGCCTAGGAGTCAATTTCCTCGATGGTACTTACTATCAGACAAGTTGAGTATAATATGCTATAGCAGATGGCGGACCTGGGGGGCTATTACGAGCTCTTATATCCAGCCAGTTTACAAGCCGTGTCTGTGCAACGGCCTGTAAACTGGCCTGTAAACTGGCTGGATATAAGAGCTCTGGCACCTGTACATGGGCGTTACTCGCTCCATGTCCATGTACGGAGCTCCGATATGTGCTAGGAGACTGTCGGCCGTCAACAGGCTTGTACTGGGGCGGTTAAAAAGAGTAATCGCGACGCGAGCGGTGCGCGGGTATCGTGTCAGGCACCGAAGATGCCTTTGTGTTATACTCTATCAAAGTCAAAATATTTCATATCCTTTGGAGTAGCCTGTAGCAATTTTATGAGTAGAAGAAGGCTTTTAGTACTCATCTGGAGCTGTTATCGTTCAAGTTGAGGGTACGAGATGGTGGAGATCAGATATAGCACGTCCACGGTGCGTAGCGGTTATCACAACTGTGACGTCACGCGCCAAAGATATATAGGCAACCGCGAGCGGCGCGCGCGCACATTGCACAAAACTTACCTCGCGCGGTAATATTGCGGCTCGAAATCTGCTCACAAGTGAAGTTTACGAACTTTTTACTGTGATAAAGTGATAATAATTAACAGTGGTAAGTTTTTAATTAGTTCGCTAATCGCTATTAAAAAAAAACATGTTTATTTGGATTTAACTTGTGAAAAAATTGCACTAAGTATTTATTGAAGTTGTTATTTATAATTGTATTAATTGTTATTAAATAATTAATAATTATTATCAATGCTACACTTAACAATGAACGCCTTGTCACTTGTATCATAAATAAAAGAAAAAAAATAAACTTCATACTGCAGCCTGGTGCAATCATTATTCTACTTTAGGTCCAAATATTGGTCGAATAACAAGTTTCAAGGGAAGGTCCACTACGGCCATGCTGTGTACTATCTTCGCTTATGTCAACTAATAAAGAGGTCTTTTTGTTAAAAAAAATAAACTTACAATGTAAAATGTCGTTAAAACTATAATGAGCTAGTCTAGGATCCATAGTAAGTACGAGTCTTTGTTCTAGTATTTTAAATTCTTCCTTTATGCTCTAGTTTTTGGATTTTCCTCGTTGGCATTTTTGGCAAATATAACAAAATGTAAACCAATACCTACTTGACCAATTACATAAGCCCAATGTAATAACTTCTTTTGAAAACGATTAAGGTCCCAACGAAATTCTCAAAATAATGTAAATAATTGCATCATAACGGCGCATCGGAAAACCCGTTTGTTGAGATACTCATAATAATCTGTAATTGAAAATTAATTACATTGTACCACAGTATAAGTGACACACAGTAACTCAGTTTGTCCTTGAATCAACACAAAGACATTCTGAGCGCATGCAACAAGACACCGCATTGTTCTCGTCTTCGATCAAATACAGAAATATTTGACGACCTCTGTGGCTCAGTTGGTGGGCTGTTGGTAGCTCAAGCCGGGGGTCGCGGGTTCGAATCCCGCTGACGGAACAAAAAGTTTTCAAAATTCCTGGGTCATAGATGTGTATTAAATATGTGTATAATGTAATATAATATGTATAGTATAAAAGTATTAAATATATTTCCGTTGTCTGGTACCTGTAACACAAGTCCATCAGGTACTTACCACAGGGCCAGATTGACGTGGTGTGAAGCGTCCATAGATATTCTTATTATTATTTGATCGACGGTTCGCGTTATCTGAGATAACGATTATGTTTAAGCGCCGGCCGATTAAGGCGGTTTGTATAAAGATGGTCTACTGTATAATATATTTTTTGTTGTAACAATACTCGGTAATGAAAGACTACCTTCGATGCTGCGCGTGATGACTTATTATTTTAATGTCAAGTATATTTTATAATGACTATTGGAATGATTGTTACTCGTTAAAGTTTAATTCGTCTTTTGTCATATTTAAAGAACAATAATTTTTAACTGAGTGTACAAAAATTAGTAAAAATACGTGCAAAAGCACAATATGTTTCACTACCTACTGGAAGTTTTGATTTTTGTAACAAAATAAAACTGGGCCAAAAAATATATTTTTATAGTAGGGTTTCCCAAATCCCAATATCGACCTTAAACCTTACCGGAGTGATTCCCTTTACTCTTTTCGAATATTTTAATTTTGTAGGTACTACAATAATCCTAATATTATAAATGCGAAAGTGTATCTGTCTGTCTGTCTGTGATCTCTGCACGCTTAAAATGCTGAACTTATTTTGATGAAATTGATATGGACTATGGAGATAGAGTCTTATCAATATATACTTTTTATACCGGAAAAACGTACGGTTCCCGTGTCATGAACGAATTACTGCACAATGAAATTGCGGGCGTTAGCTAGTAAAGACTAACTTTGACCATATTGTGTTCGCGTGTAACATAAATTAGGTGGAACATTAAAATGTAGAGACACAAATATGTTTTAATTAATAAATATTTTTCTAATTAAGAATTAGGTATTAATTAGGATAATATTTTTTTCTTATTCTTTTCAGATCCTGGATAAACTATATTATAGCGTATTTTCTCAAATCTAGACCTGTCTAACTAGTTGTGTTAATATTTTTGAAATTTAAACCCAGAAACGCAAAAATGTAGGTACCGGTTTTCGTTGTTTTAACTATCAAGTTTTGATATCATGGTCCACGTCCGTCCTGACTCCTAAATCATATTTTGATACTTCCTTGTTCCAGCTCGTGTACCAAATACCATCCAGAAATGTTATCATTGTATTAAAATAAAACTAATAACGGACAGAAAATACGTTATAATATTTTAAATTTACTAGAATACTAGATTGATCTGAAATAACTCTTCACTCCAGATAATAATTGGTTTGGGAGTTTTGTAAAATATAAAGCTCTACCCGCTACCGAATTCTACCGGAGATGAGCTGAGTAGCGTTGCGAGGAATGTGTTATACAAGAACCAATAGAATAGTTGCGCTGAACGTGGTCAGGCAAATGAAGCGTTTCTATTGGTTCTCAAAAACATTCGTCGCAACGCAGCTTCTTAGCTCCGGTGGAAACACAGCCTTAACAATTAACATCCTGTTACAAAGCAGACCTACTGTCTACAGTTAAACGAGGGAAAAAATTGTGTTTCCTAGTCAGTAGGTAACATTATGACAGTAAGTCGACTTCACGACAATGGCCAGTGGTCGATGAACTATAATTTATGGCCATTATCAAACCTGGCCACACCTGGCACAACCACGCCAAACCTAATTCGACTATCACGGCGGTTCAGAATGTCAATAGTAGAATCAGAATCCTCTACCGCGTGGATTTCAACGTGACTCCAAGACTGCCTCGTGCATGAGTAGGGTTGCCAAAACGCGAAAACAAGTAACTGGACAGTAGGGTGGTCCTTATTTTTCGACTTTTGAATTATGCCCGGGGCACTTTTTCATTTGATTATATACCTACCTCTAAATATGAAATAATGTTTTTTGTTTTTTCTATTTTGTTAAGATTAAGAGGTCGCGCCCAGCTGTCAAAATTTTTAAAAAGCTTTGAAGGATAGCTTCAATTATGGTTTCATTAATGTTTAATTTGGTGTTTATTTACATCAGAGGTGCAAGCACAACTTGCACAGACAATCGCTCCCAAGAAAAGCTCCACAATCACAATCAACGCTAACCAAAAGCAATATTTGCTTTTTTTGGTAAAGGCGGTGTGGGACCCGGAAAAAAATGGGGGCGTTGTGTAGAGGCTTGGGGGGTGATTTATTTCATCTGGATGCATTTTGTATTGAAACAATGGGGGCACTAAAACATAAGTTATTCTCAAAGTGGGTAGACAAAATAAGTTTGGGAACCCCTGCTCTACAGATTACGTACATAAGGCGGCAAGAAATAAAGTAGCCTGCTCTCATAAAAAATATAAATTCGGTACTGGAGTTTCCAACCAAGCAAAACTTTACAAAACTAAGCTAAAATAAGCTATCGTTCATTCAGTAGGCAACCCTACGTAAAAAACTTGTTATAACATTGCCCGCTTTATGAATACCGGTATATAAAATATATTGGCAGCTATTTTTAAAAAATAATGTAATGATTATTTAAAAGTGAGGTTATTTGAAAAAAGTAAAAAAAATTGTACAAAGTTAAATTTTTTATTTCAAATTGGTGATGTCTTTTTAGCTTTACATTTTGTGTTATGTATTAGGTTTATTCTGGCTATATCAATCCAGAAGAAGTAAGAACACATGAAAAGTTTTTCTGTCTCCACGCCCAATTTTGCTATTATTTGGTATGGAGATACCTTTGGTCCCGGGAAAGGACATAGGGTAGTTTTTATCCCGGAAATGTACCGTTTTTCGCGCGATAAACGCATTTTGGCGCAACGGACTTGCGGTCATCTAATTGTTACATAATAGTGTATACTGAGGTCGATGACACGGAACATGTGCTAATAATACCAAATGTTCGATGATGGTCAAGGCGAGCCTGGCCGAAGTCCACTTCGCACGATGATGCGAAAGAGCTTATCAGGTTTATGATGCTAACATTTAGCGCTCACTGAAAGTGATAATGACAATTTCATTTAAAGCTCAATTATACAAGTCCAATTTGCAGAAGATCATAAATCATAATGATTTTCATGATATAATATTTTCTCACTACGCTGATGTTTAAAAAATATTTTGCAAAGTAATTTTGGCGGTAGGATGGAGATGGACAAATATGAGACCGCACTACGCGAACGCGACGCGTGGATTTGACAGTTTTAGACATTTTTAGGGTTCCGTACCCAAAGGGTAAAAACGGGACCCTATTACTAAGACTTCGATGTCTGTCCGTCGGTCGGTCTGTCTGTCTGTATGTCTTGAGGCTGTAACTCAAGAACCGCTATAGCTAGACTTTTGAAATTTTCACAGATTGTGTAATATCTGTTGCCGCTATAACAACAAATACTAAAAATAAAATAAATTAAATATTTATGGGGGGCTCCCATACAACAAACTTGATTTTTTGCTATTTTTTTCTCGATATCAATAACGGCAAACAATAGGCACTTGAAATGTTCAAGAAATACTCAAATTTTATTTGCACTTTAATAATTTATAATAAAATTTAAATAAATAAAATAATTAAGGGGGTCTCCCATACAAAAACACAATTTTCAGTCTATTTTTGCTCCATTGTGGTACGGAACCATTCGTGCGTGAGTCCGACTCGCACTTGACCGATTTTTGAATGACCAATTCAATAATTTGGAACAGGCAGCCGCCTAACCACGAACAGCGAGTCCGTCAATTTAATAAGTAATTTCTCGTGCAGAAAATAAAGTTCAGTTTTGAACGTGTCGTTTAAAAATGCATCACATTGCATCAATTGAACTGACCTTTGCAAATCAAAAGAAGGTCACTGGGTGCAATTTCTCCTTTCATCTGTCACTTCACTTTTACTAGTAGTTTGTTGATGACCGGAGCGAATGGTAAATTTAGTACGAGGATTGTTGAAAATGAATTACAATGATACGATTCTCCAGTATCCTGCTTAGTGCTTATATTAAAGTGACATTGGTCAGTGAAATATAGGTAACAACTTAACAAGTAAGGCTTTCTAAGCACTTTAAAAATAATATTTGAACTTTACATTTAAAATTAGAAGGTCTATCTTGATAATATGCTTGCTTATTCACTTGCATAGAGTAGACCAAGGAATCACTTTTTGGCACAACTGTAAAAAATATATCGTATCTATTTTAATCACGAAAAAGGAAATAGACTACATTGTATCGAAGGCAAATATTATATTTATTTATTACATGTTTGCCAATTGCAACTTGCACTCGCGCTCTATCGGTTCCGTACCATTATAGAGCAAAAATAGGTAAAAATGTGTTTTTTTGTATCGGAGCCTTAATTATTTATTTTATTTAAATTTTATTATTAATTATTAAAATATAAAATATACAACTGAGTATTTTGTGAACATTTCAATTGCTTACCTATTGCCATTATTGATATCGAGCAAAAAATAGCAAAAAAAAATACGTTTGTTGCCCCCCTTAAATATTTAATTGATTTGTTTTTATTATTTGTTGTTATAGCGGCAGCAGATACACATACTCTGTGAAAATTTCAGAAAAAAGGAAAAAATTTCAGAATTAAAAAAAAATTTGCTACAACGGCCGTTCTAAAGAGTTGCGAACTTGAGATACATCCTGGAGACAGACAGACGGACAGTTGGAGGCATATATTTTTATGATTTATGAAATGTTAAACTTGGTGCAACATGCCTCCGACTGCATTTTGTAGTCCACTTCTTCTACATTTATCTATGTAGCCCAATATATTTATCCTGGCAAGAAACTCGTAAGCAAGAGTCGTATCAATTAAAACCTGGATTCGATGCCTCCTGCAGAATTAGGTCTTGCTTCGGTCTTTTTAGTTAACATTTTTTGACAGTCGGGTTTCTTGATTTTTGGATTAATTAACTTTATTTTATTTATCAATACGCGGCACAATATAAAATTAAGATCGGATTAAAGTAGGTACGCTCTGTTGGCAATCCAAAAAAGAATAATATACCCTTCACCTTGAGTAATAAGTTATTTAGGGCAGTGAATGTGATGAAATAATTGTATCTTCATAAAGGAAATACTTATAATAAAGTAATTAACGATACATTAAAGTGATAAACGAAAAAAGCGTTAAATTTACTAAATAACAACTTAATATATTGAGTGTGCTGTGTGTATGGTCCAGGAATTATTTCAAAATAGATGACGCCAGCAACTCCGTTACGTGAAAACTCGTTTAAATTATGCGAAAACCGTACATTTTTCCACATAAAAAACTATAATATCCTTTGTCCTTTCCCGGGATACCAAGTCTACCAAATTTTATCTAAATCAATTTAGGGGTTTAAGCGTAAAGAGGTAAGAGACAGACAGACATAATTTCGGATTTATATTATTATTAGATTGGTATGGACTATGATACTTGTTGCTGCAGTTTTTTTGTAAATGCAATATTGGAAGTTTTGTTATATAATATTATACTTTAAATACAAAAGATCATATTTTCACGTAATGATAATTAATAAGGATGAACTTTCATAAACACCAGGGGGTGTGCCAAAATGTGTTCGTTTTCGCTTCGTTATAGAATCGCCGATCAAAATGTATGGAATTGACATAAGACGAGTCGAACGTCAACGTCATAATATTAACGAACGCTTATGTCAATTCCATACATTTTGATCGGCGATTCTATAACGAAGCGAAAACGAAAACATTTTGGCACACTTCCTGCTTCAGTTGTAGATATCTATTTTCTTCTTAAAAACGACTTTTTTATACGCCCTTAAGGCTTGAAGCTCGCGATTTTTGGCAAAGTAAATAAGGTGCGTTAATGAATAAAAGAGCCACCAAAGGCTGAGCGATGTTGTAACATAAGCCCGTGAATTAAACCGCAAATTCGAGTTTTGCAACGTTAACCAATCTCTGCAGGCCGCGGCGAGCGTTTTTAACGCATTCTGAATGTGGATCATTTTGTTTCATGGTGAACATTCGTTACTTAAATGTTGAGACATAAATGGATAACAATTTCATCCGTGGTAAAGTTATGATCGAAAGTTTGTCTGCTTCTATTATCTCTTCAAACTTGAATTCGAGCTTATTTGGTCATGGGGATACCTATCTTGAGTTCCAACGAAAGTTTTCGTAATGGAGAAATGGACTGTTACCGCAGTCCGCACCGTAATCGAAGTTTTGCGCTACAAAGTTGAAGGAAACAATGTTTACAATGAAGTCAAACATGTGTATATATTAATAAGATCCGAGTCGCGTCGTCAAGGCATACGGCAGTGCTAAAATTTCCTTTTCTCGTACTTTATAATTATGACACAAATGGCGAAACCAGTTTACCGAAGTATTGTTAGACGCGTGGCTTATTTGGTACGACGTGTAAACAGGATGTTGGAAATTACGGAAAATGCTCGTGGAAACACTCATTATAGCTTTGAAAAAATTGTCTACGACTTCACTCAATCGTATCCTCATTCATTGATCATATTATTCTGTATTAATTTATTGTGCCATCGAGGAAATTGATTCCTAGGCAGTTGACAGACCAACGTCATTTGGTCAGTTCATGTCAATTCATAGTTAATTGTGATCAGCTGTCGGCTGGGTTTGACGTAAGGCGACCAAACTACGTAGGTCCCGCATCTGCCCAGAAATCAACTTCTCTGATAATACTTATTGCAGTAACGACGGTTGACGTCACGAGGCTATCTGACGCTAAGCTTTATCTCGCGGGAACCACTACATTTTTCCGGGATAAATGTATCATACACATATATGAAATTTTAATTATATAGTGTGAAATTTTAATGGTTGTTTTCCCGCAGTAAAATGATTCTATCTTAGTAGTACAATAATTTGTAAAGTTTTTTTTGTTCAAATCAAAAAAAAAATTCGGTCGGGTCCATAGTAACTCGCGCCTATCGGCATAAAGTTTCCATAGTACGTTATATAAAATATTTTTTATTTTCAAAAAATAACATGCATGGTTCGATAGTACTACTGTATAGGTAAATCGTTCTGCTGCGGGAAAACAACCACTAAAATTTCACGTTGTATAGATCAATATCAACCATTCATAAGTATGATGTATAAGATTATACTTTGAGTCCCGTGAGAGTTTGTTTTTTGCTGGGAAAATTAATATTACCTTGCGATAAATAAACTAATGTCCACGAAAAGAATATTATTTGCAATTTTTTTTTATTAAGGTATTTTATTCCGATTTATATTGAAAAGCTTTAACATTTTGTGAAATAAACCGAGCTATGTAAACTGTGAGTTATGTGTTAAGAGTAACTGTAGATAAATAACATTACGAATGTGAACAGAATTAAAATGGTCCATAAGTGGTTTACAATTTGCTGAGCCTCTCAAATGTTTTACATAAGCGACAAACAAGATATCTAAGTTTAGATTGTGCGCATTGGTACCAGTTTGAAATAAAGTATATTTACGAGATATTTACGAGTATACCTCTTATTTCCACTTGCGCAGATCTGAGTTAAAGTTTACTCTGAGTTAAACATCATGTCATCTGTATCACTCACAAGAGTCACAAGTCACAATTCACAAATACATAACAAATAAGATGCAAAGAAGTAATGTTTCTGAAGGTTTTTGACAGGAGTTTATTTCATTATTGATTTTGATTGGCTGACGTAAAAACATCAACAACTTTTTAAAGATAAAATAATCAAGTAATGAGATTGAATCACGATTGAATTATTTATAAAAAAAAAATACCTTTATTTATTAACCAAGGAAATAAAATTTAAAACAAAATAAGAATAAATAATACTTAAGTACTAAGTTTTTTAAGATGAAAAGTGTTAATTTTCAAAAATAGGACAACCTTCAGCTTTTGTAATCAAGAATCGTATTAAGAATTGTTACATTCACGGGACTCTAAAAGGAAAGTTATTGGAAACTCTGAATAATGAAATATCTACAATACAACAAATCTATTATTATCAAACAAACTCTTGGGAGGTCCAATACCTATTTAAATTATGACACGTATTTTTACGATGTATAGAAACTTGTAACCTTGCGGGAACGATATTGCTCGTACGCATCAGCTGTTGCGCGGATAAATATTTATGTCATATTATTGACTATCAGTAATCCAGAATCAATTCTAATGTATGCTTATTCGGTGTTTGTATTCTTGTAAGGGAAGATGCGGTTAATCTCAATTGTAAATAGTAAATTATGGGAAAATCTTACCATCTTTAAAGTAAAATGGAGGCATCTGCATTTAAATTTTATGACGTTTTGTTTTTTATAATGTGTGACTTTGCGACTAGAATTCTAATGATAGCTTATAAAAATTCGAATTATTAAAAATTCGAATGATTGAAAATTCGAATGATAGTTTATAAAAACTTCATCACTTTTTAATTGCTTTACAAATCTTTGATAAATTTTATATTGCTTTTACGTATTTTACCGTTTTCGTGTCGGGCCGGAAAATATTAATTAAATATTTTTACTGCCAGTTTACTTTTCATTACGTTTACTTCTCGAAAATATTTTTGGGACGTCGATTTCATTGAATTTTTACAACAAAATTTAAAGAATCGCGAGCCCGATTTTGATAATAAATATGTGTGTACATAAATTATTAAATAAATAAAATAAATAAATAAAAATAAACTAAATCTGCAATAAAATTTTGTGCAAATTAAAGGTCTACCAGAATCATAATAATAATCATAATCTGATGGCAAAAAGTGAGAAAATGAATTGACTCTAGCAATACCGGGCTAGTTGGAATAAAACATTTTGATCCTTTTTTAGGGTTCCGTACCCAAAGGGTAATAACGGGACCCTATTACTAAGACTTCGTTGTCTGTCCGTCTGTCCGTCTGTCTGTCTGTCTGTCTGTCTGTCTGTCTGTCTGTCTGTCTGTCTGTCTGTCTGTCTGTCTGTCGTCAGGCTGTATCTCAAGAACCACTATAGCTAGACTTCTGAAATTTTCACAGATTGTGTATATCTGTTGCCGCTATGACAACAAATACTAAAAACAAAATAATATTAATATTTAAGGGGGGCTGCCATACAACAAACGTGATTTTTTCGGCCTTTTTTGCTCGACATCAATAATGGCAAAAGGTAGGCACTTGAAATTTTCACAAAGGCCTTAAATGTATGTATACTTTAATAATTAATAATAATATTTAAATAAAATTAAAAATTTAAGGGGGGCTCCCATACAAAAAACACAATTTTTGGCCTATTTTTGCTATATAACGGTACGGAACCCTTTTTTTTTTACGCAGTGAAAGTCTGTAACGAATTCGACGCAGGGGATGGGGACTCCCGCTGCGGATATGTGGGGCTCGCCGCGACGGGTGGAGCCGCGGCCCTACCCACTAAAACAATGCGATGTTCCCTCGACACGCTGGACCGAGTGCGACCGGTAACTGCAACATGGCTTCCGGGACTCGGTCGGCGACACCTGCTGTACAGCGCAGGCCCTTACACTGAGGGGGCTTATGGCCCCTACGTCTCGACGGCTGCCCATCTATCTTCGCTCCTCACCATGGCCCTTATGAGCGCTGGGAGCGTCGCGTCTTCTCCGATGGCGGACGATAGTTCCGCTCTTTATTCCGTCCAAGCGGGACAGGTCGTGAGTATGTGCTCGGCCGTGTCCCGGTCCGCACCGCAGTGGTGACATTCTGCGGTCGGTTCGCTTCCTGCGATCTCATACCGACCGAAGCAGCCATGCCCGGTCAGTATCTGCGTTAGGCGGA
This sequence comes from Plebejus argus, assembly GCA_905404155.3. NCBI lineage: Eukaryota > Metazoa > Arthropoda > Insecta > Lepidoptera > Lycaenidae > Plebejus > Plebejus argus. Next base: position 5,634,753 of record FR989937.1, on the reverse strand, counting down.
AACTTAGTGCTCCGTACCTCCGAACGGTACGGAACCCTTCGTGCGCGAGTCCAACTCGCACTTGACCAATTTTATTCTTCTTATAGCGGCTGATTCTGTGTGTTAAACATGCTAATATATTATAACAATTTATTCAACGATCAAGGATATTTTTTGAAAATCTGCTGTCAAATATTGCCATCAGATTTATTCGAACTTTGGACTTCGAACAATTAAATTAAATTACCGTGTTAGGTATTGATTTTGTCAACACAAACCCGTTCCTACCGACTGAAGGGACTTTCCGAGTTTTTGACCTTGAGTCCACTTTCAAGATCGCGTGAAGGAACTGGTAAGGGCAATTACAGAACGAGTCCGACTAGACCCTGCCTGGAATTTGCCATAGACAACTCCTTGTGTAATCTTAGCTGCTGGCTTTAAATAGCACAGGATTGAAGACGTAAGTGGATAAGCAACAATTTTATAACATAAGGGCAAATACTTATTTTTTCCCTCATAAAGTAAACATTAAAATTCCTTTTAAGTAAAAAGATATCTAAGCTATCTGGACTTTTACTTTTGTTCGATACAACGACGCATAAACCAAACCCGTACCTACCTAGTACCTACATCTAAAAAATCCGATGTCAATCACATAAAGAGTAGGCACTTGAAATGTTCATGAATTTAATTTAATTTAATTTTTTATTTATTAAATCAATTTTATTAATTATTTATATTTTATTATACTTAAATTAATAATTATATTATTAAAGCGCAAACACTTTAATAATTTATAATAAAATTTAATTAAATAAAAATATAATTAAGGGGCTCCCGCCTCCCATACAAAAAACACAATTTTCAGTCTATTTACTCTATTGTGGTACGTAACCCTGCGCGAGTCCGACTCGCATTTGGCCGATTATTTCTAAATTACAACTGTATCCATCTATAATTTGTGTACTGTATCTATCTGTAATCAACAAGTCCTCGTTGACTACGGAACCCTAAACAGCAGATTTTTTGTTTACATCACAGTGTAAATAACTAGTAACATTGTCCTACAAATAGAACAATCCATATTTATATTTTTAGGACCATCAAATCGAAATATTATAATATTTAATCTTTTCTAGTTTCTATCTCTGTTAGTCTCGATCGAGAATTTTCGCAGAGGAAATTGTTGTTCGTCTTATTCAAATGAAGCTACTCACGAAAAATAATTAACTTGATAGGTAGTCAAGTCAAAAAATGTTCTAGGGAACCTGTACTATAAGTTATTATTAAACAAAACAGTAAAGGGTATAGTTTCAATATTATTCTGTTTGAACATTATATTTGCGTAGTTTGTTCGAGTTAACGACAACTGCTTTACCTTCTTAACTACAACATAAACATTAAAGTTATATTTACACAGTTTTATAGTATGAAAATTGAAAAACAGTCATGGCATCGTAATACCACAGAAATCACGAGAGCGTGGCTTGTTATTTCATAAAGTTTTGTAGGCTGTATTTGACCGTATATTACTACATTAAGTACATTTATAATAATATTGTAGTATTAAGACGATACACTACAGCCGTTTTTAGGGTTCCGTACCCAAAGGGTAAAAACGGGACCCTATTACTAAGACTTCGTTGTCTGTCCGTCTGTCCGTCTGTCCGTATGTCTGTCTGTCTCCAGGCTGTAACTCAAGAACGGTAATAGCTAGAGATTTGATATTTTCACAGATTATGTATATCTGTTGCCGCTATAACAACAAATACTAAAAATAAAATAAAATGAATATTTAAGGGGGGCTCCCATACAACAAACGTGATTTTTTGACCTTTTTTGCTGTCTCCAGGCTGTAACTCAAGAACGGTAATAGCTAGAGATTTGATATTTTCACAGATTATGTATATCTGTTGCCGCTATAACAACAAATACTAAAAATAAAATAAAATTAATATTTAAGGGGGGCCCCCATACAATAAACGTGATTTTTTTTGCTTTTTTTGCTCTATATCAAAAATGGCAACAGGTAGGTACTTGAATTTTTCACAAAATCCTAAGTTCTATGTGTACTTTAATATTTAGTAATAATATTAAAATAAAATAAAAAATAAGTGGGGCTCCCATACAAAAAACACAATTTATGGCCTAATTTTGCTCTATAATGGTACGGAACCCTTCGTGCGCGATTCCGACTCGCACTTGGCCGATTTTTCCATACAAACGTTGTCCCCTGTTTCCTCCCTGGATAATGCCGGTAGAGTTATAATTTTTTTCCTGAATATCTACTTATTATACATTCTACGGCCACTAATACAATGTCCCTATGTTTTCTTTATTTTTCATAATTTAATTGTTAAAAAATATATGAACGTTCAAAAACCCAAAAAAGTGGCCAGGTTTTTCGCTGTGTTCAAACATTCAGAAAACAAATGTGGCTCGATTATACAAAAAGAATACATAGGAACACAGCTCAAGCCTTGCTTTAATTTTTAAATGAAAAAAGTACTTTTGGAGAAGAAATCACGGGACAACAAATCGTTGATTTTCTGCATTTGTCTCTATCGCGCTCTGCGGTATAGGCTTGAGGTAAGGGAGACAGCAATAGATATTACAAGTACTTTTTTTTATTTCTCTTGACCTTGGAGTATCCTCTTAATTCAGTTATTGCAGCCATTTTAAATGTGTGCCGTGTGAAGGAATCCACGAGTAATCGAGGGAACTCCTCAAAGTTTATATGGAAACATATGGTGATTTTCGTTTTATAACAACTAACAAGTTTTCCAAGCATAATATATGCTACAAAAAGTAAGATTTTGAACGAAGGTATTGGTACGTGGTACGGGAGGTGCTGACTGCTGACAGAGAACGACCTAACTCCTTATAGAGTTTCGCGTCGTTTTAAGAACGGAAAGCATAATATTATGCTTACTATCTACGTAAACATTTTATCATCATCAGGATTAGCTGCTACCAGTTACAACCTTACTACGTCGGAGGCATTTCAACTTTCAAATATAAGTACTATAATTTACGTTTGGAAAAACTGTATTTTAAAAAGATAAAACCGACTTCAAAATTGTACGTATTTGAGAATTTAAACTCCGTATCTCCAAAACTACTGAACCGATTTTGATGAAACTTGCACTGTTGCCTAAGTTGAACAATACTTAGTACAACAAAAAAAGAATTACTGAAATCGGAACGGTGGTTCCAGAGATATGCGAACACAAATATAAAAAACATACATACATTATACACTTTCAAAAATTGGTAAGTACATTTATTCAGACGCTAATATAGACTAACTACTCGAAAATTGGGTCGTTCTGGAAATATTACATACTGTATACGTGTCGAATTGATAACCTCTTTTTTGAAGTCGGTTAAAAAGTGGTTATAGATCGAATTTAATATTTTTTCTTGAGGATCCTACAAGATCTAACATAATTCTTAGATACATTTTAGCAATAATCCGAAATTATTATGTATCCGAGAATCAAAATGTATCGATAGGTATACAGTATGTAAGTTGTAAAGCTAGGCTAACGTAGGAGCTATCGATAAGAAGAAGAAGGTAATTAATTAATTAATTACTGAAACAAGAAGTGGAATGCGTCTTCTTTTCAATGTATTTAGATGTAAGTATATAAAACTAGTTCATTCAAATGTAACGTTATGGAAATGTGCGAGAATAATATGGCAGTGATGTGAATCAGCGACATTTTTGCATAAAATAAACATAATAATAATATATACTCACGGACCGACCACGGAGGTATATTTTATATACGGATATCTTACGGTTGATAACTGCTTCCTAATTTATTTATGTAGTCAACATGAATTAAGCGTTATATCCTAGTATGAAGAGCTCTTATAAAGATGTAGTGAAAACCAAGTGAAAACTATCTATACATATAATGAAACTGTAGAAATGTGAATTCTGTACATTAAAGATATTCAAAAAACTAGTTGACCCGGCAAACGTTGTTTTGCCATTTAAAGTATTTCTACTTCATCAGTAATTGATACAAAATCTTACCCCCCCCCTTTTGTTCCCTTAAGATGGGTGGGGGGAAAACTGATGTTAAGTTGGGGTTACAAAAAGTAGTGATATCCCACCTAAAACATAAAATATGTAAAAAAGGAGAGCCAAGTTCAATACAAACTTTACGCTTATCTATGGACTTCGCCGTAAAAAGAATGGAGATCTATGTGTATGTAATGAGTGCCAAGTTCTATGGAAAATTTAAATATGTATTTATAGGAACCAAATAACATTATGAACAAAGAATAAAGTCTATTTCTTTGCTTTATTTAATATCTATAACAATTGCTGTTATTTAAATAATGTGAGATCTTAAAGTAGATTAGATTTGACTTGGCCAGTTTTTATCAGAATTAAAATGTTCAATAACTTTATGAAATGACTGATGTAATGGAAACAGGCCAAGTTAAATCTAATCTACTTTAAGATCTCACATTATTTAAATAACAGCAATTGTTATAGATATTCAATAAAGCAAAGAAATAGACTTTATTGTTTGTTCATAATGTTATTTGGTTCCTATAAATACATATTTAAATTTTCCATAGAACTTAGCACTCATTTAGATCTCCATACTTTTTACGGCGAAGTCCATAGATAAGTATAAAGTTTGTATTGAACTTGGCTCTCCTTTTTTACATATTTTATGTTTTTGGTGGGATATTATATTCTACAAACAAAATACGCGTACGCGAAATGTTAAGTGTCTAAGGCCTAAGCAATATCAAAGACAAAATAATAATATTATGTATGTTACTTAAAAATATTTAACATACCTACGTCGTCTTGTGCTTGAAAAATTGTTTTTCAGATATTTTCTGGAGTTATGTAAAGTCACAAATCAGGCTCATTTAGGGACTCAAAAAATACTCTTAAAATATAATATTTATGTTTATTAAATGAATATCAAAAACAATCAGACCATACCAGAAAACTAAATATCATTTTCTTATTGCAATAGGTAATTTAATTAATATTTTTTACCGTTTTTCATGGCCGCTGAATATGATGTTGTTAACCACCTTTTACCGTATTTTATGTATATTTGGTCAATGTTCTTGACTGGATTTCCCAAACCGCTTTTTTGCGCGGCAAGGCTGAAAACTATCCTGTTTTTTTGATAAGGTTTTCATTTTTGACTTTAAAAGTAAAGCGTTGCTTATTATTTGGCTCCGTCGTTATTTTTTAAAATAATTATTATTTTCCAAGATAATAAACAGAAATAGGTGATTTTCAATTTTGGTGGCTTGTCGTCGACCTATTTACTCAATATCTAGACCGATTTACAAAAATCCAATCCAGTATCAAGTGGATTGGATTTTTATCTTTATGTAGTCGTTTAATATAGTTGATTCTTGATAATATTATATATGAATTTTATTGTACTAAGTTCTGTAGTTGAGTTTTTATGACACATTTTAGGTATGTCGCGGTCGCGGAGATTTTACCAATTTGGTGTCATTTACAAAACGTTGTTTCTACAAAATACCATTGATCCCTTAAGCATAAAAAATACGCCATTTACTTCATTCAGCCACACGCTAACCCGTTTAGGAGGTAGCTGTGGGCTGGGTCGTACCAGTTTCCAGCCAGAAATGAAAGAAAACCGTTTTATCACAAAACCCCCGATTTTATGCAATTTTGGTGTACTTAAATTATCCTACTTGTGGCAATAATATCATGTTTGTAATACAGTACAAATTACAATCCTTTATTCCTGATCCTCCAAGCTTCAAGTTCCATAATAATAACCCCGGTTGCCTAGCAACTGTCACACACTAGTATCTAGCCTCCTTGCTATATCCTCCCCCTCTATCCCGAACCTGACGTCCCCGCGTTTGGGATAGGATCCTTTCGTGGCCGCCCACGTTTTCGCTTGTCCTTTACAGGAGCTTGGACGTGACCAACAAATGGAGTGAGAAGTGACGCGTGATACTCGCCAATGGAGGTGCCATCACTGATACTACCTACCTCGTATGTAGTTGTTTTTATGATTTTATTTCTTTTATAAGGGCTATTCCTCTTGGACATAAAAGATGATTGACCTTTGTCCGGCCATGGTCTACGACGGATTGGATCTTTGGATTCTACGTCTTTTAATATTTTCCTAATATCCGGATCTTTCAACCGATTCTCCCCCTGCATTAAAGCCGCTCCCAAGCTGTATCGGCTATGTGTCGGCTCAGGATTGGTAAGGAAATAAGACTTAACGAAATCAAAGATCTCCTCCGGTTTATCCCTAAAATACCATACGTCGTGCGGAATATCGAGGATAACATTAGCTTTTTTAATAAATTTATGCCCTAACAACGTCCTAGTTGAGGCTCCTGGTAAGACAAGCAAATCCTCAATAATTGCATCGCGATTTCCAATAGTGACTTTTACATCAGCGGTAAGTACTCTTCTTTTACTATACGTTCCATCAGCCAATCCTATTGTGCGCTCTGTCTCCTTAAATTGAACACCCTGTTCAACTAACACGGAGTACAGCTTAGTACTAGCTATAGAATGAGTTGCGCCGGTATCAATAATAGCCACTCCTTCGCGGTTTGCAACATTAATACGTACGGTGGGAAGTGACGTCGCATCAATATCGGTAAAGATACCACAAGCCTCGGGCTCCTTTACATCGGAATTATTTATTATAAAAGCGGCTTTGTCGTCACCGTCACAATAAACATTACTCGAAAGCAAATCACAAGGGCAATTATTATTATAATACAAAAATATATCGCGCTCGACTTGGCTGGGATACTGCCGTGCCCCAAGATTTTGTAAATTAGAACTCACACCATTCTCTCTCGGAACCGTACAAGAAGTGTTCGACGAATCAATATCACAAGAAAATGTATTGAAATCAGCTGGTTTCGAACCAGTTCTGTCTGTGTTCGAACATACTTTACATTTCGACCTTACCACTCCTTGCTGGCCACATCCATAACACCTTAAAGTACTAGAGTTATTACTAGGATCTGACTTACCGATGTTCTCGCTTTTACCTTGCAGGTTGCGGCAATTTTCAATAGTATCGCCATATAATTTACAGTACGCGCAACGTACCCGATTACGTTTCGATAATGGATTCGAGTTTGGCGTGAGAACCGAATTCGTAGTAGGGGCCGAACGTGTAGTAGGGCCTCTTTCTTGCGCGGCTGGTTTTACAATTTTAACCGGGGGCGCGGGCGCGGGTGAGAGGGAAGGGATTACAATAGATAACCTATTGGTTTCCTCGATCGCGTCCTCTACGGCTCGCAATTTCTCTAAGAAGTTGTCCATAGAATTTAAAATAGTATCTCGCGATAGTCTTTTCCGAATTCGCCTATGTAACAAGCCGTAGAACATGTCGATTTGCATTGCGTCCGGAACTTTATAAGGTAACTTGGCCAAGAAGGCGCGCATTTTCGTCACGAATACGTCGGCACGCTCCGTTTCCCGCTGTTCATCTCGGAAAATTTCTCTGAAAATCTTGTACGGCGGCAGCTGGGTGCCGTACATTCCTCGGAGCCGCGCGACGGCGTCCGCCCATGTTGCGACGTTGTCTTTGACGCCGCGCCAAAAGAGAGCCGCGTCGTCTTCCAACAGCATGCTCAGGCCGCGTAGCGCGTGCTCTTCACTGACGTTCGCGCATTCTTTATATAAGTACCTCCACGGCGTCCAGGAAGGCTTCGAGTTTCTCGGCGTCGCGTGTCTTTCCATTGAACCGCGCGGTGCATCTAGTGAAATTGCCCGGCGGGGCGGCGGTTGCGGCAGGGGCAGTCAAGTTCCTCTGAATCGAGGCCGCCGTATCAGGGCTGGAAGTTCCGAAATCGCCGGATGGGTCACGCCGTGGGAGGGCTCGGAGTGTTTCCAGAAGGGCCCTGTTGGTCTCCTCCTGTGTACGTTGCGATTGCAGCATCATTTCCAACATCGCTGTCATCACTCGTTCTGTCGAGGTGGTGGTAGATGCTCCAGCAGCCGCGGTGGAAGTAGGCGGGGGCTGCCGCGGGTCGGCGAAAACTATCGTCTCGTTCCCGGGTTCTTCGCCGTCGCTGGCTTGCTGTGTGTCTTCCTCTTCACCCTCGTAACGAGGATGTTGACGTGTGCTTCGTGGCATGCTGCTTTTTCACAGTTCGGCTAGCTACACACAGAACACTGGGACTGGGTTCGTTATTTCTTGTGAAAAAAAATAATGGCCACAGGTTGGCGCCAGTGTAATACAGTACAAATTACAATCCTTTATTCCTGATCCTCCAAGCTTCAAGTTCCATAATAATAACCCCGGTTGCCTAGCAACTGTCACACACTAGTATCTAGCCTCCTTGCTATATGTTGTTATTTTGAATATCGGTAGAGTTTTGGTTTGTTTATAGTTAAGTTAATGTGTTATAACTTTAGTGCACGTAGTTTTTTTTAGATTATTTTTCTCGCAAATTCCAATTTTGGTGGGTAAATTTTGATGGATAAGAGGGTGTGTACAACATTTTTTTTATTTATTTATTTTAAGTCGCTTTAAACATCGAAGGTCATAACATTATTTTTACAAAATACCATTGATTCTTAAAGCATGAAAAATCGGCCAAGTGCGAGTCGGACTCGCGCACGTTGGGTTCCGTACCGTTATAGAGCAAAATTGTGTTTTTTGTATGGGATCCCCCCTAAATTTTTATTTTATTTAAATATTATTATTAATTATTAAAGTACACATATATTTAAGGCCTTTGTGAAAATTTCAAGTGCCTACCAGTTGTCATCATTGAGACCGAGCAAAAAATGTTTGAAAAATCGCGTTTCTTGTATGGGAGCCCCCCTTAAATATTTAATTTATTTTGTTTTTAGTATTTGTTGTTATAGCGGCAACAGAAATACATAAATTTCAACTCTCTAGCTGTTACCGTTCTTGAGTTACAGCCTGGAGACAGACGGACAGACGGACAGACATCGAAGTCTCAGTAATAGGGTCCCGTTTTTACCCTTTGGGTAAGGAACCCTAAAAATACGCCATTCACTTAACATTCTGGCGCACAGGCACTATAAAATTGTTCCTGCGTCTGGGCTGGTTTTAATGAAACCGGTCATTGTCACCGAACCCGGTGTGGGAGTTATTACATTTTTATCAAATAAAATATTAAAATGTTCGCATTTTCGTAAACTGTTAACTTGTGGTCATTAAGATAATGGTACTTCTATGCGAATTTCATACTACGTAATTATTTGACAATGGAACTCAATAGCGTGTTGAATAATTTGTAGTAATTTGTATGACGATTATTAAAAAATTTTACAGCGTTATGTACTTGACATTATGTGTTTGTCATGGCCGGCGCAGGCGCAGTGCGCAGTAAACGTTAGCAGGTGACTTAGACAATTTGCACGCCATAATCTCGACCGCAAAGTTAGAAATAAAAAAAATGTACCTATGGCATTTGATACATAAGCGCCATGTTACACGACGCGGTAGAATACATCGAATTTCATTAATTTTTAGGGTTCCGTACCCAAAGGGTAAAAACGGGACCCTATTACTGAGACTTCGATGTCTGTCCGTCTGTCTGTCTGTCTCCAGGCTGTATCTCAAGAACCGCTATAGCTAGACTTCTGAAATTTTCACAGATTGTTTAATTCTGGTGCAGCTCGCGCTATAACAACAAACACTAAAAATAAAATAAAATTAATTTTATAATAATTAATACAACAAGCGTAATTTTATTTGGCCTATTTGTCTCGTAATCCATAATTGCAACATGTAGACACTTGAAATTTTCAGAAAATCTTCAATTGTATATGTACTTTAATATTTAATAATAAAATCAAGATAAAAAAAATAATTAAGGGGGGCTCCCATACAAAAGACAATTTTTAGGGTTCCGTACCCAAAGGGTAAAAACGGGACCCTATTACTAAGACTTCGTTGTCTGTCCGTCTGTCCGTCTGTCTGTCTGTCTCCAGGCTGTAACTCAAGAACGGTAACAGCTAGAGAGTTGTAATTTTCACAGATTGTGTATATCTGTTGCCGCTATAACAACAAATACTAAAAATAAAATAAAATGAATATTTAAGGGGGGCTAATTTCGCTCTATAAGGGCGACAATACACGTCCGATTTTTTCATCCGATTGTCTGATCCGGTTGTCTGATCAGACTATCTGAAGGCACTCTTGCCATACATTTATTTGAATACATAATACACGTCCGATCCGGTAATCGGATCGGACGTCAGAGTCGGAAACAGCGTCAAAGCGTTTCCGATTTTACTGCCGTTCCGATTGTCTGAAGGTGCAGTCTGCATACTTTTGTACGGAGACACAATAGACGTCTGATTATTTCTTCCGATTTGCCAGTTTAAGGCCGTCACAGACTTAGATATAATACATATAATATACAAATTTTAGTGGTTGTTTTCCCGCAGCAGAACGATTTACCTATAGTAGTACTATCGAACCATGCATGTTATTTTTTGAAAATACAAAATATTTTTTATGACGTACTATGGAAACTTTATGCCGATAGGCGCGAGTTACTATGGACCCGACCGAATTTTTTTTTTGATTTGAACAAAAAAACTTAAATCTATTGTACTACTAAGATAGAATCATTTTACTGCGGGAAAACAACCATTATAATTTCACACTGTATATTAATATACCGTACTAAACACACTGAGACCAGAAATATATATTATAGCTGAGTGTGTGGTCACGCGAAAATTGTATAGAAAATATATATTACTATGCCTAGATAAACATATTATTAATATATTATATTATAGCTAAGTCTGTGACGGCCTTTATTCTCTAGAATGAATCATGATACTGAACGAACGTCTCGCATGGTTGTTGTTCGGACTGCCTTTTACTTGTAAAATCATTGTAAACATCAAAAACCGGCCAAGTGCGTGTCGGGCCACGCGCAATATAGGGTTCCGTAGTACCGCTAGTATTTGAAAATTTTTGTATGGTCAATGAATGTACATTTATAACATGTTTTACACCACTAACAACATCATATCAGTTACTTTCTCAGGAATTTGAACAAAAAGTTCCTTTATACTTCGCCGAATACATTTTTTTTAAGTTGATCGACTATTACTCAATAACTTGTTGTCTTATAGTCTCTGAGCAAAACCGCGGACAGACAGGCAGACGGACAGACGGATGGACAGATCGAAACTATAAGGGTTCCTTGTTGACTACGGAACCCTAAAAATAAACGGAATCATGTAGGGTGAATCGTGTCTTTCTGCTCCGTGCAAGCTCACAGATAGCTCGAGAGCGACTGAGTTCAGAAAAAATCGGACGCAAAAATCGGACGTGTATTGAGTGAATCCGATCCGGTTGTCTGATCAGACAACCGGAAGCAAAATCGGACGTCTATTCCCGCCCTAACGGTACGGAACCCTTCGTGCGCGAGTCCGAATCGCACTTGGCCGGTTTTTGTTTTGTATAATATGTTTGCTGTCGAAATTGTCGTGAGCAAGACGTCTAATCGCCCTGTACTCGTGTGACTAACACTTTTATGCTTTTTGTAGTAAACTGGTTGCATACGGAAATTATGGTTAATTAAGCATACGACTCGCTGACCGTGTGCAGAGAGTAAATGTCCTCTGGCCATTCCGGGGTACTTACTTCTATGTGCGATATGTGTAAGAGTTGTTTGACCCTGGATGTCCTAGAAGATAATCCATGGTCTAGACAACTTGAATTCGAGGGTCCTGACCGAGCATAACACCTCGCTCGGTCGGAAGATCTTCCTTTGTGGCCACCACGCATAATAAATTCCCAATTCAATGTTAGCTGTCAGATCGGTCGGATCGGTTTGACTAATTAACGCGACCAAATTACTTAGGTCCGCCATCTGCCTAAGAATCAACTTCTCTGATAGTACAATGGACAACTTTAGATTGAGATATTACTAAATATTTAAACAGAATTTTAATGTGTTAAAATTGCTTGGTATAATAATTATTACAAAGATCTAATTGCTGTTTGTTTTGTTGTTTTGCAAATATTTCTGAGTAACACACTAAATATATGTATTTAGTGTGTTACTCAGATTTTTTTATGTACTTAATATAATATCAGTAGACCTTTATGATAACAAGCATATTAAGCAGACTTTTAAGTATGATATGATCGAAGTGCGATCTTTATACGTAGCACCGATAACTTTTGATCTAAATGTACGACTTTGTACAAAAAATGTACTCTTGATAATAATATCAATAATAATATGACAAGTATTGAGCTGCGGAGCTAAAATAGTCACATTTAAGCAATTCCTCTCAATCAAATCAGCAAATGAATGTTAACCCAGTACAAAAATACAGAAATGAATTGCAAGCAGAGTTGCATTTTGTGATTTAAAAAAATGAATCATAATAAGATTCATCTCATGATTCCACAAAGCGACCATTTTAGGCCCGCTGTTGCTCTGTCGCACACAATCGCTATACACTCGCTTTAAAACTCTACCACAAGGGTAACTTACATTACAATGCGGTGTGACGAGGCGACATGATTGAAACAGGCAGACCCATATCTATAAGAAAATCTGCCTCTATTGAATTTTATTGTATATCTTCTTGTAGTAAATACAATTCAATTTTGAACAGCTCACGTTGTATTCTGGCCCCGTGCTGAAGGACTTGTGAACCAGATAATTTGTATTTAAAATACTTTTATCCTATATCTACTAGGTGTCCCGGTGAACTTCGTGTCACTATTTTTACTTTCAAACCTTCCCTGGACTTCTATGAATATTTTAAGACTAAAATCAGCCCAATCCGTTCTGCCGTTTTCGATTTTTAGCGCGACTAACAAATTTGAAAATCCATTTTTATATATAAGCAAGAAGAAGATAAGAATTAAGATATACTTCTATGCTACATAAACATTTAGGATTTTGATCCAGGAACATTGAACACATTTTGTTCCGTCGGCGGGATTCGAACCCGCGCCCCCGGCTTGAGTTGCCACACACTCTTAACCATTGAGCCACAGAGGTCGTGAATGAAACTTAGGTATGACTTTTACGCAACCGTAAATTTCATGGTAAGCCGTAATAGAAAAACGACAAAAACGAATATTTAGACCAGTGGTCCCCAACCTTTTTTTCATGCGGGCCACAAACATGTTTTGGTCATGGTTTCGGCGGCCGCAACAAAAAACTGTAGGGTTATAAAATAACATTCTTAAAAATTAACGATTTAAAACTGGAAAAAATTTAACGACTATCACGTATTTTGGCGGTGGGCGTGAATTTCAAAATGGTTTAACATCACGCGGGCCACAATTAATAAAGTCACGGCGGGCCGCATGCGGCCCGCGGGCCGCGGGTTGGGGATAGCGGATTTAGACTCTATTAGCGTGGCATTGATTCAAGTGGTCAGTAAAACTAATTGAACATGTGCACATTCACTGACATTGGACATAACAAAAGATTAATATTGCACCATCTCTACAATGTTGTTTTTATAATTCTGGAGTACACTCAAGTTAGTGTGTACCTACCTCAGTTTTATTTTCAATAACACAATAACTATTATTTTATTGGGAGAAAATAAGGCTATACATACTCTTCACATAACGGCAAAATACGCGGTTCCCGGTAGGTATATCAATTATTGGCTTTATCGTTTTTTCCTCAGAATTACCCTCTACATACTATATTTTATTAGAAATCTTGAAGCGGTTACCAAGCTCATAATATTTTCATTGTAGAAAATTCTTTATTCACACAAACTTAAAATGTAACTAAACTAGAAATAATAAAATAAACTGTAAAAATGGGTCTAACTGCTAAAAACGGTGTCTTGAAGACAATCTTAAAAATAATAATTATTACATAGGTACACGGTATACTCGAGGAAATTGATTCCTAGGCAGTTGACAGGCCAACGTCATTTGGTCGGATCATGTCAATTCAATGTTAATTGTGATCTGTCAGCTGAGTTTGACGTAACGCGACCAAACTACGTAGGCCCCCATCAATTCTGCCTAGGAATGAACTTCTCTGATAGTAGTCATTAAGATGTCGTTTAAAGTAAAATCCTAACATTACCCTTTTTTGTTACAGGTAAAATGGAAATCATAAATCGACTGATAGATGGCTACCATGACATAATGGAGAACCACAGTGACCCCCGGGTGAAGGGCTGGTTTCTCATGTCCTCCCCACTCCCGACCCTCAGCATATGCCTCACATACGTCTTTATTGTTAAGGTGAGGAAAAAACATCTCAAATACTGCTCTTAAGGTGCTCCCTCACCGGGAGCATTCACGTGTAATGTAACATTATAGATTCATCTTTGAGCATTACATTACAATAATACCTCCCTGACTGACGAGCATTCGCGTGTAATAGTACCGTACCTTAGTCAACCAAGCTTTGTTGATTACAGAACAGAACAGCAAATTTTTTGTATATTAGTATAGGTTAACAGTTATATTATAATTTAAGAGTAACATTGTCCTACAAATAAAACAATCCATATTTTAGGACCATCAAGTCAAAGTATGAAATCCTTTCTATCTCTGTTCTGTCTGAGCATAGCGGCGACCTACGCTTAGACGTAATGAATGAATGAATGAATACGCTTTATTGTGCTCAAAATATACAAACGAAATAAAATAATTCACATGAACTCATCATGAGCACAAAGGTGGCTTTATCGCCATGAAGCGATTCCTTCCAAGCAACCTTTAGCGCATGGAAACGAATAACAACACAGTGCAGCTTGATTTGGAATAAAACTAAAACCATAAATTGAATTAGGCTTAATGTTTGTATACAGGGAAAATAAATTTCTTTGTTGAATTTGAGTCAAGTCAAACCATAATTTATACGCTTTTTATTAGCTTCACCTGTATATTTGTTTGTAACCTCATTGTAACCTACTTCTTTAAACAGCCAGATTTCGTTCAAATTTTGTAGGTTTATCGAGGACCGATGGAATAATTATATCAAATTAGTGTTAATTTGATATAATTATTCCATTTTTAATTTATATGTTTGTATGTTTGTTTGTAACCGACGCTTTAATATATAAAAAGCGTGTTTTTAGTTTTTTTAACTATTACTTATTTTATTGATGTCAAACGCTACAAATTACAATAAAAGGCCTTCGTGTTCATCTTTTTAACTGGAAAGCCTTAGATTTCAACAAGGGTAAACAGAATTTTATTGTCCTGTTTTAGGCTGGTTTAGTCATGCGAACGGTCGGTACGGATTACTCCGTAGACCGATAATGTATGAAGTTTTAAAGGAGTAATAATGCGGACGGGTCCGTAATCCGTATACGGGACCCCTCCGCATTACTCTAAAACGCTCCTTATAGCGTAATGCATATTGCACATTGTACGTGTGACAAAACGGAACTGCTACTACGCCAACTACTATCTATAAAAATTACACAATATTATGTTCTGATTTTGAAGTTTACTTTAATTCAGGTTTTCACCTTTTTAACGCTTACACTTGAAGCAATATGGGTCTAAGAAAAAACTCGACTAGATGAACCTAAAATTGTATACAGATTGTGTTCGCTAAAGTCTTTGACTTGAGCCTTCTACTCGTAATGCCTGTGCCATATTTTAGGATTAAGTTTAAACTAGACTAAGGCCCTAAGGGCCTGTTTCACTACTTCCTGATAAGTGCCGACAGGCTATTCACCACTTACCTTGACAGATAGAGTATGGAGAAACTGTCGAAAAGGTTGTCATGGGTAGCCTATCCGGCACTTTATCAGGAAGTGGTGAAACAGGCCCTTAATCGGTTTTATTTTAATAAAATTAATGAACTCTTTTATATTTCCTGCAGTTTCTGGGTCCAAAGCTGATGCAAAACAGAAAACCTTTCGATCTCCAGAGCGTTTTGATCTGGTACAACCTGTTTCAAGTTATCTTCAGTTGTTGGTTATTCTACGAGGTAAGAATTTATCCAGCTCTTTTTCAAGAAGTGGTGAAACAGGCATAGTAAAGGGGCCCATTCACGTCAGGCGGCTTTGCCGTCCGCCGGCTTATGCAGGATTGTGAATGATGTCGCAGGCAGGCCGCCATGCAGGCTGCGACACCATTCACAATCCTGCTGCCTGCATAAGCCGGCGCACGGCACGGCGCGCGGCGGACTGCCATGCAGGATAGTGAATGGGCCCTTTAATTTAGTATAATCGTTGTTCACAGAGCATAATCAGTGGGTGGTTCACGACGTACAGTTTCCGGTGTCAGCCCGTAGACTATTCCAGAAATCCACAGGCTATGAGAGTAAGTAATTATTCAAACTAGAGATCACCCAATGGTCGAAATTCGACCTCAAACAAAACTAAGTGATAACACTTAAGGGTGTGTACTGTAAGAGTGCAGTGCTAAAAGACCAATTTTTTCACTTTTGTATGGGGAAACTCGTGACGCTCGGGCCCTTGCCGATACAAAAGTGAAAAAAAAGGTCTTTCAGCGCTGCTACAGTGAACTCTCTACGAGGAACACGTACACACCCTAAAGTATTATCACTTAGTTTTGTTACACACTGTATGATAAGATTCAATAAAAAACTAAATCTATTTTCAATTTGACAACAGACTTTAACCATAAATAAATAAATAAATAAATAAATAAATATCTTTATTTCACAGAAAACTTACACGCTAATCTTACACAAAACTCTGGTCTCCACACTAGGATTCCCTGTGTCGTGGAGACCAGTCTCTTCCATCATGAACATATATATTAGCAATATACAAATATTTGTATTAACCAGCTAAGGACATATTACTTAAATATGTTTTAAGTCTTTTTAAGAAAACAATGTTTTTTTTTTTTTTTTTTTAACAGTGAATGAACATCATGATCATCATGAAAATAAATACCTATTAGGAACAATATACAATTATTTGTTTTAACCAGCTAAGGACATATTACTATACGTACTAAGTCTTTTTAACAAAATAATTTAAGTATTTATAAGTAAACAGACAATATTTTGAAAAGTGAACATCATGATTAACATGATAATTAATATTAGGAACAATATACGATTATTTATTTTAACCAGCTAAGGACATATTACTATACGTACTAAGTCTTTTTAACAAAATAATGTAAGTATTTATAAGTAAACAGACAATATTTTGAAAAGTGAACATCATGATTAACATGATAATTAATATTAGGAACAATATACGATTATTTATTTTAACCAGCTAAGGACATATATTTTATGTTCCAAGTATTTTTAACAAAGTAATGTATTTATAAGTAATCAACAAGAATCTTATAATATATTACAGTAAACAAACAGTATTTTTAAAAATAGGCGATTATCTATTGTATACAATATACATGTAATAGCATTATTAGATCATTACCAGAGCCACAGAAACCAGTTACAGTACGTATAAGTTAGTGATAAGTTACTTACACCTAAGATCTACCTTGTGTGTGTGTATGTGTGATACTGCACATAGGTGTGTAGTAATTATTTGTAGTGTGGAAAGGCATCCTAGCCCTACGACAACGATAGAAATAAAAAAGTACAATTCGTATGTATAGGCTTGTCAATCAAAATCTCTAGTGTGTGTGTTGTAGTGTGTGTAATGTTTTATTTGTTAAAGAAATGTATGATAAAAGCTTAATTTCAACATAATATTAGCTCGATGCACTCCTTCACCATTTAAACTATAAAGGACGTCACAGACTTAGCTATAATATATATTAATATACCGTACTAAACACACTGAGACCAGAAATATATATTATAGCCGAGTGTGTGGTCACGCGAAAATTGTATAGAAAATATATATTAATATGCCTAGCTATAAATATATTAAAATATATTATAGCTAAGTCTGTGACGGCCTTTATATTGTTCAAACCAATGATGTAAAACTGTTTTTGATCCTCAAGAAATAAATAAATATTATCTACACATTTTAAGATAATAATTTGAAAGAACTGGCGCTTGATATCTACTGTGATATAAATCGTGAACATTTCTAATGAGTAATGGTACAGAGATAAATATTAATTACAATTTAAATAGAATTTTACTATGGTAATTAAAGTCTATTTCTAATACAATTTTTGTATTTAGTTTTTATTCTATTGTATCATCACTTACATCAGAGTTAACAGATATAATATGTAAATTGCCGGATATTTCCTATTATTTTCCATAGCATAAAATTATTCCGTTTACAGCTAGAGGATATTTTTCCCATTGGGGTTTACGTAAAAGAAATGTGGAAAAAACCATAATTTCTGTAAAGTTATTTACTCTTGTTTGTTTCTACTATATGACTTTTCATTCTCAAGTAAAACTCCTCGAGAAAAACAGACTATTAAGGCCCACTTGCGCAGATCTGAGTTAAAGTTAACTCTGAGTTAAACATCATGTCATCTAGTCTGTATCACTATGTATCACTCACCAAGTGAGTGATACAGATGACATGATGTTTAACACAGAGTTAACTTCAACCCACATCTACGCAAGTCCGCCTAATAGTTATTATTTGATATTTAGAAAAAATTGAGCATAAAATAGTTTCCACGATTAAATTTGTTTTCTCAAGTCAATTTCGTTAAATTGTATTTTTATTATATTTTTCATATTTTCTATTCAAAGGAAACCTAAGTAACGTTTTATTAATTTTAGTTATGTATAATGATTTATATTTGACAAACATATTAAGCTTCGTTCAAACTTCAAACCTACGCGACCAAACCAAGCGACTGCGAAGCGGGAGCGTCAAGTTGTCAATGTGTGTTTGATCTTTGAATACACCATAAAGTTAATATACCTGGCGGAATAGAGCAACAACAAACTCGAGCTGTCAAACGAAACCGAAATTGGTTTTCATCTGTGTGAAAAATAAGTGTATGTATACACGTACACAAGCATGATTGAACATGAATTCTATGAGATTAAATTGTCAACGGGCTGATACGGGCTGATGGACGTCAAAAAAGGAGTGCTGCTGTCATGTATCACACGTCTCTTTTTACCACGCAGTGTTACTGATAGTGACATCTCGCTTGCTCAGGCCTTTGTTACTCTATCCCGCTAGGTATACTAACTTTATGGAATACACACATATTTTGACAACATTTGACAACTTGACGCTCCCGCTTTGCAGTCGCTTGGTCGCGTAGGTTTGAACGAAGCATTAATAATTAAAATACTTAATAATGTCTACCTACCTAGTCTACCTTATACCTACTAATTACCTACCTACAATATCGGGGTGCACGTTAGTGCATCCGCCGAGATGAGCCAAGCGAAGCGCAAGGGCACTACCTACCTTTTCTCGAAGTGTTTCGCCGTTTTTTTGAACCTTCATAGAATTGGTTTCCGTTATAGCAGATAGTTCATATTTTTAGGATATGATGTCATCAATAGACTTATTAATCATACAAAGTATCAATTGAATAGCTTTTATACTCTAGATTTTATAGATATCTAAAATACGTCGATTTCGTCACTGACACACTGATGGTAATCAAAATGTTTGGCTACTTCCTGAAGTGCTAGAAAGCTGAAATTTGGTATGTAATCTAAGTTTAGTATAAAATCAACAAAAAAATTCATAAACTAGTAATTTTCACCCCCCAGCCCCTAAAATGGGGGAGGTGGATGTTTTCCTTTATAGAGTTGGTTTCCGGTGTACCAGATAGTTTATATTCTCAGGATATGATGTCAATAATATACTTATTAAACACACAAAGTTTCAGTTGAAAAGCTTTTATACTTTAGATTTTATTGATATCTAAAATCTGAAATGTACAGATTTTGTCACTGACTCACTGACACACTGGTGATCATCAAAATGTTTGGCTACTTCCTGAAGTGCTAGAAAGCTGAAATTTGTATGTGATCTCAGTTTAGTATACAAACAACAAAAATATTCATAAACTTAAAAATTTTGCCCCCCATCCCCTAAAATGGGGGGTGGGGAGTGGAGGTTTATATTAGACTTTTACCAATTTTATGAATTAGGATATAAGTTTACACGGGACTGCAGACAATAAGCGAAAAACCTTTAAATAAGTACTTACAAAAATAACCAACCTACAAAAAGAACTGAAATCCCACCAAAACATTTCATGTAAATGATGCCGAGATGACCACATAAGGCCCTACCCTAACTTAAACAAATTCTATATTTCAGTAAATATGTATGGCTCGGCTGTTCGTTACTAACTTCAGATTTTCTAAATATTCGCATCACCTCCGCGACGGTAGCGAAACAGCTGAGTCATACATATTTACTGAAATATAGAACTTGTTTAAGTTAGGGTCAGTAGAGTTAGGCCATGTAGATTCAGAAGCTTGGCTCCACATGAGATCTCATATCTTTTTCACAGGGTAAACCTTATGTGGTCATCTCGGCATCATGATTTGGTGGGATTTAGTTGTGTCTAGGTACAAAAGTCAAAAGGGGGCACGTGCTGGGCGGCAAAGGTTGTCCTTCTGCTGCGAAAAAGCCGGCCCCCGGAGAAGAGAAGGCCCCGTCTAAAAAGGCTCGGCAAAAGCCGAAGCCTAAGGGCGCGCGGGCTCCGCCCGTCTCTGCCGCGATGGAGACGGAGGCCTAGACCCGCGGGCGGCGATCGGGGGATCCCGCCCGCATCAAGGGTCCCGAGAACACAGCCCCCCTATGGCCCGGGGGGCTCTCGGTGAGGTCAGCGGCTCGAGCCGCTCGAAGAAGGTGCCGGTTGCGGCTGCGCGCCGGAAGGGGCGGAGATGAAGACGCTCCGCGGTACCCGTCCCTTTCCGCACTAGGCGCACGACGGAGGGCTGGGGGGGTTTTAGTGGGTAGACCTCTTGAGGGAGTCCCACATACCCCCGCCCCTTCCCCCGAGGGGGTGGGGGATACGTAAAGTATTTCCCCTCCTCAACAAAAAAAAAAAAAAAAAAAAAAAAGGTACAAAAGTCAAGCACTACAAATTAAAATTATTATTAGATTTTTTCATTGATAATAATAAAACGTTGAATTTTGTTGCGTAAATCTTGGCCAATTTTGTATGCGCTACTAGATTGTTGTTGGTGTTTTCATACATTTTACAATGTATATCAATTTAGAATGCCTAACCTTTATTGTTTAAAGGTTAGGTTAGTTATTATTCATATACTTAGTATAATTTACCAATGCAAACCCATATTTTGCGTCGGCGCGTTAGGCATAATAAATGTTCATTAAATTTTTATTGGGTCAATACAAACTCATAGAACTGGATGTAAAATGTGCAACATTTTTTTTACTTTTTCAATAACGTATTGATTTGACGTAAGAACAGTTTCACAAAGCGAAGATTCTAGAATTTTCCTTGTATTTTCAAGGCACAATGGGAATCATTTAATTACTTCGCTAGCATCTTCATTGCCAATGTTGATTCAGCTGATAAGGGTACTGAGTTCTACGTAATTTTTTATTCAGCTAATCTTTCAAACTTACACAGGCCCTAAACGACAGATCACCTATAATTTTGACTTAACCCGACGAAGATCGCGGTCATGGTTATGTCAAAAATAAATGAACACCGTAAAAACAGTATTTTTACTTTTATCATTTTATCATTATTTTAGTCATGTTAAGTTATATCATGAAGCCCACCATTAAAAACACTGCAAGCACCGAATCAATTATCTCTGTATTTTATCCAGAGTTCATTTTAACTCGGAAGAAGCTACGAATGTGGTTCTTACGTCGTCAGTATTAATTCTTGCAGAGGTAAAAAAAAAACCTAAGCACATAATAATCGTTGTGTATTTTTTTAGACCGTGGCCGGATGCTGGTGGTATTACTTCTCGAAATTCACAGAGTTCTTCGACACGGTATGTATAATTACGACTATTTACCTCTGATAAATAATTATAATACATAATAACAATAAGTGCGACGCGTTAAAACAGGACGCGCATATTGTCCGTAACTTCATAGCGAATAGCGAAGAAACCGTAAGTTTTTTCGGAATAAATACTAGTATACTTAATATCCTTTACCGGGACTTAAAGTACCTTCATACCAAGTGACATCAAAATCGGTTCTGCCATCTGCGGTTAAAGAGTGCAGGCAGAGGTAACAGATAGACAGTGCAACTTTGGCTTTTATAAGGTTTTGTCCATTTTAATGTAGATTTTTTAAGGCAATGATAAAACTGAATTACTAGAATCAAACTCTATAAGGAGATAAGTACCTAATCAAGCGACATAAATTAAAATAAGATTTATAGCTAAATATTGACCGCAAGGCGACGACTGCTAGTATTGATTACAATTTAGGGTCAATTCAGACCGCAACACGACGCGTAGATACATTTCTAAATTTGTATGGATTTGACAGATTTGCAAGACGTCTCACGCAATTGGAGTCTGTCAATCGAGTACAAAAGAAATGCATATCTACGCGTCGCGTTGCGGTCTGAATTGATCCAACCGTTTCTCGATAGGAGGAAACTGCAATTTATAACCTGACAATTTTAACATGACAATTGACATCTGTCGAGTAAATTTTCAATTTACTTTGTTATTTAATGTGCACTAATTATTCTTAACTTACTTTTTCCGTAATATAAATAGTATCGGGACCTTTACATGAAATTTACATCACAATCGGTTCAGCGATTTAACCCAGAAGACAGACACACACAATATTAGTACGTATTTTAAAAGCGACCTTCAGTTAGTAACGATCACTCGTCGATCTTAATGCTCTATTTTTATTTATTGATCCAAACAGACAGGTCCGACTGTTCAAGTAATCTTTAAAACTACCGAGAATGAGGATATACATTTTTAACTTGTTTATTTTGAACTTCGCAAGCAACAAATAATAAAACTATATTTTAAAAAGATAAAACCGACTTCAAATTGTACGTAACTGAAAAATTAAAACTCTCTATCCTCCAAAACAGCTACTGAACCTGTTTTGATGAAACTTGCACTGTTCCCTAAGTTGAACAATACCTAGTACAACAACAAAAAAAGTATTACTGAAATCGGACTTGTAGTTCCGGAGATATGCGAATACAAACCTAAAAACATACATACATATATATACATACATATACTACACGACTGGTGAGACATTACCGATACTTATGGAGAGTACTCTGTACTCGATTCTCATTATAATAATTTTAATTAAATTATTATAATGAGAATCGAGTACAGTAAATTAAAATTAGGTTCTTAATTTTTTTCCGAATTTCCCAAAAATAAATTAATCATGGATACTAAGTAAATTACGCGGCTAGGCAAGTAGGCATACTATGCGGCCGGTGCAGAGGCGTGCGCTACCAAAGAAACACCACACAACTACCCCTCCAAACGATTGATCCAGGATCGAATTTTATTAACTAGATACTAAGACCTACTTAGTATCTAAACTGGATAACTAGATGACTCAAACTAGGTGCTTCCTACATAATAAAATTGTATATACTTAAATTGATAAACATTAAAATTTTAATTAATTCCAACAATATTATTTCATAACCTTTTTTGACCCGTCGATCGTGGAAAAACGAGACACAATAGAATATATTATTCTATTGTGTTTCGGTTACCGGTGACCGTATGGGGCTTGATGAATTAAATAAATTAATACTTTAAACGGGTTTGATATCCATACTAATATTATAGATGCATAAGTGTGTCTGTCTGTCTGCCTATTATCCTGTATAATATAGCTCTTCACGCCCAAGCCGCTGAATTTTAGTTACATTTGGTATGTAGATAATTTGAGTACCGGGAAAGGATTCAAGATACTTTTTATCCCGAAAAAAAGTACGGTTCCCGCGCGATAAACAAATTTTGGCGCAGTGGAGTTACGGACTCTTTTTGCGGCTAGGATTTATACGACTGGATAACCATTAATAATTTTAACATAAAATAATCATTAACGATTATTTTGAGTTTAAAATAATTTTAACTTTTTATTTTTCAAAGTGCATAATATCATTGCTTACTTAATAAGGAAATAATATAAGGACTAAAACAAGGAAACCAATAAAATCAAATATATTGGTCATAAACTCACTTCTTGGAGTTATTAATAGACATTAATATTTCTGGAAAGCTGTTTTGTTATTTTTTTTCTAAGCTTAAGGCTTCGGCCAAACCTACGTGTCAGTATCGACGGGACGGGAGCGTCTGCAACGCGAAACTGGTGTGCACACCTGCGCGACTATACGGTGCAAAACGGCAGAGCGGGAATAATCTACGGATTATCCCGCTTCGCAGAGCGCTCTGCCGACGCGATCGTCCCGCGTTACCGACGCTCCCGTACCCAAAGGGTAAAAATGGGACCCTATTACTAAGACTTCGTTGTCTGTCCGTCTCTCCGTCTGTCCGTCCGTCTGTCTGTCTGTCTGTCTCCAGGCTGTTACTCAAGAACCGCTTATAGCTAGACTTCTGAAATTTTCACAGATTGTGTACTTATTATCTGTTGCCGCTCGCGCTATAACAACAAATACTGAAAATAAAATAAAGTTAATATTTAAGGGGGGCTCCCATACAAGAAACGTGATTTTTCTTGCCTTTTTTTCTCGTAATCAATAATGGTAACAGCTAGGCACTTGAAATTTTCACAAAATCCTAAGTAATATTTTTATTTTAATAATTAATAATAAAATTAAAATAAAGTAAATATTTAAGGGGGGCTCCCATACAAAAAACACATTTTTTTGTCTACTTTCGCTCTATACCGGTACGGAACCCTTCGTGCGCGAGTCCGACTCGCACTTGGCCGATTTTTCTTACTAGATGACGCCCGCAACTCCGTTGCGCAAAAATTAGTTTACCGCGCGAAAACCGTACGTTTTTCCGGGATAAAAACAATCCTTTCCCGGGACTCAAAGTATCGCCATGCCAAATTTCAACAAAATCGGTTCACAGGTTGAGCGTGAAGAAGTAACAGACGGACAGATAGACAGACAGACACACTTTCGCATCTATAATCCCATACCGGTTTCGGTGACGGTGGCCGGTTTCATTGAAACCAGGCCAGCTACGCAGGAGTAATTTTATAGTGCCCAAGTGTGTGCGCAGTACACAAGAGCACTCTCTATTCCTTTACTCTCATAACCCAGTTGGACGGCAGACCGACACGACCGGCGAGAGATCAGGCGCAGGACCGACTTTTTACATGCCCATCCGACGCATGGATCATCTTACTTATCAGACAATCAGGTGATCAGCCTGAATTGTCCTAACCAAACTTGGAAATAACATGTTTCCAACGCGGGAATCGAACCCACGACCTCAGAGTCAAGAGCCGCGCTCTATACCACTAGACCACGGAGGCGTAATAGGCGCATCTATAATATTAGTATGAAAGTATGAATTCTCAAGTGCCTTATTTTATTTCTAATTCTTCTTCTTCTTTCTGTAGTTCTTCTTCGTGATGCGCAAGAAGTTCGACCACGTGTCGAAGTTGCACGTCATACACCACGGCATCATGCCGCTCTCCGTGTGGTTCGGAGTCAAGTTCACGCCAGGTATGTTTATGACCACTAAGAAAAATTTCCATAACCACTAGCAAAATAACTGCGATCACTAGCAAAAATAACTGCGATCACTAGCAAAAATAACTGCGATCACTAGCAAAAATAACTGCAATCACTAGCAAAAATAACTGCGATCACTAGAAAATATGGACGGACGCACGGACGAACGGACGGACGGACGGACAGACAGACAGACAGACATGACGAATCTATAAGGGTTCCGTTTTTTGCCATTTTGGCTACGAAACCCTAAAAATGACTGTAATCACTATTAAAAATGTCCGTGACCATTAGCAAAAATGCCCAGAATCCAAGTAAATCTAAAATGTCAGTGATAATTACAAAAATCTCTCAGTCTATCAGCAATATTATATATCATTTTTTTAATCTTACTGTGTTTCTTGTTTAAATACAAGAAACACAGTAATATGCAGAATTAATTAATTTATATAATATTATATATTGAATAGTAAATTATTATTGTTAGGGTTCCGTACCCAAGAGGTAAAAACGGGACCCTATCACTGACTTCGTTGTCTCGACTGCTCCTAGGTAGACTATCGTAAGCCACAAAATGGCAAATTCCGGTTTTTTGCGAAAATGCATAGAATTATGCTAGATCTTTTAGGATCTTCAAGAAAAAATAATAAATTCGAACTATAACTGCCTTTTTCGAAACGTAAACTGTAGTATGTTTCAAACCCCTCCGACGTTATTTATCGTAAGTCCCTTGGCGATAGTCTACGCGGAGTAATAGGGGAGCAGATGCCCGAATTTACACATCGTATGTATCAGTTGCGATTGTCTACGCCGGATAAAGACTAACGTAAACTATAGTTTGTACTACTTACAATAGTTTACATTGGACATTCTTTTGAAAAATATATTTTAAGTGTAACTTACGATTTTATTCGTTGGAATTTCACTCAAGTTAAATATTGTATCTAAATTATACAATATTCTACTACGGAAACTATTATTTTTTATTTATTGTATCTATTGTATCTATATCTTACTACGTTCTACGTCGTATTATTTATTTACATACGATACTTTACCGATCTATTTCTTTTATTACAACTATTATTTATGAAATTAGGGGGCAAAGGAGCACCTGATGGGAAGCAACTGGACAACCTTTCCCCATTTATAGTCAAAAGGGTTACAAAGTTTTTCGCTCGCGTATTAATATTATGATAATATAGCATCAAAGTAAATTTTCCAGTAAATAAGTACTCAGGCCCAAAATTTGTACACATTATTATTAATATTAAATTAAATAATACTGTATAATATTTAACACTCGATAACTTCACTGTATAGATTTTAAGGAATTATAAATTAGAATTGGCTCGTGATCTTGAATTCATATTTGGATTGGCCTTTAAAATGTAGGAGATGTAAACCCAATTTTATAATATTTATAATATTATAATTTATGTGTGTTTATGTTACCGGTAATGTGCGTAAACCAGTTAGACTGCAGATTAACAAGGTATTCTCCAGATTACCTGGGTCAGTTAAAGAGCAAAAAGTTTACTCTATACTCATTAAATTATATAAAACAGGTTCTTGTTTGAATAAAACATGTTATTTACTTGTAGAGAATCATTTAATATAATTTTTTCGACATATAAATAAATAAAGGGATAAATTATAAAATTTTAACCAAAATGTTATTCCACTAATAAAATATGACAGAACGTATCAACTAAAAAAACCCAATCAAAACAACAACAGTCTTAGGTTGTGACTTGAAATTTGGCACATCTGTTCAGACGCTGATATAGACTAACATAATATACGAAAACTGGGAATTTCTGGAAATATTACATACATAGGTACGCGTCGAATTGATAACCTCCTTTTTTTGAAGTCGCTAAAAATATAAGGAAAATATGCAAATACATTTTGCATCCTACTCGTGTGAAATAATATAATAATAAAACAGACTTAGAAAATGATCTCATTATAATAAGTACAATTATTTATATTATTCTCAGAAAATTATCAACATTCAGCTACCTATAACTATGTTCCAACAAGCGACTTACATATCTGCATATTAAATGTCAATTTAAATGATTTTCTGTGACCACAGCCTCGTGGTTTCGAGAATGGATGCAGCAAGGACGACAGTTCTTGAACTCTTCCGAAACTATTACTTCTGAATGTTCAAGAAAAATATGTAAGATACTAGGTGACGCCCGCAACTCCGTTGCGCCAAAATTAGTTTATCGCGCGGGCATCGTACATTTTTGCCAGGGTAAAAAGTATCCTATGTCCTTTCCAGGGACTCAAAGTATCTCCATGTCAAATTTCAGCAAAATTCGGTCAGTGGGTTGAGCGTGAAGAGGTAACAGACAGACACACTTTCGCATTTATAATATTAGTATGGAAGTATGGATTATATTTTTGAATACATGTTTATGAGTTCAAGTACGTCTATAATAGGTTGAAAAATAAATCATTTTAATAAATAATTTGGATATTTTTTGCCGTTTGATACGTAAGCTAGTCCAAATAAGAATTACCCATTTTTAGGGTTCCGTAGCCAAAATGGCAAAAAAGGAACCCCTATAGATTCGTCATGTCTATCTGTCTGTCTGTCTGTCTGTCTGTCTGTCTGTCCGTCCGTCCGTATGTCACAGCCACTTTTCTCCGAAACTATTAGAGCTAGATTATTGAAACTTGGTAAGTAGATGTATTCTGTGAACCGCATTAAGATTTTGATGCAAAAATGGAAAAATTATTAAAAATTTTAGGGGTCCCCATAGATACAACTGAAACAAAAAAAATTTTTTTCATCTAATCTATGCGTGTGGGGTATCTATGAATAGGTCTCCAAAAATCATATTGAGGTTTCTCATATCATTTTTTTCTAACCTGAATAGTTTGCGAGAGAGACTCTTCCAAAGTGGTAAAATCCCCCCCTCCCCCCTGTCCCCCCCTCTAATTTCTAAAGTAGGGGCATGATAATTCTAAAAAAAATATATGATGTAGATTACTATAAAAACTACCAACGAAAATTGGTTTGAACTAGATCTAGCCAGTAGTTTTTTTATACGTCATAAATGGTAAACCTTATTCTAAATTTCATTAAATCGACTGAAATATAAAAATAAATCAAAAACATTTTAATTTTATAAAAATAAACCTTATTGCTGCTGCGAAACCCTTCATGGGCGAGTCCAACTCGCACTTGGCCGCTTTTTTTGCAATCCGGATTAACGTACTGCTTGTAATTAAGCCGATACGCTGAAAGATGATCGACACGAACAAAAACTCACATCACCGGTAAATATTACATTATTTTTTACTTGTATTATGAGACTGGGCTATTTATTCACAGTGTGCTATTAAATCGCAATAACAGACGGGTTTACCCCTCAAAACAAAAAGTACCTACTATCAGAGAAGTTGATTCTTAGACAAATAGGGGAATTAATTAGTTTGGTCGCGTTAGGCGTCTCCCAGACAGACGCGGCCTGCGGTGGCGGTGGCGGTGGCGGTCAGTTGGATGACTTGAGAGTTCTAGGGACGACACGGACACATGCGGTGGCGGTGGCAGCACAAACAACTGACCGCCGCCGCCACCGCCACCGCTGCCCGCGTCTGTCTGGGACGCGTTACGTCAAGCCCAGCTGACAGATCACAAATAACATTGAATTGTCATTTGACATGATCCGACCAAATGACGTTCGTTTTAACTGACTAGGAATCAATTTCCTCGATAGTTCAAAATCAAACTCAAGCGAACAAAAAGCGACCCAAAACCTAGCAACAAAATTTAATACTTAATACAAAATATAGTGTTTTATTATTATTATTATTATTATTATTATAGCATTTTTAGTACGCAAAAATGCGCTTGTTTTAAAATGATTAAATGCTTATTTTATTATGAGCATTCGCTAACAAATTTTGTACACGTTTTTATTATCTTTTGTGCGAAAAATAGATTTAATACCACTATACATAATTATAGCGGTAATCAAGAGGTAATAATATAAATTATTGTTTTCTTAATGTAGTGAGTCATATATTTTATTTTGTTCGTTATAATATATAATATTATTTTATTTTACTGTAACATATTAACGCCAAATACGTTTAAAAAATATATTAAATAATATACATTTAGCAAAATACTATATAATGTATTTATATATGTATCTATTATGTATAATAACATTATTTGCACATGTTGAGACACTTATTTGCTAATACTTGCCAATTATTAATTGCCTTGACCATACGAAACAACTAAAACGGAAATTCCTATCAAAACATACAAATAATTTTTCTGTCGTTAGTAGGTGCGTACAATTTTATATGCTAATATTCTAATATATTATTTATTTGTTTGACTTTGGTTTGTCATCCTTGAGAATTTAGGAGTTGCGAGGTTTTTCCTTATTGTAATAATTTGGACCTAACCCAAAAAAACATGTGTTGAGAATTTGCTTCTTAGGTTTATTTGAACACTTCAAAACAGAGCAATAACTTTAAATACAGGTTGATCGAAATGGAGGGTTATCAAATACAGTTAGGTTATGTAGAGGAAGGTAAGCGTGCGATTATTTTTAGAGGAATTCACACTTAGAACTGAAACTCAACTACTGGGTGTTTAGACAACGGCCTGTAAACTGGCCGTAAACTGGCTGGTTATAAGAGCTTGTAACAGCCCCCCTGGTCAGAGTCAAATAAGACGAGTCCGACCCGATTTTATTTAATACGTCATAAATCGTAAACCGCAATTCACCTTCTATTCAATCAACTCAAATATAAGAATAAATAAAAAAACATTGCCTATTTATTCCTTGATGTCAATAAATAATACGGAACCCTTGGGGCAAGTCCGACTCGCACTTAGCTCAGAAATACATAAATTTTAAAGGACACATAATAACTTACACTAGCATGCTAAAGATTCTAAAAAGATGTTTTGGCTCAAGCCGAAATTAAAAGTAGGTTAGTGCGTCATTTTGTATTGTATCATTGAGAAACAGGCGATCTATAGATCGACAAGTCTTTAAATGAACGTAGGCGGGGGCGCTGCACGTAAAGAAGAACTGTCAAAAATGACGATTTTTCTATGCCGGCGGCGTTAGTTCCTTTTTTCGCCACGTTCAAATAGTTAAGGAATAATATAATATATCATAAATCATAATGAGGCCACACAAAACCATATTTTATTTCCGAATTCTTGTCTTTTAAATTTAAATTTTTTTGTCTGTCGACAGTTATAATAGTCACTTTAATAAGTAAATTTTTAATAAAACAAAAACTAATTCACTAAAGCGACCTTAGACGAAGAAAATAACCCCCATTTTTTTCAATTTCCTGCTAAACTAAAATCTTTGTCCATTAGATCTCTAGTTTAGGTACTGTTTGGACAATCTACAGGGTGTAACAAAACTAAGTGATAATACTTTAACCTTTTAAGTAGTATATGAGTGTATGAGTCCTGTATATAGAGTTCACTGTAAAAGTAGCAGCGCTGAAAGAGCACCTCAAGGTGATCCTTACACGACCACTGTTTAGGGTAAATTCAGACGGCAACGCGACGCGTAAATACATTTCTAAATTTGTACTGATTTGACAGATCTCAATTGCGTGAGAGTTGAGACATCTTGCAAGTCTGTCAAACCCATACAAATTTAATAATAGTTATTATTATTAATAATAATAATCTCACAATAAAATCACAGTGGAAAGTAAACTCAGTCAAAACCGTAAGTACCCATAATTATTTTGACTACTTATAACTTATTATAATATACAAAGCAGTCATCCTAAACACATCTCGTCAATTAATGATTAAACTGACTGCCTCATCACCTGAAGTTGCTTGGCAACAAGCCCGCAACATTAGTGGACCCCGCAAGGGAGAAAAGAAAATTCTAAAACTATAATAAGAAGAAATGCATCTACGCGTCGCGTTGCGTTCTGAATTGGCCCTTAGACGGCAATTTTTCTCGAGTCTCCGCATAACACATGCGGCATGCCAGTGTTTGACGCTTAATTAATTACAACATATTTACTATTCAGAGTTTTTGCGGAAGTGGTTCGAGATTTATTTTATACGTTTTTAATCGTTTTCAACACCTCTTTATATTGGATTTAGTTTGTCAGACCTTATAAAAATTACTGATTGTCATCTATAATTATCTTTTATATATAAAAATGGATTTTCAAATGTGTTTGTCGAACTCGAAAACGGCTGAACGGATTGGACTGATTTTAGTCTTAAAATAATCGTAGAAGTCCAGGCAAGGTTTTAAAGTGACACGAAGTTCGCCGGGACAGTTAGTAATATTATTATAATAATTTTTATGCAAAATGTGTCGCTCTGTCTGTCCGTCTGTCTGTTTGTTATCTCTTCACACCCAAGTGCTGAAAGGTATAGAAATACTTTGAGTCTGGGTAATCGGACATAGGACAATTTTCCCAGATAAATGTACGGTTCCCACATGATAAATAAATTTTCGTGCAACAGAGTTGCTTTCCATCAGGTGACACGTTTGCTCGTTTGCCCCCTTTTTAAATAAAAAAACACACACTAACGAATTGTGTGCGAGTGTTACAATAATGTCATATATTTATATTTTCTATGCATATTTTCTATTATAAAATATGCATAGCTCGTATCAATACGTGTAATCGTTTATACAAGAATCTTTTTTATGTTTTCCTTTCGAGCTATCACGTATAAGTACATAACGTATATTAAGTAAATAATACAAATATTATAGTAATTCTTATGGAGTAAATGGTTTTAAAGCATCTTTATTTTTATAACACATTACACAACTAGAAGTAATGATGATAGGATGTCTTGGTAAACTTCGTAAAATTCCTAGTAAAAGCATTCTCTGAACTTCCACAAATCTGTTATCTGTTATAAAAAAAATCTGTTTCAGTTTTAGTGAGAATAACAAATTGAAAATTATTTTTTATTATTATTTTATTAATTTGGTGAAATGCACGCGCGTTGAAGTCTTTTTTAG
The DNA here is from genome assembly GCA_905404155.3 of Plebejus argus. Classification (NCBI taxonomy): domain Eukaryota; kingdom Metazoa; phylum Arthropoda; class Insecta; order Lepidoptera; family Lycaenidae; genus Plebejus; species Plebejus argus. Next base: position 5,602,238 of record FR989937.1, on the reverse strand, counting down.
GCACGCTCTTCATTTCGTACATTGTTGTTATTTGGCTTCATAACCTAGATTATTGCGAAATTTAATTAAAGTATTTAAGTTCCAGAGCCCTTTAACTATAACTTTGCAAAGTTACATAAGCGTCAGAAAAAGGATATGGGCGGAAAGGCCATAGACGCTTGCTCCCTCACCGGGAGCATTCGCTTGTAATATGAAGTTACAGAGTCGAGCATTACATTACTGAGGGAGGAAAACCGAGCATTACAATGCGCACCTTGTAATGCTACAATGTGTAATATCTTGATATAACTTGTAACATCAATGCTACGTGACAGTGAAGTCAACTTGCTATGGAATGCTCAAAGTCGAATCTAAAAATATGTTACATTACGCATGAATGCACGCGGTGAGGGAGCACCTTTATTGTAATAAAAAAACCTTGCAGTTAAATAGAATATTTTAATCTTGCAATTAAATTTTAAGCAGCGACCCTCATGCTACTTATATACCTGAGGAGCTATATTGTGTATAAAAGATTATATTTAAATTGTTGTTGGCTCAGCCTTGAATCTTCGCAAACATTAGAATGTAAATATTGATTTTATAACTTCTTTACCTTTCTATGTAAAACTGCGAATCATCAATCGAACACTATAAAATTAGCATTACTCGCAAAAAAGGAGATAAAGTGTTTCAGACGTCGGAAATAATAAAAAATCATGAAATAATTGATCATTAAATCTATTGATTATATTGATTCTAATGATAATGACGAATCATTTTTTTTTCAAACCAAGCGTTAGCGATTTGTAAGTAGTTGGTAACTAACGTGATGTAAATAGATGACAGGTAACATCAGGTTACCACGCGGATGTTTGGTAAAAAATAGAAAAAAAATATTAATGCAAATAGTTTTTTGGTAATTAAGAATTTGTTTTTAAAATAATAATTAACAGTCCCACAAACTAGGCAAAGTCTGTCTTATGGGGAGTAGACCTATTACTAAGACTTCGATGTCTGTTCGTCTCTCAGTTTGTCTGTCCAGACTCCAGGCTGTATCTCAAGAATGGCTATAGCGGTTCTTTAGATATAACTATAGCTAGACTTCAGATTTTCACATTTTATGTCTATCTGTTGCCGCTATAACAACAATATCTAAAAGAAAATAAGTTAAATATTTAAATATTTGTGTGTAACAAATAATAAGACATGTTTTTTTGCTTTTTTTGGTCGATATCAATATTAATGGCAACAGTTAGGCACTAGAAAATTAAATGTTCAGTTGTATTTTTACTATAATAAATTAAAGTAAAATTAAAATAAACTAAATACATAATTAGAAGGATCTTCCATACAAAAAACAAACACTATTTTTGGCTATTTTTGCTCTGTATTGATAATTGATACGAAAGTTAGATGACTGTAATTACAGCTAGCTTAACTTTGATAACAAAGACATCACTTAAACTGTGTCTGCTTATGCGTCTGTCAGTCTGTCTGTTATCTCTTCACGTCCAAACAGCTGAACCGATTTTACTGTTTGGTATGGAGATACTTTGAATACCGGGAAGCAAATAGGATACTTTTTATCCCGGAAAAATGTACAGTTGAATGAAGATTCGGGCGTCATCTATTTATATATTTTAAATGCACAAAATGACTTCTTTATCTTTCTGTCTACACAGTAGAATTCTACTACATCATCTAACTGTTTGATATCAATAGTTTTGAAGAAGCAGTGTCTAATCTTGTTTACAAACGATCGACTTACTACAATGCGTTCGTCAGATGAATACTAATTTATTTATACTCAGCGTAGAAAAATATGGTATTAAATAACAAAAGAGGTTATAAAAGTCAGATAAATTTTTGGTCCGTCCGTCCGACATAATTTGCATATTTTATCTTTTCACGCCTAAACCGCTGAACCGAATTTGCTGATTTGTGTTGTGCAGATACTTTGAGTCCCGGTAAAGGACATAGGATACTTTTTATCTCGAAAAATGTACGGTTTCCGGGCGATAAACTAATTTTGGCGCAACGGAGTTCCGGGCGTCATCTAGTAATAAATCAATGTTACACGCTTTATACAAAGTCAAAATTTTTATTCAGAATACATTTTTTCAAACATTTTTTGAACATTGATGCTACTGGGGTCTACCACCGGTTCATTAACTAACCCGGCGAAAAGAACCGGCGTAAGAAACTCGCACGAGGCCATCTTTTACTAAAAAGATGGAAAATAACAATGTGACTAAATAAAAAATAAAAAACTAAATAAGTACAACAAGTGTACAAAAATTAATAATATACAGAAACAGCTCTGCATGGGGCGACCTTATTCCCACGGTGTACTATCTATTGATAGTACACCGATTTCATGAATGATATTATTATAACATTCATGAAATCAGCAACTTTATAGTATGCTTTGGTACACAAACGTTCTTTAACAACTTTCTTAAATAATATTTTGAACATTTTCTGGGATCTTATTATAAAGACGTATACATTGACCTGGACAAGAATTTTTGACTATAAGTAGTAAGTCTAGTCATCGGAATTTCAAGCTTATGTTTATTGCGAGTATCTCATTTTTTTAAATTGATATAATAATATATTCTTTTGAACATACAATACATTTGATAGGACTTATTGAGAAGCAACTGTTAAGATTCCAGTTACCTTAAATTTTTCTCTAAGTGAAGTAGGTATTACGGGCTAGCTTATGTAGATTACCCGAACAGCTCGCTTCTGCAGCACGAAAATTGTGTTTATATCTGCAGCATCGCACCACCGCAAAATGCCGTCAAATTTACTATCTTCACATTATAATAAAACAAGTTTACTTTATCATCGGATTGTATTATTATACGTAATAATTATTCAAACACTGACTACACGAGAACTTGCAAATGTTGAATGAGATAACGAGTTCAAAAATTCCACGATTACATAAATTAAGGATGCGCTCATAAACCAGTTTGGTTTGTAAACATGAACCGTACGCGGCCATAGTCCACTTCTGACCAAATACAAACAAACTTTATGCAAAAAAGCTGGATTAATTATTATTTCCTTAATGTACGTCAAGTTATAAAAACTTAGGGTTGTCAGTTACAAATTATTATAATAAATAGATCGAAGTATTTAGGACCAGCTTTTACACGCTGATTATGAATAGAGTAAGAGTAGGTACAGAATAAAAAGTATTATATTTTGTTGATCCAGAATCTTAATTACTACTAGTTACCCTGCCAAAGTTATTCGAAATCTGTTCAGTAGGTTTTACGTAAATACGTACTCTAACTTTTACATTTATAATAAAACGACGGAGGAAATATTATTATACTGTACAGTTTACATCTTTTAAGCACGCCATAAAAAATGTTATATATTTTGTCCTGCATGATTTCCATTATATTTGATTTGCAGTGCATAAACGTTTTTATTACTATAAACTATAAAATAATGAGATACTCGAGTGAAACATATTATATCTTGGACTATAGAGTTAAGAGTACCATTAAAAATTAAAGTAGTTTCGGAAAAGTGGCATCCCTAACGCTGACGGTCAAACAACCGCGAATGTAAACAAATTTCGTAGTGCGTGTTATGATTGTAGTACATTCGCGACGTCTACGTCCTGCTCAGAGATTGTCTCTGATATGACCTTTATGCCGACTATATAAGGATTATTTTTATAAAAACTCGAAGGTAAAATAACTCTGGACGGATCAAGGTCTCGACAACTCAGTTGACTGACCGCGTCCATAATATTTGACCAAACAAAATATAGTTTTTTACCCCATAGTGTTTTTACTGTTGACCTTTTGATTTGCGCATTTTTTTATATTCTCGATTTGCGTAAACTTTTAGAAATTTCTAGTTAACCGCGAGTAAGACTATAATGATGCCTAGAAGGGTTATTATAAGTGTCAGTAGTGTTAAGTATCGGTATTTGGTATCTTCAATCAATCTTCTTTCAATCATTTTTATTCGACAGTGCTTCATTTTATATGGTCATGAATGACTGGATCAGAAGATATAATTTTCAATTAGTCTTCACATTTTGAATCTTCATCTTAAGCTTTGTCTTTTGACGCATAAAATCCCAATCTATTTATGCCCTATATTGGACAATCAAAGCTTAAATCAACTGATAGGCGGTTTTGAAATTCGAACTACTTTGCCTTGAATCGCAGAAATTTTGGTAATTAATTGTGGTTTGGCCATAAGACCGATAAGGCCCGATTATACAATGACCATGAGTTTGCACCCACGACTAGCTAAATAGCAAATGTATATAATATGGTTTCGATCTTAATACGATACTTAATATGATTCACCATCTATACCTTTAAAGTTCTTTCATGTTTGCGCTAATTTTAGATACTCAATGCTATTTTATAAAACGACTTGTTTCCTATTTACACTACAATGTAAAAAGTACAATACTTAGGTATACTAACTGCTGTAAGAAATTTTTTCAATCACCATGGAGGATTAGGAAAAGACAAATTTTGATGCGACAAGGAACTTTTTATTCAACATAAGTATTTTTATGATGTTATGATAATAAATATTATGTATTGTTATTTTCTAACTTTGTTATAGTTTTTAAAGTTTTTACTTCCTTAACACCCACACATAGCAAAAGTCCAGACGTTTCCGTTGAATTAAAGTCGTTGAAATAAAGTTCATTTATTCCGTTGAGAAATACATAGTTTTAATATCAAAAGCCTTCTAGATTTTTTCTATTTCCTTTACTATGCCATGTTCATACTCGCAACAAAGACGATGTTTTTGTATGAATTCGGTATTTTCCACCGTCTGTTCCGACGTCAAATAAATCAGAGTTATGCTAATCGGCCATACAATTAATTCTATACTCAACCGATGTGTCTACCGCCGCGCCGACCGACCGGAACATTAATTATTAATTATTTTATTAATATTGATTTGCTATTTTCTATTATATATTATATATTATATATGACGATGTTTTTGTGCGTTCGAGAATGTTGCGGAAATGACTAAATTGGATTTGGATAACATGAAAATGTTAATAATGCCTCAGTTATTAGATGTCAGAATGCCTAATAACTTAATCATACCTAACAAATGGCTTTTTAATGAGTTGAATTCAAGTAAATCTATAATTATGTATACAATATACATATATAAAAATCAGCCAAGTGGGAGTTGGACTAGGGCACGAAGGGTTCCGTACCATTAAAGAGCAAAAATAGGGAAAATTTTAGTTTTTTGTATGGAAGTAGAATTAGATATTCAATTTATTTTAGTTTTAGTCTTTGTTGTTATAGGCAACAGAAATACACAATCTGTGAAAATTTCGGAATTCTAGCCTATAGTGGTTTTTGAGATACAGCCTGGAGACAGACAGACAGACGGACATGACATAATTTTGCTAATGCTTAGTCTTAAACAATGTCAACTTATTTCAGTCAGAACTACCTCCGAAATTAACGGCCATTTTTGTATTCGCATAATTTCTCCGTTAGACAATTTAGCGGCTATTAAAAAAAAACTGGTTGTAATAAGGGTTTTTCCCACAGGTGGTCATTCAACCTTCTTCGGGATGCTGAACACGTTTGTCCACATCGTGATGTACAGCTACTACCTACTGGCAGCCCTGGGACCTAAGGTGCAGAAGTTCCTGTGGTGGAAGAAATACATAACCGTGCTGCAAATGGTAAGAGTCCCTTTATAACGTCATAACTTGATGTGGCCCGCAATTCTATTGCGCCAAAATTCATTTATCGCGCGGGAATCGTACATTTTTTCGAGATAAAAAGTATCCTATGACCTTTACCGGGACTCAAAGTATCTCCTTACCAAATTTCAGCAAAATCGGTTGAGCGGTAAGACTTAGAGACAGACACACTTTCGCATTTATAGTATACAGAATATTAAACTCTTTATTTACACACATAAAACATACAAAGCAAGAAAATAAAACAAGTTATTGAAAGAGCGCAAACTGGCGGTCTTACCGCTTATGCTTTGAGCGGTTACTTTCAGACAACGACAAAAAGGATAATTATATATAAAGACAAACATAAAAACAACTCTTAAAACTGACATTCTCAAACTAAGTTTTTTTTACTTAAAAGTTAATATGAGTTATGACTTAAGACATAATAATTATGAAAGGCACAGGAAAAAAGGAGTTCATTGACATTTATGTTTTTTTGAATTACTGTAGCATTTGCTTCTTATTTCTGTGGCCAATCAGATCACTTAATTTTAAACATGATAAAAGGGGCTGAAATGGTCTAAAGTTCTTTTTAAAAAATCCAACTTTATAATAAAACGCGCTCATTGCATTCCATTTAGGTTTAAATCATTGATTACTAAAACAAAGGCAATGTTAATGAACTCTTTCTTTTCCCGTGCCCTTCATATAATATAGTAATACTAAATATATTATAAAATAAACTAGGTAGTAGGTATATAAATACGTAAAGTTAGTTCAGCGGACGCCACGAAAATCTTATTTTATAAAACTCCCACCATTTGAAATAAATACAGCTCCAATAATATTTTTTAGTATCTAATGTATATGTTTTTTTAGACTAACTTTTTAACTAACTCCCAAGCGGCCACATACGGCCGCGAGAACAAGAGATTTCAAAGAATCCGCGATCAAAGAATTAAGAAGATGCAAAAATATTTAGTATTAGGAACAACCTTTGTATATTATCTTTATTGCGGTTGTGTAAAGTTGAAAATTTGGAATATAGATTTTATTTATTTATTTATTTATTTATTACAAATGCCTGTCTTTGGAGTTTGGACCTAGCGTATTGCTAGCTTACGGCAGTTTTTTAGCCGACAAATACCAATGATCTACTAACTATAATAGAGAATGAATGACTTCCTAATTCTTCATTATAACGGTCGACTTCACAATCATATTATAAGACAATTAAGTACTAAGTAATAATCGTTAAAGGGCATAATAATTAATTCATAACCAATGTAATTTGATTTCCTTGTAAACAGACCGAGCGAAAAATGATTGTATGCACGATCAATGCCGTTGCGTCAGACTGTGCTAATGAGATATTAAGTTGTAATTCTGTATTTTTCTACTGCATATTTATCTTTGTGTACTGTGAGCTTCATTAACTACGTTTAGGGCCCGTTTCACCACTTCCTGATAAAGTGCCGGATAGGCTATTCACAACTTTTTGACAGATTCTCCATACTTTGTTTGTCTAGTTAAGTGGTGGATCCAGCACTTATCAGGAAGTGGTGAAACACGGCCTTAGAATAACAGTCTTGTCTGTATACCCGAAGAAATTGATTCCTATACAGTTGACAGACCTACGTCATTTGGTCGGATCATGTCAATTCAATGTTAATTGTGATCTGTCGGCTGGGTTTGATGTAACGCGACCAAGCTATGTAGGTCCCCCATCTGCCTAGGAATCAACTTATCTGATAGTATCATCGAGGAAATTGATTCCTAGGCAGTTGACAGATTGACGTCATTTGGTCGTATCATGTCAATTCAATGTTAATAATTATTGTGATCAGCTGTCGGCTTTGACGTAACGCGACCAAACTACGTAGGTCCCCATCTGCCTCGGAATCGATTTCCTCTATGGTACTTATAAAAAGAAGTTTTGTTGGTGTAATAGCATACGTCCCTCGTGTTATACTCATAAAGTTATTATACTTAGGCCCACTTTCGCCAATCTGGGTTAAAGTTAACTCTGAGCTAAACATCATGTCATCTCTATCACTGACTTGGTGAGTGACAGATATGACATGGTGTTTAACTCAGAGTTAACTTTAACCCAGATTGGCGCAAGTGGGCCCTAGCGGAATAGAGCAACAATCTCGAGCTGTCAAACGAAACTGAAATTGGTTTTCATCTATGTGAAAAATATGTGTACGTATACACTTACACAAGCATGATTGAACATGAATTCTATGAGATTAAATTGTCAACGTGCGGCACGTTCGGCGTGCCGACTGGACGTCAAAAAAAGAGTGCTGTATCACACGTCTCTTTTTACCACGCAGTGTTACTGATAGTGACATCTTTCTTGCTCAGGCCTTTGTTTCTCTATTCCGCTAGGTACCTATATTAACTTTATGGTTAATGGTTATACTACAATAATTTTCGTTATCCCTTGTAAAAAATATCCAAAATCCTATCAGTGCTTTAGAGCCCATTTATTCAATGCGAACATAGACTAGGTATTTAAATAATAAAATAAAGGAATCAATTTCTTCGGGTATATTGACAATATTGACAAAACTAAAATATTGTCCCTGGATAAGCGGAGAGGTTTAAAAGATGAAATACTCCTATATAAAATTATCCACAACATGATTGACTCTCCATACCTCCTAAGTCAAATTCTATTTAGGTGCCCGTCTCGTACTCGTAGTAGCTCAACATTTGATACAGCTGTGTGTAGATCAAGTTATGCTAAGAACCGCTTTATTGTGAGAGCGTGTAAAAACCATAATCTTAATTTTAATCAAGTTGATATATTTAACATAAAATTTGAAGCATTCGCTGCCACAATTAAAGAAATATAGTTCCTGTAATGTATGTTTTCATTTCACTATTGTATAAAATTGTATAAAATTTCCATAAGAACCTTAAGCATCATGTTATTTATAATAATTATTGATTGTCAATTTCCGTAGCTTAAAATTCTTGTATCACAAATTGATCCATGTTTACTGTAATATTTATTAGTGAGAACTTCATTGGCTTACATGTGCTACTTTATTTACTTACATTTGTTATGTGTTAAAATTGCTGTATGTTTTCCTATAAATAAATAAATAAATAAATAAATAAAATAAATCTTAATACTAACAATCATTCCTAATTGCTAACTACACAATGAATGAATTGCTGTTGATATTTTTCATAAATTATTTAGTTTTTCCACATAAAATCATACTTGATTACTCTGTTGTTCCGAAATTGTGTTCAACAAAAACAGATCCTATTTTTATAATGTTACTATACGTTTTGGAACCAAACGAACAGATCGTATTTTTATAATAATATTTTGGAACCAAACTCAAAAATATCTCTCTCTTTTCCAGGTCCAATTCGTTCTGGTATTCGTCCACGCGTTCCAACTACTGTTCATCGAGTGCGACTACCCTCGCGCGTTCGTGTGGTGGATCGGCATGCACGCCGTACTCTTCTACTACCTATTCTCTGACTTCTACAAGCAAGCCTACAAGAAGAAAGCTACGGTATGTATCCTACATTCATATAAGGTCAGCGAGCGATTGAGAGTTTCTTACGCCGGTTCTTCTCGCCGGGTTAGTTCACGAACCGGTGGTAGGTCTTATGACGTTCTGAAAGTGTTAATAAACCAATTTGGAAATAAAAAGATTTTTTTTTTAATTTTTTTCGATCAATCGAATGTCGAACGTTGAAGAATCTTCCACTTATGCCCTTTCTTGATAGGAGTTTATATGCCATTCTACAGTTTTTTTTTAATGTGATTAATGTAATATTGAGGTTAGCCAATTAGAAGCACTTCTGAAAAAATAACCTTTAAAATATCAGAAACCCGGCACAAGTCGTTAAATATGAGGCAATTAAATTTAAATGAATTAAATTATGATGAAATATGAACGCATCCTAATATTATTTCCTTTGTATAATGAACGCATTTTTATGATGTTGATCTATAATCTATGACATTGTCTACGCCTCTTGCCTTCCTGTCTCTCGTGTGAATATATGTCATTCAAAACGCTCCGTCCTAGTTTTTATTTTAATCTTTAGTTATTAACTTAATCCTAACTTCCATAGCAGTTTTCATTAGGTTATGGGCCTTTTGACGCCCGGATAGTTAGAATTAGGAAAATAGTTCCGCGAAGTAAAGTAATTTGTGGCTTATATAACCTCAATCCGGCTTTAGTAATTTCGCGAGGTTTCAGGTATTTTCTTTCAGCACCGAAATAAACTCAATAATGGCAACGAATGGAAGCATGGTACAAATAGAAAAATTAAAAGGGCGTGACAATTACGCCACTTGGAGTTTTGCTGTTAAGACGTACCTAGAACATGAAGAACTCTGGAAATGCGTTGAACCTAAGGAAGGATCCAAGTTTACCCCAAGTGAAGACATCAAAGCCAAGTCAAAAATTATATTATTGGTAGATCCGATCAATTATATCCATATTCAAGAAGCAAAAACTTCCCAAGAAGTATGGTGCAATTTGAGTAAGGCTTTTGATGACTCCGGCTTGACAAGAAGGGTTGGTTTGTTGCGAGAGCTGATTACTACAGATCTGGAAAGCTGTGGTAATGTAGAGAACTATGTAAATAAAGTAATAACTTGTGCACACAAGCTCAGGAACATTGGGTTTCATGTTGATGAAGAGTGGCTGGGTACGCTCCTCCTCGCAGGGCTACCAGAAAATTACAAGCCCATGATAATGGCAATGGAAAGCTCAGGTGTGACCATAAGTACAGATTTGGTGAAAACAAAGATACTACAAGATGTCAAAAATGAAAATGACTCCGGTGCTTTTTATACAAATTACAAAAGTTATAAAAACAATGCAAAAGCTGGTAAGTCTTCAGGCAAAGGCCCCAGGTGTTTTAAATGTAATAAATATGGGCATGTTGCGAAATATTGTCGCTCACAAAGCTCAAGTCAAAGTACTACAAATTATAAGAAAGAAGGCAAGTCGAATGAGACTTCTGGGTTTGTCGCTGCTTTTTCTGCCTCCCCTATCTTAACAAAAGGCTGCTGGTACCTTGACTCGGGGGCTGCAATGCACATGACTAACAATAAGGACTGGATTTATGATTTTGAACCTGCTTCAATAAGCCATATCAGTGTTGCTGATAACAAAACATTGCCTGTGAAAGGCTGCGGCAAAGTAAATATACAAAGCTTTGATGGACAAACTAAGAAATTAATTGGCACTGTACAGGTAAAAAATGTGTTGTATATTCCAGATTTGGCTGTAAATTTGCTGTCAATACATCAGATCACTAAAAATAACTGTAAAGTAAAGTTTGATGAGAATTGTTGCAGAATATACCATAATTCAAAGTTAGTTATGACAGGATATATGCAAAATAACCTATATGTAATAAATAATGAAACTTTTGCTCTGTTGTCCTCCGCTCACTTGTGGCATCAAAGAATGGGTCATATGAATTATAAAAATTTACAAAAACTTAATCAGTCTGTTACAGGAATAGATTTAGAGATTAAACAGGAGAAAAATATGACATATAATACTTGTCTACAAGGTAAACAAACAAGAAAACCATTCAAGAATGTTGGTACAAGAGCTTCAGGCCTTCTGGAGGTAATACACTCGGATGTATGCGGCCCCATGGAGGAAAAGTCTCTCGGCGGTGCCAGATATTATGTCACATTCATAGACGACTACTCGAGAAAGGTATTTGTTTACTTTATGCATTCTAAATCTCAAGTTCTCAGTTACTTTAAAGAATTTAAGACATTTGTCGAGAACCAGCTACAGACTAAGATTAAATCATTGAGAAGTGACAACGGGAAAGAATATGTTAATGAAGCATTTGATAAATTCTGTAAAGAATCTGGTATCAAACGGCAGCTCACTGTTCCATATTCACCCGAGCAGAATGGTATGAGTGAACGAATGAATCGTACTCTGGTTGAGCGAGCCAAATGTATGCTTATTGATGCTAATTTGCCAAAGAAATTCTGGGCAGAAGCAGTTGCTACTGCAGCATATGTAATTAATCGCTCACCAACTAAATTATTAAATTTTAGAACTCCGGAAGAAATGTGGACAGGTGTGAAGCCTAACCTACAACACATGAAAATCTTTGGTTGTCCGGCGATGATGCACATACCCAAAGAAAAGAGACAAAAATGGGATTGTAAGTCAAAGGAATTAATATTTGTAGGTTATTGTCCAGAATCTAAAGGCTACAGATTATATGATAAAGAACAAGGAAAAATAGTTAGAAGTAGAGATGTAGTATTTTTAGAGGAAGTTATTAAGAAGGATTTTGCACTTGTGCCATTTCAGAGTATACCTAGTGAAGAACAAAAGACTGATAGCGTAGATGAAACCATAGAAAATGATGGAAGTTCATATGAAAGTATTAGTACAGTCGTAGATAATGATAGTTTATGTTATGAAGATGATAAAGATGAAGATTACATACCTGAACATGATGTCAACCTGAGCTCCACCGCCTCCATCAGCCACAACCTGAGACCGAGAAAGAATAAGACCCCATCTACTTACCTGTGTCAAAATATATTGAAGAATAGTGCTCTGATGCCTGACCCTCAGACTGTAAAGCAAGCTTTGGAGAGTAAAGATGCACTGGAATGGAAAAATGCAATGGATTCTGAATATAATTCGTTAATAGAAAACAATACCTGGACGCTCTGTAAGTTGCCGCCTGAAAAGAAAGCAATACCATGTAAGTGGGTTTTTAAAACTAAGTTAGATGCAAATGGAAGTATTACTAAATATAAGGCGAGATTGGTAATAAAAGGATATGAACAGGTATATGGAATTGACTATAATGATGTTTATGCACCTGTAGTACGCCTAACATCTATCAGATATCTTCTTGCAATGGCAGCTAAATATCGCCTACAGATTGAACAGCTGGATGCCGTTACAGCCTTCTTGCAAGGTGAACTTAATGTAGAGTTGTACATGACACAACCACCTAATTATGAAAAGGGAGATCAAGTTTGTAAACTGAACAAAAGTATTTATGGCTTGAAACAGGCAAGTAGAACATGGAATCAAAAATTAGATAAGTACTTATTTAAAATTGGATTTAAAAAGTCACAGTTGGATCCATGTGTTTACTATGTTCATACTGAAGAAAATATACTGTTATTAACTGTATATGTCGATGACCTGTTACTGTTTTATAACAATGCAGAATTTGCAAATGATATTAAAAGTAATTTATTAAGAAATTTTAATATGAAGGACTTGGGAAAAGCTACTTACTATATTGGTCTGCGAATTCAATATGATGAAAATGGAATTTACATAGATCAAACTAAAAACATAGAAAATGTACTGGAGCGATTTGGAATGGAGACATGCAAACCTGTGGGAACGCCGATGGAGTGTGACCTAAAATTTTCAGATAATGTTTCAGTGGATGTACCCTATCAAGAAGCCATAGGTTGCCTATTGTATATATCTCAGGGAACACGCCCAGACATTTGCTATGCTGTAAATACACTTAGCCGTTACAGTAAAAATCCTACATCAGAACACTGGATAGCAGTAAAGAGAGTATTTCGCTATCTTCAAGGAACTAAGAATCTAAAGATATTATACAAAAGTACTGTTAATCAGGAAATTGTAGGATACTGTGACTCTGATTGGGCATCCTGTACAGAAGAAAGAAGATCATGTACTGGATATGTTTTTATGTGTCAAGATGCTGCCATATCTTGGAACTCAAAGAGGCAGCAAACTATTGCTCTGTCAACTACCGAGGCAGAATACATGTCTATCTCAGCTGCGACTCAGGAGGCTCTGTGGCTGAGACAATTACACTGTGAATTGTGGCCTTCCACTAAGGCTACTAGTATAACTTTATTATGTGATAATCAAAGTGCAATTAAACTTACAGGTAATTCTGCTTATCATACTAGGAGCAAGCATATTGATGTACGTCACCACTTCATACGAGACAAGGTCAAGTCCGGTGACATCCACGTTGAATATATACCTACAAACATGATGCTCGCTGACTGCCTGACCAAAGCCTTGGCAAAACCGAAGCATCATCAGTTCCTGATTGGCATGGGTCTGCGTTCAAGGGAGCATGATGAAATATGAACGCATCCTAATATTATTTCCTTTGTATAATGAACGCATTTTTATGATGTTGATCTATAATCTATGACATTGTCTACGCCTCTTGCCTTCCTGTCTCTCGTGTGAATATATGTCATTCAAAACGCTCCGTCCTAGTTTTTATTTTAATCTTTAGTTATTAACTTAATCCTAACTTCCATAGCAGTTTTCATTACATCATAAAATATGCAAACGCCTGCCTATAACGTCGACAAAACAGCGAAATTTTAAGAGAATGTCAGTCGAATACATTGCCCCCTTCCTTCTTTGGAAACAACCTTCTGAAAACTCCTTAACACGTAAAGCAAAAAATCCGGTAAATTTAATAGTTTTAATCACCTCTCAATAAGGATAACTAAGCGGACTCGGATTTAAATTTGATATAGATAGATCAACTGAAAAAGACATGTTTCTGTATGACGTGTCGGCAGAAAACTGGAAGTTTTATTCATTTTATCGCCCTCAAGTATACATATTTCTTTTCCTCAATAACATTATTTTGATCATTAATAATATTTAATTAAATCATTATTAGCGAATAGTTCGGGAACAGAACGGGTCTGACACGATGGACCGGTCCATCTACAACGTGATTGTGTTTCACGAAATTAGAAGCTTTAGCTTATTTTTCCAAAAGATACCTAATCCCCTACGTAAATTTTATAAATAGTTATAAAAAATAAACAAATGGTGCCCATTTTCTTGCTCGACAAGATGCAAGCGCACGCACAAATTATCTGATTTTAGATGCATAACTTGAAACAGATTTTGGACCTGCGCAGGCCACCGGCGCAAAATTGAAAATCAATTCTTTCGACTGATACCCGCGTAGGTATAACTATGACCTCTTCGGCAGACCGTAGTGTAATGTATGTATGGTTTACATTAGAAGAAAAATTCTACAGTCACATTTATTGTTACAGAAGGTGAAGGTATCGAACAACAACGATTCCGCCAAGCCCGACGCGGCGCTGTCCCAGAAGAATACCCTCCTCAACGGCTTTCACAGCTCCACTCTTAGCGACGTCCGACAGAGGATGGCGGGCGCGGTCGCCTCGCAGTGAACACAAGACTTCTAGTGATATTTACTCCACCACGTACAGGATAAGTTTTAATCGCGACAGTAGGGAATATGCACACTTTTTCTACAAAAATTAAATGTTTATACATGTTACAGAAGTAAAACTCCTGTCCAAATTCTTTTGCATTTTGTTAATTCTCTCTATCTATGGAAGTTTCACATTTTAAAACTATATTCTGTTAAATAGACGGATCAAGTACTTAAACTACTTATTTGGAGACAATGAAAACTGACAAAGATTTTCCTTTAGTCAGTAGATAGAGAACTTTGATCGCCGATGTCTTGGTCGTTTTACAACAGAAATTAAATACTTATTCGTCGCTCTTAGTATTTGTCAATGCAATATCATAATTATAGTTTGGGTAATCTTTATATTCTGTGCATATTCACAATTGTTTTGTATAGAAAAGACAGATGTCGTTTGAAACATTTGTCCCGAAAGACATTAGGAACATTATGCCGTAGTGTAGAGTACAATTCGACATACTCTACTTGTGTACAGCTAGCTGAAGTGCTCAATCATGTATTTATCATGTATTTATTTTAATACAATGTATTATGTATAGTACCGTGTTATGTATAATTACGTTAGGTATAATAATAAATACGTGCAAGGAAAATTATGTACGGAAATGTGTATACAATAATACTGATTTTATAATATCAGTGTATTTACATGTGGATCCATGGAGTAAGAAAGAGTGAATTTTTTGTAAACGATGACGTATTGTTTTATCAGAATTCGTTAATTAAAATTCACTCTTACCCGGATCTGGTCAATAGGAATTTTTAATTGTCAACATGTTATCTGATACATAATCACCATGACATAATTATATGTACATAACTAATTCATTATTAGATATAAACACAAAGTCGAATCTTTAATATAACATTACACGTGAATGCTCGTCGGTCAGAGTTATTTTTGTAATGTAATGCTCAAAAACGAATCTATAATGTTACATTACACGTGAGTGCTCCCGGTGAGGGAGCACCTTTACGCATTTTTCTAGCTAGCATGGTACAGTCGGAAAAGACCCGATGTTATTTGAAACCTTATTACATTAGTACAATAAGAATCAAGAGCACACCGGTTTTTTCTGCGACTGTTGTACAGTCGCGCATGGTAAAGGTGAATATAATCCAGAACCAATAAACATCAATAGTTAAATAATGATTAAGTTAAGTAGGCCTGTAATTTTGTATAATTTTTGCGAAGAAACTTCGAATAAAAGAGGGATAAGG
Source organism: Plebejus argus (assembly GCA_905404155.3). Classification (NCBI taxonomy): domain Eukaryota; kingdom Metazoa; phylum Arthropoda; class Insecta; order Lepidoptera; family Lycaenidae; genus Plebejus; species Plebejus argus. Next base: position 5,586,058 of record FR989937.1, on the reverse strand, counting down.
TTTTACCCGGTCGTTGGACAGTAATTGCCTGGATTATATTTGACCATACAAACCTAGTACTGATACAAATTCATACACAATATTAATTCATCAAGCCCCATACGGTCACTGGTAACCGAGACACAATAGAATATCTATTGTGTCTCGTTTTTCCACGATCGACGGGTTAATGTATTATAATCATTGTGATTTAGGTTAAGATTACATTAGTTAAATTAAACCTCGTAGTTATAAGCTCAGCTATAATAAATGATTGATATTTGATACGATATTTGTTTTATATTTTCTGCAGCACACCTTTTAGTATTTTTTATTTATTTCAAATGCATTTATTTGAAAACCTTGAATAAAATTTTCCCCAAATATACATTCGTACAGGACATCGGAGTTAGCAGATTAATATTGATGACTACGCAGCAGTACGTATTCATAAGTAGGGTGTATTCGTGAATTCTGCATTACTATTCTGGATTTCATAAAACAAGATTCAATTCATAAGATCATTTTCCGATTTAGAGATTATTTTGTGAAATATGAAGTTTTTAAGTGAAAATAGTGGTTGGGGAGGCCGCCATATTGGATTTGTAATGACACTTCTTAGCTAGTCATGTATTGTCTCATCAGAACTGAGCTTGTGCAAAATTTCATCCTAATCGAAGACCGGGAAGTGGGTCTAATTAAGATTCCAAGATTTTCTTACATTGGCCTGGGAGAGCCATGCTTCGGCACGAATGGGGCGGCTCGACCGGATAAATACCACGTCCTCACAGAAAACCGGCGTGAAACAGCGCTTGCGCTGTGTTTCGCCGAGTGAGTGAGTTTACCGGAGGCCCGATCCCCTACCCTATTCCCTTCCCTACTCTCCCCTATTCCCTTCCCTACCCTCCCCTATTTCCTTCCCTACCCGTCCCTACCCTCCCCTATTACCCTATTCCCTCTTAAAAGGCCGGCAACGCACCTGTAGCTCTTCTGATGCTGCGAGTGTCCATGGGCGACGGAAGTTGCTTTCCATCAAGTGACCCGTTTGCTCGTTTGCGCCCTTATTTCATAAAAAAAACATAGTTTCAAGTGAAGCTAATATAAGCATGTTAGAAATAAAATCTTTGATTTTCCTTACAGCGAAGTATAGGTATATTTTATAGCTTCTAACAACTTTTATAATACATCTTATCGTTATATTAAGTGTTCACACATGGAGTTTGGTTTTTACACATCTCATAATATTATTTATACCAATAAAGCATCGTTTTTACACCTTTTAACAACATCGTAGATGTGCATCTCAGACTTGTGTAGGACTAGTTAGAGGTTGTTTTGTAGCTTCTTCTTACGAATGAAGTACAGTTTTTACACTCACAACAACTTCTACATGACTATTTATGCCAAGTCATAGTCGGACGTAATAACTCTAGGATGTAGCTGGCCGCTGGTTGCTCATCACTGAATGCGGCTGTTTGCTATAACACAACAAAGACGGGCGGGGAAAAAACGACCGCAAATTATTGTATGTTTACATAATTATCTGCTTATTGACTTACAGCCTACGTTAAAAGTATAACAGGGTATAACAAAACTAAGTGATAATACTATAAAATAAATAAATAAAATAAAATATCTTTTTATTCAAAATAGGTATCATAAATACTCTTTTTGAACGTCGTGGAATGAACGATGAAACTAAGATGCCTACCACCGGTTCGGGAACTAACCCGGCGAGAAGAACTGGCGTAAGAAACTCGCATACTTTAGAGTAGTATTGGTAAAAACAGCATTAGCAATAATCATTAATTGTTACGAGTAAATGCCTATTAGCAATAATTAAATAAATCGTACTTGCAAAAAATACGACTGCTATAAATTTTATCGTGCGATGCGAACCGATAATTATTCACGATGCCGCGTTTTTAGCAAATAGCAAAGCATGCTGTGACATCAAAATTAGCAAGTTAATGAAATTTATAGAAAATAGCATTCATTCCCATTACTACTTTAGAGTGTGTATATGTGTCCCATAGAGTTCACTGTGAAAAAAGCAGCGCTAAAATAGCAACTTTTTGTGATTTGAATGGACATATGCAGCGCCCGTGCGTCTGGAATTTTCCCATAAAAAACTTAAAAAAAAGTTGCTCTTTCAACGTCGCTACTTTCACAGTGAACTCAATACAGGGGACTCGTACACAGCTAATACAGTATTGTCACTAAGGGTGAATTGCAATTTGCACCAGAAGCGTAGTTAAAGTTAAGGTTAAGGTTATCGTCAAATATGGCGACTTTTGCTAGGGATTTGACAGTTCATTTCACATTTTGTTATGGTTAAAGTTATAGTTATAGTTAAAGTAGGTTGATGCAACTCACTCTAATTAGTTTTGTTATACCTTATAGAACTCAAATTCTGCTATATTACCCGGTTGGTTAATAATGTGCTTAGAGGTAGAATCAGAGCTGGATTGCGCCTCCAAGGTTTTACAGTTTTGATTCAATGCGAATCCTTTCATGGGAATAATGATTTAATAGCTCCCCACACCGTTTTCGGTGACGATGGCCGGTTTCATTGAAACCAGGCCAGCTACGCAGGAGTAATTTTATAGTGCCCAAGTGTGTGCACAGTACACAAGAGCACTGTCTAGTCCTTTACTCTCATAACCCAGTAGGACGGAGGTCTGACACGACTGGCGAGAGATCAGGCGCAGACAGTGGCAGGACCGACTTTTTACATGCCCATCCGACCCATGGATCATCTTATTTGTCAGACAATCAGGTGATCAGCCTGCATTGTCCTAACAAAACTTGGAAATAGCATGTTTCCAACGCAGGAATCGAACCCACGACCTCCGAGTCAAGAGCCGCGCTCTATACTACTAGACCACGGAGGCGGATGGGAAGTAGGCTTATCAGTTATCATAAATCATCAAGATTTATAATAAGCCTTCTTTAATTTTTATTTTTTAGTTTTAGTTTTATTCCAACTCAAATCGCACTGTGTTGTTATTCGTTTCCATGCGCCAGAGGTTGCTTGGAAGTTGGAAGGAATCGCACCTTCATGGCGATAAAGCCGCCTTTGTGCTCATGCTGAGTTCATGTGAATTCTTTTATTTCGGTTATATATTTTGAGCACAATAAAGCATATTCATTCATTCGTAATGTTGCGATAACTCCACCAAAGTCCCTTTAGCGTGCAACATCATATAAAGCATTATTTTAGTTGTTGTGGAAGAGGGAACACTATGATATTATAATGTATGAATATCACTAATACAAGAACTATCTAGAATTTTATTACTATACTTTATTGCTCATAATAATTTATTCATATACAAGCGACTTCGGTAGTAATCGTTATGCTAATAGGAATATAATTAACAAGCTGTGCCCCGCGGTGCTACCCGCTAAAATTAGTGTGTTTTCCGAAATATGTTTATACGCAGTAAAATGAAGCCTATGTGCTAATCCAGGCTGTAAGCTAATTCCATGGTGGTTTAAAGCGTGGCTCTTGACTCGGAGGTCGTGGGTTCGATTCCCGCGTTGGAGACATCAGACATGATAATTCCAAGATTGGTCAGGACAATGCAGGTTGCACCTGACAGTCAGACAAGTAAGATGATCCATGCGTCGGATGGGCATGTAAAAAGTCGGTCCTGCGCCTGATCTCTCGCCAGTCGTGTCGGTCTTCTGGGTAATGGGAGTAAAGGAACAGAGAGTGCTCTTGTGTACTGCGCACATACTTGGGCACTATAAAATTACTTCTGCGTAACTGGCCTGGTTTCAATTAAACCGGCCACCGTCAACGAAACCGGTGCGGGAGTTATTATTATTATTATTACTACGGCTAATATTGTTAAAATTAAGTAAAATATAATTTATGTTTCTTTAGATTCGACAACAAAGATCACTAATTAGAAGATAAATAAAAAATATGGATATAAAGATAGAAGATAAATAAATCTGTAAGGTACCTTGACATACTTGGAAGAGTGTTTTGGCACGTGACACAAGTGGAAGTGACGCCACCATAATCCATATTCCAAAATAAGAGCCCGAGCCCCCAGAGCCGGGAGCTACCTGGCAGTTCGCACAGCGGATAGCATTTGCCATCCAACGTGGTAATGCTGTCAGCTTGCTAGGCACTCTGCCAGATGTGGACGACCTGGGGAAGTTTTTCTTTTTATAATTTTTATACTTTAGTTTGTATAATTAATATTTAGGCGATCTAAAAATAAGAGTCCTTTTTATCTGCATACTAGTTCATTGAGGCAGTGCATTTATTCCTGTGAGCCATCGCAATCGTGATGCATTGCTATTCTACTAATCCAAGTTAAAAAAATTAAGCAAAATGAATGTTTATGTCATTGCTATTTCGTTTTGTAGGAAGAAATAACAGTCGGGTAAAAATACTTTGAATCTTAGTTCCACCTTGCCAGTTATTTCAAGTACTTTTCTACTACTAAGAGTCAAGTCAGACCGCAACTTGACGCGTAGTATGAGTTCAGCTGCAGGCTTACTCAAAAACAACAATAATTTCAGAGCATCGGATTACACGCTGTCACAGAAGTCAGAATGCGTAAGAAAAATAACGATTCATCATTGCTCACAGCTCCTTCCCCGTAGGTGATAGCGTGATAATAATAATATTATGTAGATTGTAGCCTGTAATATTATGTTGACCTGACCTCTTAGTAATAGGTATTGATGCTAAATTTTAAGTAAATCCATGCAGTACTTTTTGAGTTTAGCCCGGACATACATACAGACAAACATACAAAATTAGGCGCTTTGCAGACGACGGGGCTTTGTCATTGAAAAATATTCAATGTACAGTTGTGGCTTTCCTACGATTATATTTTAATACAAACTATTGCCCGCGACTTCGCTCGCGTTAAGAAGCATTATTATTTATTATATACAAACTTTCATCTCCTATTTTAACCCCTTGGTGGTGGAATTGATCAAAATCCTTTCTTAGCGGATGCCTACGTCATAACATCTACCTGCATGCCTTTCAGCCCGATCCGTCCAGTGGTTTGGGCTGTGCGTTGATACTGATAGATCACCATGTCAGTCTGTCACCTTTGAATTTTATATATTATTTAGATTTATAGCTGTACATCTAAATGTATAAAAATAATAAAAAAAATGTATGTTTGTATATCCTAATCATCTAGATGATTAGAATCTGTGTGTCTGTAACATCTTCACACTCAGGGCCTATTTCACCACTTCCTGATAAAGTGCCGACTGCCGGATAGGTTATCCACAACTTTTCTGACAGATGATCCATACGTCCATCTGTCAAAAAAGTTGTGGATAGCCTATAATTCGTCGCATATCAGGAAGTGATGAAACATACCATAAAGCTACTGAACTGATTTTAATAAGACATAAAGTTTATAATCTCCAAAAAGTGTAAGTATGTAAATTTCAAACGAATTTGCAGGTAACTTATAGAAGTTAACAAAATATTCAAGGTGTGTAACTGTACCTAGGTGGCATTGTTCTACGCCAGTGCTCAGAGATCGTAAGACCTTCCACATTCAACCTTTTCTTAGTTAATCGGGCTATTGAATTGTTCCCACACACAAAATAATTAAAGCCTTTTGTAATCTATTGTTTAATTTTAACTTTATTTACAATGCACTATTTTACAATAATTTTACATTTTAATACATTATTTAAATATTGTAGGTACTTACGAACAATACATATTCGTCGGAAACGACATAAATAAAACAAAAACTTAACTTAGGATGATAATACCGACAGGGCTAAGTGGTTTATGAGTGGGCTCGATGATTCCTATTCTATAATGAAATATTGTTAGTTTAAATAAAAGGATAACGTATCACAATTATTTAGACAACAGTCACATTATAAAAGCTTATATATAAACAAAAGATTATTATAAATAAACAGCACTGGCGATTAAACTTACTTCTAACCTACGGAAATCGTTAAGAGTATAACAATTTTATATTCAAAATACATTTCCTATCTGATACCGAACACTTTTGATTAACGGGCTAAAAAATTCGTCAATTTAAAAAAAACATTTAATAAACCTCGTCTCTAAAGGAGCTAGATTCTAAACGACTAAAGAAATGGCAGTGAATGAAAGCGCAAAGCGATTTTAACTTTATAATTTTGTTTTCGTCCTACCGAACTCCTCTATTTGGTCATACTCTGAGAAGCCCGGGTCGGAGTCGTAGTAGGCATAATCGTAGCTGGAATCCTCTTTCTTATTAGGAGGGCTAGCGAAGTGCGGCCGCTTCGTAGATTTTGGTACATTCACAGGAGCAGAGGTCGAGTAAGTTTCTCTATTGATCGGTCGACTCGTTTGTCTGGGAGCGGATTCTGTGCTCAATTTAGGTGCAGCCGAAGGAGTTTTAACCGAATGATGTTCAGGGGCTGACGGCGAGTCGTAGGGACGAGAGGTGGTCGTGTAAGTTTGGTAATAGTCAAACGTTCTTTGCGTGGATTGTTCTTGTCGCTGTCTGGGTGTGGTCGGATAGTTTTCTGGTGCCGGTGTCGTGGATGTCGTGAAAGGAGTCGGCACTGGTCTGAAAGGATGGGAGTGTTTGGACAGGGTTTTCTCCTCCTTATTCCTGCTGTGCTTCTGTTCCTCTGGCAGTCTGTTGCTGGCGGCTATGTTGAGGGAGTGGGCGCCGGTGAGCAGCTCGGACTCTCTCTCGTAAAGCTCCGGGCGGTACTGCCCGTCGTCCTCGCCCTGCGGCGGTCGATATTGCCCATCGTCCTCGATACTCTCGGAGAAACTCGGCGATTGGGTATCGAATCCGATATTGGTATTATACGCTATCGTATTCACGTTCAACGGCTCGAATCTCGTCGTAGTGAATATCGTGGTCGTGAACGGTGTGGTAGTTGTAGTGTAGTAGTAGTTCGTTTTAGGCGTGGAGAAATCGAGGAAATTGTTCTTCTCGGGTTCGTAGGAAACGCTGTTGAAGTTGAGGTAGCTCGGGGTGCTCGTACCTCGTAGACCGTTGAAATCCACGGCGGCCGATGAGCTTCCACCGTTGAAATAGTTTCTGTTGCGGGTTTCATCTTTAGACGGACCAGATTGCACATTAAAGCTGTTTCTCAATTTGAACGCCTTATTTTCGTTTTGTTTGATACCTGGAGTTGACTGTGAGTCGTAGTTATAAAGTTCTACGAGACCCTTCTGGTTGTTCGCTTGGTTCGGTGCTGGCGTTGAGCTGAAGTGCGAGGGAGAGGAGGGGTTGCTGGTGTAGTGCCTGTTGGTATTCTTCGGGCTGACTCGGGGTACCTCTACGTACTCATCTTGGTACTGTGGTGGTAGATTCTTAACACTTGGAGGATTCTGTATATTTTCAAAACCAGGTTGCCTATTGACATTCTGATTGGACTGTTCAGTATTAGCTTGAGGGCGTCGGTTGAAATCTTTTTTCGGTTGCTCAGGGTAGTTCTGAGGCTGCCTGCTATAGTCCTGTTTCGGCGGTTCAGCGAATGATTTCTGCTGTCGGTCAAATTCTTGTCTCTGCTGGTCAGGGTTAGCTTGCGGCTGACGGAAAGAGTCTTGTTTCTGTGGTTTAAAATAATTTTGTGCATTACGACTAACGTCCTGTTTGGACTGTAGATAGCTCTGTTGCTTACGAGGAGTGTCCTGTTTTGTTTGTTCGTAGTTTTGTTGCTTGCGGTTGAAGTTATGTTTTTGCTGCTCCGAGGCACTTTGGGGCTGGAAAGTGTTGGAAGCGTAGTCGTTGCTGGGAGTGCTCGAGCTGTAGATGGGCCGCTTCCTTGTCACCTTCCGTTTGACTTGCTCGTAGTTGGACGGGTTTACAGATTGGGGTGGGAAGGTCGGTTGAGGTGATGTATATTGAGTGGTGGGGTATGTGGGTTGCTGTGTGGTGGGCCTCCTGAATGACTGTCTAGCATTGGACGCGGGTTGCTGTGGAGCAGGAGATTGCTGTTGTTGCGGCTGCTTCTGTTGTTGCTGCTGCTGTGGTTCGTCCCGGCCTCTGTCACGTTGTCCGCTGAAGAAGTCGGAGGAGTGAGCGGTGCGGAGGTCGGATGCCCCGGAGTTGGGGTTGTTATGCAGCCGACGGTCGCCCGTCTCGGCCCTCTGAAGACCAAACTCGGAGTCTTCTTCACGATTCGAAGAAGATACTTTCTTGGTATCGTAGGCTGATAAACAAAATTAAAAACAGTTATTTAAATGTTAACAGTGATTGTAAAAAGAAGCACGCCTATCTACTAAGCGCAAAAGCATTCGATATATTACTAATCACCAAAGATGTTTCCAAAACATATTTTAGAAGCAGAAAAAACGAAAAACATTCAATCTTAAACTCTATTTAATGATTTCAAAATTTAATTACGCTTCAGAATTCGCATATAATGATCATCAACACTAATTAATACGATATAAGCTCAATAAAGCTCAATAAAAGAATTCTTAATATCTCGAATGCCCTTCAATTTAAATTACTATCTCGAAGAAGGCAAATATCGTCGTTGTGAAATTTTCCCTTATATTACTGCAATTGGTTTTCCAAATGTGTTTTACATTTTATGGTTAGTTTACTTCTTATGAAACTTTATTGCTGTACCTATTCCAACACAGGTTCGTATATCTCAAAGTAATATGAAATATATAACACATTTCAATCTTTTTGTTTCTATCTACTACGTCAAACTCCGCGCGCGAGCTCCAAGGAATCATAATATCATAATATCAAGAAATCGAACGTATATTGACATCTATAATTATAATATTATATTAAAAACAAAAGTTTGTCTGTCCGTATGTCTGATGCCTTTCCATAATCAAAACCTCTGAGCCGATTTGGATGTAATATTATAATGGAGATATTTTGCACCATGTCACAGTTTTTAGTAGAGCAATATGTACTGTTTCAAGCGATAAACGATTTTTCAGCGAGAAAAGTTGTAGCCAACATCTAGTTTATAATCTCTCAGAGCTCGTGGCGCGCAGCATAAAATAGTTAATTATTATTTTCGATTGCTAACTTGAATCAAAACTTGTTATACTTAAACATAATTTGCAATACACACACATAACATGAGAGATGTGACAATATAATAAGATCAAAAAACATGTTGAGCAAAAACTCGTAAAGACGTAAGTCTTACGTTGTTGCATTTGTAGGCTTTCACGTAACGTTAATTAAACTTACTAGCTATAGTAGTGCGAGAATTTGTCACATAGCTACTAGACTAGAAAGGTCAATGACCGCTGGTGCCACCTTAAATTGTCATGGGCACAGACCATATCTAACTAGAAAATGTAATGTGCGAATGTCATTGGTGGTTACATTTTGTTGTTTGATAGAAAACAGACTGGAAAAAGAATAGAACGAAGTTTCATTAATAATACTTTAAAATAATAGAATCGAGATACTGTTGACACAAACGAGTTTTGTGAATGTAGAATCTAAAATGAATGTTGACACACTTTTGTTTTGTCTTTACTATCTAATATATAAAATTCTTGTGTCACAGTGTTTGTGTGCAAACTCTTCCAAAACGGCTATACCGATTTTAATGAAATTTTGTATGTACCCGAGGATATTCATTCGAAGTCAGTTGACAGAGTTTCAATTCAATGTAAGCTGTGATCGATCGGATGAGTTTGACTTAACGCGACCAAATTACTTAGGTCCGCCTTCTGCCTAGGAATCAACTTCTTTGATAATACTCTCGATTATAGAGAATAGGATTTATCTACTTTTTATATTGATACTAGAAATAATTAATATGGCAAAACAATGTTTGGCGGGTCAGCTAGTTTTATAATGTCATATCTCTCTTCGTTAGGGAAGCGTCACACGCATTAGTGAAGCAAGCTCACCGGATCCGATCTTGTAGAGATCGAACTGACCGTCGTAGATGTCTGCTGGGCAGGCGAGGGGGTCGTCATCTCCCCAGTCAGTACACGTCTGCGCCTCCTGGTGGAACAGCGTCCCGGGGGGGCAGTAGAACCGGAAGTCCCGGATTCCCCCCCCTGCGACTCTCACGCACACATGGAAGGCTTTACACCCGGACTTCGCGTCGGCGTAGTACGCGCCAAGGATGCGCGAGCGACAGTTGAATCTTTCGGCTCCCCCTGAAAATAAAATGGTTATGAGTTTTTTTTACAGGAAAGCACGGAGGTCTGTATATTACTGAAGGACGTTGAGAACTAAATCTCAGTCTAACGGCTAAACAAATATCACAATCTAGGGAAAACTTGTCTAAAACGCTAGAAAATTTGGTAATACTTTACAGTTACAAAAATCTTTTTTGTTTCATATTACTTTTAGCATAATAATTCTAGAGTAGTTTTACCAAGTTTTACCAAATAATAATTTCGACTCATTATTTAGAAACATCTACTTATATATACGTAAGAACTGGCTTAATTTATGGACACCTCCTAAAAATGGGTCTGCAATAACTGCATAATAAAATGAAAACATAAATACTATAAAAGTACCCAACAAAATAAAATTTCAACAAAAATAAATTTTCAGACGTAGGTAAATTGTAGATATATATTATTATATTTCATTAATTGTTTAATGCAAACGTGCTAGATAATGTTATACGGTGCAGTAAATCTATCAAAAAAGCTTGCCATTAATTTAAATGTTTTACATCGACTCAAAATTACAGTTACCACTAATATTTTAAATGGTTTCAAAAAAAGTCCTTGTATTAATTTAATTAAAGAACTTCAAATTGCTTGTTACAGTCGAATGCACTTCCTATCTTCTTCAAGGCCAGGGTCGGAATACCGGATTCTCTGCTCCGGATACTCTGCTAATTACATTACCAGATCATACACCGCACTTCCCTGATACATTGAAAATAATTAAATCTAATCGTTATATAATAAGTATAGAATATAATTTTATATTATACCAGACGTTCCGCGCGGCTTCGCCCGCGTAAATTAGGAATTTCACGGAAACCGTGCATTTATTTGCAAATCGCAGTCTATGTCCAAGTAGTCTACTCTATAATAATACTCCCCACACCGGTTTCGGTGACGGTGGCCGGTTCCATTGAAACCAGGCCAGCTACGCAGGAGTAATTTTATAGTGCCCTAGTATGTGCGCAGTACACAAGAGCACTCTCATTCCTTTACTCTCATAACCCAGTGGGACGGACAACCGACACGACTGGCGAGAGATCAGGCGCATGACCGACTTTTACATGCCCATCCGACGCATGGATCATCTTGTCAGACAATCAGGTGATCAGCCTGCATTGTCCTAACCAAACTTGGAAATAACATGTTTCCAACGCGGGAATCGAACCCACGACCTCCGAGTCAAGACTGAGTCAAGAGCCGCGCTCTATACCACTAGACCACGGAGGCGTTGGTCTACTCTATATGTATATATGTACCAAATAACATAAAAATTGTTCCAGTGGTTCGTGAGAAGCCCTTTCAAATAATTTTACCCGTTTTTTCCACATTTTCCTCTGTTTCTTCGCTCCTAATTAGTCTTAGCGTGATAATATATTTAGCCCATAGCCTTCCTCAGTAAATGAGATAGATATCTAACACTGAAATATTTTTTCAAATCGGACCCAGTACTTCCTGAGCAAACAAACAATCTCTTATTATAATATTAGTATAGAGTATAGACTATAGATGTTATTACTTATTATCGGTAAGATTGTTAAGTGGATGATTAATTAATTCGAATTGCTTTATAATTCTCTCAAGTCTCAATATTATACTTGAATATTAACCTCCAATAACTTCCAAATATGCCAGTGCCCACTCAATGCATTGTTGTTTTGAGATTCTCAATGGAACTTCCAAAGAAACATCATTGAAATGTCAGTCACTTGAAATAGTAGTGATAGGATACGGATTTTGTAGAAATCTCGTTGACGGAAAGCTAACAACCTAATATTATGTCGAAAACAACGCCTTTGAAGCGGTTACGAGATTGCATACAGTTAACGAGACCTAGCTAGTTGACTTATGAATTGAATGGGAAAACTAGAAACGAATGACGGATCACCTGATGGCAAGCGATAGTTACCGCCTGGACACGCGCAAGTAGCAACGCACCTTTTAAAATTACGAAATTGCATGTAGTTACCAGTTAATATTGATTCTTGGTATTGATCAGTTCGAGCTGCTCTATTCGTGCCATAGCATATCTCAAGCTATGCTTCTTACTCTATAGAATAATTTTATATAAACATAATCTTTACTACTTAATATTAAAGCAAAAAATATATTATGCATAGGCATGACCTTTTTTTGCGTTGGGGGAATGCGTTTACGTATCCTCGGGGTCTGGAGAGCACCACCGAGGTATGTCATATGTGGGACTCCCCGGGGCGGACGGAAGACGCACCCGGGACTACCCACTAAAACCCCAACGATATTCCTGCTCCTGGAGGTGGGACTACGGGAAACGCGTAATATACGACCGCAGCCCCACCACCTCTGCCTCTTCAGGCTCAACTCGTGGACACCATTCCATATTACTCCGCGACGATGCGCTGGAACACCTAGCGCATCGTGGCCTACCTGGGACTCGATGTCATGGGCGACGGCAGCCTCATACCGACGCCCCGAGCTCCCCTGCCAAGGCGGGATGTCGTGACCATGTCTGGCCTTTGGTCTCCGCCTCGGCTTTCTCCGAGGATCGAGCGCCTCCGCCTCTCGCCTGCGCTCCGCATGCACATTGCACAGGTGACCTACATGGTGACCAAATGCAAAGTCATAAAGTATGAAAAAAAAAAATCAGCTAAACTGAGATCATCCTGTATATCATCTCTATTTGACCCGCGATTTGTAATCCTCCCACTAATCTCCGCAATCTCGACCATACCATTACTTCAAGCATGTTAAAATAATTGTGGTCATTTTCGGCGAACATCAGTGGATATTGCAACAGTACGTGACCCGGAGAATGTTGACTGACTTAAGATGGCGGTTCGCAAGATGGCGCTCGAGGTTCCCATGCGTGATGGCGGGGCGATAGCATCGCTTGCGCAAGCGCGACCTACGGTTCCGTAAGATGCATCCTCTTTAAAAGGTCGCAACATTTAATGCTCGCTTTCCGTATAACCATTTACATAACCCCATTAGAATTTAGCGTCGCTTTTTAGAACGCTCACTTATAAGGTCGGAGAATTTATTCTGAAGAAATTTTAATGATGCTAGAATTTTTAGAAGAATCCTAGTAGACAGTGCTACTCGGAAATACAAGTCACAGCTGTTTCAAGAATTTTAATAATTGGCATTTACAATTTTGGGAGAATAAAATGCTCTAAATTCTAAATCTTTTTTTTATCACGCCATACGTGTGTCGTCGAATCGTAAATCGTAAATTTTATAGATTGAAACAAGATAACGAAAACAAAACTCACAACAGAACAAAAAATATTTAAATATTATACTTTAAACAATTCTATAAAAAGCTTTATATGGGTCACAGTAGTTGCTTCTTCAGAGGTCAAAGCTGCGGTTAGCCACACTGAAGGTGCACTACAATTATCTAGCTCGGATACCCCACAAGGCAAAGGCTACCAGTAACCAGACGAACCGATTGTTATTATTAGTACCTATTAAAGGCTAGAGCCGCTTGACGGTAGGTTAGCACGAAGATAAATACTTATGATCATAAACGATAATTAAATATTGTAATTAAACGTTGCTATAAAAGATGTTTCATTATATTTTTATTATAGAGTAATTATAATAATTAATACTATGTATAAACATAACATAACTCATAATTACTCTAACAGATCATATTAATATGTATTTATCACAATTATAAAATAATTATTACTCATTAATCATTATTGATATTTTATTATAATATTACAATAACTGCCTGTTTTGTCTTGTGCGCTAATTTTTCTCCGCACTGCGGATGAAGTATTAGCACACCACACAAATTAACTCACACTACCACACACGTATTATATCTAATTTGACTTATTTTTAAACCCTCCGCTAAACCGATTCTGCTGAAATTTGGTTGGGATATAGGTACTTTGGATAAACCGGATAAAATATGTATACTTACCGGAAAAATGTACGGTACCCGCGTGATAAACTAATTTGGCGCAGCGGAGCGTCATCTAGTATGATTGAAATTAAATCGATTGTATAAACGACAATCATCTGAGATTAAAAGATCAATCTATAGATCATTACGATCGTGTTCACAGGGAAACGATTGAGCGAAACAATGCAATCAATGGTTAAGTACTTTCGTTTTCCATACGCACACGTAACTCTTCACACGGTCAGACGACCACGTACACTATCGTTTCTATATTCACTGGTTAACAACAAATTTCGAGTTTTTTGATGACTATTGACTAATGAACAATGAAAGTCATCAGTATTGTCAACTCCAAGTTCCAACACATAAAGTTAATATACCTACTAGGTAGGGGAGCGAGGGGCTTATTGTAACAGGGGTAAGTAGTAACACGGCCTTTTTAAAAGGTATTTAAATTTAATTAACGCATTTTTTTCACTCAATCTTATCGTTATAACGCGCCACGCCACGTCATCACAGTCAGGATTCCACCAGGTGGCGGAGTGTGTGGATTTTATGGGAGCCCTCCGTTTTCACCAGGTTATTTATTATTTTGCTTTCGTAAACTTTCGATTGGCGATATTATAATTAACTAATTGAAGTTTTCTGTGTTTTATTCGGTGTTAAATTTATCTATGTATGATGTGGTGTAATAGTTTTCGATATTATTAACTTGATTAATAGTTATCGTCATAATTGATAAAAACTATGCCTTGGGGTTAGTTGTAACAAAATCTTGGGGTAAGTTGTAACTTGTAACATATATAACTAGCCCATATATTGCTGAAGGTATGTTTTTGGAAATGCAATACAAGTAGCTTATATGATTTTTTCGGGTTAGAGTGTCTAAGACGAGAATATAAAGAACGGGAAATATTCAGCCACAAGGTATACGAGTAAGCTGTAGCTGAAGTTTTAGAAAAAAATTAGCTTATTTAAGGCAAATCGGAATTTTGTAGTAAAATAACGCATTTTATAGAAGTACCTCAAAATTTTTGTTAAATGCCTAATTGTAAGTTGAGTACGAAGCTAAATTGATAAGAATTAATGATTAAAGTAATTACATTCTCGTTTTATATTGCTGTTACTATATGCCCCATTAGATGTTACAACAAGCCCCAAACACGGGGTAAGATGTAACACTTCCCACTTTTTGGAAAAAAAATCATTATGAAGAAATTATAGAATTGATAAAAGGTATCGATTAAAAATTAGTTCTTGGTAATTAAGCTAATACATTTCGAGATATTTAAGTATTTATAAAAAATGTTACAACAAGCCCCTCCCTCCCCTATATTAACTTTAAAGGCCGTCACAGACTTAGCTATAATATATATTAATATACCGTACTAAACACACTGATATATTATAGCTGAGTGTGTGGTCACGCGAAAATTGAATAGAAAATATATTTTCTACACAATTTTCGCGTGACCACACACTCAGCTATAATATATATTTCTGGTCTCAGTGTGTTTAGTACGGTATATTAATATAATATATTATTATAGCTAAGTCTGTGACGGCCTTTATGCTCCAACATAATTGTTATCATCTTGATAATAATTAATACTTAATATGTCTCTATGGTGTACAAGGTGTTAATTTTGATGCTAGGGCCATTTTTTTAAATTTAAAACCAAATGTTTAAAACTTGTTTACGCATGAAATTATAGGTGATAGCCAATTTCGCTATGATGCTATTTCATTACTATCAAAGCATAGAGAAATTAAGCAATATACAATGTAAGTATAATTATATTGTGTCCATGATCAAAGTAAAGTAAAAATTTTGCTTTTGAAGAGCTTCAATTTTCTATAGAACTAATGGCAGATATTGTATAATTTTTTCCCTTATTCCATGAATATAAAAGCTGCATAAATTACGTTAAAATATTTACAGATCAATTAGTTTTAGTATTCGTTGTAATAAATGGAAAGGCGAGTCTGTCTGTCTGGTACCTTTTCACCATTATTAACAATTGACCTTATTGAGATATTTAGTGACGATTCTTCCAGTCTCGCAGAAGGAAATGGCACAGTTGTTCTGCGCGATATAGAGCAAATGCACGATTAGAGCTCGACGAGGCTTTAAAATTTAAATGAACGTGGCGAAAAAAAGAACTAATGCTGCCACCATACAAAAACGCGACATGTTTTTGACAGTTCGCCTTTACCGGCAGTGCCCCCGCCCATGTTCATTAAAAGCGTTGTCGCTGTATAGCGCGATAAACGACTTCTTCTCCTCCTTTCTCTAAGGAACCTCTTAACTTAATCAACCTACTAGCTTCTACACAAAATGATTTACTTATTTTTTTACGTTATACGGATACCAGAAGCTAGAAATGAGTGCGAAAAGTTGTAACCAACAGGTTTCTATGTTGCAAGCTTCACCTGAATCAGCTGTAATGGGTATTTTGTCACTATTAGGTGACTGATGACTCTTGATTACATATTTCATATCAGGTTATTAATTGGATAGTCGCGTCAGGATGTTATATCATCGACACGGTACTGTCCTAAGCATGTTTTATTTTCTGTCCTACTTTATATAAACTAGAGTAAGTCCGCAATTTCGTTTCATCTAAAGTTGTTTATCGCTCGAGAACCGTACGTATTTTTCTGGAATGATTACTGTCCTATGTCGTTACTCGGGGCTCAAATTCAATCTAAAGATCAAAATTAGATCCAAAAACTATATCAAAAGTGTCTCTTTCACAGATACTTTCATATTTTTAATGTAAGTAATATTATTTAAGTAAGTAGTACCCAAGACTATTTAATGTTGATGAGAATAGTGATTTTTGAAAGCTTAATTAATTACATAATATATTCGCGTAATATAATCTTCATTGCAATATAATTCATTAATGTACTTTTTTAATGTTTCCTTTTCTACACTCAACGTCGCATATTGCATCTGAATTAAAATAATTATTCTATTCTTTTGTTAATCATTACTAAGATCTTAGTTCCCAAACCTTCAATACATCATAAGAGTTTCTGTATCAAGGTTTGTAGAGGGTTCATGTATCGTAGACAGTAGCATCCTAAATCGTCAGACCTTGGGTTCGATCCGCTCTCTGGCCCTCACGATTTTCTATGAGAACGTCTAAATTATGTAGAGCAGTCTTATATCCTTGTGTATTTAATAGATTACTAATGGGTCTATATTCAATTGGTAAATACAGCTCAACTCAACGTAAACAATTGTTTTTTGAACTATATAGCAGTAAGCACGTTGTTGAACTTTACCGTCGGCTCATGAATTAGACGTGTCTCTAAACTTATTGAAAAATCGTTTTAACATGATTATCATTATTTATTTTAATATGACGAAATGTAATTTTTTTGACCGGAGATTAACCTTCAGTAACTGCGTTTTAGTCATACGTAAGATTAAAGAAGAAAAATACACTTTTCCACTGATAATTATTTTTAATCCCTAAAGTAATGAAAATATATTTTAATAAACTTTAACCTTTATACCATACATGAGACCCATTTGAACAGATCAGAGTAAAAGTTAACCCTTGGTGTAGGGACCACACATAAAGTTCATGCTTGCACCTTTAGTTCCAAGCGTTTCGCTTTAGTGTTGTAGCAACATTTTGTACCAGTCTCGTCCTAACCTCTGACATTAGTAGTTATTATAAACGTGTAACGTTTGTAATACTAAAGACAACATAATATTATAGTTATATCCGGGACTCAAAGTTAATTTATCTCTCCAACACTAAACTCCATACTTGGTTAAAATACATCGTGAAATCTCGCTTGGCACATACGAAAAACTTATTTTTTTACTTATTGATTACCAGACAATCAAATCCAGGGTTAACTTTAACCCACAGATGTATCATCGAGGAAATTGATTCCTAGGCAGTTGACGGATCTATGTCAGTTGGTTGGCATAAGTCAATTCAATGTTAGCTGTGATCGGTTGGATGGGTTTGACTTAAGGCGACCAAGCTATTTAGGTCGGCCATCTGCCTAGGTATCAACTTCTCAGATAGTACAAAGACGTGCAAAATGCAGGGGCCTGATCAGCTAAGTAATACAAAAAACCAAACAGATTACCAGATATCTGATCCAGGGTTAATTTTAACCCACAGATGAGCACTTGCGCAAAGTGCATAATGCAGGGGCCTGATCAGCCAAGTAACGTGTGGTGCAGAATGGAAAGTGCAGGGTTGCGCAACCACGGTATTGCAGCCGAGAGGATGACACGTTTTGTGCATTGATCATTAGCTCTGACCCCTTTTCTAATGCTTATGTAAGTTATGAATAATTATAGGGTTAATTCAGAATTCGTTTCCGTTCCGTTTCGACAGATATGTTTACCGAATATGTTAATGATTGAATATGATTCTAAAATTAAACGTGCCGCGGCCCGCGATATTTGAATTCGACCTTTTCTAATTTGTAAAGAAATGTTGTAATGTAATTTATTAAATATTTTTAACCAACTTCCAAAAAGGAGGAGGTTATATGTTCGTCTGTTTATATTTTTTTTGTATGTTCAACGATCACTTCGCCGTTTGTGGACCGATTTTCAAGATTTTTTTTAAAAACTTCTACATTGACTTCGTGTGTTAGTTTTCTGTAAATTATGTATAATAGTCATTCAATCACGACAACGCATGAGCAGTATAAAAAGTTTTATTTCTGAAATATAAATTTTAAAAACTTTTTAATACAGACTTTTTGAAAACATTACAGTATACATTGCAGTGTTTGAAACCCCCTTTTCCTGTTAAATCGCATCTTCACCGTTTCGCCAGTAATGTAGCGAGACAAATTGATCGATCGCTAGGAAATCAAACTCTAATTTGCGTACTCAACTATTACACACAAGTGAACGGACGACATGACGAGATGCCCAAAGATAGTACACCGATGTGCTGCAGAGATTATGGGTAATCCACACTAATATTATAAATGCGAAAGTGTTTCTGTCTGTTTGTTTGTTATCTCTTCACGCTCAAACCGCTAACCTAATTTTGCTGAAATTTGGTACGAAGATACTTTAAGTATCGGGATAGGACATAATATAGGATACTTTTTATCGCGGAAAACTTTACGGTTCCCGCGCGATAAACGAATTTTGGCGCAACATAGTTGCGAGCGTCATCTTCTATAGTAAGTATATAATCTTTTTTTTTTGGGGCGGGAAATACTATTAATGATAGATGCTACAAAAATTTTCTAAAATGCTTTGATTTTAAACAGAAAGTAAAAAAAATTAATGCGCCGAATACACGCCCATAATAATTTTTATCATACAGGGTGTAACAAAACTAAGTGATAATACTTTAGTGTGTGTATGGGTACCCTATATCGAGTTCGCTGAGAAAGTATCAGCGCTGAAAATTTAACTTTTTTTACTTTTGTAGGAGAAAAGTCATGAAGCTCGGGCACTTGCCCATCACAAATCACAAATAAAATTTGATCCTTCAGCGCTGCTACTTTCACAGTCTACGAGGAATACGTACACACCCTAAAGTATTATCACTTAATATTGTTACACCCTGTTTAAGGGACATGCGCAAGCGCATCTAGCGACGGATCGTACGCGGAAAAGTTCGGAAAACCGGCGCATCGTTACAGCGGATCATTCGGCACAAAATCTTGCGGAGACTAATTGCTCTACTGTGCTCGTAAGCCTATGAAATAATTCTATCTTAGAGCACTGAAATAAAGCAACTTATTAAAATATTGTGTACTCGTAAATATTATAATAAAGTGCAGGCATTTGCTTTAGCGAATTTGGCGTACTACGGCTCATTTTTAAGCAATGTCCTATAAAGTTTATTCAATCATATTAATAACCCTATTAAACCTACTTTTTCTAATAGCTTACTAAATTATCTAATTTACTGCAAAATTAGTTTAAAACAATAAAAAACGTTTCGTGATATCCGTTGCGTTTCCTGTTTTGCGGACATCCTGTACGACGCACGCACAACACACACAGGGGCGTAGCTAGCACACGGCAGGGGCATGCCCAGTGGCGGAGCTAGATCGGGGGGCACGTACCGAGTATTGGGAGCAGCGCGAGCACGAGCCACACGGGAGACATGTTGTCGCGGAGCGCGTCGCGGGCCAACTGACTGCGCGCGCGCCGCCCGCCTAGCGTGGAAAGCTCACCCCGCCCCCGCCCGCAGCGCGAGCCGCCCGCCTTTAGGGTCAATTCAAACCGCAACGCGACGCGTAGAGCTCGGCAAGGCTTTAAATGAACGTGGCGAAAAAAGAAACTAACGCTGCCATCATAAAAAGCCCAATTTTTGACAGTTCTCCTTTACCAGCAGCAACGTTCAAGGCTTAATGTCGCACTTTAGATGCTTTCTTTCTATATAGTGTGTATTATGACGCTAAGACTTATATGTATTGTATAAGTCTTCTTTTCTTCTTCGCTCCTACATAGTAGCGAAGAAACAGAGGAAATTGTGGAAAAAACGGGAAAATTATTTAAAAGTGCTTATCTCACGAACTACTGGAGCAGTTTTATATTATTTGGCACAGATAAAAGTAGACCACGTGAAGGATCACATCTATTAAGTATAGCTATTTTTAGTAGACTGATTTGTCTGCGAAATTCCCAATTTACGCCGGCTAAACTCCGCGGAACGTCTAGTTTAAAAATAAATTCTAAAGTTTATCATTATTATCGCCGTCATACTGTTCCTTTAATTTCTCTTTGGAAATAAAAGTTTTGGCTTCGAACTAACTCTTAACGTATTAACACATAACAATTTTTTCTCACACTACGACCCCATCAATTGTAAGCGACTAATCATAATAGTGTGGGAAGACCTTTACGACTTAACGAGTAGTTACAGTACATTATGCGCGCATTTAAGAAAACAAACACTTCACTTAGAATGTCGTTACACAACCGATCAGATAGGGTCGCAACTCGCACACACGCCTCATATATCACTAGACACTAATATATCACTAATTGTAAATCGATTATGAGATCCAAAATTACATGTTTAATATCAATGTGTTATATAAGTTATTGTCTATGAGGCAGTTTAAACAAAGCGAGTGAGAGAGTACCGAAAAAAAGAAAATTTGAAAGTAAATTGTGATGATAAATTACTATCTGTAAAATTGATTTATAGTCAGGTGGCGTACGTTATTTTGTCGCGTTATGTCGAGATATTCTGTCTGGGCTTCACATAACCCGACCAAATTAATTTTAACAAAAGTACGTATGTAATGATGCCAAAACTTTATAATAAATTACCGAATGAAATTATAGAAATTGACGATTTAAATAAATTTAAAATGAAATTAGAATCATTTCTAATTGAGAAAAGTTATTACACAATTAAAGAATATTTAAATGAAATAGTATGATAACTAATTTATTAAAGTTCAATCAAAATGAATAAAGTATTGTCCTTTGTGTGTTAATAATCAATGTTAAGTACATATTTGTTTAAGAATCAATTAAATTTCAATATTTTGACTGTTACTTTAGTGTGATCCTATTTATTGTAATATTTGCATGCCAATAAAACGGCAAAACATGTACTGTCTTATGCTAATCCGTAACATCTTTTTATCATGTTTTGTGCAAATAAAGATATTGAAAAAAAATTGAAAAAAATTATTGTAAGGAGAATCATTTGCCTATGAACAAATTTTGCGTTGGTACATTTGGTTGGAATCGTACTAAGATATATAATATTCAATAGATATAATTATGCTTAAAACAAATCTCTGTAAGATTTCATAAGGTATATTAGCAAGTATTTTAGAGAAAAATATAAATGTGTCAATGTCTTAAGACCGATGTATTTGCTATGCAGTTTTGAACAATAGTTTCGTAATACAAAGTTTTGGTCATAAAATTACCGCTAGGCTTGGCCATGACAATATTAAAATCTAAACGCTGACACTTATTATTGCTACATTATTGCTACATTAATCATTATTTAGAAGAACACTAATTACCTAAATATAATTATAATTACGCGCGGTTGTAAATATTTCTGCATGATTTTTTTAATTATTTCATGATAAAAAAAACTTAAGAGGTGTCAAGGGACACCCGAATGGAACGAAGTTATTTCTTCAAAAAACCTGTACACATGAACACTCAAAAAATTATTTTAAAAAACGTTATCTATTGACGCACAGGAATACTATCAACGCCGTCTGCCCTTACCCTATTAAAAAAGTATCGAGGTCAAATAATGTTCTGTCTAGCCTCCTTTACGCCAAACGCGCGATAAGGAAATTCGTTCCCAAAGTGTAAGCTCTTTTAAATTGTTCAATGGATTATTACATATTGGTTCTTCGTCGATAGATAGTGCTAAGGTTCTAGAGTGAGTTTTGTATCTTGCCCAAACCACAATTCAAAAACTTAACCCATCTAGTGCAGCTGGGTAAAAATACGACATTTCTCGCCTTATAGACAGCATCTATAACTTTCCTCCGGGCTAAAAGTTACTGAGAGCAATAAAATGCAAGTGACAGACCGTTACATCACCATAATGATGGTTCCCGGTGAAATGTGATTTATGATGGCGCAGACAGCGATCGACCATTGTCTACCACTCATTTGTTAATGATCTCTTGTGCTCTGTATAGACCATTGGGTCTAGATTTTTACTTTGTGTCTGTATAGGTCATTTAAGTGTTAAATATTGTGAGAGTGGAGTGTGGGATTTGTCATTTGAGAACATACCAACGTACATAACATTTCATGCATAAAATATATTGCTCTTAATTATTTAGGTACTGGCTTACTGTTTGAGTTATTGTCGAACCCCATACATGTATAAAATGTTATCATTTATTTGCATGCTACGGCTGCGTTTCCACCAGAGGTGTGTTTCGAGGAATGTGTCTTAAAGATTCAATAAAATCGCTACGCTGAGCAATGCCATGGGGAGGTCATGTCAATGAAGCGATTCTAATGGTCTCAAAAACACATTCCTCGCAACACATCTCTAGTGAAAACTTAGCCTTATGGCCGGTTTTTTGTTCCAATCCAGTAATTCAATCCAGCGCTATTTATCGCAGCTAGATTGCTATTGGAATAATGTAAACCGGCATTGGAGTGTAATTCGGTTCTTTCCAATACTTTCCAGTGCCCGTTCAAGTAGCAATCCAGCGCTAGATTGGATTACTGGATAGTTTGTACGGACTGTTTCGTAATCAAACTATGTTTATTTGTCTATAATTAGTATTAACTGACTGTTCAGTTATCCATATCGTGAGCACTCGGTTGATGCAGCGAAGTAAGACGGATGTGTTCCTTCACCGGAACATAGTATTAGCATCATGTTATGGATTTACCTAATATAATGCTTAGCCTACATTTCTCGACTAAAATGTACGTCCGATAGAGCATTGGCGTTGTAAGGGAGGTCTTTATAAAATTAATATTCGTATGGAAAAATTGCCGCTGGGTTAGAGCGCATTTTAAGTACTAAATATTAATCACACTAATATTCTGAATCCGGAAGTTTGTGAGTATGTATTTTTTTACTTATTGACGGAAACAAGCAAGGTACTGAAAGAATAGATATTACGCAATAGTCGGAGTAGAGGGCGCTACTAGCACATACAGTAAATAATCCCACCAAAATCCGACACGCTGCATACGTCCTGCAAACCTTCAAGAAAAGAGCGTATTCCCATACATTTCTGTGGTATTCCCTCTTAAAAGGCCGGCAACGCACCTGCAGCTCTTCTGATGTTGCGAGTGTCCATGGGCGACGGTAGTTGCTTACCATCAGGTGACCCGTTTGCTCGTTTGCTCCCTTATTTAATAAAAATAAAAAAAAACGTCATATGACAGAAACGTTGTCAAACGTCGAACATTTTTTTTTGTTTAAGGTACAAGTTGAAAGCCGGCTACAAGAAGCGGCAGAAGACGACATGTCGTCGCGACACTACTGATTTCTATGTATTTCTATGAATAGTGTAGCTAGCTTCGTCTCGCTAGCTGCGACGGGTATTTCATAGAAATATTTATTATTTATTTATTTATTTATTACATTTAATCTTATAATATTCAAACAGTTACATTACTTCCTGCAAAACTGCTTACGCAGTTTGACTGCAAGTTACAGTCTCATTAAATGTTTAAATACCTATCTACATAATATATTGTTATTATAGTCTGTGTATATAAATAGTCTGCAGTTGTCGCGTGTTGCTCGGTTCCAACTTGTAAGTACCTTACTGTCTATGCTCAATGCTGCCTCTAACGTGAAAAGTTGCAGTAATATTATCCTATTTTGCTCATGCTGCGGCCGCACATGCGTAGTGCTTCGTGCTTGAAACGATACCGGACGATCTGCGTGTATCATCCAATGGTATCGTCTCATAGCACGCAGCTTCGTGACGATAGACGCATGTGCGGCCGCGGCATCAGAGGTATAGTATCTGTGGAATTTTGTAATATGTCCTGTTTTTGAATAAATGTTAGTAAACTCAACTTTCCATCAGTCCAAAAAAGTGCCAGAAGACATCAACGGTATTGTTATGGCAATCATTCACAAACAACCAGAAAATGAGTCAAGACAGTTCTTGTTATTTATGGACTTTCTATAGCGCCGCTTAGATCCTAAAGAAAAGGTCATTTGTCATAGCAAACACTAACGGAGCATTAAGCCGAAGTTCACATTACGTTAAACAATTGTTTATTGGTTAACTCTATGTAGAGTATTCTTAATTGATTTATTTTCATGCCATCATTGCCAAGTAAGCCTCACATATTGTTGTTTCTCGTGGTATGTCTAAGATTAAAATAATATTAGGTAACATCATTTTTAATCATTAACAAATTCTAGATTATTATTGCTTAAGTCGATTGTTTATTATTAAACTGTTAATGTTTCAATGTCTGATCCATAAATTATTATTATTAATATTTTATTATTCTTTATTACATTGCATTAGTTTTTGAAGTAGGATTAATATAGACTATAATATAATTTTATATTTCACCACAAGAAACTGTTTGAAAAAAAATGTTTCGAATTTCGATTCCGATTGGGACACCTAATCGGAATAAAAACCTAACTTCACTTAATCACTGTTTGTGGTTTAAGCTCATCGGTAGACATCGTCTTAAAAAGTTCAGGTCGTGTGTTATTAATGAGTAGTGTCGGCCATTATTACAGACATATTAGTTTCTCACGCTCCGCCATTACTCAACGAGGACAATGCTGTGTGGTCGACACCGGCGCAGGAGATACTGTGACAATATTACATTATAATTAGCTAACGCCTCCATGGTCCAATGGCTTAGAGCGCGGATCTTGAGTCGGAGGTCGTAGGTTGGATTCTCGCGTTGGAAACAAGTTATTTTCAAGTTTGGTTAGGACAATGTAGATCACCTGATTGTCCGACAAGTAAGATGATCCATGCGTCGGATGGGCGTGTAAAGGTCGGCCCTGTGCCTGATCTCTCGCCTAGTCGTGTCGGTCTTCCGTCTCACTGGGTTATGCTTATGAGAGTAAAGGAATAGAGAGTGCTCTTGTGTACTGCGCACACACTTGGGCACTATAAAATTACTCCTGCGTAACTGGCCTGGTTTAAATGAAACCGGCCACCGTCACGGATACCGGTGTGGGAGTTATTTTTATTTCATAATTATAAGCTAACAGAATACGATAATATGTAACTGTTTTATATGATAGCCCAATTTCCAACAACGTATAAAAGAAGATGGTATACTGGCATGGGCTAGCAATACAAAAGGTATTTTTCGCTTGATCCAGACTATAAAATTATCTAATACCAGAAGGTAGAAAGTAGAAACCAAAAAATTAGAATTTGCATAGATCATGTCTAACAGTCTATTTCAATTTTTAGATACAAAACTAAGTTACTTTATTTATACTACCGCTATATCTACTCACAATTTATGTCTGTTACTTCCTCACACAGCCTCTATACAGATTTTGATGATCTGTATAGAGATTTCAAATATTATCTAAGTACTATTTCGGGCAATGTCTAGTTATTTATGCATAAACTTATTTTAATTTAGACTGTTTCTCATCTCAGATTTTTTCCCACAGCCATAGTAGGTACTTGTAGGTACTTAAGTTTAAGGATTACGACACTAAGGGCAATTATCTGAACTTTCATAGTCCTTTCTAAACGAACGTGGAGCAAAACATTATCATATCATCGCGACCTCCATTCCCCTGCCTCATTGGCTCATCGCGCGCGCTTAAGCCTCGGTTATATCAACATCACTAACATAATAGTTAACTATCTGAATAACATTGAAGAGTTAACTTTAACACAATAGCTCCCACAGTCATTTTGGGACGGTTTTAATATAACTAGCCAGAAGTTTTCTTTTATTGTGCCTAAGTATGTGCGCAATACGCAGATACTTTTCTATTCCTTTACTTTCACGAATCGGAGGACCAACTATAAATGCCACTGAGATACGGATTATCTTGTTGTCAAAATCAACCTGCATTGTCACCTACATTGTCACAAATCACAATACTTTTCAGTTATTTCAACACGGGAATCAAACGCGCGACCAAATCGAGAGCCAAATGCCGAAACGCAGACCACGCGTCATTAAAACAAATAAAGTGTCTCTAACAAAACGCCATTTTACCTTCGCAATTATCTCAGTAGTGACCTCTGAACTGGGTAGACCTACCTCTTGAGCAAGCACTGTTTCAAATTGATTTGTATGCAATAATTGATAACTTATGTAAAAGTTAAGATGATAATGACTCATTTGAAGTGGGACGGGGGTTGCGCAAGGTACATTCCTTATACCACATACGTTCAACTGACACCTGTACTGTGGATTATAAATTTACAACCAGATAAGGTACGTAAAATTGGCCTAGAGATAATTTATGGATTCCGCTGTCAATTCAAATTACAACGTACTTAATTTTGTATAACTATAATAGATATCATGCCACTATTCCACATATTAAGTGGTCTTTTCATGTCTTATGTTAGCTCGATAATATTGTCGATGTTATCTTTGCGACTGCAAAATCTATTAAAGCAGCTAAATCTTTTTTTTTTAAATTGAGGCTTTATTAATTTGTTATTCAACCTTCCTATTGAAAATTTGATAGAATATTATACATAAATATATACACGGTATCACAAAACTAAATGATAATACCTTACAGTTTAGGGGTATATGAGTCCTGTGTATGGAGTTTACAGTAAAAGTAGCAGTGCTGAAAGAGACAATTTTTTCCACTTTTGTATGGGAAAACTCGTGACGTTGAGGCGCTTGCCCATACAAATCACAAAAAAATAGTCTTTCAGGGCTGCTACTTTCACATTGAACTCTCTACAAGGAATACATACATACCCCAAAAGTATTATCACTTATTTTTGTTATTACATATTGTGAACTAGATGACGACCGCAACTCCGTTGCGCCAAAATTAGTTTATCGCGCGGGAACTGTACATTTTTCCGGGATAAAAAGTCCTATGTCCTTTCCCGGGACTCAAAGTATCTCCATACCAAATTTCAGCAAAATCGGTTCAGCAGCGGTTTGGCCGTGAAGAGGTATTCAGACAGACAGACAGACACACTTTCGCATTTATAATATTAGTATGGATTGTCATGAAATTACAAATTCTGTGTAGAAACGAAATCAACATTAGGGTTGATTCAGACCGCAACGCGACGCGTAGATGCGTTTCTAAATTTATTAGGATTTGACAGATCCGCAAGACGTCTCACGCAAATTGTCAAATCCATACAAATTTATGCCGCGCCGCGCCTCGTCTCGCTTCGTCGCGTTGCGGTCTGAATTGACCCTTACACGTATAATCAGTGTGGAGATTACAAGAAATACAAGTTGTTGCGACAGCGCGACCGACCTGCGGCGCGTCCTCTTACTTCCACACACTCGGGTGACCCAACGTGAATGCAATTTTCTATAGGTGCCAGTGGTACTCAACCATTTCTTTATACAGCCACAACACGTTTTGGTCTTGGTATCGCGGGCCGCAAGCAAAATTTTAGGCTTAAAAAATAACGTTGGTTCTTCAAAATCAGCGATTTCAAAGGAGGAAAATTTACGATTTTCACGATAACTTTGCGTTTGTCGGTGGGCGCAAAATGGTTGAACTTCATATAAAGTACTTGCGGGCCGCAGTATGAGTATAGCTGTTCTATATCGTTTAAACTTCTACGAATGTATTTTGCAAGTATTTATATGTTTACTTCGTATTTACAGGAAATAACTATAATAATTGGATTTTTGCATGAAACTACCTAATTATGTTGTAAATAAAAT